>OX596073.1:54948247-55615368 GCA_951394005.1 Protophormia terraenovae
CTGATAAAATTAGTTTTTTGTTCTGGACTTTTTTATTTTTTAATGTTTTCAAAAGAAATCTTAGTGTAAATCCGTGTAAAGTAAATTCGGAGGAGTTTGGGGCAAAGGTACGCCCACAAGCCCTATCCAAATTCTTTCAATTTTGAAATTTTTTTCTCTTTTTTTGTTATGTTTTCAAATTAGAAAGCTGGAATCAACTTAAAATTGTTTTAATTTTGTAGCTCTATATGTAAGGTATACACCCTTATAACGACAGGGTGACCATTATGTTTAAAACAAAAAATGCACAATTTTAAGTCCTTTGAGCAATTCTGCAATCAACTTACATCCTACTAACTTTTTTTCATAAATTATAAATCTACGTATTCTAACGTTTTCTTAGATACCAAAAACTTGTATAAAAAGTTTATTGAGATACCTCTAATGATTCAATAGTTACTGAATTATTTCCAAAAAAACGCGTGATATATTGATGTTTGAATTCGAGATTTTTAAAATATCCTAACCCTTAAATGCACACTGTATCTTTAAAGATACAATCATTAAAAATGCTCCCAAAGTTTTATTTTAGGTTCAATAACGGTTAAAACGACGTTAACTCTTTTAGAAGACATTAGCTGTTTGTTTGGAATTCATTTCTTTAAAAAAAATTTTGATTTGTCTGTGTAGTTAACGATCAAACTCGAAAAATATGATTTTGTTAAAATTAAATAAACTACATATTTCGCAATGTAAAATCTAAGACCAGAGTTGTAATTGAGACTGAAAAAAAAAATATGATGTTGTGTGGAAATATGTCTAGAAGCCATAAAAAATTATCTGGAAAAAACTCTTGCGAAACCGAGCCAAAAAGTCTTATTGTTTGGTTGTACCTTATAAGATACACTGAGCACTCATCTACAGATTGGAAATTCGAAGTTGCTTAAATTTTACACTATTTTATTACATATAATTATTTAAATTTTTCCTATTTGGTCATTTTTATACCCTTCACCACAGGTGTAAAGGGTATATATAAGTTTGTCATTCCGTTTGTAATTTCCACAATTTTCGTCGGAGAGCAAAAAAGTTTATATTTTCGGAATCCTTGTAAGAAGCGATGACTATTGGACCATGTCCGTCCGTCCGTCCGTGTGTCGGTTGAAATGGCGTTTATGAAGCCCACCGATAACTGACATATATAATATGGATGTCAAACGATCGGAAATGCTTTCGAGAATTTTGCTATTGGAATTCAGCAAGATAGGTTCATACAATGCGGAGATATGTTCAAAAAACCGGTTTTTTGAACCGGTTTTCCAGTTTCTGAAGCCTCTGTATACACTATGGACTTCGTTTTTACAAAGAATTCTCGGACATTTTTTTCTGAATTTTTGTTCTGAAAAAATGAAATAAATCGGTTCAGTAACAACTGAGATATCGGACAAAACGCATTTTTTATTTTTTGAAGCCTTGGTTTAAGCTATAGATTTTTACTTTTATACAGATCGGTCACAAATATTTTTATAAAATTTCAGTTTTTTGAATCAGGAAGATCGGTTTATAAATGGTGGAGATATGCTTTAAAAACCGGTTTTTAGAAACGGTTTTTTAGTTTATGAAGCCTCTGCATATACCAGGGACTTCGAATTTTTAAAGGGGGCTCGAAAATTATTTTCTGAATTTTTGTTCTGAAAAAATTAAATAAATCGGTTCAGTAATAACTGAGATATCGGGGAAAACGAATTTTTTATTTTTGAAGCCCTTGTTCAAGCTACAGATTTTTATTTTTATATAGATCAGTCATAAATATTTTTATAAAATTTCGGTTTTTTTAATAAACCAAATTCGTTCATAATCAACAGAGTTATGGCCCAAAAACAAATCTGTTAAGAATATAAATACACCAACAAACATGTATATTAAGCATTGTAATGACTATTAGTGACGTTTTTTTGTTTTTTGTATAGACAAGTAGTTTAGTTATCAACAGCAGTAATATAATGAATAACAGTGTTGTTGTTGTTCTTTGTGTATTCAGTCAGTTTGTACATACAAAAATAAATATATATGGAATTGTTGTTGTTTCTTTTTTAAAAGCAAAGCCTGTTATGATTGTTTTTTTTTTCATATTCAAATTTTCGTAGTTTGAAAAAAAATTAGATTTAGAAAATATGCAAGCATACGTTAAGGCGAAAATTTTATTAATTGTCGGTAATATGGTAATATGATGTCGATAAGACGGTAAGATGGTAATATGGTGAAGGGTATCAAAGATTCGGCACAGCCGAATCTTTTTTCAATTTCATTTATGATCATTTTAAGTATTTTTATTATACATGGATTAACTTTTTATTTATTTTAGATTAATTTAAGAATTTTTTTAAGTTTATACAAGGTTTTAAAGGAGTTAACAGATAAAATTCGATGAATTAGAAAGTTTGCAAACTATAATAAGAAATTACTTAGCCGGAAATGTACAGGATTAGAAAAAACAAGCATGTTTTATTTTAATTAATTAACCGTGGTATCTTTAATTAATCGCGATTGAAAAAGAGATATATATTTATTTTGGTGAACGTTTTTGGAATATAAGGTGAAAACTAAGAAAACTAATTTAATTAACCGGAAATATCATTCATAAGAAATGTTTCCGGTTCCAAATATACCTAACAGTCAATGCTTGAGTTTATTGCACAATTATGAAGACTTTGCTACAAAAGCGGAGAGAAATGGGACACTAAGAACTGACATCCACCCTGTAAGAGGCCAAAATGCAGTTAATCGATGAAAACATATATAAAAATAATTTTCTCGTCAAAATTAATTATTATAATAATCTGAAATTTTTCCCAGATATAGTCAGAGCACATCAGTGCAATTCTGTCCAAATATTTGGTCTTCATTTGCATCTAAGTTCTGTTGTCCTAATTTAAATCTCAAGTCAAATCAAATATTTTCTTTTTTTATGATGGTGTTTTCATACCTACCATCATCAGAAGGGGTCATACTGAGTTTGTCATTCTATTTGTAACATGTCGAAAAAGTTTTTTAAGATCATATGAAGAATATATATTTTGGGTCCTGGTAATATTCTGAATAGATCTACCTATGTCCGTCCGTCTGTCTTTCTGGCTGTTGAAACCAGTATAGGACTCGATGCGGACAACCTAGGGGAACGAAATTTGGCCTAAATATTTTTCTTATATAAGGTTTGTCAGGCACTAAAAATGGATAAAATCAGTACATAAACAACAACGTTCCGGATCGAAAACTAAAAACACAGGGTGTCCATTGTAAATCCAGTTTATACTTTTTGGACGATATTTTTACAAAAAAGCATGTACGTCCACGAAATTTTGAACAATTAGTGTAAGGTTCAACATAAACTTAGAAACCAAAAATGGGCATGGTCCGACCACTATACCGCCCACCATCCATAAGGAGGTTAAATGTAAAATGTCAAAAAAAATGATATACAATTAGTTTAAGGACCAAAATAAGCTCGAAAACCAAAAATGGGCGTAGTCCGCCCACTTTACGACCCACTTCCCATATGTGGTAGTATTTTAAAAAGTTCCAGTTGGCGGATATATAGATTGGGCAAAGCTGAATATAACATTCTTACATGATTGTGTCTAATATTATATTCTTATGTATTATTTTTAGTTTAATTCATATTTTTTGCATTATTTTCCTTAAATTAAATAATGAAAATTTTAAATTGTATTGTTTCTGACAACTTTGTTAAAAAAATAAACTAAAACATTAAAAATTTAAAACATTTATTTATAAAAACACTTTTCTTTGCAAATAAAAATTGCGTGTATAACATAAACTCTAGGGAGTGCTCAGTGTATCTTATAAGATACAACCAGTTTTTTGTAAATATCTTTTCAAAAAAACATTTTTTCAAAAATCCGAGTATCCAGTTGTTTATTTTATGTAATTTTATATGTAATATATTTTTTTCAGCAAAATCGGTGTTCATGTGCATTTAAGGGCTAAAGTTCCAAATGAATTCCAAAGCAATATATTGTTTTTTATACCCTACACCACCATAGGTAGTTTGGGTATAATGCGTTTGTGCTGATGTTTGTAACGCGCAGAAAAAATTGTCGGACCCCCACTTTAAAGTATACCGTTCAACTCAGAATCACTTTCTGAGTCGATTTATCCGTCCATCCGTCTGGCTGTCTGTCTGTCCATGTAAACCTTGTGAACAAAGTACATGTCGCAATTTTAAAGATATCTTGAAGTAATTTGGCACGAATATTTTGATACAATTGAAATTGATTATGATCGGTCCATTATTTCACCTAGCCCCCATACAAATGTCCTCCCGGAATAGGGGTTTAACGATCATAAATGCCTTAAATATAGCAATATTTCAATGAAACTCGGTACAAAAGAGTTTTGTATAAGTGTTAATCTTTGTGCCAAATTTCATCAAGATCGGTTCATAATTGAAAATAGCTCCCATATAAATCCTCTCTTCCGAAAATCACTTTAACGTGCATAAATCCCATACGAATGATTGTATCAAGTTATATAAGTAGAAAGTTATATAAATAGAAAAACATTATCAAAATTTATGAGAATCGGTCCATAATTTACCAATGCTCCCCACTTCCGGGAATCGCTCTAAAGGACATAAAATCATATAGATGTTAGTATCAATGCATTGTTCTGTATTTGTATAATTTATTTTAGATTGAGTAAAAGTGTTGGTCTACAATTAGCCACAGGACTAATTTTTAGCTCATACAGAATGGTGTAGGATATCATATAGCCGGTCTTGACCGACTATAGTTTCTCTCTCGTTTTTTTATTTTCATATGATACACATTAGAGTCAGAAAATATCATAATAATAGAAATAATGTTTTTTTTTTACTATTTCTGGCAAATTAGTGTAAAAAATTATTGTAAAAAATTAATTAGTGTAAAAAATGTTGCATAAAAATGCAATCGTCAATTTATCAAAATAGTATAATTACTATTACTTTTTTTTTTTCTAAGTATCAAAATTTTTGAAAGCAAAAAAGTAACATAATATCCAGAATTATCCATAGCATTTACATACACCTTAAAGATCAGAATGTCCATTTATATATTCTGTTTTGCTAATTTCGATTTTAAACAATTTTGAAACGTTTGATGGACCATTGAATTATTTAGAACTGCAACTCACAATTTTGAAAATAATAACATGAAATTTAATTATGAATGGTTTTTTTTTTTTTTTTTTTTTTTTGACACAAGAAAAATCATTACTTAAATTTGTTATAATCGGTTCATATTTACACCTATCTCCCATACAAAAATATTCAGGGAATAGAAGTTAAATGGTTATACATGACATATTTATAGTCAGATTTTGAGGAATTTTTGTAATACTACATGTTTGGTAACCATAAACTATTCTACCAAATTTCAAAGGAATTGGTTCACATTAGATCACAGTGTCCATATAAAGTACTTCCCGAAATTCACTTAAAGTGCATAAACCACATAATAATTTTAACGTTAGGTTCAAATTTGGCACAACGAGCTTTTATTTATAATAGCGTTTTCTTTTCTGGCTAAAATGTTGCTTTATTCTGCCCTATGCCCACTTTGAGTTCTATTCTAGCCTTTAAATTTAAAAAATATGTTACATGTTTTACCCTCAAAAATAGTAGAGGGTGAACATGCTGCACTTTATTAACAGCACACTGAAATATTTAGCGAGAAGAAATTTATGTTTCACTAAATTATGGAAATTTTACAAAAAATCCGAATATTCACCAAAAATTAAAAATTTCACAAAAAATCCAAAATTTCGCCAAAAATGCGAAAAAAAAATTCAATATTTTAGCAAAAATTTAAAATTTCACTAAAATCTAAAATTTCACTAAAAATCTAATATTTCACAAATAAATAGAAATTTCACCAAAAATTCAAAATTTCACCAAAAATCCAAAATTTCACGGAAAACGCGAAATTTCACCACAAATAATTGAAAAGTTTGGGATCTTTATATTAAAATAAAAGTGTCAAATTTTTGGGACGCGAAAATCTTATATGCATAATCCAATTTTTATAAAAACATGTTCCCAATTTTTCTTATTAAAATAAAAGTTTGTCTTGTTTTTTGAATTTTCTTTAAAATTTTTATAAGAGTTAACAAAATATAAAAAGTATAAAATTTTAATTATTCATATCTCTTGAAGTTATTGATGGATTTCTATAATTTAGAAAGTATTTAAAAGGCCATTTTTTTTTTTTTTTTTTTTTTTTGTAATTCAGAATTTTAGCATTTCCAAAATTTTTTAAAATATAAAATGCAATTTATAGATGCATTTTTGTTAATGCAGAATTTATTAAATTTTAATTTTTCTAAAAGTGTATTTAAAAATGCTTTGTATATTATAACTTGAAACAATAACTAGTGTGGTACATAAAGGTTTACTATTTTTAAAGAATTTTTAAAAAGTAACACAATAGATTCTTTTTAACAAAATATGTAAAAAAATTAAAAAAGTTTAATAGCATATTTAAAGAAAAATGCAATTGCATTAAAATGCTTTGTTAGAAAATCTTTTTTATTTTTGAAATATTCGTGTTGAAGCTGATATAATTACAATTCAAATGACGTTTAAATCATTGATTTCCACAAATCCTTCCCAGAAATATTGTTATTTAAAGTTGTATACTTTCGAGATTTTTCAGAAAGTGAAGATGCGAAATAAAATCGCGAATTTTCTAAATTTCACGAATCTGAAAGCGACAATCTATATAGACATCCATAGATCTTTTACGTCCAAAATTTTATAAAAATCGAAAGACACTTGGTAAATTTTTGAGCGTTCTCTCATGAAATTTATTTTCATTACTTTTTTATTAATATTGTTCGGTGGGTTATAATATTAAAACATATTTAAAATCTAGAGAAAATTATCTTTTCAATGATACCAATCACTTATGTTAAAACGTGGCGGTTTATTAAATGCCACGTTTGGTATACCTTTGCCCCTATGTGCAATATTAGAAATGTATTTATGACATTTTAATCATAAAGTTCAAAATTCTTATGAATTTTATAATGAATTACATATATTTTGTTCAAACATTTGACCTATGTAATTATTGCATTCATATTTACATATGTTTTGATTAATGTGCATTAAGGTGGTACAGCATTGTATCAAAAAAACCAAAATGTATCGTACATTACACGTACCTAAAATTATGAAGGGGACATCATTTAGAAAATATTTGTCAAATTTCAACTTCCTACGATAAATGGAACAGGATGCTACACGGCCATTTAAGTTAATGACTCCAGAATAAATGCTAAGAAAATGTCCACCATAAATTAATTATTCTTCAAATGATAGCTAATAAAGAAAAAACATATACTCATATTTCGTAGTTTCATATAAAATTAATTAGTAAAGCTTTAATTTTTATTACTATGTAATTTTTTAATATGAATAATTTTTATTAAAATTACGATTTTATCCCTCCTTGTAGCCATTTTTGAAAACTCAAAAAAGTTAGGTACATTAATTTTTTTTAGCTATCGTTTGATATATAGCATCATGTTCCAATCATCTTTGAAATTTCAAATTTGGCAAATATATTCTAAATGATGTCCCCTTTCATAATTTTAGGTACGTTTAAATGTAGCTCGCAAGAATGAATTTTTGACCTCCCTATTGTATGTACATATTTACAAATCAATTTCTTTACAAAATTAAAGAGTTGCTCTTTATATTAAAAATAAAAAACAATTAACCTACCTATACATACGTAGGCATAAATTAAATACACATACACATGTATATATGTATATAATAACAATAATTTAATGTATGCTTTTTAGGAGGGTGGAATCATTTGGATTTGTGAATATTATTTGTTTTATATTACATTTAATAAACCTGGGATATTATTTTCAATTAACAAATTCAAATTACTTTCCGTTAGTCTATTTCTGCTCAAGAGTAATTTTAACAGAAAACTGTTTTCAGGTGCTTGTGTTTAAACATAATACACCCAGAGAAATATCAATCACATACGTGTTGAAAACGATACCATTCTGTGTCAATAGTGAATCTACACCGTATGTGTTTAAATTGAACACTGCGTGTTCAATTCTTATTGAAAATCGATACCTAATTGGCACCAAGTTGAAACCATTTCGGTATCAAATTTTAAATTTACATATGTTTTGTATTAAATTTGTTAATGAAAGGTATTAAAAAGCTGTTACCGTAAATTACCAATGTGACCACAACCGTTGTTGATTTTGAATCGAATTTTTTCCCTTAGTGTATGTACCTCTATAAACAATCTGTGTTTTATATATGACAATATTTAAACTATTATATGCACTTATTCCTCTAACCCACTGTGCATACATTCATTAATCAATGTCAGGAAATTAGCTTAAAAAACTTTTTTCAACATTCAAAAATAAAAATCCAACATATAAAATTTCATATAATTATGTAGGTTTAAGTGGGTGTTCTTTAACATCAGCAACAACAACTAACTATATTTTTATGCAAATAACGGAACACAAATATTAATTGCACCCTTGGGAAACTATAAAATTTATATCGATTTATTTTTACTTTATTTTATAATATTAGTAGTTTATTTAACTTTATTTTTTGTTTTTCTGTTTATTATACTTTGATAAATATTACAATAAATAAATTTTATAATAAATATAAAATGTGTACAAATGTAAAATAATAAAATACAAATTTTTTAACAGATAAATAACTGGAAATAGGCAAAAAAAAAAAAAATATATATATGTATGTGTTTCTAAAAATACATATGAATAAAACTATTTTTACTTAAAAATCTTTTAAGTTAATAAATTCTTTATTTTTGATAAACAATTTAAATCTTTAAACAAATTTTGCTATTTTAAAATAAAACTTTATATATATTTTTTTTATTATTTTATTACTGCCAATAAATTGCAACAATAACTAAAAAGTAAAACGAATTGCAAGAGAAAAAACAAATAGAGCCATGAGAAATAAAAACAACAATTATTATTTTAGTAAAAAAAAAAAAAAAAAAACAATCGTAACAGCTAAAACAAATGCTAGCAAAATAATGGCAGCACTTGAAAGATGAAATTTAAAATTGTTGTTAATTTTTCAAAAATTACATAGGACAACACTGAATCTTTGACTTTTTTATAATCTTTTTTTATATATTATGTATGAGTAATTTACTGATCATTTTAAGTAGATCTTTTTGACATTCTAAATTGTTAATTATTTTTTTTAACTAACAGAATAATTTCAGCTTTAACGCTGCTATTTTTGTGACATTTACTGTTTTTTAGCATTCATACCATATCATTATATGAGATTTGTTTTATTTTATTTTTTTCTTCATTGTTATAATTTTTGTTGTTATTGCTGTTGATTATTGCAATCATAATTATGTTGTTACATCTAACCAATTTCTTTCTATATGAATTTTAGTTTTTCGTTTAATTTTAAGTTGTTTTTTATAATCCCATTTTTCTATTAAATTAAATGACTGATATGATCGGTTTGTTATTTTGTATGTAACAAATACTAAAAAAAATTAATCATACAAATTTTAATAATTATCGCAATTTTTTTTAAAATAGTCGCTTCATGCCACCTGTTGGTACGAAAATTTTAAAAATATGCCAAAAAATTTTAATTACGCCTATAGTTCGTCTCTGACCCAGTTAACTAATCAAAGAATTGTGTAAAATCGTTTTGTATATGTTTTTACAGCCTTAGAGGAAAGAGAACTAGTCACAGGTTTTCAGTGCTAGTGACTGGTTCTAGTTCCGGAACTTTACATGGGAGGAACCTGTCACTTATACATGGGGTTGTCATTGGAGGTGGCTAATTAGCACCTTGGGAAAGATCATAGGACATGTCAAAGGACTGTTCCAAGAGGACATGTTCAGAGTCAATTAATATAATAAAAATTTGAAAAAAAAAATTTACTTTTTTTTATACACACCATCAAAAAGATGGGGGGTATATTGATTTTGTCATTCCGTGTGTAACATGTCGAAGGAATCATCTAAGACCCCACAAAGTATATATTTTCTGGGTCCTGGTTAGATTCTAGAGTGATCGATTATTCGACTTTTTTGAGAAACCGGTTTTCGAATAGTTGGTATTTAAAAAAAACCGGTTGTACTTTTTGAAATTCAGAAACAACCGGTTAACCGGTTTTTTTGCAGAAGTTAATATTTATATCAGAAGACTAAATTTTTTTTTTTTTTTAAATCAATAATTCTTATAATCAAGTTAAAATTTATTAAATACAAGCGTAAAAGCCTTACATTGTCAGGAAAAATAATATAATAATGAAAATATGCACAAACAAATCCGAAAATTAAAAGAAAAAAATATGAACAACATTTAGACACCTTCCTCTCCCTAATGGAATAGGATTTGTAGAACGAATAGAGTTATAAGTGGGCCGAATTTTACTTTTTTACGTCTTCTGGGAGCTTTAGAAAGCTCAGGAAAGAGAAAAATTCTTAGAAAAAGACAGTGGATTTAACACTTATATTCGCTCCCTGATAAAAATTTCAAAATATGGCTCCATTAGGATTTGTTGGACGAAAAGTTTTATAATTAAGCCAAATTTTAATTTTCTACGTTTTTTGGGAGCTTCAGAAAGCTCTGGAAAAAGAAAAAATGCTAAGCAAATTATATATCTAGATGACTAGAAGATAATTGTGTTTCAAAATTGTTGAAAAAAGTCATCTAAATTTTAGTTAGCATAAACAGAATCCATGGCTTAATATGGAAGCCTGTCTCAATTGAAACGATACTGCAGGAGAAACTTTTTTAACACAACAAATTTAAAAAATAAAGGAAATATTGGATAAAAAAAAAATTAAATTGGGTGTAAAAATATTACAGATATTACAATAGATTAAAAAATTCATAAAGGATAATTATTAATTATTTATTTGTTTAATATTACAGAATAAATTCCAATTTAGACTTAAACTATATTTTTAAAACATAAGAAATCAGTCTTTATGAATATTTAAAAAATTATTCCTAAATTTCGACTCAAATAGCACTATTTAGTACATGTTTTCTAAAATAAAATGCTATTTTTAAAACCGGTTTTTTGTGTTTAAAAAAACCGGTCTATTCCACATTCGAAAAATGAACATCGGTCCGTCGGTCTGTTGAAAGCAGGATAGGGCTCGAACGGGGCAACGTAGGGAGACAAAATTTGGCACAAATCTTATATAAGAACAAGAAAGTTCTGGGCTAAAAACTAGAAACACAGGGTGTCCGTTTTATACATTTCTGCTGATATTTCTTCAACAGAAGCATGAACGACAACGAAATTTTGTACGCATAGTTCAGGGGTCGATATAAACTCGGAAACCAAAAATAGGCGTGGTACGCCCACTTTACCACCCACCTCCCATATAAGGTGAAATTGTGTTTAAATAGTTCAAGGACCAATGTAAACTTGGAAACAAAAAATGGGCATGGTCCGCCCCTAAATTAATTTGGAGTTTCAACATTTCTTTAGTTTAATTACATTAGCATTGTATTACTTAATTTAATTTAATTTTATTTAATTTACACAGAAAAAAATATTTCAAATAATTTTTTAATAACTTTATATTGGAATTTAATTATATGATTTGTTAAGTAATATAATTAATTTTCTAATTGGTTTACAGTTTTGTTTTTAATAAATTGACAGCTGTTAATAAAATATAAAGAAAATTGAAGGATTTGTCTATAAAAATACAGAAATAAAATAAATTTAAGAAAATTTCCAATAATTTTCAGCTCATTACATCTATTTAAGGAAAAAAGTAATAATAATATCAATTATTATAGTTATTAATATTAGCATTTTGATGATTGGAGCAAAATCAATTAAAAATTAATTAATATTAGCAGTTTCGTAATTGAAGTCCATTTTTACTTTTTTCTGTGTAAAATAATAATTTAATATTGAAAAATAATTTAATAAATAACTATTATAAAATTCATGCGTTTTATTGGTAAAAGGAAAGAAAAATAACTAGAATTGAATTAATAAAATTTTTAGTTGATTTTAGGAAAACATTGGATCACAATTAGGATTAATTTGATTTAAAAAAAATTAATTAAAATTTAAACCAAAATCAATTATTTTCAGTTAATTAATATAATCATTTTGGTGATTGGAGCGAAATAGGCAAAAACTAAAATAACATTGACTTAGTGTGTTACAAGAATTATCTAAAACCTTATAAAATTGTGTTACTTTCAATGCAAGTTGTAATTAAACGAGTGAGAACGTTATATTCGGCTTGGCCGAATCTATATACCCATCATCTGGAACTTTTCAAAATGTATCCTTATATGGCACGTAGGCGGTAAAGTGTGCAGAACAGGTAAATTTTTAGTTTAAGAGTTGACATTGGTTATACAAAATTTACACATCAATATTTTGCAATATTTTGTGTTCTTCAGTCTGAATTTGAAATTTAACCCTTAAATGCATGAAGAAAGTCGCCAAAAAGTAAATCAAACTAATTTAATTGATTTTTTAACAGATTTTTTAACTCTTTTGTATGATTATAGCGATGTATCATATAAGGAACGCCATGCATTTAAGGGTTAAAAAAAAATGTTTTTGGTGTTATTTTCTAAAAAGGTGGTTTTCTCTCAAGCGTTACCCAAACTGTGTCAATTAAAAACGATAGAATATAATTCGGGGAGGGGTCTTTTATTAGACATGGAGTCAAATGTGGACTGATACTCATAAGTGTAAAATAAGACATACAAATACAGAATATTACGTTCATGCTGACATCTATATGAATTTATTCATTTTTGGGTGATTCCCGAAAGGGGGCCTTATATGGGAGCTATGGTAAATTATGGACCGATCTTTGTAAAATTTGGCACTATCATTTATGTTTATATAAAACTTATTTGTGTCGAATATTAACTTGATACTAACATTTTAATAGGATTTATGGCCGTTAAAGTGATTTTCTGAAAAGGGGTTTATATGGGAGCTATGGGTAATTATGAACCGATCTTTTTAAAAATCGGCATACTTATTTAGACTTATTTAAAACTTGTATGTGCCAAACTTCATTAAAATTTTGCTCTATTTAAGGGATTTATGATCGTTAAACCTTTTTCCGGGATGATCATAACCAATTTCAATAGGCTTCGTCCCTGGACCAAAAGAAACCTGTGTACCAAATTTTATAAATTTTGGTTTAAAATTGCGACCTGTAGTTTGATTACAGAGTTTACATGGACGGACAGACGGACATCGTTAAATTAGCTCAGAAAGCGATTCTAAGCCGATTGGTATAAATTAAGGTGGGTCTTAGACCAATATTTTTGGGTGTTACAAACATCAGCACCAACGCATAATACCCTCCCCACCTATAGTGGTGTAGGGTATAAAAATAAAATAAAATTTTTTGTAATTTTCAAGTCAAAGCCAAGATCAACAAAAAAAAATTAAAAGCTATATATGGGGGTATGTTAGTTAAACACTCAAAAAATATTTTCTTAGACACGTTTCGTATAACGAAAAGATGATCATTTAAATGAAAAAAGTAAACTGAAAGTAAATTTTTCCCGGACTAGGGTTTTGGGTATTTTTGTACGAAAAAGCGGTAGATTTTTGTAAACCCTTGATTTTAAGAAAAGTAATTCTATGTTGTTCAAAAATTTCATTTGAATATCTCTACACCTTTAAAGTTTATTTTCGGCCTAAATATATCTTAAACTAGCATACTTTTTGTAGTGATTTACAATAACAAAAAATTAAATTTAAAAATATTGAAAAAAAATAAAAATACAAACACGAGGTACCAAACTTGGAAGTTTTCACTCTATCCCCATGACTATGGCTTTGTGCTATGGATTTGGCTATGGATTGGTGCTTCACCAATCCAACTCGAACCATATGAAATTTTATTTAGATATCTACGACGGCTCACAAATTACACAATTATTTCCAGAAAAAAAAACATTTTGGAACCCCTATGCATCGTTAAATCGAACCAAAATTTAATTCTGATTCATTGGAAAATCTTTGATTATTCACTAAAATATTTTAAAAACAAATAAATATTTATATTATGAGTTTCAAGCGTTTAAAATTTTTATAATTAAAACCATTTTCAAACCAATCATAAAGGATTTTGTCTTTTATCTAATCGCTTAGATTTCAGTTGTAGACTTTTTTAAATTCGTTGCAAATATCCCAACATAAATTCTTGTTCTACTAAAGCTTTCGTTAGTTTATGAAGTTTCATTAAAAAATCACATACACACACACACGCTTACAAACAAATTTAGATTGCATGATGTTATTTGCTAAAAGTTGTTGCAATTGTATCATTTGCAATGGTGTGTAATGGTGTTATGGTATTCATAACATTTCAAAATATTTTCAACAGTCTGCGTCATGGATGGAAAATGAAAATATTTTTCGGTATCAAAATAAATTTCAAATAGTACTTTTTTTCACCTCAGTACTAAAGTTAAAATTTTGGATAGTTATTTACTTTTTATTTAGTGCAAAACTCAAAGAATGTAATTTTTTATATTTAAAACGGAGGATTAAATAAGTTTTTTTTTATTTAATATGGTTTTCAGATTAAATATTAAAGTAAAATATGAAGACCTTAATAAATGTGGCCCTGTGATTAAAACTTAAGAAGAACAAAGTCCAAGATCTATTCCTTAAAATCGAGCACTTCGGTTTTACTTTTGTTGAAATATAATTCATTACCTTTAAAATTTACAAGGCATAAAAACTTGTAGTTTTTAGTAATGATTATACATTTAAGAATTTACAATTTTATAAATTAAACCTACAGCTCAACCTACAAATCTACAGTAGTTTGTTTGCTCTATAAACTTATTTGAATTATTTTAATAACGTGTCCAATTTTTCGGTGAACTTGAAGCCCCAGTATTTAGTCAAAAAAAGTGTTCATTACAATTTCATGATTACTTCTGAACACCAATTGTAAATACATATAAATTAAAGGCTTTAAAAAACATAGGTTGATATTCGAAAATTATATATCTCTAAAATATATTTTCATTTTATTAACTTCCTGTTCCTCTAAAGGCGAACGAAAGTTTCGTTCGAGAAAACCCAGCAAAAACTTTGGTTGTCATGTAATGAGTTAATAAGCTAATAGAATGGCTCTTCACTACTTTCGCATTAGCTGAATAACTCATTATTTTAACACAATGATGACATTAGAGGCAACTACTTACCCTATACATTACTTAGATGTCATTACAATAACTAATTACTTTCAAGCTGTTAAATAGCGCATTGATTTTAAAGCAAGGTTGGAAACCGAAACAAATAACGGTATCGGTATTCAATTTATTTTTATTTCGGTAACGGTATTTAAAATTATAAAATAGTGGTAAATACCGTTATTATTAAAAAACTAGAAAAAAATTTTGAAAAAGTTAAATTTTTAAGTAATTTTTACATGAATTTCGCCAAGAAATTATTAAATTACATATTTGTATATTTGATTTAATAAATATTCACTTAATTTTTTTTTAATATAGTATATATTTTTCGTTAAAGAACTTCATACGATTTTACAAATGCTTATGGCAACAAAGCATTTAGGAATAAGAACGATTTTGTATTCACCACAGTTTTTTTCTTTTTTTAATGCAGACAAAAATCGTTCAATTAATTTTGCAAAAATTTTTCAAAAATAAGCTACTTAAATTCTACAAATTGCAAAATATAAAATTGCATAAAGGCAAAAAATCGGTGAAGCAGCAGAAAAAAAAAGAATAGCGTAAAAAGGCATTTTTATTTCATCAGAGGTTAACGCTACAAAAATATGGAAAATGCGTTTCGGATATAGTATGAATACTCATTCCAATCACCATAAAAATTAGTAAAGAAAATATGATTCCCCAAAGATTCAACTAGGTTATATAACTGTTTCGGTAAGAGTAAGAGCTAATCAATCAATTACAGGCGAGACATTTTGTAGAGGAGAAATAGTGTTACAACAGGAAAAAAAGTTAGGGACTTAATAAGTGTCTCTAACTCCCTGTTATCCCATTTACTCACTAGAAGTTTTTAAAGCAATCATTAGTTGAATAACTGAGAACCGACTAAGATATGAAACTTTCCACTATCAGATTTAAACAGGATTGTAAATGTCGTATTTGAGCCAGAAAATTAAATAACAAAATATTTACTCAGGCATTTTAAATACTTTATTTAAACATTTTTACATAGGTTTCGATACTCTTTGAAAAATTAATTTATGAAAAATTCACTTAAAAATGTAGAATTTAAAAATTTTGAAAGTAGTGGCTGATGAAAATCATTTCCGAAACTGTTGGAAATAATTTAAATGTGAGTTCAAACGGTATAAAACTGTTTATAAATTTCCTGTGAAATCCCGGGATACATTCTCTAAAGATAACCCAAGCTGTAACTTTCTGAAGGAAATTTTTCGGTCTTTTGGAGAAAACAAAATTAAGGAGAGAATCTTCATAGAAGTCATATGATAAATAATTGAGAGCATATCTTAAGTTGAAGTGCCCCTATCTTAGATAATGCATTTTTTGTTTTTGCACTAAAACTTTTAATCAAAAAGAATTCGCACTGAGTTTAAGGCATTTAAACCTCTTTAGAAATATATTTATTGCATATGTTATAACCAAAAAAACAAACAATAAAAGTCCCCTTTAAACCAAAACTCTATTAAATAAAATCTTATTATTAAAAATAATTATATCTTTCTTATTTCCTCAAGTAAATTATATCAGAAATTATTCTTATAATACAATATTATGTTGAAAAAATTTATTTTAAAATACCGAAACTAAAATACCAGTATATACTGGTACAGAGGGAAACGGTATTTTAATACCGGTATTTTTAACAAAATAATAATTTCGGTATCGGTATCAGTTACGGTAACTAATTTTAAACGGTATTTAATCGGTATCGGTATTTATAACGGTATCGGTTTCCAACTTTGTTTTAAAGTATTACTAAAGTCATGATTAGTAATAATAATAATAATAGGAACTAGTTTCATTTTAGGCTATAAATAAGTAATGAAATTTAAGGATATAAAATAGTTTTTTTTTTTTTTTTTTTTTTTGTAAAAAGAATTTATAAATTTTAATTTAAAATATTTAACAACAACCAAGTATGTAATTAAAATAAGTGTAATAAAACTACTTTAGATAACAAATTAATTCATATGTATCCCTTCTTTAAATATATAAATTGGTAACTGCATTATAAAAATAAATAAAAATTAATATTTTAAAAAATCTGATCATAAATAATTATTTACACTCCCGTAATTAGTTACTAAACAACTTCTATGTAATGCAAACAGTATTTTGTTGTCGTTACAAAGTAACTACACCCGTAACTACATGTCATTACCAAGTTTTTGTTGGAAATGTATTGAAAACAACAAATATATTTCAAAATTATTTGTTGTTTTCAATACATTTACTCGAAATACATTTAGAGAAACGGGCTGTAAATTTTATTTTCAATTCGAAACTTTATTTTTCATTCGAATTGTGGAATATCCAGCTAATCGTTTGACAGTATCAAATGACTCAAGGGAGTACTTCAGTACTTTTGAATATTAAATAGTATCAAAAAAAAAAGTAATATAGTATCATATTTTCCATCCCTGGTCTGCATGTAATAGAGAACCATGTGCGAGAGAAAGAGAACAAGGGAAAGAGTTTAGAATTTGCTGGCATTATTATTGTTATTGCTGTGATATGATTGTGCTATTTAAAATAGATGAATTAAGAGCAAAATTTTTTTTATTGCCATTGATTGCATACAATAACTAGGGTTTTTTTTTGCAATTTTTTCTTTATTTTTTTTCTAATGAATGACTAAAATATGTTTTTTTTCTATTTTTCTGTTTAATTTTCTTTTTTTTCGAGATTTCAATTCCCTTATTACCATGAATGTTGCGGTTGTTAATATTCGCGTGTTATAACGTTTTTTTCTCGATTACAAAAGAATAATTAGTGAAATAAAATTTAGTGTGAGTTAAAGTGTTTGTGTGTATAAAATTGGATTTTTATAAGAGTTTTATAATCCAAAAAAATCTACAAACTACACATACAATTAAATGAATAATTACACGCACATGATGCACTTATGCTTAAATATTAAAGTAAACTAAGAAAATAAATATTTATTTAGACTTACGCTTATGTAAGTGCAATTATACTTGCACTTGCTTGCATATGAACATGTAAAATATATTTTTTAATAATAAAAAATCTTAAATTAGTTTGTTTTGCGTTTTGTTATTGTATAGAAATTCCATGCTTCCATTAGATTTTTTAAGATAAAATATTTGCAATAAATAATTTTTATTGAATTGTATGTTTATTTTTAGGAATTTAGGAATTTAAAAAATTTTGTTGTTTATTAGAGTGAGATTTAAACTAACTGTTAACAAATGTATGTATTATGTATGAGTATTGGTGTGATATTTGTGGTTGCCACAAAATCTCTCATATGTACGTCTGAATACGAAATAGAATTGTTGAAAACTTTAAATAAAAAAATTTTTGTAAATAGATTTTAATAAACTTTCTTTTTATACCCTTCACCACAGGTGTAAAGGGTATATATAAGTTTGTCATTCCGTTTGTAATTCCCACAATTTTCGTCGGAGAGAAAAAAAGTTTACATTTTCGGGATCCTTGTAAGAAATGATGACGATAGGACCATGTCCGTCCGTCCGTCCGTGTGTCGGTTGAAATGGCGTTTATGAAGCCCACCGATAACTGACATATATAATATATATATCAAACGATCGAAAATGCTTTCGAGAATTTTGCTATTGGAATTCAGCAAGATCGGTTCATACAATGCGGAGATATGTTAAAAAAAAATCGGTTTTTAGAACTGGTTTTCCAGTTTCTGAAGTCTCTGTATATACTAGGGACTTCGTTTTTACAAAGAAGTCTCGGACATTTTTTTCTGAATTTTTGTTCTGAAAAAAAAATGAAATAAATCGGTTCAATAATAACTGAGATATCGCACAAAACGCATTTTTTATTTTTTGAAGCCCTGGTTTAAGCTATAGATTTTTATTTTTATTACAAATCGGTCACAAATATTTTTATAAAATTTCGGTTTTTTGAATTAGCAGGATCGGTTTATAAATGGCGGAGATATGTTTTAAAAACCGGTTTTTCAGTTTCTGAAGCCTCTGTATATACCAGGGACTTCGAATTTTTAAAGAGGGCTCGAAAATTATTTTCTGAATTTTTGTTCTGAAAAAATGAAATAAATCGGTTCAGTAATAACTGAGATATCGGGGAAAACGATTTTTTTATTTTTGAAGCCCTTGTTCAAGCTACAGATTTTTATTTTTATATAGATCAGTCATAAATGTTTTTATAAAATTTCGTTTTTTTTAATAAACCAAATTCGTTCATAATCAACAGAGTTATGGTCCAAAAACAAATCTGTTAAGAATATAAATACACATACAAACATGTATATTAAGCATTGTAATGACTATTAGTGACGTTTTTTATATAGACAAGTAGTTAGTTAGAAACAGCAGTAATATAATGAATAACAGTGTTGTTGTTGTTCTTTGTATATGCAGTCTGTACAAAAATAAATAGATATGGAATTGTTGTTGTTTATTTTTTAAAAGCAAAGCCTGCTATGATTGTTTTTTTTTATATATATTCAAATTTTCGTAGTTTGAAAAAAATTTAGATTTATATATGTGAAAATATGAAAGCATACGTTAAGGCGAAAATTTTATTATTTGTCGGTAATATGGTAATATGATGTCGATAAGATAGTTAGATGGTAATATGGTGAAGGGTATCAAAGAATCTTTTTTCAATTTCATTTTTATATGAGAATTGAAGTTTATTATATAAAAGCTAAATTTAATGGTAAATAAATATATTTTCTTAAACCTCTTTATCAAATTTTAAAAAGCTTCTTTTAAAATATTATAAAATTTCCACCCACCAACTATTTACTATCAACAAATGGTCAAAGTTATTTGCTAAAAACAAAAAAAAGAAACAGAAGTCATAAACCAACAACGTTCATGTGGAAAATTATATGTATGCGAAACATTTTTCAAAGTAAGTGAAAAGAAAAATTGTTATAATAGTGTCAGATACGAGACTATAATTACGCTGTCGCCTCATAGTTATATTATCATTATAATGCATTTTATTTATTGTTGGACAAGTTAACACAAATACACACACTAACTGGCAATCCTGCAAGCTATAATTTAGGTTATGGTAATAAACTTAGCCACTGAGATATAAAAGTAAATTTTAAAGAATAGCACCAGAAGCGAGGATAGGACAAACAAAATTCAGTACCTAAAAATTTATTTAACAAAAAGAAGTATGTGTAAATAGTTAAACATAATCGAGAAATTATTTTTATCGTGACTTCTTTTTACTATTCCTTTAATTTTGCTTAACAGAAAAGGAGTTTAAGCATAATTATGAGTTTAGTTTTATTTCCCTATAAAGTAGCAGCTTAAATTTACTCAGGTGTTATAAAAAATGGTTTATTGGAAACTCTAGAAATAAAAAATTAATTTGTTTAAGTTATTTCGTTTCATTTTGTAGTAAGTTGTTTCTTAAAATTTTGACATAAGGGATATTGCTAACCTACTGCTGCTCGATGAACTAGTAGTATTGAAATTTACACAATTACACTGTGCTATATTTGGTAAAAAAAATTCTTGATCCCGATCCTTTAATAGTATCTTAATTGTATATTTTGTTAAAATTTAAAACTTAATTAATCTCTTAAAATAAAATATCTCCAGGATTTTTTTTTTTTTATGATTTTTCAAAAGTTCTAGAAAATTAATCGTAACACATTTTTTAATCAAATATATCCGCATTATATATACAGCCGCACAGTGGCGCCTGAAACCCGTGACAAAAATTTGATAGAAGCATTTGATAAAAATTATGAATGGAGCTCACAGAAAACTTGTCACAGATTAATAACCCAGAAAATGTGTGAAATATGTAAAAAAAAATGTATATTTTAAATAAATGCAAATAAAGTAGCGGTTTAAAAAACAATATTTTTATGTTCTTTTTAAACTTTTGTGAAATAGAACTGAAAAAGTTACAGTTTGATACGGAAAATAGAACAACAAAGTGATTCCATGTCAAAACGGACAGCAATCGGACTTGACATCTTCGGTGTCAATGAAATTCACTACATATATTGGCAATTGAAAGTGTTTTTCAAATCATAAAATTTTAAACTCATGTCCCTTTTCCGTCAAAAAACTAAAAACGTTCCAAAGGTGTTCTTGTTTAATTGTTAATAACTTCTAAACTATACATGGTAGATATCTCGTTTTAGTTTCATATGAAAGATATTTCCTTTAAATAGATATTTATAAAGATTTTTTATATCAAAAGTTCAAAGGTCAAAGTTATGCAACAAAATATAAACAAAAGTCAAATTTTGTATATAAAACGAGAAAAAAACTTATAGTCGGACAAGACCGAAAATATTATACCCTACACCATTGTATATGAGCATAAAAATTCGGTAAGGGGATTTATGTTATACCTGTGCCGAATTGTAGATTGACGCTTTTACTAAATGTAAAATAAAAGAGAAAGATATGGTCGGTCAAGACCAAAACCAAGGAGGCAAACCAAACCCAGTCGTTAAATAGGGGAATTTTATCAAAGGTAAATAGGTATATATACATTTTATAATAGTGAATATAATTTAATATAGGTTTTAACACAGAAAAAAAATATTTCAAATTATTTTTTAATAAAATTATTAACTAACTTTACACTGGAATTTGATTATATTTTTTATTAATATAATTAATTTTCTAATTGGTTTACAATTTTGTTTTTTTAATAAATTGACAGTTGCTAATAAAATATTAGGAAAAATTAAACATTTGTCTATAAAAATACGGAAATAAATATAAATTTAAGTCAATTTCCAACAATTTTCAGCTCATTATATCTATTTAGTAATGACATCAATTATTCTAGTTATTAATATTATAATATTTTTGATGATTGGAGCAAAATCAATTAAAAATTAATTAATATGAGCAATTTCGTAATTGAAGTCCATTTTTACTTTTTTCTGTGAAAGGCTTTCAATATGCTAGTCAGCATATGAAGTTAATGAGTGAAATCAGAGATGACATAATTAACATAATTATTGAAGACATATTTAGCAAGAGCATAATTTTTTTTAAGTCAAGATTTTGCAACGATTATTTGATGAAATTTACTTCCCTTTTCCGTTTAAAAAAGACTTAAAAGTAAGATTAATTTTAAAAATGATCAAAAGTTGAAAAAATTTTTACTCCTTACACAAAAAAGTATTTGTGGTAGTACTGTAAGGTATCATATGGCATGGCTTAAAAAACTTTAATTTAATACTAAAATTTACAAAACTGTTTATACCTTCTTAATAGTGTATTCACTGTAAAACAGTGATGGACAATTAAATAGTGTTATTATATACATACAATATATTTAATACCAATATCAGATTTTATAAGATCCCCTTGCCACATTACTTCATGAATAATGGAAAAATTTACATAAGATTAAAATATGTCTAGTTTTAAATTAAATACATTTTGTACCTTGAAAAAATTATATTCTATTTATTTAATATTTAAGCTTTTTTTTTTTTTTTTTGTTATTTTTTAAATAATATAATAAGTATAAAAAATAATAAAAAAATTCCTTGTTATTAATTTCATTATTTTTAAAAATAAGGGTGGGTTTATTTGAAAAATTTATAGTGTGACATCAATACTAAGCGTTTAAAATCCGCTATCAAGTTAAAATCAATAACGAGTTCAATTCATTAAAGATTCTGTTTCAATTTGATACCACGGTGGTACCGATTTCTTTGTGTGGAATTGAACACGCCGTTTTCCAATTTAACACATACACATCTGACACACGTATGTGAATATTTTTTCTCTGGGTGTATATATAAAATAAAATATTTTTGGCGAATATCGATTGTCTTCTTTTAGAAATCAAGTTCGTTTTTCATGAACATCAAGTTAGATTACAATTCGAATCTGGAAACTCTACTTTACGTAGAAATCAAGAAGACTTAGGAAAACGCAGTAATGATATAACAACTTTAATTATCAGTATAAATTTATTTTCAGATTTTACTAATATTCTTAATTCTGATAGAGCTTTAATCGTTCCAAAATGGAATTTTCTAAGATTTTTCTTCTCTCTTACATTAAACACAACTTTTATACCAAAAGATTCATTTAATGAAAAGAGTAGTAAGTATAATTTAAATTAACTTTCCTTTAGAAGTATTTTCTATTTTACTGTGATTACTTTTATTACAATTTCCTGCTTATAAATATAATAAAGATTTCTTTTTGTCTTAGTTTTAGTATCATTTTCTATGTTACTAATACTTAGAGTTGAAAGTAAATAGTAGTACTAAAAACCAAAGTTAACTATGACAAAAATGTATGTATGTATGTATGTATGTATGTATGTATGTATGTATGTATGTATGTATGTATGTATGTATGTATGTATGTATGTATGTATGTATGTATGTATGTATGTATGTATGTATGTATGTATGTATGTATGTATGTATGTATGTATGTATGTATGTATGTATGTATGTATGTATGTATGTATGTATATTAAATTGTGTAAGCATTAACTGGAATTTATATGGGCTATAATATCTTTTTTCGTATTCTTTTGGTTTAATGGTTTCTTACTTTTTAACTCTTATTGTAATACAAAATGTGTTGAAGAAGCTTATAAGGAGTTCTTTTTTCGCAAAGATGCTGATATTATAAGACACCTTAAGATGAGTAAAATTAAATACATAGTTTTATTTCGTTGTAAAAGAATATTAATTTTAAATCTACTGGTGATATAAAGACTAATTTTAATATAGTTTTTTGAGGTATTAAAACTATTTTTACGATTTTAATATAACAATTGATTAAAGTTTCATTTTGCTATAAAAAAAAATTAACAAAAAGATTTTTAAAACTCGTTTCCTTTAACAAATTTTAAATATACTATCTAAAAAAAAAACAAATATTCTTTTACAAAGTAGAATAAAATATGTTGCTTTTTAGCCAAAGAAAAGAAAAAATAATAAAAAAAAAAACTTTGTTTAGTAGAATTCTATGATGGCTGCACTTACACACAAGTCAGACAGAAAGTCAGTTTTATTGTGTATTTGTGAGTGCGTATATGAAAGTTTTTTCCTTTGTACTAGTAAAGCTTTAAACATACACACAGACCAACATACATATGTATGTATGCACCTATAAACATACATACCCAGCGGTAAAATTTTGAAGGCCTCCATCGTTCAGGTCTTCTAGAAGATCTATTTACACCTTCTTTAGAATGGAGTTGCTCATGCTAACATGCCTTCTATAGTAAAGCCTACAAGAATGCCTCATTCTTGCCTTCCAAAATATTCAAAAGAACTTCCGACTTCGCTTCTCTTAAAAGGAGAGATAGAAGCAGTATTTTTTTAATATATTTTGTTTTAAGCAACAACAAAACTTTGCAGAAAAATACATCGCCCTACTTTGCTTCTCTTACAAACAAAACTATTCAAAACCGTTACAAAAACAACATCAAATTCCAAAAAATAATAATAATTTTGTTATGTTAAATGCTTTATCTGGCCTTTTAGAAGGAATGCATTGGGTCGCGAATATGTAAGGCCTTGATTGCAATGACATCACGTGTAAAAAAATACATGAACACGGAAAGCAAGTAGAATATTTGAAGAAGGCCTTCCGACTCTAAAAAAGGCCTTCTGGAAGGACTTTTTAACCATTCTTTTTACCGCTGGGTACGTACATATAAATGTTCGCATTTAGACCACATTAGAAAAAAACAAATGTATTCATTTACAATCGGTTCCACAAGAACATTTACAGTTGAATGCTTTTGATACAGAAACTATACAATTAAAAGCACGCATACATATTTAAACACATACCTATGTATGTATGTACTAGGGATGCCAAACGGGACTGGATTTTGCAAATCCCGGGATTCGGGATTTTATAATTTCAAATCCCGGGATCCCGGGATTTTTCGGGACCCCGGGATTTTTCGGGATCCCGGGATTTTTCGGGATTTCGGGATTTTTCGGGATCGGGATTTATATTTCATATAAAAACACATTTTAAATATATGGAAAAAAATCAATTTTTTATACATATTTTAATTAAAGAAATTTAAATACGAATAAATTTCTAAAATTAAAAATAAATCATAAGGTTTGTTCGTTTGAAATTTTAGTAAAACTAGTTAAATAAAAGAGATATTTAAAAAATAAATCTAAAAACCAAGCTTTTACTTGAAAAAGTTAGAAAACCGAAAATAATAAAATAAATTTTAGGGTAAATAAAAAGTTAAATTTTTTTTTTTTCTAACTTGTATTAAACGGAAATTTGGAAATATCTCAAAAATACGGGCATATGTTCTTTTGCAAATATTTTTTCTTATAAAATTTCATTAGCTAATGATAAGTATGATTTTTAGCTTTGTTGAATATCATCAGTAGTTAATGTCCATCCATTTTGGAAGATGATTTAACGCAATTTGGTCCTAGAACTTGTATAATTCAACATTTGTTCATTATTTCGTCTTCCATACAAATGTCTTTCCAGATATTATTAATACATATTATTTAATACAAATCAATATGTATTAATAATTAAAATGACGTTTCAAATTAAAATTCAATAGGAAAATGAAAATAAAATATTTTACTAGTCTTGCTCGTACAAAATATTCAAGTAAAATATGTATAGCAAAATAGAAAATTATTTTCTCTTGAAATGTTTATAACTTTTACTAGTTTTATGTGCACAAAATGCTTTTCGAGTAAAATACTTACAATAATAGAAATACTAGTAAGAATAGCATACAAACGAACAGACCTATAATGTTCTAATCTTCGTAATCGATTTTTAAAATATTTTTGAAAATTTTCTGTTAATATTTTGATGTTTTGTATTGCTTAGAGTTAATTTTTTGGATTGTATTTATGACACTAAATCTCGAAAATGAAATCCCGGGATTTTTTTCGTCCAATCCCGGGATTCGGGATTTTGAAATCCCGAAAAATCCCGGGATTTTCGGGATCGGGATTTCGGGATTGGCATCCCTAGTATGTACATAAATGTAGACAATTGGACTTTTATTTAAAAAACATACATTTAACAGTTTCCTTTTAATATATTTATTTTTGTTCTCTCTTTTTTTCAGAGATGCATGACTTTAAAGATTTAAAATAAATAATACATTTAACAGTTTCATCTAAATAGTTACTTCATCTGGAAAAAGATACCATGGAAAGACCCTAGCATCAATAAATAAACTAAAGGACATAAAACGATACATTTTAAAACTCTTTTAAAATAACTTTTAAAATTTTCAATAGAATCTAAATTTTTCTATAAAAATTAAAAAGGACCAGTACTGAAAATATCTTTAATTTTTACCTATTGAAAATATATATGTATGTCTATAATTTATGCCCACCTATATTATATCAATATTTCTAAATTAGTTTTGCCTAAAAAAATTCAATTAAAAAATACAATAAAAATCTTTGGTTCTTAAAAATATGCATAAAAACTAAAAAAAAAAAAAATAGTTTACATAAACAGTAATAAATTTTGAAAGAAATCAAATTTATGCATTTGACATCAATAATAAATCATAAAAAAAGCATTTTTTCTAAAGTTAAAATACATAAAACAAACTAAATATAGAAAAATATCTAAAAATTCAAAATACAGTTAAACAAACAAATAGTGAAACAAAAGCAGTTATTATGATTAAATGATTTATTTGTGAATATCAACAAAACTACCCCATAAATCAAATACCTATATTTATATCAAAATACAAAAGATCTGTTAAAAATTTGGAATATTAAGTAGTTTTATAAATATTTAAATAATATTATAATCGGACTAATTGGTGCACATTGTAAAGATTCTAAAATGCTACGTTTTGTAAAAGATAGGTGAGACAAACTGCAAGTGCGACAAATTTCACGATGCACATTGGTTCCAAAACGCTTCTTTTTGGAAATAATTCAATAACTTTTGAACTGTTGAGGATATCTCAATAAAATTTTATATGGTCAGAGGTGAGGTGTTTTCGAGTTGATTTGGAAGAGTACAGGCCCCTAGCAGGTCAGGAGGGTAGTGGGTGCAATTTAGCACATATATAAAGTATTTTTGGAGAAAACTATAGGCTAAAATATAAATCAAGTGCCACTCCCAGTTTTTAGCCCACTTTCAGTAAAAATCAATTTTGATACTTTATTAATGATACTAATACAATTTGTGTTTATAAACCGGTTAACCGAAAACTCGTTTTTTCTCATAATTTCGTTTTTTCGTGAACCGGTTAATTTAAAATGTTAATTTTCGGTTAACCGGTTTATCCGGTTTTATAGTCGGTTAGCCGGTTTCATAAATTTGATAAAAACATTACTAGATTTCTTCATTTTATTACTTCTTCCGAATTTAAAACAGGAGAAAATGTTTTGGAAGAATTAAGAACTTTGATTATAGTCAAAACAAGTAATCAGGTGATATAGTTACATGTTTGGAAACCGATACCGATTAAATACTGTTTAAAGTTGGTTACCGTAACTGATACCGATACCGAAATTATTATTTTGTTAAAAATACCGGTATTTAAATGCCGTTTCCCTCTGTACTGGTATATACCGGTAATTTAGTTTCGGTATTTTAAAAATATATTTTTTCAACATAATATCGTCCCTGCGCTGACTAAATTACCTATGTAATTTTTAATAACTTTTCAGGAAAGCTGAAAAACTGTTTAGTTTTGCAGTTTCTTCGTTACTTCGCTAAATTTTTACAAATTTTCTTCGTTTATGAATAGGCTTAGTAACACAAATTATGTGTTGTATGAAAATGAATGAAATTTTTGGCGCGTTTTGGGGAAAATCAACGAAAGCTTTACATAAGTAATTTTGTGGAGCAATTTTTTGTTAAGATAATATTGTGCTTTTCTTTTTGCAGATTCTAAAGTTCATTTAAATATAAGTTTAAATTATCGAAGGAGGTATTATTAGTAATAAATTGGTCAAATTTCAACTTCCTAAGATAATTGGAACATGCTATTAAACGGTAATTTGTTGATGATCACAGAAAAATCTTCAAAAAAATTAAAAAAGAAAATTCACCAATATTAATGTTGCATGAATCAAACGATAGCTGAAGAAAAATTAATGAACCCGTATTTCATGATTTTCAGAAAAACGATTTTAAATAATATAAAATTAACGATTTACTAAAAATTCCTGAACTCAACAAAGTGCGTCAATTTGTGCGAAGACAAAAAATGCGAGTGTACCCTTCTACAATATAAGATTTATGTGCCTTAAACTAATTCCCAAAATATTAGGAATCAATTATTTTACTTTCATGAGCTGGACCAATTTTAAAGTACCTCCAAAAATATTATTTTCAATCAACACTATAAACAACTTTTAATTTTTGATTAATAAAAATCCAACATATAATAGGTAACGCTCAGATAACATTGATAGCATGGTCTCCCCAGCTTTTTCCTGTTTTTATTATGAAAAAAATAAATAAATTTTATAATAATCTGAAACTGAAAGACAGACAGGCGGACAGACATCATCAAAGCTCTAGTTGACGTAATTCTGTGTAAGTTAATTTTAGTGTAACTAGTCTTGGGATGTACACTGTCAGGCGGCATATCATAAGTATACAATATTAAATATTTTATGTTTAAATTTTAATATTACCATTTTCTCTAAGAATATTAATAACATTAACTTGTATGAAAAATTATTTACATATGTAATTTTGTTGGAGCATTTTACATATGGTTTTACATAGGTAATTTTGTAAATCCTAAACTAGTCGAAATATCGACAAATGCTTTGGTGGTCATATGTATAATTAGTAAGGGATCTAAATGCAGCAATAAAAAAAAATTTCAAAATTTTTACATAGGTAATTTAGTCAGCACAGGGACGATATGGTATTGCAAAAATATAATTTACTTGAGAAAATAATAATTTATTTAAAGTCATAAATATAGAATTTTATTTTAAAGAGGACTTTTATTTTTTATTTCTTGGTTATATGGTTTGCAATAAATATATTTTTAAAGATGTTTAACTCCCTTAAACCTAGTACGATATGATCTCAATTATTTTTCATATGACGCCCATAAACGTACTGTTGATATTAATGATAGGTTCTTAGTTTAATATTTGCTTCTATGAAGATTCTCTCCTTAATTTTGGTTGTTCTAAAAGATCGAAAATTTTCCTTCAAAAAGTAACAGCTTGGGCTATTTTTCCGGGAATTTTGACCGCTATTCCCGGGAATTTTAAAAGCACTTAGACGAAAGAAAACTGCATGAATTTTAACAAACGATTATATATTTTCGAATTTTTTAACGAATATAATATGATAAATTCAGCTGGGAACTATTAATATAATTTCATTATTCAAATAAATATCATGTCAGCACTAATAAGCAGCAAGTAAACTTAAACTCATTGAAAGGATCTTGTAAGCATCTTAAATATACGATATAAATTTGTCATTGGTTTGGACGACATTCGGAATTAATCTCTACAAATTTGGAAGAAAAAATCATCATCATCATTATAGGAAGTTGATATTTTTCGAAAATATTATTTCATAATTTAAAATATTTAAATATGCGATACATTCTGATTAATTTCAATAACGTTGATGGACTACCCTATTGAAGCTTCAAACAATTTTATACTATTTGAACTCACATTTTTTAGTGAATTCTCGGGAAATCGAAAAGTTCGGGAAAATTTTCTTCTGAGCGACTTTAAAGTTTGAATTACATTTAAATTTCTCAACTTTTAAAAATTTTAGTGAGTAAATGGGATAATGAGGAGTTATGGCCATAATTAATACTTTCTTTTTGTAGCACTATTTCTCCTCTACAAAATTCCTCGGCTATTTAGTCTCGGTACATTAGCTCTTAATATTACCTAAACTGTTATATAAAATAAAAACCCTTTTGGGAATCATATTTTCTTTTCTAATTTTTATGATGATTGAAACGAATATTCCTGCGATATCCGAAACGCATTTTCCATATTTTAGCATCGTTAATCTGTGATGAAATAAAAAAAAAATTATACAATTCTGTTTTTTCCTGCTACTTCACGGATTTTTTTGCCTTTATGCAATTTTACATTTTGTAATTTTTAGAATAAAATCAGTTTTTTTTTTAATGTTTCCAAAATTAATTGAAGGATTTTTGTCTATATTAAAAAACCGTGGTAAATACAAATTTTGTCCAAATGTTTTACTTTACTGTTCTGCAAAAAATTATACCAATTTGTCTTTAAAAAGTCGAGTTTAATATTCCTAAATGTTGACATAAAATAAGCATTTATAAAAATCGTATGAAGTTTAACTTTTTTAAGTTTTTTCTTGTTTTTTAATAATAACGGTATTTACCGGTATTTTAGTTTCGGTACCGGTATACCGATACCGATATAATTTAAAATACCGTTATCGATACCGTTACCGAAATAAAATAAAATTGAATACCTTTACCGATACCGTTATTCGTTTCGGTTTCCAACCTTGAATCATACATTTACAAAATTTTTTTAAAAGAAGAAAAAAACTTCACACACAGTGTTGATCACAATTTTACCCCACCTGACCTGAACTTTTTTTGCCTTAATTTTCTTAAGAAAAAAAAAAAATACGTTTCATAAAGGATATCATGAACAAGATGAAGTATATAATAAAATGTTCACCACCTCAAAAGTAAAAGTAAATAAGTGCAGGAAATGCACTTGTAAATTTTTAATAATTCTTCTAAAAATTTAAAAATAGATGTCTATTCAGCAAATACCAAGCCAAAATATTATTTTTTTTTATTACAATTTGACGGCTGAAATAGTGTATTACAAATTCTCGATGCAAATTAGCTGTCATTTGTAAATAACGACTTTCATTATAATGTACTTTTGAGCTGAAACTGACCAAAAACCGTTTTTTAATTTTACCTAATTTTCGGTTAACCCTCAAACCGGTTTTCTAAAAAGTCGGTTTTTTATTAACACTAAATACAATTCACATACACGAGGAATTAAAATATTGTATATTATAAAATTTAGTTTGTATGGGGGCCACGTCTTGTTTATTATACACTGTTATATTTTTTTACTACCGTCATTAAAATGTTTAGAAAAATTGAAATTTACTCACTACGAAGCAAAGAAATTTTTTCTTTAGAAAAGTGGGCGGGGCATCCATATGTATGTGGCATGTTCAATTTTTATCGGTTCAATAGTTTAGACATACCCAGCAAAATTTGTTTAGGTACTGGTAAGCAATAAAAAATTATTCATGTCTGCCGATAGCACATCTTTGATGCGCTTTCGAGTATGCTATAAAAGGAAGCGAGAAATTTACATTAGGCTCATATTTTTTTTACCGAATTACAACCTGCATCCTCTCTCGCTTACGTGGATGCAGGATGGTAAGCAATTGACTTTTCTTCTTCTAATTTTTATTTACGATTTGAAAAAAGGTTCTGCTTAGTTGGATGAAGCAATATTTTCAACTGCGTTGATTAGTTGTGATCGTGTGTTCAAAGTATTAAGAAGTAAGTTTATTCGTGGAAGTCGCAAAAAAATAAAAATATACTTAAAATCCTATTACAAATGTAAGTGAATTTATATATTTTTTTTTTATTAATTATTTTACATTGAAAACCAAATAAAACTATTTATTAAATTAAGTATTAAAGCTTCAAATATATTTTTTATCGTTTTCATTATAATATACAAGAAATTATATAATTTTAACGTATTTTGTGTTTTATTATTTTTAAATCTCAGTTTGACTTTTTTGGAGAAATTTTGTGTTTTCGTTTTTATTTTGTACGGTACGTGTAACATTTTCCATGTTTTTTTTGTGATAATTTTTCTTTTTTCAAATAATAATAAATTTTTAGTTACTTATTCAATTTAGTTGAACTGTTTTAATAAATTTCAGATTTTTATTATTCAAAAAGTTTATTATAAAATAAATCAAATAAATGAAAAAATAATAATAGTTTTTATAAATGCATTACTTTAATTCAAAAAGGCATGATTTCATTGCTTCTGGGATCTCTTAAAGATTCACATCAAATAGGCATGATTTCATCACATCTATTCAACATATATATGTGCATAATAGAGACATGTATGAACCTAATACGTAGCGTAGCAAAGAGACCTACCAAGTGGGATATCACGAACACAAATCATGCCTTCTTGAAGCAGGTTGGTAAGGGAGAGTTCTCCCTTACATACCCCTGCTTCTGGGTATGCAGCAATTTTTGCTGGGAAAGGTCAAGTTAAATAAAGTTAACAATATTATGACAAAAATGGGCGTAAAAAGGGAGTGGCATCCAGCTAAAATTTAGTGTAATAATGGTAGTAGTCTATAAAACAACAACAACAACATATAATAAACTGCGAATTAAAGAACTTAAATGATTTTATTTCAAATCACATTGAAAAAAGTTCTCTGAAAAATTTAAACTTCAAAATGTCATAAAACCGAAATTCGAACTAACTTTGAAAAACCCTTTGAGGATTTTGTTAGACTACTGGTGCGCGTTGCAATTATTGAGGCAATTTTGTCTTGTTGCATTGTGTTATAAAATACAAAATAAAATTTATGGTCAAATCTTAAAGTGTAAGTTTTTATTATTGATGAAAACATGGATTTTACTACTTAATTTTATTCGATATAAATTCCCCCAAAAAATAAATTAACAGTTAAAATGGATGATGTGCTTTAAACTGGTGGTGTTTTGTAGACTTAGCTGCCATGGGTAAGTATTTATTATCCAGATCCTTATTTTTTAATAATACGTCAATTATAAATGCTGTTGAAATGTTTTGGAATTTCCCAGACTTCATCATGCTGTTATAGCCCTCAGCGCTATATAGGCAAAATAAGCTAAACATTTTTCATTATGTTTTAATGTATGAATAAATACTAAACAATATTAAAAACAAAATATAAAATGTAATAAAATTTTTCACAAATACATAAGTAAATAAATTAAGTACTATTTAGTACTTAACCGAATATTTTTAATGTTTAGAAACGAAATATACATTAATTGCAACCAACTTGATAGTTCGTGGAACCGACTAAATTCGATTGTTGAAAAATTCGCCTGCTGCAATAAATCTGGTTTCTCTGCTTATTAAATTTTCGACATGATACACTACTGACATATAATCAGAAATATTTCTGAAACTTATTTTAAATTCTGAACTTGTAAAGTAAATACATTATACGAGGGCGGATCAATAAGTCCGTGACTTTTTGAATGAAACACAGTGTTTTTTGCAAAACAAAAATTTATTTTTCAACATAATCTCCTTTTAACTCAATACACTTAGTCCAACGTTTCTCCAGTTTTTGTATCCCTTCAAAAAAATAGGATTTTTTGAGGTCCTTAAAATAGGCATTTGTTTGGTCAATAATTTCATCGTTGGAGCTGAATCTCTTTCCACAAACCATTTCTTTAGGTTTGGAAATAGGAAGTAGTCATTAGGGGCTAAATCCGGAGAATATGGCGGATGAGGTACCAATTCGTAGCCCAATTCATAGAGTTTTGCCATTAAGACTGCACACGTGTGCACCCGTGCATTATCTTGATGAAAAAGAACTTTTTTCTTGGCCATATGGGGTCGTTTTCTCTTTAAAGATTGCGGTTAAACAACTCCAAACAATCCTTTGAAGTTGTCACAGGATAATTTATGGTCAATTCAGAGCAAACGCGGCACCCATCTTGCAGACAACTTTCTTAAACCCAGCTGATCATTTAAAATCGAAACCACACTGCCATATGAAATGCCTATGGCATCAACAATCTCACGCACTTTTACTCTTCGGTCGGCCAACACCATATCATGGATTTTTTCGTTTGATTGACGGTTGAACTGACGGAAATTCACTTTTTTCCATTTTTAGAAAAATACACGAGGTTGTATGTTTTGAACAGCTGTTAAACGCAAAGTAAATGGCGACACTTGCCTGTAGTCTATTAACAGGTGGTACTTGATGGGAACATTGTTGCATTTCATATAACTACGAGGGAAGTTCGAAAAGTCACGGAAATATTGATCTGCCCTCGTATTTGAAGTAATTAATTCATCACTTCCTTTCCTTAATTAAAAATATTCCTTTAAATGTTTCATTAAATTCTTACCACTCTATTGAAATCTATATTTTTTTTTTAAAAAATAAACTAAAGCAAAAAAGTAAATATGTAATAAAAAAAAAATATGAAAACCAACAACTAAAAAAAACGTAAAAAATTTCGATATGTGGCAAAAACAAAAGATATCATAAATATGGTAAAAAATATAAACAATATCAAATGTCAATGCCAACAACTAACTATACAGCCAACAAAACTAATAACAACAAGAAGGAAATAAATAAAATAAAAAAAGTATTGCCAACATGTCAATAGAATACTACAATGCAAGCTAAACAATACCACTACCACATGCAAATAGATATACATATACACACATAAAATCAGGAATAAATATACAAAGGATATATGTATATCTATGTGTATGTGACTGCTGATAATGTAAATAGAATTTTATACACAAACAGCTACATTTACAAATACATATGTATATATGTACATTTGAATCTATATGGTGTTAGTATTAGAATCAACATGAACAATATACAAAAAAAAAAAAAAGAATAAAAAATAAAAATGCAAATACTTTTCAATCAGTTTGACAAACAAAACCAACAATCAAATAAACAACAGCAGTAGCAACAACAACAAAAACGGAAAAAAACCTTAATGCTTTCAAAAGATGATGACTCTACAATGGAAAAAATCGAAAATAGCAAAAAAAAAAAATTGTAGAAAAAAGTAAAATAAATCCATCACACATATAACTAATATATAAAAGCATACACACATAACATTGAAACTCATAGATATTAACAATTACAACAACATCAAGAACAACACCAGCAAAAGTAACAAAAACAAAAGTGTTAAAACAATAACAATAGCAATTACAATAACAAAACAACAGCACCTATAAAAGTTTTGTCGAAATAAAAAAAAACAAGAACAAAAACTTTGTAAAAAAAATACAACACCAACTACAAACATTTCGTCAACGACGCTCGTAATAGTTAAAAACAATATGACAGGAAGACAGCCATAACAACAATACAATGTAACATACACACACATACATTGATATGGCCAAATACTATCTAACATATGTATTTATGTGAGGGAAGAGGAGTGAGAATATTGTTGCAAATGCTTTTTATTATCTTTATTTACAAAAGCTTTGCGCATAAAAATTCAAAAACCAAAATAATAGTAAACAAGCGCGAATGTTAGATTCGACCCGGCCGAATCTATATACCCACCATCAACTTTTTCAAATTTTACGTTATATGGAAGGGGGCGGTAAAGTGGGCGGACCACGCCCATTTTTTGTTTCCGACTTTACATTGGTCCTTCAACTCTTTGAACACAATTTCGTTGATTTTCACCTTATGTGGGAGGTGGGCGGTAAAGTGGGCGGACCACGCCCATTTTTTGTTTTCGAGTTATATTGACCACCGAACTATACGTACAAAATTTCGTTGTCGTACGTGCTTTTATTGAAGAAATATCAGCAAAAAAGTATTTAAAGGACACCCTATGTTTGTTTATTAACCGATTTTGTTCATTTTCAATACCAAACAAACCTTATATAAGATAAATATTTTTGCCGAATTTCGTCTCCCTACGTTACCCCGTTCGAGCTCTATCCTGCTTTCAACATACAGACAGACGGACGGACATAGCTAGAATTTAACCAGGACCCAGAAAATATATACTTTGTGGGGTCTTAGATGATTCCTTCAACATGTTACACACGGAATGACAAAATCAATATACCCCCCATCTTTTTGATGGTGGGTATAAAAATCAAAAACCAATACATTTTAAAAAGTTACAAATATTGTTGCGATAATAAAGAAGATATGCAAATACAAAAACAAATACTATAAGCGATAGCCAATACTTCCGAAAGAGGAAAGTAACGTATACAAATTTTGAAAGTCTCTAAAATAAAATAAATAGAGGCTAAACTGAGGAAACAAAATAGATTTAAAATCCACGGCAATTGTGGTCACATTATCCATACTGGTTTTTTGATACCGCTCCAAGCCGTTACATATACGTAACAGTGGGCATTACTCACTAATTTTTGGACCTTGAATTTTCTTTATAAATCTCGTGCGTTATATAAGCAAAACTTAAAAAGTTTTAAATTTTTTGAAAGAAGGCACAATAAAATTAACATATCTAAGAAATTTTACAACATTTGTACTAATTCATCATTAAAAAACTTTTCTAAATTCATATATGGGACCAAGTGATTACTTCCGGTTACCGGAAATTCCTTCCTCTGCTTGATCTAGAATCGCATCTTCCTCATGATCTGCGTTTTCATGCAGATAGGTGGCACGAGGATAAGAATAAATATGACCAGAATGCCTGTATAGTACCTAGGGCAAATTTTTTCGTAGGGGGCCTACTTATTCATACCCACAATATTTATAAAACTACTAAAAATAAACAAGGACGGTTCTATAACCATTTATTTGAACAAATTATAATGTTTATTGCTCAAATAATATATTTAAAGTTCACATAAAGCAATATTAAAAAGGGTTTGAAAGCATAATTTCAGAAATATTTAAGAAAATTAAAAAAAAAATAATAACCCTTTTAAAAAAAGGGTTATTATTATTTTTTGTGTAGTATTTTTTAAGAAAGAGAAAACAAAAAAAAAACAAAATTCATATGAGAAAAAAAAAAAAGTAAAATTACTTTAATTAAGTATGTTAGACTATTTTTTGCAAGAATCACAAAGAAAAATAGCGCCACGATATGGTATGCATGTTTGATAAGCCCAAACTTGATTGCATTGCAGATGGAAGGCCCATGTCATTATAACAGAATCAACCCCATACGAATTATTGCAGTATTTACAAGGCATTACCTTAATAGGTGGATCTAACATATCCTCGTCGTCCGGTTTCCGAAAATTTTAACCTATATCATATTAGCAGACACGTGTTTACTTAAAATAAATATTAAAATACAAAATATGTACTAAATATACAATATCGTTAATATTATTCTCTAACTAAATACTCACCATTTACTTTACAATTAGTTTACTGTAGTATAAAACACTTGTTCTTCCAATGAAATAAAATTTTTATCTGATTAGAAAAAAGTCGATCACACGACCAAGTGGATCTTTGACAACTAAGTCAGCGCATAACTTGCAAAAACCATATAGACTTTTGCTTTCTTAATTATCTGTGAATACTAACCAATTTACCTTGGTACTGTTATTCCTATGTTTATACTTTCCGAAAAAATCAACTATACCATATTATCCGCCTATACCACATTACCCGAACTTACTCTATTCTATAAAGTTATCGAAAATATTCTAAATGGCGGAAACAATATGGCGTCCAAAATTTTTTTGTGGCTGTATCCTTCTAAAATTAAGTTTTTTGTTTATTTTTGGGTTAGTGAATTCAGTAACAAATGTTATAGTCGGTCTAGCACGACAATACGACACCCTATACCATTACGTTTTTGTATTAAAATGTTATCCGAAATTTTCGGAAATGGACCTAATATGAAATAAGTTTATATGATTTTTACTTTTATTAAACTAATTTGTGTCAAATATTACCATGATAATTCGGGAGGAATTTGTATTTTAATGGACCAATCATGACCAATTTCAATAGCATTCGTTATTATACCAAAATAAACATATATCTGAAAAATATCTAAATGATTTCTTAATCCATTTTTTTTTTTTTTTTAAAATCTAGGAACACTATTATAAATAACTGTTGATTTGGCCATTTATCATTTGGAGCAACTTTTTTCAAAAACCAACATTCTATTAGATATAAAAATAGACAAAATAGTTTTTATCGGACTAAGAATTCGTTAGGTTTTCTTTGAAAGAAAGTTAATATCAAACAAATTTTAACATATTTTATTAAAATTTAAATAATTTAAGTTCGAATTATTTTTGCTATAATTGTCTATTCAAATGTTAAATGATGCGAAAACAAATTTCAACTTTTGTCATAAAAATATGTACTAAAAAACCAAAAAATGGCCCTACAATAAAATTCATTCCTAACAACTTTTTTAACTTTGATTCCATGCTGAAGGAAATGGTGTAAATGGATCAGAAAGAAAATTTCGGGAAAAATGGTTTTAAATGTCCCTAATAATTTGCCATATTCGTTATTTTCTAATTCTCAAAAAAAGACTTAAAGCAAAAAATAGACTTTTCTGATCCTTTGTGCGTTCGTTGACAAAATTTAAATATACAAAACAGAAAACAAACAAAACATCGCACAGTGATTCGTTCCCATATAGCGACTGGACAAAAATAGAAGGAGTTGTCCTAGACTTATGAAATTTGGTATACCATAATAAATTTTAATAATTAAGAAAAATACGATGTTTAAAACGTATTGGTGCAAGGACTCATATACCTCCCATACCTCCTGAAATTTTAAAATACAATATTTTCCACAAATTTAAAAACTAAATTCTAAAAGTTGGTTATATTAGTACTTACATATGTGGTTATATTTATGTATACGATTTCGATTTCTAATCGGAGCAAGGACTATCGTAGCCATCACACATCCTTTTTACTAAAAACGTCTTAAAACTGCTAAAACGAAACACAATATAAAATACTTTAAAATAGTCCTGCAGTTGGCAACGCACTTATTCCCACCAAGTTGAATTTAGACAAATAACCTACAAATTATGGAAATATATATTTCTTCAATAAAATAAATACACTGGTAGACAAAAAAATCCTCCCCCAAAGGCGAATAGTTGAACTTGATGTATTTTGATGTGCCAAACACGAATCTGCTTTCAGTTTTTTTCCATCAGGTCTGGATTTTTTTTTATGGGCATGTCTAATATTTCGCCCATAGTAAGGCCATTACTCTAGTATATTTCCTTATAACTCAAGAATTGTGTGTACGATTGACATAAGTAATATACCAAAAGATGCGGATTAAAAATATCTACCATTTTTTATGTACTCAATAGTTTCGAAGTTATTTTAAAATAAATGTCAAAAAAAAAAAAACATGCAAAATTTTTTATTTTTTTGTTACTAAATTTTTTTTAATAAATGAAAACTTCAAAAATGATTCAGTTTATTATCTTTATCTTATAGCTATAACTCAAAAACCGTTTACACGATTTTGATAAATGATACACCAAAAGATGTATACGAAAATTTGTTTCAAGGTGTGTCAAATAGCGTTTGAAAAACTCCAACTGCTATCAAGTTTTTTGGATTGACTAACTAGTAGGGTGATCGACGCGGTTTTCCAACCGGTTTTAAAACCGGTTTTTTCAGTCAATGTGCTGTCGGTTTTTTCAAAATTTTCATTTTTCGAATGTCGAATAGACCGGTTTTTTTAAACATAAAAAACCGGTTTTAAAAATAGCATTTTATTTCAGAAACCATGTACTAAATAGTGATAGTGATATTTGAAAATTTAGTAATACATTTTTTTATATTCATAAGACTTTTTTTTTAAATATAGTTTAAGTCTAAATTGGAATTTATTCTGTAATATTAAACAAATAAATAATTAATAATTATCCTGTATGACCCAATTTAATTTTTTTGATCCAATATTTCCTTTATTATTTTAAAGGTGTGTTAAAAAAGTTTCACCTGCAGAATCGTTTCAATTGAGACAGGCTTCCATATTAAGCCATGGTTTCTGTTTATGCTAACTAAAATTTAAATGATTTTTTCTACAATTTTGAAACATAATTATCTTCTAGTCATCTAGATATATAATTTGCTTAGCATTTTTTCTCTTTTCAGAGCTTTCTGAAGCTACCAAACGACGCTGAAAATTAAAATTTGGCTTAATTATAAAACTTTTTGTCCAACAAATCCTAATGGAGCCATATTTTGAAATTTTTATCAGGAAGCGGATATAAGAGGATTTATGTGTCTTTTTCTAAGAATTTTTTCTCTTTCCAGAGCTTTCTAAAGCTCCCAGAAGATATAGAAAATTAAAATTCAGCTTAGTTATAACCCTATTCGTCCTACAAATCCTAACGGAGCCAGATTTTGAAATCTCTATCAGGGAGCGAAAATACGTGGATCTATATATATGGATTTAAATATTTCTTTCCTAAGCAATGTTTCCTTTCCAGAGCTTTCTGAAGCTCTCAGACGACGTAAGAAACTAAAAAACCATTCGTTCAATTCAACAAATTCTAACAGTGCCAGATGTTTCTATCAGGGACCAAAAAGTCTGTTTTGGTATTAAGAACTTTTGAGTTGCTATACTTATTGTTTGCTCTCCAAATCCTATAAAAAACTAATTCTGTATTTCGGCCAGGGAGCGCATTTGCGACGATTTTTTTATTTTGAAAGGTTTACGAATTTAAAACTTTAATCAATATAATTCCAATAAATTTTAACGGCTTCAAATAATTGACTTCGATTAGGGAGAGGAAGTTTTTTTTCGGATTTGTTTGTGCATATTTTCATTATTATATTATTTTTCCTGACATTGTTAGGCTTTTACGCTTGTATTTAATAAATTTTAACTTAATTATAAGAATTGATTTTTTTAAAGAAATGTAGTCTTTTGATATAAATATTAACTTCTGCAAAAAACCGGTTAACCGGTTTTTTCTGAATTTCAAAAAGTGCAACCGGTTTTTTTAAAATACCAACTATTCGAACTATTCCAAAACCGGTTTCTCAAAAATGTCGAATAATCGATCACCCTACTAACTACAGCTACTGAAAATTTTTAGTAGTGGTAGCCAAAGCAATTATAATTTTTTGTAGTCTAACACTTTCTTTAACTACTGCTACTTCCAAAAAAATAAAACTTTGTTGAAATGAAGCACTAGTTTTAAAAACAAAATAATTGACTACCATTCCATTTGTAGTCTAATTTTTATAACTACTTCCCTTACAATATTTTTTGTTTTACTGCTATCTTCAATGTACTACCTTCAATAATACTTAAAGAAGAGGTAGCAGTAAACTACCAGTAAAGGTAGCCAATAGGTAGTAGAAAAAGTAGTTTTAGGAGCAGCAATAAACAAAGAACAACAAGAAAACATAAGTTTGCACAATGCGTTGTTTTTGCAATAACACTTAAATCATAAGCTTTTATTTTTTTTTTTTTTTTGTTTTGATTTTATAAGGTTACCATTTTTATAAGATATGTGTGTATTATTTAATTTGTAAAATTTCCTTTATAATATAATGGAATTTTTTTCTACTTTGTATTACATTTAAATGCGTTTTTATTTTCTTTATATATTTATAAAATTTGAGTTTTGGATTATATGTCTTACATGAGCTTTTGAATTTTTTTATACACTACACGACCATAGGTGATTGGCACATTATGTGTTTGTGCATAAGGAAAAGAATACCAAAAGACTTAGGATCATTTTCTGAGTCGATTAATCGTCCGTCTGGTCGGCTGTCCATGTAAAGTTTGTGCGCAAAATACAGATTATTTATATATCATATATCATTATTTTTACACAAAGTCAAAGCCTATTAAATTCGATCCTCATAATAGAGTTTTAACATACAAAAATTCCTTTAAAATATAAATATTTTAATGAAATTTACCAGAAATAAGTTTTTTATAGATTTCATACGTTTACTAAAGATCGGTTCATAAACAAATGTTAGTATCGTGTTAATATTTTACAAATACATAAAAAAGTTTTAAAAAGTTTCTTATAATATTTAAAATTTTATAAATCAGACTGGAAATTACATGAATTAAAAACAAAAATATCCTTTTTATACCCTACACCACCATAGGTGGTTGGGGTATTATGCGTTTGTGCTGATGTTTGTAACGCATAGAAAAAACCATCAGACCACCACCATAAAGTATACCGTTCGACTCAGAATCACTTCCTGAGTCGATTTAACGATGTCCGTCCGTCCGTCTGACCGTCTGTCTGTCCATGTAAATCTTGTAACCAAACTACAAGTCACAATTTTAAAGATAAATCAATCAAATTTAGCTCACGATCTTCTATTAGGTCAAGGACGAACCCTATTGAAACTGGTTATGATCGGTTCATTATTTCACCTAGTCCCCATACAAATGTCCTCCCGGAAAAGGGTTTAACGATCATAAATCCATATTTTAATGAAATTTAACACATATAAGTTCCTTATAAGTTTACATGTGTGTGCCGAATTTCAGGAAGATCGGTCATAATTGACCATAGCACTCATATAAATCCCTCTTCCGAAAATCACTTTAAAGGGCATAAATCCCATTAAAATGTTAGTATTAAGTTATAGTGCCAAATTTTACGAAGATCGGTCCATAATTTACCATAGCTCTCATATAAGGTCCTTTTTCGGGAGTCACTCAAAAATGACTAAATTCATATAAATGTTAGTACGACGTTATATTCGTATGTTTTATTTTACACTTAATAAGAATATCGGCCCACAAGTAGCACCAAGTCTAATAAAACACCCCTGTCCGAATTTTGATGTATACAATGGTGTAGGGTATCATATGGTCGGGCTTGACCGACTATATCTCCCTCTCTCGTTTTTATACCTTACACCACCATAGGTGGTTGGGGTATTATGCGTTTGTGCTGATGTTTGTAAAGCATAGAAAACGTTATCCAACACCCACCTTAAAGTATACCAATCGACTCAGAATCACTTTTTAAATCGATCTAACTATGTCCGTCCGTACACACTAGGGTGATCGATACGGTTTTCCAACCGGTTTTTAAACCGGTTTTTTCTGTCAATGTGCTGTCGGTTTTTTCAAAATGTTCATTTTTCGAATGTCGAATAGACCAGTTTTTTAAACACAAAAAACCGGTTTTAAAAATAGCTTTTTATTTCAAAAAACATGTACTAAATACTGATATTTGAATCGAAATTTATGAATATTTTTTAGAGTATTATTTGTAATGTTTTAAAAATATAGTTTAAGGTTAAAACGAAATTAATTATTGTAATATTAAATAAATAAATTAGTAATAATTACTTCAATTGTAACACCTGTAATATTTTTACACAATTTGAAGGTTTTAGTCTTTTTTTTATTCAATATTTTCTTAATTTTTCAAAGATTTTGTTTTAAAAAAGTTTCTCCTACAGAATAGTTTCAGTAAAATTGATTCTGGCTCTTATTATATTAACCCATGGTTTATGTTTTGTTTGTTTTGTTGATTATTTTCTTAAAATTTTTATATTATATTATTCGTTCGTTCATATGCTTTGTAAGACCCAAAAATATTGGTTAAAGACCCACCTTAATTTGTACCAATCGTCTTTAAGTCGATTTGATGATGTTCGTCCGTCCGTCTGTCTGTTCATAAAAAATAATTAATTAAAATACAGGTCACAATTTTGAACATGTATTAAATTTGAAATTTGCCACACAGGTTTCTTATAGTCTAAGAACAAAGCGTGTTGAAATTGGTTATGATCGTTCCATTATTTGAATTAGCGCCATGCAAATATCCTCCCGGAAAAGGAGTTTAATGATCATAAATCCCTTAAATGTAGTAAGCATTTTTTTTACACATGTAAGTTCCATATAAGTTAAAATCTGTGTTCCGAATTTCATGAAGATCGGTCCATAATTGAACATAGTATTGGCCCACAATTCCACAGGTTTAGAAAAGGAGACACTTTCCCGAATTTGGTGCACATAATTGAGTAGGGTATTGTCAGACTTGACCGACTATTTCTTTCTCGTTCTTATTGGATTAATAGTTATTTCCAAAAATAATTATGTGTAATATATTTTAAGTTGAACATCATAATATTTATTGATTTTTCTTTAAGAAATGTAGTCTTTTAATAGAAATATTAACTTCTGCAAAAAAACCGGTTAACCGGTTTTTTCTGAATTTAAAAAAGTGCAACCGGTATTTTCAAAATACCAACTATTCGAACCAAAAGTCGAATAATCGATCACACTAGTACACACATATTTCGGGGCATGCGTCACATTTAGTATGAGATATCTATTATTTTTATTAGTTCTGTATTGAACATGTACTAAATTGCATCTGTTATATGCACTTAGGTTATTCTGAAGCATAGGATTTATCCCTAGATCTTAAAGAGAACGTATTATGAGTATTATTTGTCTTTAAAACTGTGAAGTGCAGCTTCTTTACAAAGTTTATTTGGACATAATCATCTTCTATTATGTGTGGAGTTTAGCTGGACAATAACGTGTTGATTTTGTATTGATTTTAGCTAAATACCACTGATTTTCGACTCTTTTAATACTTATTATCAAAATATGCACATACAAATAGAATTAAAGAAAAATGTTGTCATTCAATTTGTAGTGGAAGGGAATGAAAGAAAAAAATTATCATTCAAATGAATTTAATTTTATAGCGAATTAATTCTACATACAGTGCGCGAAAAAACCTAAGCATATACAATAAAAATATAAGAAAAAACACTTTATTTTATATCGAAAAAGTATGTTCCACATTATATTTTAAACTATTTGCAGTTACATATTTTGATAATGAAATTACAAAATTTAAGATCACTGTTAAGAAATATAATGCAATTGTAAAGAGTAGAACGAAATAACCTAACCATACAAATTATATTAGCATGCTTTATTTAAAATTACATACAATGTTATAGCGGTTTAATAGTTTTTATGGCTAATTGCATTCCTTATAACATATTCCAATCGTAACGGCATTAATAAAGAAGTCTGTAGGCAAAATATACGTCAACATTGCATTATTATAGTCCATGCATTTTTTATGGCCTTTATAGTGTTAAAGCGGCTCCTTTCAGCAAAAACTGGTTGGCATATAATTCCTCGCATACTCTCGGAATAATTCAGGTTTATGAAAATGTCCTATTGGAACAGTTTTTTCCACAAACAAATTTTTTTGTTGACTTTTAATTTTTGATGAGGCCATATCTTGCTGAAATGTATGGACCAAGTTCCAAACTTTTTAGTAATATTTTATTTTAACCATTTGCACGATATTCTATAATAAATCCTTCCAGCAATTTGGTAAGCATCTGATTTTCTCATCCCGCCGTTTTGTTTATTTTGTATCAATACACGAAAGAACCATCTAGTAATACAAGTTAAATATTTTATTGTCACTAAATATAACTTCCTCCAATTTTGGCCCAAAATCTTTGATTTTCGGCGAATGACAGTCTTGGTGCTTTGTGAAAGGGCAAAGATTTAAATTTAAGTATCCCATTTTGCATACTTTATGTTAAGATATGATTTTTAAGTGTATGAATACGACTCAGAGATACTATCAGTTTACAAATAGTTAATATTTGGCGAGGCGATACTTCTTTTTTAGTGGGAATTCTTATTATTTCCATAATATCCTTATTAAAAATTTTAGATTTCTTTTTTCAAGACTTTTCTTTCAGTAGCCTTCGTAATTGTTTGGACACATAAATATGATAAACTTTATTTCGGCTTAGTTTTCTGATATTTGACAAAAAATCCAGCCACATTCTTTGAATGCTGTGAACCTGGCGGATTGTTATTTAAATCAATATGTTCAACGGGACATTTCGTTAATTAGGGAAACATTAATGCCAAAATGTATTATTTTAATTAAATTCTGACTAATGCATCATGATTATCACAAAATTTTATTTTGTATGCTTAGGTTATTTCGTTCGAAGTTTTTAAAGATTTTTATATTTTTCCAAATAATAATATTTTTCCATAAACCGCTTAATGCACTTAGATTGCAGTGTTTAAAAAGATAATTCATATTTTTATTTCATTTAAAGGTAGCAAACAATTTAAACTTTTACTCTATATGCTGAGGTTTTTTCTTGCACTGTATTTTTCATTCATTTTGTAAAAGAATGGCACTAAAAAAAATTCTGTCATTCAATTGAATTTTCATTCTCTAAGGAATTAATTCAATACAAAGTTAAACCTAAAGAATTAAGCCTAAGAATTATTTTCTGAGGAATGATTTTAAAGAATGCTAAATTAAATTTTTATAAACTGAATTAAATTTATACGTGAATTAATTCTAAAAAGAATTCATTCTATCGAAGCTCTGACTAAAATTATAAATTTACGTTTTCAAAAAAATAAGAGAGATTTAAGAGATATCAGCAGAAAAGTATGAAATGAAGCTACAAAGGACACCCTGTATTTCTAGTATTTTGCCCATAACTTTTTTGTTTATAAACCATTTTCAATACCAAACAAACCTTATATAAGGTAAATATTTGAGCCAAATTTCGTCTCCCTAGGTTGTCCCTATCCTGCTTTCAACTAACGGACAGACGGACGGACATAGCAAGATCGACTAGAATCTAACCAGGATCCAGAAAATATATACTTTATGGAGTCATAAATGATTTTTTCGACATGTTACACATGGAATGACAAAATCAATCTTTTTGATGGTGGGTATAAAAAATCTCTTGAGTCATTAGCTATCAGATAAATGTACACTTTCTCAAAATTATTACTTTTGTAAATTTTTAAACTCTCCTCTATTTTATTTCCATACCTAGCACATAAGTGATATATATATTTTAATTATCACGTTTAATTTTTTCTACTTATTATTAGGTAAAAAATGTATTTTTGAAATTTTAAGATTTTATTTTTATACCCTACACCACGATTATGTATTATCTGGTATTATGTGTTTGTGCTGATGTTTGTAACGCATAGAATCAGTTATCCAACACCAATATACCAATCGACTCAGAATCACATTTCAAATCGATCTAACGATGTTCGTCCGTCTGGCTGGACGGCTGGCTGTCCATGTAAACCTTGTGCACAAAGTACAGGTCGCAATTTTGTTATTGAATGAAATTTGGCAGGTGGTACTTTTATGATACAAGGACGAAGCCTATTTGTGTAAGTACCAATCTTTGTACCAAATTTAATGAAAATCGGTCCACGATTGACCATAGCTCCCATATAAACCCCCCTTCCGAAAATCACTTTAACGTGCATAAATCACATACGAAAGATAGTATCAAGTTAATATTCGACTCAAATAAGTTTTATATAAGTAGAAACTACATTGCTAAAATTTATGAGAATCGGTCCATAATTTACCATATCTCCCATATAAACTCACTTTCGGAAATCGCTCTATAATGCATAAAATCATCAATATATTATTCTGTACTTGTATACTTTATTTTAGATTTAATAAAAGTGTTGGTCTACAGCTCTAATATAAATCCACTTCCCGAATTTGTGTGCTCATACGCAATGGTGTAGGGTATCATATAGTCGGTCTTGACCGACTATATCTTCTTCTCTCTTTTTTTTTTTTTTTTTTGCAGAATTTGGGTTAAATGGGTCGAAATGCATAATTCAGGGAAAGGTTATATTAATATTTTAATGGTCACGTTCTATTTTTTATATTTATTAGTAATTAAAAATGAATTATATTTTTTTTTTTTGTAGAATGGTAATGTCCCTCCGTCTATATATTAGAGTTAATTAGCTCCAAAATGAAGCTTACATCAGGAAAAGATGATATCAGTATTTTAATGATCAAGTTTTATTTTTTTATTTATGTATTAGTAAGTAAAAAAATCATTCCTCCGTCTGTCTTTACATTGGGGTTAAATGGGTCGAAAAGTAGACAATATGTAATATTTTTTAGAAAATTTTCGGAACAAACATCCTATAACATTTGAGGTGGGATTCCATGAATGTTTAAAATTATTGTATTTTAGAAAAATGTTCAAAAAAATAACAAAAATAAATGGACTAAATATAATTTACAAATACTTAAAGAAAAGTACACTTAAATATCTGAAGTTGATGGTTTTAATTTAAATTTTTTAATACAAAAGACTTTTTATTTAAAAAAGATACACCGAAAGTTGAAGATATAAACAAGTATAAATGAACTAAATAGAATTTTGCATACTGTGCAGGAATCTGTTTTCAGTTTTTTCCTTAATCCACGAGTATATTTCACTATAACTCAAGAACTAAGCCATGTATCTTCAAAATTGAAGCACAAATCTTGTGTTATACACAATTAAGTCAAAATTCTCATATATAACTACAATTAAGGGGATACATATTTATTACACTTATAGAAAAGAAATGTTTTTCAATATTTTAGAAAAAAAATAAGAATCACAGTCAGTATCAGTAATATTTTTTATTATATACAGCACAAAGTTTATTTGTTCTATATCGGTGAAAGTACTGTCCACTTATTATGTATTATCTCATAAATAAAAAATCTTTTTGACAAATTAAAATCTCATACTTTTCCGTATTTATATTAATAAGGCCTATATGAGCTGTAACATGTTCTAAAGGTAATGAAAAACTTATTTATTTTAACTGCCAATGACAAAAGAAAATATAAAAATAACCATAATACTAACCATAATTTAATAAATGTGGCATTTTTTCAAAGACACACTACTACAAATGTAAAAAAAATACATAAACAAAAACATGTGTACATGTATGTAGTACGTGTACAAATGTGTGTAGTAAGTATGTATAAAATAAAATTGTTTATAAAATGACATTTATATGGTTGTTTTTATTATGTTGATGTTATTGTTATTATCATTACCTCTCATTGTTATTGTTATTGTAATTATAATTATTTCATTGTTATTATAATGTTATATTATTGTTTTTTATTTTAAGCATTTGGTTATAAAACTAACATAATAAAATATTTAAATAAGAAGAATTTTACAACATGAGTTTATTTAAACTATTTATAAAAATTGTATGTTTGTAGGTATACAATCAATTGACGCTGTTGCTACATTTTATACTCAAATTAAGATTATTGATCCTATTTTGTGAAAAAAAAAAATAAATAAAAATTATTTCATACAAAAAAAATAAAAAAAAAACCATACAAATTTATTAATGTCAAAAATGAAAAGGATGAAGGCATTGATTTGGATGAAATATGATCCAAATCAATGCATAAATTTTGATTTTATTCACAGAAAAGTGAAGACACTTATTGACAAATTACATAGAATGCCAATGCCACCATCAGCACATTTGAAACTGATTCTACTATGGTGATTTGATCCTCAATAGCGTAACACTATATCCCACAATAATTTAAAATTTCACTCAACAGAAAAGCTTTCATAGATTACTTCAGGGAAGTATAAGTAAATAGAAATCGATCAATATAAATGACTTGGTATCCAAGTACCAAAATATAATATAGATAGCAAGCAACCACCGAAGAAAATAACGATTCTCATAAAAATAATTTCCTGGAAAAAATACTAAAACAATGACATGACGTTTCAAAAAATATGTAAATTAAATATAGAAACCAATATTTTCGAAAAAAAATGTCAACTTGACATCTCCAATTTCTATGAAATTCACTACAGATATTGACAATTGGCAGTATTTCTAAATTATAAAATTTTAGACTGATGTCCATTTCCGGTGAAAAATATGACAGTTTAAAAAACGAAAAATGGTAAAAACATTACAAATGTGTACTTGTTTAATTGCTAATAACTTCTAAATATACATGGTAGATAGTTTCAGTTTCATATTAAAGACAAATTTATTACCTTTGTAACGATATTTCATTAATATAAGTATGTATGTATATGGGCCATTATCAAAACATGGCTGAAACTAACTTAAATCCTTAATAAGTTTTCTTCTTTTGTTCGCGCGCTTATACTTTTTGATCTCATTCTATCATAAATAAACTAATCTGACTTCTATCATAAATAAACTAATCTGCATCATCTTTGTTGTTGTGCAGACTTTCAACAGTTAAATACAGGGTAGTCGAGTTTTGATGACGAAATTCTTTAGCTTTTTAAATTTTTCAGTTTGGAAAACAAGTGAGTTTTGAAAATTTTTCAAAAAGTCAGTTTTTCGCGAGGCACATTTTTTTATTATTTTACATAACAAAATCAGAGGAGCATTAAAAATAAATTTAATACAAGAATTTTATGGACTTTTTGAAAATTATGCAAAAATTGCACCTTTTTTTTTTTGTATTTTTATATAGAAAATTGCAATTTAAACAAATATTGGATATATAGATATAAGAGTGTCGACAAATATAATTGATCGGGATAATAAGTTTAAGTCAAATGTCGTTAATAATTGAAAATGTAACACTTTTGTTAAAACACATTTCGCTAAGGCACATCGTGTGGATACCATGAAATTAACTATAATTGGCATAATTAGTAAAAATTTTACAAATAATTGTAATTATTTTAAACTTGTTTTTTAAGTCACATCAAAATTTTCATTCCTACATTTTTTATTAAGCAAGTGCCAGTTTTTAAAACCCATTTATTTACTTTAAAATTTTCGAAGGAAAAATAAGATGAATATTTTTTTCTAAACATAGTTTAGCCGTTCTTAAACTATATTGAAGATAAATTCTTTCTGCCTTCTTTTATTTTGACTAAAGAAATTTTAATGGATCCGCGCCTGCTCTGGTAGGAATCAAACCCACAACACTCAGGCTGATAGACCCATCGGGTAACCTTATCACTATTTAATTAATTTATTAATTGATTTAATACGAAAATTATTGAAAGCCCATAAATATTTTAATTTTTAGTAAAAAACTATTAGAAAATTTTAAGTTTTATCAATTGATACAATTAAAAAAATAATTGGAATAGATGTTATCTTTGATAAATCACTTAAAAAAATATTTTTTATCTTTTTTCAATTAACAATTTGATTCATTCAATCATCTGCTTAATTGATTCAATTAATTAGTTTTTTTTTTCATTCAAACAATTTTTTAATTAAAAGTGTATAATTGGAAAAAAATCGAGGTTTCTCAGTTTTTACAATTATTTGTAATTGTAATTATTAATTAATTGAGAGACGGAAATTGAAATATTTTTCTGATTGAATGAACTATTTTGGTAATTACAATTATTTTTAATTTTTCTATGATATCTATTTTGTTCTTATATTTTTAATATTATTTATTTTATTGAATAACATCTATATATGTTGAATTTCCTTAATAAAGAAATCTGTATTGAAAAGGAACTGCCTGATTTCCAGTCTAAACAAAAGATGTTTTAACAATTTTTGTGAAACAAATGTATTTATTTTTTATTTGCACTTTTTTACTCTTGCCATTTCCTGGTCAAATATTTTAGCTTTTGCTTCAAAACTTTTTTTTTTTTTTTTTGTCTTAATGCCATTATAGAAATTTCTTACAGTTGTTGATTTGGGTGATTTGTACTTTTGTGAAATTTTTCTGAACACAAGGAATGTAATGTTATTAAATCCATGTGATGTTCACTGAATAATTATGACCATGTTAGGAAATAATTTAGGTTGGATATGAAAAAATAAAATAAAAATAAGAAAACACAAATTTTTAAACTTCAATATTAAAGTCACTATTAATACGATAGTATTATATTATTTTGAATTGAGTATTTTAGGTTATTCCTTTATGACCATGCTAGGCCTCATGTCGCGCGAACAGTTAAAAAGTATTTTGAAAAAAGTAACATTGCCATTTTTTTTATTATTATCTTTTCATTTGATTCATAATGGCCTAGATAAAATACGCTTCACTTCAGAACAGAAAGTTGAGTTGATTCGTTTCTTGCCTTAAAAGTTAAAAAGTGGTTAGGGACCTAATCATTGGAAAAACAAAAAGGTATCGCTTGATAAAATCGGATGAAAATTGTTGATACTATGAAGTTTTTAAAATGTGTACAACTCATAAAATCATGTTATTTTACTTTTATATGGCTTTTTCCATTACTTGTGATGCATGAAAATTTTACGTGTTTTACAGCTTTTTAAAAAATTCATAGGACCCACAATTTTCGTCCGCTTTTATCGAGCGATACCTTTTTGTTTTTCCAATGAAGTATAGAATTAGATTATGTATTAAAAAAGTATGTCTTTTAATAAAGTTTGGGTCAAAAATAGATGTAAATTCAAAATAATAGAGGAAAAAATTAAAAAACTGAATTTGTGCCTTAAATATTCAACATAGTTTTGCTGTTAATTTAAATCCGTATATAGTTTTTAAAAAGGATCATTTCTTGTTTTTCTAATATAGTTTAAAAAATTGAATTTGGTCAACTGGTATTTTATATATAACATTTTAAATCCGAGAAGTCCGGAAAATCGGTCTTTCGGATATAGCTCCCGATCTTAAAAGTATATTTAAAATTCTAAAAATGGTATAATAATCTACTGACCAATATCTATACACTACACTATATTATATTCCAATATATTTTTATTGTTGTAAAAAAATATTTAAAAAATACTATAAAATCCTTCAGGTGCGAGTTGTTTTCGTTTTGTTGGATTTTTTCTTAGAGCTTGATGCTTTTGTTTTTAAATTATAAATTATTTTATTAAATACTACACATAAAATAAATTAAAGATTAATTAATTTGCTTTATTATTTTAATTTTTATGCAATGTCAAGAGCACAAATTACCAACATGTACTCATTTGTGCTCCCCACTGTATATGTACGCAATTTGCGTAATTGAAAATATTGACATTTCGCATTTTCAAACTTATAAACTCATATACATACTTATAAGTATATACATACTTAACATACATAAGTATGTATATTATTATGTTTTTTTTTACAATGTAATTAACAAAAAAATAACATTTTTGTATATGATTACATACATTATCATATGCATATAACAAGTACAATACTTCAACAACAATTTGACTACTCTTTAACGGTTATTGTTGTTATTATATTTTTTTTTCTTTTTTTTTCACGGTTATTTACAACTTTATTTTCACATTAATTTTTTGCCATTTTACTCCTTTTACTCATCTCTTGTAGGTAAAAATGCTTTGTTTTTTGTTTATATGTTTGTTGTTCATTGTTGGGTTGTGTCTTTTATAATTATATTCATTATAACATTGTTATTGCATTAAAATTATAGTCAGTCTTTAGTCTTTGCACTTTATTTATTCTTTTTTTATACCCAACATCAAAAAGTGTGTAACATGTCGAAAAAATCATTTAAGACCTCACAAAGTATTTTCTGGGTCCTGGTTAGATTCTGAGTCGATCTAGCTATGTCCGTCCATCTGTTCGTCTGTCCGTCTGTCTGTCTGTTGAAAGCAGGATAGGGCTCGAACGGAACAACCTAGGGGAACGAAATTTGGCTAAAATATTTATCTTATATATAAAGTTTGTTTGGTATTGAAAATGGGAAAAATCGGTTAATAAACAAAAAGTTATGGGCTAAATACTAGAAACACAACGAAAATTTGTACAGATAATACGAGGGTCGATATAAACTCGTGGAACGCTCACCTCCCATATACAGTGAAACGTCAATGAAATTTTCTACAAATAGTTCAAGGATCAATGTTATCTCAGAAACAAAAAATGGGCGTGGTCCGCCCACTTTAACGCCCACCTCCCATATAACGTAAAATTGGGAAAAATTGATGGTGGGTATATAGATTCGGCCAAAAGCGATATAACATTCTCGCTAGTTTTATTTATGAATACGTAAAGTATAGTATGTATGTGTAAATGTATGTATGTTTGTATATTGTACACTGAGTGAAAAAATTCGATTTTTAACCGTTCGTTAACAAATTTAATAATTTGATACCCAAATGGTGTCAACTTTAAGCCAATTAGGTATCGATTTTTGCTAAGTGTTCAATTTAAACACATACGAATCAGATTTACTATTGACACTAAAAGGTATCGTTTTTCTCTGGGTGTATGCATGTACTCTTGTATTTTGTAAGTGGTAACAAAAATTTTCTTCTTTATATTTACATTTAACTTTTTTAATAATCATAACAATAATAGAGAAGAAAAGTAAAGTGTTTTTTACAACAAATTACTTAAAGGTTGACTGAATGACTGACAGAGTGCTTGCATGTTTCGGTAAGACACCGCACAGTGTGCGATTCAAAAAATGAAATGGAAATAATTATGGAACTTCGTAATGGCTGCTCCGATTTCCATGGTAATAGTAGAGGTGTAGGCAAGTTTAAGTTATGAGCTTAGACTATATAGACCTACAGGGGGCGAGTCCACAGGGTCCCAAAGTTGGACACCTCGGGTATAATACTGATCCTGATTCCTTATATCTGAACCGATTTCAAAGATTCTTATATAAGAGGATTCTTCTAGTTAAGATCTACAAAAAACAATGTTGTATGAATATCTTATCTCTTTTAGTTTAAGAGATATTAGGCTTCAAAATTTAAAATTTTTACTTTTTAGCCTGTCTCGGTGAAGTTTTTTCGCTACGGCGGGTCCAATTTTAATCCGATTTTTAAAATTTTTCTTATTTCATTAACAACAAATAGAAAAGTTGCGTAAAGAATTTTGAAATAATATTTACGCAGTCAAAAGTTACAAGCATTTAAATTTAAACTTTCAAAAAAAGTTGATTTTTTCCCGTTTTTTTTTTTTTTTTTTTGCCAAAAAGGTGGTTACATTCTTTTTCTATTATATAAAAATTTTCTTAAGTAGCATACATAGTATTTATATTTTTCTGAAAGATAACTAAACACAAAATACTTAAAAGGAAAAAAAAGCTTTCAAAAATATATTTTTGCGAGATCCAGGGTTTCCCAAATTTGACCTATTTTTCCAACTAATTTCGAATTTTTCCTTAATTTCTCAAATCGCAAAGCTAGAATCAAAAACAAATTATACTTTTTATTTAGTGTTTTTAATTTTTTCGCAATAGAAATTTTTGCTCTCCGATATCGGTTGGAAAGATATAGCAGGAAAATTAAAAAGTCTCATTTTTTGTAAATTTTTTAAAGTTTTTTGGGAATTACAGGATTTTCGTCGGCAGATCTAAAAAAGTGAATATGAATGAATTAAGCATCAAAAAATCTACTTATGTGTGAAATCTCATTCAAAAATAATCACAAACAAGAATTTTATTGCATAATAAAAATTAATAATATGCAAAAAATTACAAATCCATCCTTTCTCAGTGTCTTTTGCAAAAAGTCTTCAAATAAATTTCGTATTGTAAACATTTTTATATATATTTGAAAAGAAGACAAAATTTCCTAAACAATGACATAATGCATTTTTTATCTGTCTGACGGATATAACAGAACGATATGAATTTAGCACTATGCTGACAAAATGAAAACGTTGAGCTTTATTAAAATATTTCTTGTCACGACATTATCATGAGCGGCATTACCATTCATATAAAAATTAGTCAAAATTGGCCAAATTACTTGAAATCATAAATTTATAATTCTTCAATTGCAAATGCAAAAATACCAATACTTGTTTTACATCAATGTTTAGGAAATTTTGTTTGCTTTTCAAATATGTATAAAAAATTAGTTGGAAAAATAGGTCAAATTTGGGAAACCCTAGTTCTCGCAAAAATCGATTTTTAAAAGCTTTTTTTCCTTTAAAGTATTTTGTATATTTGTATATAAAATATAAATACTATATATGTTATTTAAGAAAATTTTTATATAACAGAAAAAGAATGTAACCACCTTTTTTGCAAAAAAACGGAAAAAATCAAATTTTTTTTAAAGTTTAAATTTAAATGCTTGTAACTTTTGACTTCCTAAATATTTTTTCAAAATTCTTTCTTTGCACAACTTTTCTATTTGTTGTTAATGAAAAATCGTTTTAAAATTGGACCCGCTGCACAGTGTTTATTCCATATACAAAAATCAAAATAAAAAAATTGTTCAAGTATACGTTTTTGGAAAGTTAACAATTTTTTTGGAAAAAAGTTAAAAAAGTCAGAGAACCAAAGAGCTGGTTTTAATAAACTGTTTTAGGAAACAAATTTTCAAAAATTCATTTTTTTATGAAATGCGTCGAAGTTTCGTTTCTTCAATACCTCAGAATATTGGTAAATTAAAACTATTATTATCTTTTAAATATACTGTTTTGAATATATACATATTATTGCTTAAATTTACACATATTTTTTACTTAAAACCTAAAAATTCCTTAAATTTGATGAAGGATATAAAAAAATTATAAAAAATTATAAAATTTTTTTTACGGTTCATGTAGGTTTTTACAGTTATTTAACAGTTTAAAAAAATAGTTAGAGCCTATTTTCTGTCACAACTTTTAAAAAAGTTAAATTGAAAAAATGTCTGATTTTCCCTTTTTACTCAATTTCAAAGAGTTCTCAATGTTGACGTAATTTATTTTGCTAAATTAAAATAAAATAATTATAAAAATTATTTCGAAATTTAAAAAATAACTAAGGAATAGAAAATATATATTTTTTGGACCTAATATATTACGTTAAAATCCTCCAGATGGCGCTAATTATAGAGCATTTTTAAATTTTAATACAAAAATTACATGAGTTCGATGGAGTATTAAAAAAAATTATTCAATTTTTTTTGCTTGATTCTCAAATTTTGTATTGTTTTTTAATATATAAAAGAAAAATTACTTCCTATTTTTTTGCCACAACTAAAAAAAATAATAATTCAAAAAATTTATAAATTTTCTTTTATTACACAAAAGTAAAAAAATTCTTTATGTTGAAATATTTCGTGTTGTTAAATCGACATTGCTTTAAAATTTAATTAAATATTGAAAGCTAAAAAAATAAAAATTTTGGACCGGAAATTAGGCAAATTATGGTTTACTGAACATAAAATGTGGGTACAGAAATTAAAATAATATTTAAAAATTATAGGGCTTGGGGGAGGTAGGTATGTCCTTGCTCCTATAAAATAGAATATTGTCTGACCCATAAAAAAACCCATTTCCAATAGCTATAGTAATTTTTGCTACTATTTTGTCCAGTAGTTTGGAAGAAAATGCGTTTTTCACATTTCAGAATATATGGGAGGTAGGCCTGTTCTTGCTCCCATTTTATGTCTAAAGTAATATATGTGCCAAGTTTCAATTTTCTGCGACACCTCCTTCTATTGTTATAAAATTAAAATCGGTGTGTTAGCCAGTTTTTCTCATTTCAGGATATATGGGAGGAAGGCGTGTTCTTGTTCCGATTTAAATAAAAATTGGCAGAATCATAAATAATCTATATTTAGCTGCAATCACAAATTTTGGTGGAATTCTGACAAGTATTCACGCAGTAAATCCGTTTTTTAGTTTCAGGATATATGGGAGGTGGGCGTGTCCATTCTCCGATTAAAAAATAAATTAGAAGACGTATAAGCAATATATTTTTAAAGGCTGGCACAAATTTTGGTAAAGTTCAGACAAGTAATTTATTAAAAATTTAGTTTTTTAACTTTAGGTTATATGGGAGGTAGGCGTGTCCTTGCGCCAATTTCTTCAAAACTTCGTAATTATTCATCCTAAGACTAAAGTAATATATGTACCAAATTTCAATTTGCTACGACAACTCCTTCTATTTTTGTCCCATCATTGTATGGGATCAAAGCACTTTGCTCTGTAGCGAAAAAACTTACCAAGGCAGGCTAAAAAGTAGAAATTTTAATTTTTGAAGCCTAATATCTCTTAAACTAAAAGAGATAAGATATTCATAGCAGAATCCTCCCATATAAGAATCTTTGAAATCGGTTCAGATATAAGGAATCAGGATAGTTTTTAAAAAATTTTATACCCGATTTGTCAACATTGGGATCCTGTAGACTCGCCTCCTGTAAGCCTGTATGATCCAAGCTCAATACTTAAACTTACCTATCCGAAGTTCCATAATTATTTCCATTTCATTTTTTGAATCGCACACTGTGCACCGCTTAACTGACTGCCTGACTAACTGAACAAATGTTTGATTGTATAAATTTTATTGTAGTTTAACATTAGGTTATATGGGAGGTAGGCGTGTCCTTGCGCCAATTTTTTCAAAACTTCGTAATTATTCATCCTAAGCCTAAAGTAATATATGTACCAAATTTCAATTTGCTACGACAACTCCTTCTATTTTTGTCCCATCATTGTATGGGATCAAAGCACTTTGCTCTGTAGCGATAAAACTTACCCAGGCAGGCTAAAAAGTAGAAATTTTAATTTTTGAAGCCTAATATCTCTTAAACTAAAAGAGATAAGATATTCATAGCAGAATCCTCCCATATAAGAATCTTTGAAATCGGTTCAGATATAAGGAATCAGGATAGTTTTTAAAAAATTTTATACCCGATTTGTCAACATTGGGATCCTGTAGACTCGCCTCCTGTAAGCCTGTATGATCCAAGCTCAATACTTAAACTTACCTATCCGAAGTTCCATAATTATTTCCATTTCATTTTTTGAATCGCACACTGTGCACCGCTTAACTGACTGCCTGACTAACTGAACAAATGTTTGATTATATAATTTTTATTGTAGTTTTATTGCATTTAAGTTAAATAAACAAATGATGATAAATTTTGCAATAAAAGTTATAAAGTTTTCTTAAAAGGATGTGGTTAATTGTGGTTTTGGCGTAGATTTTACACAATATTACAAAATAATTAAGTAATTGTAATAATTCTTTTAAAAAGTTTGTGTTTAACACATTTTTTGTTAAATGAAAAAAAGTTGGATTTTGTCTTAACATTGCTCAATACAGGCACTTAATCTCTAAACACTTATATTTCTTTAAATATCTAAAACATACATATCTGATAAGTACTCATTTATTTACATTTTAATTGAACAACCTTTAACATCTCTTTGAATTATTATCCAATAATTTTCAAGTGCACTAAATCTCCTTTCAAGTGCACTAAACAAATAAATGCTTGAATTTTTCAATTGATTTTTTTTTTCTACTTTTTTTAGTGCCGCATATTTTGAATGCATAATTATGCATTTATATTCTAAACACAGTCTATCCAATAAAAATACAAATTTCAAATATTTTCAGGTACAAGTACATATTAGCCGCCACTACAAATTGTTTCGATTGTTATAATCAATATTGAATTTAACTTAATTTTTGTCGGGAATTTTATTAGCATAGTGGTGTACAGTATGAATCTGAACAGAAGTGTACTTCAAATTAAAAAAAAGGAAAATGCATAATATATTTGGGGGGAAATATTTGAAATTTTTATGCACCTAATAAAAACTCTTTTCCGTTTTAGTAATTTTATGTGTATAAAATGCAAGGGGACATAAATGATTGTGCCACAATATAGATAGAAACTGGTTACTCGTTTAACGCAGAAAATGAATTAAGTGACACTATAAATAAAATTTTTCATATGACCAAGAATTAACAAAGCATGGTTCAGATTTCATAAACAAAAGTATCTTCCGAAAGGATTTCTATAGTTTTCATAATTATTATAAAAATTTAATTTCAACCGTTTAATTAAGTAGAAGTGTTTGCCTCTGGTAACTGGAGTGTTCGAACACCATTTTATTTACATTTGCATATTATATTTGAATTATGTTGAAATTTTTATATTACATTCATATATGGGAAATTCTTCAAACTCGTTTACTTTTGATGTTCAAAAAAAATTTCGAAAATTTTTAAATGGTACATCAATGATATTTAGTACCAATATTCCTTGGCTCTAGTGGAACACAGATCTGTTCGCGTGAATGACTTTTACCGAATGGCATCAATGTTATGGAGGTTTAAGATAAAAATTTATAAAAAAATTTCCCAAATTCTATTTATAGTCCTCAATCAAAAATTTTTATGTATCTAAAATACAAATTAAAAATATCGCGATAAGTTAAGTATGCGTGGAAATTTCTACTTTTAGCGATTTAATAATTATTATACCTTCTTATAAAATTTGCAAAATTACGTTTTTAGTGACGTAGTCTTTTTCATATTCATCCATTTATTGCAAAATTCATCATTTTTTTTTTTAATAAGTCATAAGACAATGTCATTTGTATGCATTTTTTAATTGCACTTACTCGAATCTCTAAAGTTGCATTAAATGCAAAATCACACGTTTTTTCGAACGCCACATTGATTTTGATATAGAGTATTAAAACAGCCACAGATTGACATACATCACCGCCAATTTTGATTAGCGCCTTGGGTGTGCCTCGACGATTAATGTGAAATTAAAAACATGCGTTCTTAGCCCATGAAAACCGTTGATTTATATTTTTAGTGAAGTTATATTTTCTGCGTAAGTAGAATTTTACACAGAAACTTATTTCAGTTTAAAATTGATTTATAACGCCAACATCCGCTATAACAAAATATGCAAAATTGCTGAATTCTTTAAAATAAATATTTTAAAACGCCACAATGATTTTTAAATGTCATTTGGAAACCTTCTTTGATAACGCTATATTCTCGCTTCACTGAAATAACGTTGCGAGTGTGCCTCGCGAAAAAGGCACGTCTTGGAGCCATTCACGTTTTTTTTTTTCCAAGTTTGGGTACCTCTTTCAGCATTTCTGTCGAGGGCACATTATATATATATATATATATATATATATATATATATATATATATATATATATATATATATATATATATATATATATATATATATGTCAAATGATGCATAATTTCAAGAGCTATTGGACTCTGTTTTGCATTTTGAAATATCCGAAACGGCGTAAAATCCCCAGTGAAAAAAGTGCAAAATTTTAAAATTTGGTTTCACGACTTTTGCACAACACAATTTGACACTGGTTAATTGCACGTGAATTAAACCCATGCTGGTTTTTTTCTACAAGTGATAAAAAGAATTTAAAAAAAACTTGTTAGTTTCAACACTTTTTTTTTTTTTGAATTTTTGAGTTTGGGTGCTTGCCGGCACCGCATGGAACCGTTTCAGGTCTTGAATTTTTTTCTGGTCAGCAAAAAGTGTTGTTAACATAATTGCATCAAAATTTGTTTAAAAAAAAGTCAGAATTTAAAAAAAAATATTTGAGGTTGAAGTTCGGTTTCATAAAGGCAAACGTAAAAAGAGAATTGCCCATATACATACATATGTATAAATACTATATTATTGTTTCAACATTTGCTTTTTAAACTCTAAGTAAAATTCTACAAAATCGACCAACGACTATCATGTCCTCTTGTGCACTTTTGCTATTTAATGGTATAGGTATGTAGCTGCTGGTTCGTTTAGCATATACAATAAGTTGGCGCTATTTTTATTGAGCAAAAATTATTTAGATTTTTCCATCTTAAATAAAAGTTTAGAAAGAATCTGAAAATCCTCATATTTGAGTTATTTAGAGTTGTATCGTTCATGAACGAATCGATGTAATTGAACGAATCAGTAAAATGAACGATGTTGATTCGTTCGTTCATTTTGATTCACATCGTTTAGTTAATTTATTATTATTACTAACACTTTTATAAATAATTGTTAAAAACAATTTAAATTTATTTATATCCAGCAATTCGAATATAGAAATCTTACAAAGATTTCAGTCAAAAGCATTACGGTCTATAACAAACGCTCCGTTTTACATTACAAATAAGACATTACATAATGACCTTAAAATTCCTTTTATAAAAACAGAAATAAGAAAAGAAACAGTTGTTTTGATACAAGGAAGAAGCCATTGAAATTTGTTATCACCTAACCCCCATACAAATGTCCTCCCGGAATAGAGGTTTAACGATCATAAATGCTTTATATATAGTTATATTTTAATGGTGCTAAGAAGTTTTGTTTAAGAGTCAACCATTGTGTTAAATTTCATTAAGATCGATCCATAATTGACCATACAAACCTCTCTTCCGAAAATCTCTTTAACATGTATGAATCCCATACAAATGTCAGTATCAGATTAATATTCAATAAAAATAACTTTTGTTTAGGTAGGAATCACAGCGCCAAATTTTATGAGGTTCGGTCCATAATTTATAATAGCTCCCATATAAACCCACTTTAGGAAATCACCCTAAAGCGTATAAATTCATATTCTGTATTTGTATAATTTTCAACTATTTTACACTTAGTAAAAGCATCGATCCACAATTAGCCACAGGTCTGATATATGACCCCTCCCCGAATTTTGAAGCACATACATGATGGTGTAGTATATTATATGCTCGTTCTAACCGACTATATCTTTATATCTCGTTTTTATTATAATTTTTTTTAATTATACCCTACACCACCATAGGTGGTTGGAAATTGAAATAAAGTATTCAAAAAATTTTGAAATTGTTTGAAATCTACTTTAAGTGTCTTGTATTGCCAAAGTTTCTTTTAAAATTAGAAAAATTATTGGTGTCTTTTTGTAGATCTTACAAAGTAACTAACTAAGAAATCCTAAATATTTGATCATTCGCGTAAAATTTCACGGGAATACAGGCATTTAAAACTAAAAAAATTAAAAAAAAAGACCTTCGAGGAATGAATCCAAAAATAATTTTAGTTTTGCATTGACAATTTACAAATTTTTTATTTAAACCATTAACCAGTCGAAAGACAAGACTTAGGTTATTAAACCGGGTTTGATTCGGTTGTGCAAAATATCGTGTAAACCGGATTTATGAGTAAATGATACGTTCGAGTCAAAATGGCGCACAGTAAGCGATTTTCGCACTCTGAGTTTATTATTATTTTTATTTCATTTGATTTATTTTTATTAAATTATATTTATTTTTATTTTATAATTTTCCAATGATGTCGATGGCGGCACCCCGAATCGAACTCATGTTCTTCTTACGTATCTTACGTTTTATAGTCTTCAACAGATTGTTACTTCACGCCAGCTGCTAATTGTGTACTTAAGTTGCCTGTTGGAAATTGACTCTCAACTGATATTTAGTGTGTTTGGTGGTGTCAACTGGTTCTCAGCAATTGCCACAAATTTCCCGTAGGGAATTTTAACATGTGTTGATAGTACTTTAGAAGTTCTATAAAATAACGTTGTTTAGATTTTGATAAAGCCAAAGCTCTTTTAAGATTTTTTGAAAGTTTCAAATTCAATCTTCCACAACAAATCGACGTTAGTGTCAGAAGAAAATATTTTCACCTAAAATTTTCCAAATTTTTGAAATTCCTCATATATAGTTTGCTGAGCATTTCTGAAGCTCCCAGACGATCCACATTTTGACATTTCTATCAGGGGCCACAAAAATTTTGGTCCATAAACCGTCATTTTAGTACATCATGCAAAAAAAAAATTCGATATTTTTCTTAAAAAAATAGATAAGATTTTTTGTTTTTTAATTTTGTTCCTTTTAAGGCTAAAATTTTAAAAAATTGCGTTATATTAAGAACTGTTGATAATATGTAATTTTCCAGATTTTTTAAAAAATTTGTTCATTAAAATACCTTAAAAAGTCTTTTAGCGAACGGAAATCCCATTGGAAAAATTTTTAAAATATTTTTTCCATAACCAGCATAAAATTACGATTTTTTTGATACCCATTTCGATTAAAAAATCGAAACTTTTTTTGACCAAAATGTATGGGACCTATAATTTTAAAATCGCTGGTAGGGAACTGAAGACCAATTTTAAAATTTTTTTTAATATTTTTCCCATATTCAGCTAATTTTTACGCATCGTTTGAGGGATGTTCCTACATCGAAATCTCGAAAAACGCTATGCTCGGGACACTCTAGTGTACATATTTAATTGCTAATAACTTTTAATCTATACATGGTAGATATCTGATTTTATTTTCATTTTAAAGACAAAGATATTATCTTTAAACCGATATTTATAAAATTTTTTTATCAAAAGTTCAAAGGTCAAAGTTAGACATATTCAATCAAATCATTATATCTCAAAAAATGGTATTTTTAAAATTTTGGAAAAAAAAATATATAGTGCTGATGTAAATCTTCTTCCCACACACGTAAAATTTCAAGTTCTAGTCCCATTTAGTTTAGAAGTTATGAACCAAAATAAAATCAAATTACTTATAACTTCTGAACTATACACAAATAAATTTTAGTTTTGGTATCATTATAGAGATGAAGATATTGCTTTGAAAACTGTAAGTAGTAAGTTGGTTAAATTTGAAAGTTCAAAGGTCAAAATTAGACTTATAAAAATTAAACCTTTATATCTCCAAAAACGATATTTATAAAATTCATAAAAAGTTATATGATATTAACACAACTCATGTCCACACCCGTGCAAAATTTTATATTGGACACTCCTTTACTTCTAAACTAAAGAAGTAAAGGAGATAAAGATAAGATAAAAACTAAAGTCAAAAAAGTATACAAAATTTAATTTTAAAATTTCATAAAAAAATTACTTAACATTACATTTTGTAAATATTTAAAACTTTTACATGCAAACAAATTGCTTTTTACCATATTTTGATACATAATTCCTAATCCAAATGAGACTCCAACTTGAATTTTGACTCGAATATAGAATTGAGTTAAATTATCAATATATAATTTTTTTAAGAATTTTAAAACACCGTTTAGCATTGATATCTATATTACCGATTTTAACCTTTAAACTTTCGAAGTAATTAAATTTTATACACGTCATTTTAAAGTCAATATCTTTTTCTATTAAATGAAATAAAATTTTGAATTTTACAACGTAAAGTTTAGAAGTTATGAGCAATAAAGTATGTAGACTTTCGGAAAAATTCAATTGTTTTTTTAATTTTTAAAACGTCATATTTTTGGACCGGAAAGTGTCTTTAGCCTGAAAGTTTGTAATTTGAGCAACACTAGCAATAGGTAATAACTGTAGCGAATTTCATTGAAATCGGAAATATCAAATTCGAAAATGCCTGTTTTTTGTCCGTTTTGATATGGAATTACTCTATAAATATATTTTTACCACCCTAATATACATATATGTAGCAATATAGTATGTATTTGAAAATTTCAATATTTACAAATACGAATTAAAATTTATATAAGTAAAATAATTTAAATGGTTTAATTAAAAAAGGGACTCAAATGGCAATCTTTTAAAAAAGTTTGAGCCCACAAATAAATAGTATAATTTAACGTAACTGAAATAATCTTTTGAAATATAACTTAAACGTTTGTTATAATTAGACTATTTAAAAATAATAAAGCTTCATATTTTTAAAAATTTAAAAAACTATCAGTTTCAAGTCTTTTCAGTTCAGAACTGTAACCCGTTTCTTTAAAATAGTTGTACCAAAAAGCTTATTAAGGATTAAGGTCAGATTCAGCCAGGTTAAATATTTTTGATAATGGCAAAATAGGTTTTGTATAATTTTTTAAATTAATTAAAATTTTGTACTTTAAGTCCTTTTATTCATCACCCCTGTAAATAGGAATAAATATGTGAATGTATGTATGTCTGTATTTGGTCTATTTGCTGCATTAATAAATTTCATACATAATGTATAAATTGTCTTTAATTATTGTTTTTTTGTTGTTACAATAGATTCTATAGATTATGAGGTATGTGTACGTGTGTGTGTATATATATGTAAAAACATATTTAAATGTGTATTTGTTTAAGAGTTGTTGCAATTGTTGAGATTATTATTATTGTTGTTATTATTATTTGTTTTAGAGCTTAGCGTTTGTTAATTAGGTGTATATTTATGTTTAAATATTTCCTGGAAAATATTTACAAAATAACCCTCAAACATTTATTCATATACTTAACATCAGCAATACATACAAACAAACCTACATACATAAATATATAAAAACTACAAATAATACATAATCATACTATTATATTTAATATAATATTTACTTTAATATTAAAGTTATTTAAAAATGTTTAAGTTTATTTTGTAAATAATATTTAAAATAATACCCCTACAAACATTTGGAAGATATCTTCCTAGAAGATATTTACGCAATATCTTCTTTTTATTATTTGGAAGAAAATCATCAAAGCAATATTTTTCTAATATTATATTTTTATCGGTTTGAAGAAAAATAGGAAACAAGGTGATTATCCCCTGCGCAATAAATTGATGATATCTCATTGAAATCATCTGGAAGAAGTAAACGCAATACATACTTCCATTTTTCAGTCACATTTTTTCAGCTGTCGAAAAATTATTTAGAAATTCAAAAATATTGGAAAAAATGTTGCGTCTCTTAAAAAAAAAAAAACAATTGATATCTTATGCGAGCGTGCAAAATTACATGCTTTTCAAGATATTGAATATTATATTATTTATAGATTTCTTTAGCAATAATTTTGGTATATTATTACTAGATCTTCCAGAAGATTATCTGGCAGTATCGCCTTTTTTTCACATAGATGATTATCTAGCAATATTGCCCAATTTTCTTCCAGGTGTATTGATTTCTTATTGCTTAGATGTATCGCCAGTGACACACAATCTCTCCCGATGGGGGACACTTCCGCAATACGAATATGAATATTGCGGCAATAAATTTTTTCTTCTAAGAAATACAAATTCGAATCACTTTCGTATTACTTTGCGTACTACTTTGAAACTGAAGTTATATTTGAATTTAAAAATATTTTTTCCTAAACTATTAAATACATTTCTTAGCTGTAGATATCATCTTTCTAGGTTTTTAATTAAATTTAATATTCAGAAAAAATTAAATGAATTATTTAAAAATTAATTTCTCTAATCAAAAGATTTATAGGCCAGTTTTAAAAACAAATAATTTTAACAAAAAATAAAAATATTTACACAGTTTTTCTTGTTTCTTTTTTTTTTACAACAAATATTTTACATTTATTATGCTAAAACACGCACAAAATGAACAACAATATCAAGTCATATATAGAAAAAAAATATAAAATTATCATATAAATATATTAACGAAATTAGTTGTTATCTAAAAATAAAATACATAAATAAATAACATTAAATTGACAGATAAAAAAATAAAACTAAACATCTATTAAAAATAAAAACAATAAATAGCTTAATAATTTGCATAAAAAAATACTATTTGTCAAGAAGTCAAAGGGAAAAGGGTGAAAAAAGATAAAATTTTATTGATATTTTGATTGGTAAATAAATGAAAATTGTAAATATTCTATGCCATAATATAATAACAGAAGGTAGAATCATTAGAGAGAGAGAGAGAGCTCTCAATTTATTTTACCCTGAAGTGTCAAACAAGAAGATATTTAAAGAAAAATTAAAACAAAATATAAAAAAATAAAAAAATTACAACTTATTTGTTAAAAATTCTTGTTCACAAATAAATTCTACAATTCTACGTCCACTGCTGACAAGTATGACACTAATAGATAGTCCTCGACATTGGGATTCAACTACTGGACTCGCCACAACAGTACAAGTGCTAAATGTATTCTGGCCCATCTTTGGAAGGGAGATTAAGAAATGCTTGCAAGCATTGATTGTAATTAAAGATATTTTGTGTGGTGTTTGTTTCGGAAATATTCTACAAAAGCGAATAACAAGATATAGCTGGAATCCCGAAAAGCTGTTGGTGTTTGGGCAGTTTTGTAATCTATCCAAAAAATTGTAACACATGTATTTTTCTTAAAAAAAAAAAAAATTGAAATTCAAATACACAAATATAAAGAAAAGCATTTTAATGATTTTTAATTTTTTCCTTTTATTTTTTACATTTTTATTTTTATTTTTTTCTATTTGACATAACAAGAATTAAAATTGACAACTCTCCCTAATGATTCTACCTTCTATTATTATATCATGTTCTATACAAATATATACGTATAGTCAAAAATTTTGTAGGAAGACCCCTCAAACAATGCGTAAAAATTAGTTTAATATGGAAAAAATATTAAAGCAAATTTTAAAGTTGTTCTTCAGTTCCCTTCCAGCGAATGAAATTCACGGGTCTAAAACATTGTATCCAAAACACAGTTTTGAGTTTTGTCTTGAAATAGATATCAAAAAATTCATAATTTTGAGCAAATTATAAAAAAAAATATATATATTTTAAAATTTTTTCGCAAACATTTTTGTCCATCAACCGACGTAGAACATCACGCAAAAAAAAATCGATATATTTTCTTGCAAAATGGATAAACATTTTAAATTTTGTTTTATTTTTTCATTATTTCTCATTACTTTTATTTAGGGAAAGGTTATATCAATATTTTAATGATCAGGCTTTTTTTATTGATTTTTAGGTAAAAAAAATCATCAAATGGTAATGTCCGTCCGTCTATACATTTGACTTAAATGGGTCGAAAATGGCGTTTAATTCAGGAAAAGGTGATATCCGAATATTGATGATCACAATTTATTTTTTCTATTTACTAGTTAGTGGAAAAATGCATTTCTCGAATTCTAAAATATTTTTTGGCAGAATGACAAATGTTTATACATTTGGGTTAAGTGGGTCGAAAATGGCACTTAATTTAGGAAAGGTGATATCAATACTTTAATATTTAGATTTAGTTTTTATATTGGTCAAGAAGTAAAAAACTAATATATTTTTGGGGCTTTAAAAGCTTTTTTAAATAATTCTAATGTCTGTCCCTCTGTCCGTCTATTTATTAATTTTGGCAAAATATGATAAAATCGGTTGAAAATGTAGGTATATATATGGAAAAGACTTGACCAACATCTTGTAAAGTTGGCATTGTTGAAATTTCAAATGAATATATCTCGAAAAATATATAAGAGAAACATACAAGCATGTTTTCTAAAGGATTTATCAAGAACTTTAAGGTGATATAAAAATCTTGGAGATCGGGTAAGGAACAAAAATTCGTTAGTGATTCCTATGATATTAGTACACTATTTTGAACCCCCATAGCTCCGCTTGTGAAGAGTCTATGAGATCGTGATTCTAAACTCAAAATTTTACTTTCTTCTTCTATGCTTATGTGAAATTTCATGTAAATCCAACCAGCTGATTAGAAGTTACAGATTTATTTGAAATGTCTGCACTGAAGCTTTTTTGTATGAAATCTACTGGAGTTTTTTTTCGAAAAAAAAATTAATATCTCAAATCAGGCTATATATGCGCACGATTTTTTTTTTTTTTTTTTTTTCATAATATTAAAGTGTACAATATGTACTATTTTCCAGAAAATTTTCAGAACAAACATCCTGTAACATTTTAAGTTGCATTCCATGAAAATTAGTGCATTTTAGAACAATTTTCAAAAAAATAACAAAAATATCAGGACAAAATATAATTTACAAATACTTAAAGAAAAGTACACTTAAATACCTGAAGTTGGTGGTTCCATTTTAAATTTTTACTTTGCAAGACTTTTTATTTAAAATAAATACACTGAAAGCTGATAAAAATTGAATTTTTTACTCTTTTTCAAAAATTAAAAAAAAAATGTTTAACTTTGACAGCTTCTTATAAGAAAACAGCACAACCTAGCTTGAAGATTATAATTGATTTTGGTATATAATTTTGTCTATTTTTATGTGGTACTCAACTTTATTGCCAAAATTTAAATTTCAAAATTTAATTAACCGTTACTTTTGACACATTTTACACCAACGTGCGCTGGTAGGGAACTGAAGACAAAATTTTAAAATTTTTGTAATATTTTTCCACATAAGGGGTCTTCCTACATCCAAATCTCAAAAGACCTTTCCTCGGGACACTCTAATATACATACCATGTATGTAATACTTATATAAATACATATTGAAAGAATAGAATTAACAATAAAAATAACTGTGAATATATGAGAGTAAAAAAAACTAATGCGGAGAGAGAAATAAATTTAAAATGATGTTAATTGAACGTATATTTTTTATTTAATTTATTAAATTTTTGATTTAAATTAAATAAAAAAAAAGCCGTTTGCTACTAATATTAACTAATATTTTGTTTAACTTAAATAGTTGGCATAGCGTCCTCTGAAGTTTGGAGCTACAATATCGAAAGTTTACGTTTAATTTCAATATTTTGAGCATTTGTAAGAGTAAAAGTGGTGAACATTATTACATGATATTCAAAAAATTAAAGGAATTCATAAAAACCAAGGTCAATGCGGTGAAGGATGTAAAAACGGCTAAAAAATGCGCTATCATTGTCATATTCATAAATGCTGGCTCAAAACATTGATAATTTGAAGAGTTTTTAACTTATCAAATATTATTCCTTATTTTTTCCTTTTTAAGTTCCTAAATAAACTGGAAATTTAAAAAAAAAAAAAAAAAAACCTTTCTTCTGAATCTAGTTTTTCCTTCAAATCAATTTTGACTATCATGAACATGCTTATTCACTAGTTTAAGCAAAAAAATTAGTAAAATTTTAACTTTATATGAATCAAAGGACAATAAAAATGAGATTTTCGATAATAAATAGTGCAAAATACAGAAATTATATGAAGTACCCGGGTACCATGGGTATTGACTCCCGTAGGCAATTTTACATACAGACCACACAGAAAAAATTATGACTAGAATTTTCTTTATTATTATTTGGTTTTAAATAAAATTTTATTAAAGTAGTTATTTGATTTTAATATTTTGTTTTATTGGTTATAAATAATTTCAAAACCAAGAAACAGTAATAATTTCCTTTGTTTTGACAATTTAAGAAAAAATAAAAAAATATTTCTAGAAATTATGAGACTAAAAATATAAAATCCAACATTTAGAGGTTATATTTCTAATTCTTTTTATATACATATGTATCTTCTAGATTATGGGCCACTTTTTTATTTCCCACGGACCTGCAGTTATATTTTTATATTAAAAAAGCAAAAGGAGTGAAACAATTGCATGTTAATGAGCCACACAGACGTAGGAGAAATAGTTTTTTGAAATACTCGCTAAAACAAAGTTTTCTTTCCATTTCACATACATATTTTGCTTTGACGTCGATTTTGCTTGTTGCAGAACTCTAGGGATCCTGAAACTAAAATATTTTGTAAATCCAATTATTGTAAATGGCAATAATTTTGTAAAATTACTTTTTAAAAATTTTATAAAATCAAAAATAAATATTGTTTGAAAATCTACCAAAAATCAAATATTATTTTTATTGAATTTTATAAAAATTTTCAAACATTCAAATTTATAAATAGTAAAAATATTTTAATAAGAAAAAAATTACATTTTTATACCCTACACCACCATAGGTGGGAAGGATATTATGCGTTTGTGCTGATGTTTGTAAAACCCAAAAATATTGGTCTAAAACCCACCTTAATTTATACCAATCGACTTAGAATCACTTTCTGAGTCGATTTAACGATGTCCGTCCGTCCGTCTATATAAACCTTGTAATCAAACAGGTCACAATTTTGAACAAACATTAATAAAATTTGGCACATAGGTTTCTTACAGTCCAAGGACAAAGTCTATTGAAATTGGTTATGATCGGACCATTACTTCAAAAATGTCCTCCCGGAAAAGGGTTTAACGATCATAAATCCCTTAAAAATAGTAATATTTCAATGAAATTTGGCACATATAAGTTTTATATAAGTCTAAATAAGTCTGTCGATTTTTATAAAGATCGGTTTATAATTGACAATAAACCCCTTTTCAGAGAATCACTTTAACGGACATAAATCCCATTAAAATGTTATATCAAGTTAATATTTGACAGAAGTAAGTTTTATATTTTACAAAGATCGGTCCATAATTTACTATAGCTCCCATATAAGGCCCTCTTTCGGGAATCACCCAAAAGTGAATAAATTCATATAAATGTTAGCATCTACGTAATATTCTGCATTCGTATACTTTATTTTACAGTTAATATGAGTATCGATCCACATTTGGCTCCAAGTCTGATAAAAAAACCCTCCCCGAATTATAATGTACACAATGGTGCAGGGTAACATATGGTCGGGCTTGACTGACTATATCTTTTTCTCTCGTTTTTCAATAAAACATTTACGAATTTGATTGTTTGAGTTTACTAATTCAGTGATAAGTCTGATTTTAGTAAAAAATATAATTTTTTTTATAAATTTAGTAACTGAATACGAAATTTAATTTTTTCTGAGCAAGTTAACAAAATTTAGTTTTTTTTTTAGTTTTTATAATGTATAAACACCTTAACCACATTTGAAGTTTCGTGGCTATATCTTTATTAATAAAGAAATACGAGCAATTTAAAGTTTAAAATGGTACCCGGGTATGTACCGTAGGGTTAAAAGCGCTAAAGCAAAAACAATTAAAATCTGTGATCACTTAATTTTCTCAATAAAAATTGATTTTTTATATGAAAATTTATTTTTTTGTGTGAAAAACTAGAAATTCATTTTATAAGAAAACTATAGTCACTAGAGTAAAAATAATGAAAATTTGTAATCACTTATATTTTACCCTAAAAATCGGTAAAAACTGTCAAATTGTTTTTGTATTCGTATGCAAAATTTTGTTTACTCTTTATTTTATCATTTTCTGTTCATAGCATTTTGACATTATGTGCAGTAGTTTAAAAAACACACGGACATGTGTTCCCTTTCAAATAATTCTTCACATATTTCCTTATACAATTATTTTTATCTAAGGATATGTATGAGTACAATTATTAAAAAATATATTTTAACGTTTATTTATTTTTTTGGTTTTAACCTGTATAAAGATGTGCAAATTTATAGAATAAATGCACGTAATAGAGCATCCTTTAAAATAATAGTACCTGAAGCTATCTTTGACCACATTGTAAATCCAAATTTCTGGCCAAAAAATACTATAGTTCGGGAATTTATTTACCATGAAGACACAAATGTTACACTTCCAAAAGCCGGTGATCTGAATCCAAAAAACTAAATTCTTTAAATAAGCATTCTGAATCCAATCATGTTTATCCAATTTGTCATTATTTTAATAAAAATATCTCCACAATATCCATTGTGTATCAAAATGTTCGAGGTATGAATACGAAATTGAAATCTTTTTATCTCCAAAGTTTTGGCCTTGAACAAAATATAATAGTTCTGACTGAAACATGGCTCCGTGATAAACCAGCAAAGAAGATCCACAATTCCGAGATAATGTGTGATAAATTTCAAATATACAGGCGAGATAGAGTGGAAAAAGATTTTGGTGGTATTTTGATAGCAATTTCGACTCTTTTACCATCGGAAGAAATTGTGACAAATGAATTTCGAAATATTGAATTCATTGCTACTTGTGTTAAACTTATAAATATTAAAATATTTATAACATGCTCCTATATTCCTCCAGCATCAAGCATGGATATTTATGAATCTCATTTAGAAGCTATACAATTTGTAGTAAAGAAATCTAAACCAAATGATATGATTATTGTACTCGGTGATTTCAATCTTCCAAATGTTTCATGGATCAGAACTCCAGACTCAAATTATTTAAATCCTTCAACAGACACGAACATACAGTTATTAGATTCTATCGCTGATCTAGGACTCTTCCAAGTTAATAGAGTAGCAAACTTATTGGGAATATTTTTAGACCTAATATTTGTTGATCAAACCTCAGATACTAGTATTCACCGCTGTAGTCCTGTATCTACTCCAGAAGATAATTATCATCCAACACTTGAAATCAATATTCTGGTTAATACACACCTTGCTCAAAAAACTTCCATAAGCGATGAATTTGTGTTCGACTTTAAGAAAGCTGATTATTTAAAACTAACACGACTTCTTTCAACAAATAATTGGTTCCAGCATTATCCAACTAACAATCTACAACCATATGAAATTGACTCAATTATTATACAATTTTATGATGGTTTATTTAATTGTTTTAGACAATCAATCCCAATGGTGAAGAAAACTGTTCTTAAGGGTCCTCCATGGAATACTAAATATCTATCCAAGCTCAAAAACTTAAAAAATAAACATTATAAGATATATAGAAGAACTCGCTTAACTACTGACTATTCTTGATATTCTGTCTCAAAATCTATCTATAACTCCACAAATAACCAATGCTATAATAATTATCTCTCCAGAATAAAACGAAATTTTAGACTCAATCCGAAGTCGTTCTACAATTTTGTCAACTCAAAACGCAGAGTTTCAGGTTATCCACCTATGATGAAATATGAAAATAACGAGTCATCACAGGATACTAAAATTTGTGACATGTTTGCAGACTTTTTCTCCTCCTCATATTCTAATAAAAAAATTTGTAAATTCTCAAACTACCCATATAAAATTACAGAATCGACTCCAATTATTTGTCCGATATTACATATATCCACTATTATGAATGAAATAAAAAATCTAAAATTCTCCGAAAAATATGGTCCCGATGGTATTCCAAGCTGCGTGTTAATCAAATGCATAGCCCCATTAAGTTCAACTTTAACATACTTATTTAATATGTCCCTTTCCAATGGCTATTTTCCAGAGATTTGGAAGAAGTCATTTATTATTCCCCTGTTTAAATCTGGAAGTAAGTCCAATATCTCTAGTTATAGGGGTATAGCGAAATTAAGCGTCATTCCCAAACTTTTTGAAAAAATAATAACAGATATTTTATCACACCAAATATCATCTTCCCTTTCTCCTGCCCAACACGGATTTAGAAAAGGATGCTCCGCCACTACAAACCTTTTGGAATTCACAAGTAATATTATAAGTTCTTTCAATCATCATATGCAAACTGACACCATTTACACTGATTTCAGCAAGGCCTTCGATAAAGTGAATCATGATCTTCTTGTATATAAGCTACATACTTTAGGATTATCTCCATTATTTCTAAAGTGGATTAAAACCTACCTTATAAATAGACAACAATGCGTTCTGTTCAGGAATCATAAATCCAAATCTATTCCAGTTCCGTCCGGAGTGCCTCAAGGTAGCCACTTAGGACCAGTACTATTCCTTATTTTTATTAATGATTTACCATCCTGCATCAAATACTCAAAAATATTAATGTATGGTGATGACGTAAAGCTTTTCCTTAGCTTTAAAGACCCCAGTCAATGCTCCCTACTTCAAGTGGATTTAAATAATTTCCTTAATTGGTGCAATATCAATTTGATGGATTTGAATTTGAATAAATGTAAATATATGTCATTTTACAGACGAAGTCCAGTACTCTGTAGTTACACCTTTAATAATCATCAGTTAGAGAAAGTTGAATAATTTCTTGATCTTGGGGTTCTCCTTGATAACAAATTAAGTTTTAACTCTCACATATCGCAAACAGTTAATAAAGCAAAAGGAGTTTTAGGTTTCATAAAACGTTGGGGAAAGGAATTTGAAGATCCTTATATTACAAGACAGCTTTATGTATCCCTTGTAAGACCTATCCTGGAATATGCATCTGTTGTTTGGGATCCTCAATATGATGTTCACGTAAAGAAAATTGAATCAGTCCAGAAGCAATTTATGCTGTTTTGTCTACGATCACTTCCTTGGAATCCAAACATAAATCTTCCCCCGTATGAAAGTCGTTTAGCATTAATTAAACTTCCCACACTTAAGAATAGACGAATTTATCTTAACACTTCATTCATTATAAATTTAATAAATGGGGTCACAGTTTCCGAGTTTCTTGTTTATAAACTTGAATTCCATATCCCATTTCGTCCAACAAGGAACTACATCCCGCTTAAACTACAATACTTCCGTAACAATTACTCCAATTTTGATCCGTTTCGTAGAATGTGTAACGATTTTAATATGTTATACGATCATATTGATTTCTCCTATGATGTAAATGCTATCAAAGAAAAAATTCGTAACTTTTTGAACCTATGAGTTCTTTTTAGTTTTAAGTTTTTGTTTTTATAAAATTTGTAATCCTATATGAATTTTAAATTAATATATATATTGTACCTTAGCCTGTAAGAAATTATATTTCATTGGCAAATTAAATAAATAAATAAATAAATAAATAAATAAATAAATAAATAAATAAATAAATAAATAAATAAATAAATAAATAAATAAATAAATAAATAAATAAATAAATAAATAAATAAATAAATAAATAAATAAATAAATAAATAAATAAATAAATAAATAAATAAATAAATAAATAAATAAATAAATAAATAAATAAATAAATAAATAAATAAATAAATAAATAAATAAATAAATAAATAAATAAATAAATAAATAAATAAATAAATAAATAAATAAATAAATAAATAAATAAATAAATAAATAAATAAATAAATAAATAAATAAATAAATAAATAAATAAATAAATAAATAAATAAATAAATAAATAAATAAATAAATAAATAAATAAATAAATAAATAAATAAATAAATAAATAAATAAATAAATAAATAAATAAATAAATAAATAAATAAATAAATAAATAAATAAATAAATAAATAAATAAATAAATAAATAAATAAATAAATAAATAAATAAATAAATAAATAAATAAATAAATAAATAAATAAATAAATAAATAAATAAATAAATAAATAAATAAATAAATAAATAAATAAATAAATAAATAAATAAATAAATAAAAACAAAAAGTAAAATTTAAAAAAAAATGTAAGTATTAAATGCAATAAATATTTTATTAATTATAAATTTTAAGGTTTTATTTAATTTATTGCATTAATTTTTATACCCACCATCAAAAAGATGGGGGGTATATTGATTTTGTCATTCCGTGTTTAACATGTCGAAGGAATCATCTAAGACCCCACAAAGTATATATTTTCTGGGTCCTGGTAAGATTCTGAGTCGATCTAGCTATGTCCGTCCGTCTGTCTGTTGAAAGCAGGATAGGGCTCGAACGGGACAACGTAGGGGGACGAAATTTGGCACAAATATTTTTCTTGTATAAGGTTTGTTTGGTAAAATGGTAAATGGGCAAAATCGGTTAATAAATAAAAAAAGTTATGGGCTAAAAACGAGAAACACAGGGTGTCCGTTTCATACTTTTCTGCGTATATCTCTTTAACAAAAGCATGTACGACAACAAAATTTTGTATAAATAGTTTGATGGTCGATATAAACTTGGAAACGAAAAATAGGCGTAGTCCGCCCACTTTACCGCCCACCTCCTATATAAGGTGAAACTTCAACAAAATTGTGTTCAAATAGTTCAAGGACCAATGTAAACTCGGAAACAAAAAATGGACGTGGTCCGCTCACTTTACCACCCACCTCCCATATAACGTAAAATTTGAAAAAGTTGATGGTGGGTATATAGATTCGGCCGAGCCGAATATAACATTCGCGCTTGCTTTTTTTTTTTTTTTTGTTTCTTTTGGTATTTATTTATTTTTATTTAATTTATTGTTTTAATTTGAATTTATTTTGTTTATCACAGTTTTTTTTACTAAATTTAATTTTTGTTTATTTACAATTTTTCTAATTTTTTCTGTTTCTATTTCATGCGTTTCATAGTAAAATAGCTAGATTGAACATACCCTTGTATTCTTCTTTTTCTTTAGATTCAGTTTTTGGTTCGATTTGTGCGTAACAGAATGCGGCTCGCATTATGCGGCGGGAACGTAATCGAAATGCGGATTAAGGGTGATTATTTCTTTAAAATCCTCACAACTGGATGCTTCACATAAATCGCATGCATCTAATAAAAACTACCTTAAAATATACCAGTCAACTTGAATCGCCAGCTTAATCGTTTTAATTTTCCGTTTGTTTAGATGTACATATGTCCGTCCATGTAGACTACAGATAGATTTGGAAGATAATTTAACGCAATTTGGTACATAGAAATTGTATAATTCAGGGACGAAGACTCTTAAACAAAATCCATTCCATACACACAGAAAAAAGATTGGTGGGAAAACGGTTACTATTATTAAAATCTAATAGCGTAAATAGAAATTTTATTCTTAAGATTAAAAAGCCACAATTTGAACTTATTGTTTATGGTTTGAAATGTGAAATATGAGTGTCAATGATTGCATTAACACTAATATCAGACAGTTTCACCGAATCATACATTTTCGAAAATTTGTTTATTAGATTCGGCAAATATGACCCCATTTAATTTATCTGTTGTTTATTGTCAGTCAGTTATTAACAGTCGTTATAATTGAAGAATGGTAATATTAATACCTTTTAGTAAATACACATATTTTCAGTTAATAAGGAGTGAAATCGAAAAATTCTTAACATACATAATATTCAATAACTTGGAATCGGTTGATCTTAGAGTTTTCATTATTTTTTTAATCATTTGATAATTTAGCACAGATCACAGATTTTATGGTTCTAACCCCTAATTATAAAATTGTGGACCATTTTTGAAAACCCTTTCTTTGGAGATTTGATAGTTGCTTCAGTCACTTTTTTGGAACAGTGTGCATATCTTCTGTTAAAATCTTCGGTATTTTGGGACACCTTTTTTGTGCTCTTGAATTCACTTTTCACAAGAGCTCTCTCCACTGGTATAAGCTATGGACAATTTTGAAAATTGACCTCTCTTGGTACTAAAACTATGTTATTGATTTGGTACCACTCCAGAGCTTTCTTACCGTAGTGACATGTTATCAAATGGGTCCAAAAATATGTGGACACGTTGTGCTTTTTTAAGAAAAGAAGAAGTCTTTTTGCAAATATTCCTTTATGCATATTTTGGTATTTATAGATCCGAATGTATCAAATGACTTTCCTGTTTTGCCGCAACTGCAAAAAGCATGTCATACCATGAATTTTGTAAGAAATTATTGCTGCTTTTGGGTCTTAAACTTATCTCCAACATTGTTTCGAGCATTAGCAATACAAATTTTTGAGACACAAGCTGCGAAGATTCTGCCAGCACCTACGTTTCTTCGTCAATTATACAGCTTGAGTATTTTTGTATGAAATTTGGTTTTAAATTCCGAGTCCTATTTTTGGATTGTAATTTTTTTTCAGAATTCCAGTTTGAATTTTTTGAACTTTATATGTTATCAACTTACCCATTAGCTTTAAATTTTCGCACCAAATAGTCGAAGCACTGAGAAAACTGAGCTGATTTTCTACCAGATGTGTTTGGAGTTCCTTTCAATATGCCTTCAATTTTCTGGCCTTCCCAATATCATGTGGTCCTTTTTTCTTACCGAACTAGGTTTCACTTCAATAGTCAAATTCTCCTGATACTGTTTAATACATTAGAAACGGTTTTACGGACGGATTTAATTCTGTGACCAATTATTTGTAAGACCTATTTGGATTTTTTGAAATTTGTTAATAACTTGTAAGACGTAAATCTTTTTCGTCACTTATTTTGATGAAAATAAGGACAAATTAACACGGTTGTTATTAAAAAAAATAACTGAAGTATTTTTCCATGATAACTAAATAAAAAAAATTTTGAATATTGATTCCGAAAAAAGTTATGAGCAAAATGTGTGTTAAGATTTTTTCGATCTCACTCCTTATACCCATTTAATTCGGTATTCACAAGCGATAAAAAAAATAAAATATGGTTAACTGTCTTTGACATTCGTTAAAAGAAAATAAAAATATTACAAATTAATTTTAAAACAAATTATAAAATAAAATATGTAACTGCAAAATAATAAATAAAATTCCAAATAAAAAATGCTCTGGATGCGAAAACGTAAGTCCACAATTTTGAGTGTTGCAAATAAATAAGTATCTTCGTCTGTTTACAAAAAAAAAAAATCATAAATCATAAAATCAATGAATCATTTGTTTAATTCAGTTAGGTGTATCATTTGTATACAGTAGATCCAATCGAATTGTGTAATAGTACATGCATCCGACCAAATTCGATTGGCACAAAATTCGGTTGCCACAACGAATCTGTTTTTTTTTTTTTTTTTTTTTTTTGTGTAAAAATTTCTATCCGCAATAGGGTTTGATTCCTATAAATCTCCTAAAGATGGCAGAATTAATTGCATTAATCAGGCAAAATACAGATTTTATAACCATCAGTCCATAACTGACCACGGCTTTTTTGGATTATTTCAATTCGTCTAGACGTGAAAAATATTTAAAGTCAGCACTCTGAAATTGGTATGAAAAACGTCTATCTTTTAAAAATTATAGTACAATTCTTTCACTTTTTCTTAAAGTTCCGTTAACGAAAAAAATTTTTTCTTTATACACTTCAAAAGATAAAGTTTCAAAAAGTTTTTATTAATCGATGAAAATTTAACCTTTTTCCAAAATTCATCGTTTTTGACCAATGCCTGATGTAGTGTGCAAACATAAACTAATTCAAAATTTCTTTATTAAACATTTTTGAAGCTTTATCTTTTGAAGTGTATAAAGAAAAATTTTTTTCGTTTACGGAACTTTGAGAAAAAAGTGAAAGAATTGTACTATAATTTTGTAAAAAATAGCCGTTTTTCATACTAATTTCAGAGTACTGACATTGAATATTTTTCACGTCTAGACGAATTGAAATAATCCAAAAATTTTTTCAGCATATTATTTTTTAATATATAGCAAATTACAAAATATTTTTAAAAAATGTTTACCTCGTATACCTCAGGACTTATTCCCGAAAAACGAAAGAAAGGCGAGGTAAAAAATCAAAAATTAAAAATTCAAGAGTAAATATCTTTTTAACTGTAAGAGATAACTTAAACGAGTAAGCTTATTTTGCTAAGCACTTTACAGAAATATAAAAATCTTTAAAATCGGATTTCATTTGTAGAAGTTATGATTTTTTTAAACTTTTACTTACTCGAGGTAGTCAAATTTGACATCCTGTAGCTTATCTTGTGTTATCACAGGGTGACCACCAGATGATTTTTCTGAAAGCTCAAGTCCTCCTCTGCAACTCTTCTATGCATTTCAATTTAATCAGAGCAGTAGTTTTGGAGATACAGATTTATTACCAAAAAATTTGCGTTTGACCGCACTGTGAAGCAGATGGAATATTACATTTTCTATTTCATCATTTAATTATATAAAAAGTTTATTTAATATGAGTAAAAATTAAACTTAAATTTATATTTTATTTGTATTAACAAATTCATATTTGTTTAATTATAAAATAAAATCTATTATTTCATTTAAAATAAGTATGTACGTAAATCAAATACTAATGTTAGTAATATTAATAATTAGCTAGAAATAATTTTAATTTATACAAAATTATGCAAGCAAGTAAAATAATATATTTTAAATAAACAACTGCATAATTTTTCATTAAAATCTCTAAACAAAATAAAAGTTAGTTGGACCGTGTGAGGTCACATTAAAGGTAAACAAAATGTTCAAAACAACCAAAAAAAAATAGAAATAAATATAATAAACGGAGAAAATAAAAAAAAAAAACACTTAATGTACATACATATGTATAGCACTATAAGCACATATGAGTAGGAATGTATGTATGTATGTTTAAACAAATAGTGAAAAGGAATGAACTTATTAGGGAAGTTTCATACTTGTTTTCAGAGAGAATAAATAAAATTGAATTCTTGGATATTGGTTGTAAGTAAATAATCTAGATAAATTGATGAAAATTAATTGAAATTTACAATATATTTTAAAGTTTGTATCACTTTGAGTTTTAAAATAAAAAATAATAATTTTAAAAAATCTTTATTACATGAAATTTTATAGCCATTTCTTAATTTAAAAATATTTACTTTTACTTTTTGTTTATTTCTAAACATAAGAAAATATTTACTTTAATTTTAACTTTTAAATTAATTGTGAATATAAAACTCTCCCATATGCATATTTTTATAATGTTACTCATTTTCCCTAAAGTTATAAAACGCCATGGTACATTTATGAAGTAAATGCAAATAAACCTACAAATATAAATTAAAAGGATGTCATAAAGTTGTGTGTATAAAAATAACATAAACACCCACATACATTCAACAGCGTTACACATATTTATTTAAATAAAACAAAATAAAATAATATTAAAATTCATTATTTTATTTCATTTCATTTTGAAAATAATGATTTTTTTTTACTAAAAATCAAACAAACCCATAGCTAGACATATACTTACATATGTATGCATATTAATACATATGTCTACCTACACAAATACAACAATACACACATATACGCATTGACCAATTTTATATGCATGCGTTTATTAAACCAATAAGCATTTGATAATTATGGTTTAAAATTAATATACAATTAAATTATTTGCATATAATAAATAATGCATAAATGCCTATACACGCGAATGCAACACATAGGACACGCACAAATAATCACTTATCACGGCTAATGGTCAAAGAAAAATGTTAGTAAAACTTAAAAAGAATCAAAATAATTGTGATGAACGAAAAAGTACTTTTAAAAATTATTTCTTTGTTGCATTGATTACATCGTATCACTCGAATATTGTTTGCTCGATTAATCGACAAATTAAAATCAAATATTAGTTCGATTAAATTAAAATTAAGAATTTCGAGTAAAAATTTATTCGAGCAAATCATGTCGATTAATCGAATAATTCGAGTAAAAAAATATTTTAAATAGTTCTTTTCTTAACTATTTTAATTTTGTTTTAATCTTAGTTTTTTTAAAAATTTAGCTTGATAACAATATTTCAAAATTTCCATAGCATGTTTGGAATCTAAAAGTGGCGCCACAATTCGGAAGTTTATTAAAAAAATTTTATTCAGTAAAAGAAACCAAATATATGCCTGAATTACAACACGAAGTTAAAGGTCGTTTTCCGATCACAAAAATACAAACGTCCCTTTAAAAAATTGTAATGGTAAATTTAAATAATTTTTTATAATTTTAATAATTTGAGGAGGATAAAGAAAATGGATTCTCCTTTTTATATTAAATGTTTTATAAGAAATAAATTGGAGGATTTTAAACTTGATTTAGAAAAATATATCAATAAATTCTCAGTCTGATGTGGAGGATATGATGGTGATGGCTTCACCAAAGCCAATCAAAAAAAAGAAGAAAGCAAAAAATAAAATATTGGAAATTTTGAGAAAAAATTATGGTTAATTTCAAAATAGAGCCAATTATATTTCTTACGAGTACATTTGGGAGAAAGAATTATATATTTTAAATTTACAATAAATGTGTCTATTAAAAGAGGACAATCTGTTAATTCTAACTAACGTATATATGTCTAATTTACTATTCAGGTTTATAGAATTTATATAGATTTTTTTATACTTTTACACCGATATTGTTAGGAAATTAAGATTTGCGAAACATTTTTGCACAAAATAGAACTAAAACATATTCATGAGATCACTATAATATGAATAAGAGTAAGTCAATTTAAAAAATATATAAATTTGTATAATATTAAATGACTGTCTAATACTTCATTTATTTAGTCATCGTAGTATATGGGTAAAACGTTCCCAAATATTGTACAAATATTTTGAATATAACTGAAAACCTCTGTGTAGTACATATATTACTATGTGTCCAAATTGAAAAGTGAGGTTATGAGAAAAAATCGCTAATTATTTCAAAGTGGTTAAAAACTCAACATTAAATTGTTATCGAAAGTATAATCACCTTTAATTGGGTATTCGTGTAAAAACTAGTCATTTTATAGCGTTTCAAAAATTATAAAAAACCTTAGAACCACACTTTAATATAAAATTTTGTTTGAAGTAATATATCAAAATGGTTAGATCTATTTATTTTCATAAATATTTACGCAAATTTTAATTATATATTATTTTCGAAAGACTATTTCTTGTTTTAAGCTATATTTTTGTTTTATATTTTTTTAATAATCATTGAAAAATACGAGTAAAATTTTAAGGCATAATTTACTCGAATAACTCGAGTAACTTAAAAGTTTTACTCGATTATTCGAGTAACTTAAAAACTGCATTTTCGAGTTATTTGATTATTCGAACTATGAAAAAGTCGAGTAAAATAAATACTCTAATCGTATGACAGTCATTTATACACATGAAAAAATCGATATATGCATGAAACTAAAGACCATACGTAGTAAAACTGCGTACTCAGTTTTTCTTTAGGACGTCAAATTTCTTCTTAAAAGGACTTCAAAGTTTCGAAGGATACGCATCAACCTAATATGGGTATCAAATGAAAGCTAAGAATCCCTGCAATATAAAAATATGTATTAGTTGGACGTTGCAGCGCAAAAATTTAAAAAATATCCACAGAAGTCGTTTTGAGAGAAAATTTACATCATGGAGAAAAAGTCGATACACAGTTTTGGCATCCATGTTAAATTTCTGATTTTTTCTATGTAACTATTTTTTCTCGTGCAAGAATAATTTTTGCACGATTTTATATATTTGGAAATTTAAAAAAATTAGCATTTTTTAAGAATAATATAAAATATTTACAAAGATTATATTGACCTAATATGGATGTCAAATGAAAGCTACGAATCCCTTTAATATAATATATACTATTAATTTATAATCTTCATATAAAGTATTTTTTCTTAATATTTTATTGTGCAGCAATATTTAAGTAAAAACTTTTGTTATATTTCAGGTAATCTTAACTTTCATTTGATACCCATATCGGGTTGATATAATTTGGTTACATATTTTCAAGGTTAGAAACCGAAACGTAACGATATCGGTATTCAATTTATTTTTATTTCGGTAACGGTATCGATAAAGGTATTTTAAATTATATCGGTATCGGTATACCGTTACCGAAACAAAAATTCCGGTAAATACCGTTATTATTAAAAAAACTGGAAAAATCTTAAAAAAGTTAAATTTTTAATTAAATTTCGCGAAAAAAAATTGATTAAATTACATATTTGTATATTTAATTTAATAAATTTTTATATTTAATTTAATAATTTTCTCTTGAAATGTTTGAAATATGAATATTTTTCGTTAGAGAACTTCATAAAATTTTTGTTTTATGGCAACAAAGCATTTAGGAATATTAAACTCGACTTCTTAAAGACAAATTGGTATAATTTTTTGCAGTACAGTGAAGTTAAAAATTTGGACAAAATTTGTATTTACCACAGATTTTAATAAAGACAAAAATCGTTCAATTCATTTTGCAAAAATTTTTTCAAAAAAATGCTAATTTTATTATAAAATTGCAAATGTAAAATTGTACAAACGATGGAGTAGCATAAAAAAACAGAATACCATGAAAAGGAATTTTGGACGAGAGATTTTATAGAGGAGAAATGGTGCTCTAGCAAGAAAGTACTAATTATGTTCCATTTACTCACTAGAAGTTTTTAAAGTTGCAGGATAAAAACGACGCGCCATAACCATGATTGAATGAAAGTAAGAAATTTAAATGTAATTCAAATTCTGAAAACGCTCAGGAGAAAATTTCCCGGACTTTTTGATCTCCCCAGTATCGCGATGAAACTTTCCAATATAAGGTTTAAACATTCACTGGTTAATAAACAGCCAATCAAAACTAAGACTTGACAATAAAGTCATCCTACATAAAACCGTTTTAAAAACAATTTGGACATATGGTATCCAATTATGGGGTTCAGCCAGTAAAACGAGTATCGATATTACACAGAGGGCCCAATCAAAAGTTCTTAGAACCATGACGGGTGCACCATGGTATATAAGAAATGAGAATATCCATAGAGATTTAGAGATTCAATTTGTAAAAGATGAGTTTAAAAAACGCAGTGAAAAATACATTGTAAAATTGCAGACTCACCCCAACCCGCTTAAAAAACTTCTCACTAAATTTCGATTGGATTCAAGGCTTCGTAGAGCCGATTTTCCACCCCGTTATTAGCGAATACAAATGATTCACTTGGGCATGCTCTCGTTAGAGATAAAGTAGTTTTTAGTTTTAAGATTTGAATACATATTGTGAGGCCTTAAAAAAGGTAGATTCAATATATAAATAAAGAAAACGTTAAAAAAAGTTTTTTTTTTTTTATTTATTTAATTTGCCAATGAAATATAATTTCTTACAGGCTAAGGTTTAAACAGAGTTGTAAATGTACAGAGAAAAAGAAATTTAAACAATTGCCATTGTACTGATTTTTCAAATTAAATGAATTCTCACTTATATATTATGAAACACGTTTTTGGATATCCGCACAATCGTTATTCATACATGTATCAAAAAATGTCGTATTTGAGCCAGAAACTCATAGATTAACAACTAGATATTTATGTGAGAGAAAAAAACCTAATTCAGTTGTCAAAAACCTAATTCATACAACAACAAAATACATGTAGTCACATATATTTTGTTTTTGTGTTTTCAAATAAATGAGTAAATTTTTGGAAAATTTAGTATAGGGTACTCTCACATAAACTTCTAGTTCTATTCTATGCAGAAAATGAAAAACATTTCATATACTTTATTTAAACATTTTTACGCAAGCTTCGAAACACGATATTAATGAATTTATTAAAAATTCACTTAAAAATATAGAGTTTAATAATTTTTAAAGTAGTGGCTGATGAACGTCTTAACCGAAACCGTTTGAGGTAATTTAAATGTTAGTTCAAATGGTATAAAATTGTCTGTAGATTTAATAGGCTGTTCCATCAACATTATTGAAAAGAATTAAAGTGTATGACATATTGAAACATACTTATCTAAATTGTGAAAGTGATCGAAGTGGAGACTCCAAAAGTAAGGAAAGAATCTTCATAGAAGCAAATATCAAGAACCTATCAATACTTTCAACAGTATGTTCAAATGATAAATAATTGAGATCATATTAATAAATAATAATAAATCATTTTTGTGTTTGCAGTAAGACTGTTTATCAAATAGAATTCGCATAGGTTTAAGACATTGAAACCTCTTTAAAAATATATTTATTGCAATCTATATAACAAAGAAGTGAACAATTAATGTCCTCTTTAAAACAATATTCTATAAATATTACATTACATAAACTCTTATTATTAAGAATAACATTATGTTGAAAATTTTTATTTTTAAAATACCGAAACTAAAATACCAGTATATAACGGTACAGAGGGAAACGGTATTTTTAACAAAATAATAATTTCGGTATCGGTATGAGTTACGGTAACTAACTTTAAATGGTATTTAATCGGTATCGGTATTCATAACGGTAACGGTTTCCAACCTTGCATATTTTATATTTTATTTTAAATTTATTTAATTTTCGAAACTTTGAAGTCCTTTTGAGAAAAAATTTGACGACCAGAAGAAAAACTGAATACGTAGTTTAATATGTGTGGGCTGTAGTTTGACGCATATATCGATTTTTTCATGTGACAATTTTTATGGGAAATTGATACACAGTATTACAATACGAATAAATACTTTACATACACTTATATAATATACAGTCTAACATGGTTATAACGAACACTGGTTATAACGAACTATGGCTATAGCGAAAACTTTTCTTCGGTCCCATTGATTTTACACAAAATTTCCACACAAATAACTACGTTTATAACGAACACATTTTTATAATCCCAATAAGAAAATTTAATACAAAAAAACTACGTTTATAACGAACTCCCACAAATACAAATTTTAGATAAATAAAATTGCACATTTCAAAATGTTTTAAAATGTAAAAAAAATAACTTTTATTTACTTCAATTTAAATTATTAATTAATTTTCTTTAATTTCAATTTAAATAACACTATGCAACAGTATTTTGGGGGCGGAATCATTCCTACTGTTATGGTGCAAAAATAGAAAAGTTTAAGGTCATAGAACAAAAATTTTGCTTACCACCGAAAAATCCTTTGGAGGGTTTATAACATATCAAGAGCTATCAATTGCAGATGGAATAATTCAGCCCCCACTCGATGATCCTCAATTTGTCGCATAGTGATATAAAGGATATTTATTTTTATAGTTGTTTAACATAACGCATACATAAGAACCAAATCCAAATAGGTCCTACAAATAATTGGCAACAGAATGAAATTTTTTCTGTCAAACTGTTTCTAATGTTATTAAACAGTATCAGGAGAATTTAACCATTGATATGAAACCTAGTTCGGAAAGAAAAAAGGACTACATGATATTGGGAAGGCCAGAAAATTGAAGGAGTATTGAAAGGAACTCCAAACACATCTGGTAGAAAAGCAGATCAGTTATCTCAGTGCTTCGACTATTTGGTGCGAAAATTTAAAGCTAATGCAGAGATGATAATATATAAAGTCCAAAAAGTTCCAAACAGGAATTCTGCAAAAAAATTAGAATGCAAAAAAATATTCTTCCTGATATGTATATTACATACATATATAAAGTTCAATAATTTGGAAACGGTTGATCTTAGAGTTGTGATTATTTTTTTATTTAATTAATATTATACTGCAGATCATAGAAAAATATAAATTTAATACTTCTGTCCACTACTTATGACCTCCTAGACCTTTTTGGGTAACCCTTCCATTAGTGATTTGATAGTTGTTTCAGTAATTTTTTTGGAACAGTCTGCCCATCTGCTTTTAAAATATTTTATGTTTTTTTTTTTTTTTTTTGTCCTCTTCGATTCTCTTTTCACAAAAGTCCAATATCTCTTCACTGGTCTTAGCTCCGGACAATTTAGAGAATTGACCTCTCTTGGTACAAAAAATATGTTATTGCTTTAGTACTACTATAGAGATTCCTTACGTAGTGACATGATGCCAAATCAGGCCAAAAATGTGTGGACACATTGTGCTCTCTTATGAAAGGAAAAAGATTTTTTTTTTTTTTTTTTTTTTTTGTAAACATTCTTTGATGTATTTTTTGGTATTTATAGAGCCCACTGTAATAAATGACGCAACTGCATAAATCTTGCAACACCACGAATTCTATAGGAAATTTCGTCAGCTTTTCGGTCCTAAACTTATCTTTAACATTTCCTCGAGCATCAGCAGCCATCTCGATCAATGTTTCCTATCACTGGTCGAGTTCTCTTGATATTGTTTAATAATTTTGGAAACAGTTAGACAGCGAACATTTAATTCTTTGACCAATTACACAGGTCAACAGCAAAAAAGGGCTTCAATAACTACCATATAGATTTGATGTAGCATGGTTCCAGTAGTCCAAAAATGGGCAAAATTTAAAGTTCTATGGAGTTTTTTTTTTTAATTTTTGTAAAATTACAAATTTTTTTAGGCGTTTTTCCACATAATTAATGATAACTCAAATAGTTTTAGTCCGATATTATTGAAATAAATTTAGAGAAATTTATATTTTCATTTAACATATTTATATTTTCATAACCTTTATTCCCTTCATATATTGCGTTTCAGTAGTTTCGGAGTTATAATAAAAAAATGAAACAAAACATATATTTTTTACGTGAAAATTTAAAATAGAAAATAGTTTTTTTGTTTTAAAAAAATCATTAAAAATTAAAAACGGCAAAAACTGTTCAGATTTATTGCTTTATCGTAAACCCACATGTTATAGCAACAAAATGAGATATCGATGATAAAAATCGATTGATTCTTGTCGAAAATGAAAATGGTCAAAATCTGTTAATAAATAAAAATGTTATGGGCTAAAAACTAGCAACACAGGGTGTCCGTTTTATACTTTTCTGCTAATATTTCTGAAACAAAAATATATACGACAACGAAATTTTGTACAAATAGTATGAGGGTCGATATAAACTTGGAAACCAAAAATGGGCGTGGTCTGCCCACTTTATCGACTACCTCCCATATAAGGTGAAATGTCAACGAAATTGTGTATAAATAGTTCAAGGATCAATGTAAACTCGGTAACAAAAAATGGGCGTGGTCACCCACCTTACCGCCCACCTCCTATATAACGTAAAATTTGGAAAAGTTGATGGTAGGTATATACATATATTCGACCAAGCCGAATATAACATTATCGCTTGTTTTTGTTTTAATTTCTTTTACTAACTTTATATATATTGTTCCTAACAATTTTTTTCATATCTTTGAAACTATTGATCGCATCAAAAACAATTGTATACATCATTTAAAGATATTGTAAGCCAAAATTTTTGTAAATTAAGTTTAACAAAATCGGACAAGTTGTTTTTGAGTTATGACAACATAAGTGGAGAAATTTTTCAAAAAACTTAAATTGTGTGAAAATGAGCGAATTCACTTAATAATCAATAGATTTTTATGATCGATATCTCATTTTGTTGCTATTACATGTGGCCTTGCGATAAAGCAATAAATCTGAACAGTTTTTTCCGTTTTCGGAAAATCACAAAATCATTTTTTTAATTTTTCTATATAACTTGTTAATTAGTATTTTCACAAATTTGGAAATAAAATCAAAACTTATGTATTGATTTTAATGAAATATGTCTTATTTTATTTGCAATAAATTTATCATTATGATTAAAAAATAAAAATGTAAATTTTTGACACTTTCGAATTTTAATGATTTTTTTTAGAAAATTTTCAAAAATTTTTCAGAAAATTTGCTTAATATCTCCATATCTTTTGGGCGTATTAAAAAGTAATCTAAGAACAACATGAAGAAAATTTTAATTTATTTTTTATTTTTTTTTTTTTTTTTTTTTTTTTTTTTGATATCTTTTTGAACAAAATCAGTCTAGCCGTTTTCGAGATATGCTTCAATATATTGTGCAACCTCCTTAATTTCACAAATCACGATTTATCGCGAGATCTAGAGTCAATTCAAAAAAAGTGGGTTAGAGGCTTAGCACTTATGAATATCGTGTAAAAGAATTGACTGAGAAACCCCGTGCGGCAGAAATTTTGTTTCATTTTGTAACTCTGTGTATTTAAAACATAAATACAGCCCATTTTAAAAGGAAAGAAATACGTTTAAATTACAAATATTAGTACCGTAATCAAATACGTACCTACATATATTTTATTAACAAATATTTTTTATGGAATTTTACGGATATAACGAACTACGTACGGTCCCTTCGAGTTTGTTATAACCGTTTTAGACTGTATTGAATTAAATATTACTTATACGCATTTATACTTATCTTTATATTCAACTAGTGATATCTCCTAAACCACAGGTTGGATCGTATTAAAATGTATGGAAATGTTGTAGAGGAGGATCCAGTCTTTCAGGAAACTTATCTCTCAGTCACCCTGTGATGACACGAGATAAGCTACAGGGTGTCAAAGTTGACTACCTCGAGTATGTAAAAGTTTCAAAAAATCGTAACTTCTACAAATCAAGTCCGATTTCAAAGATATGTCTGTTAAGTGCTTGGCAAAATTAAAAAAAGATACTCCCAGTTACTTATCCAAGTTATCTCTTACAGTTAAAAAGGTATTTACGCTTCAATATAGATTTTTTTTTTTTTTTTTCTCGACTTTACTTCGTTTTTGGGAATATAACTCAGGTCATATGAGGGAAAATTTTTTTTTTAATATTCTGTAATTTATAATATATTCCGAATATAACTTAAGTAGTATGAGAAAATATAATATTATAATTTGATTATCTGTCAACTAAAAACAGTTCCGGTCGAGATCCAATAATGTCTCTCCACCAAAAACGGGTTATTAGTCAATCGGAATACCATCTACATTAATTTGGGTCTCAAATTAAGAGTTAGTTTTCAAGTAATGACAAGAAGAGTTTAACAGGTTTTGTAAAGCTCAGAACACCTTATTTTTACAAAAGTAATGGCGTATCACATTAACATAAGATCACAAAAATAAGCCTTTGGTAAAAAAAAAAAAAAATCACATGAATTATAACGAAAAAAAAGAAAGAAATAGTTTATAATGCCAAAAGGTAGTTTAATTTGGACGTAACCAGGGAATCCAAAATTGTTTAGAAGAAGAGTCAGTATGAGCAGAAATTTTGAAAGTGGTACTTTTATGATATTGGCTGCCCATCCTGTAGACCTCTCCTAAATTTTATAGAAAACTTATAATAATAGTGAACAGTAAGAAGACGTAACAACAAGAAAAACTCAGACCATACCGTTTAAAATGCTTTTAAAAGATTTAGAAAACTTGGTAAATTCAATTCAATCCAACATTTTCATGTACTAAAATTTAAAAGAGATGAAATCAATTATAAATTCTTAAAAAAATAATAATAATTAATATTCCTTTAAACTTTTGTTTAATGAACTTATCTTTATTTCGCACCTCATTTTTTTATTGTAAAATTTTTCTTTAAAATATTTGTATATATATATATTTTTTTTTTTTTATGTTTATAAAGTAAATATTTTAAAAAAATAGAAGATCTCTTATCAATCAAACATTTATATTTTAAATTTACATTTTATCTATTTTTGTTAAATCTTCCCTATAATTAGCTGAGAAATTAAAATTAAGTTCTGAAATTAAGAAAAATAATAATTTTTGCATGAAAAATATTTTTCTCCAAATTTTTATAAATATCTCCAAAACTATGCGGTAGATTATACAATTATATTAGTATATCTTAAAAGTAATTTGAATTGGAACTTAATTTTTAAATATTTCACCAAACAAAAAAATAAAAAAGGTTTTATTTACTTATTTTTTCGAGTGTAAATAAGTATGTGTATGTATACCACATATACATATTTATAATACATATTCATACTATTTTGCATATCCAACATTGTATTATGTATGTGTGATTACATGCATAAGTTCATATGCATAAGTATGTATGTATTTAAATTAGTGTTTATGTGTGTTTGTTAGTATTGAAATATAAAACGAATTTGGTATTTCCAAATAAATAGCATTTAACAGCTAACAACATTCAACTACAACAAAAATAAAAACTGTGACAACTACAACAACATTAAAAAAAAATCTATTTTAATTATAACAATTGTAACCAAAAATATATTCATTTTTTTTAATTATACACATTTATATTTGCATTTCTATGTACTATATGTAAATACATATACACAAACCTACTTTTATATATGTATATTCCCCTAAATACATGTGTTTGTATATGTTTATTTTAACACATATATTTGTAAGCTTTTAGTTACACTAATACCAAATAAATTATCAATTTTTAATAAATTGATAAGATTTGAAAATTTTGCATATTTGATGTGACTAGCGGATTTGCATAAAGTTAAATGTTGATGATGTCAATAATGTCATTGATAATGCAAGAGATTGTGACAATTGCTTTTTGAATTTTATGCGAAAATGATATTTGTGTAATGTTTAAAAACAGAAATAATTTGAATATTAATTAAAAATATTAAAAACGATAAAATGAAATCCATTTTAAAAGTTTTAACACAAAAAGCTTTTTTAAATAATTTTTTAGCATTAGTTAGCTATACAGGATGTCAGAAAGAAATTTTCATTTTAAATATTTGTTCCACACTAAATATATTATATATATATCAATTTTAAAAGAATGTTATTTTTAACAAATAATAAAACAAATTATTAAATTATTAAAATATTAAATCTATGTTTTTATAGAAATATTGCTTATTTAATATATGGCTTTAAAAAATATGCTCTATTGTTATATTTTTTCCCCATTTTTTTTTTTGTCATACTTGTTAAACATTTCCGTTTAATGTCGACAACTTAATTTTAATATTTCACACTTTAAACACACATACATACATTCATACAACTATATACTGTTATATAAATATATTTATACTATTACTTACATACATTTAAACAATACATGTTTCTGGTATATAAGTAAATAAATACAATTTATATACGTATGTTGTTTAACCATTTTTATTGTCATTACTTTTTTTTTAGTTTAGCCTTGTTTTCGATTTTTTCAGTTTTTGTTTGAAGAATGCTTGAAATTCATGTACAAGTTGCCACAAAACACATTATAAATAATAGAAAAAACGCAACAACGACAATGAAAAATCAAGTGAATAAAATTTTTTAAGCGGAATTTTTATTACCCTATATTTGTGAAATATAAGGGATATTTAGCTAAAGAGAAAACAGAATAAGAAATCATGAATCCATTCCGTCCATATCTTTGCGTATTAATATTAAAAATTTCTCTAAAACACAAGATTTACGTGTGCAGAGAGTGATACAAATGGATATCGTTAAATACCCTCTGAAAGAGACTCGTAGTAGTGTACATTAGAATGTTCCAAAAAAAAGTCCTGCTTTTGTATTTCGACCGTAACTCTCACTAGGATTGTTCTTTTTATGTAAATATATAGTGTGCAAAATATTAGGGAAGTCAGAAAAGTCACAAGATTGGCACAGAAGAGCCAATCGTAAAATTTTTAATAATAAATGAGTATCTCCAAAGCTACTTGTCAGATCGAATTGAAATGTATGAAAAAGTTATAAAGAAAGACCTAAGCTTTCAGAAAAATCATTTTGTAGTCACCCTGTAATAATACGAGATAAGCTACAGGGCAACAAAATTGCCCAATTCGTGTATGAAAAAGTTTTAAAAAATCATAACTTTTACAAATTTTTATATTGGTGAAATAAAGAAAAAAGATGCTTACTCACGTAAGCTCTATAGGTACTTGCGCTTGAGTTTTAAATTTTTAATTTTATTATTTTAACAGACTATAGAAAATATATGTATTTCTAAATTTTAACGAATTTCAATAATGTTAACTCTTAAAAGAAGAGAGTCAAATTTTAGAATATTTTAGATTTTTATTAAATATAACTCAAAATTATTTTTTAAAGATTCTAGATTTGATGTCATTTTAAACAAATTTTCTTCAAAATCAAATACAAGTTTTCTTCAAAACCAGAATCAAATAAATATGTAACTTCAAAAATGTTCCCACAAACGCAAAAGAGGAAGGGAAGTTTGGAAGGGAAACCACTTAGACTTCTCAGAAGTGGAGCTATGGTTGCTCAAAATAGGGTAACTCTTACACAGGAAATTTGTAATCGGCAGACAAATTTTTCTCTCTTTCTCGATTTCACATTTAAGTCTATTGTAAAAGTAATCCAACAATTCCCCAATAATTGGCGAAAATCCAAAAAAAATGGATTTTTGGCAAACTCTTTAGAATACAAAATGTATATTTCTAAGGTACCCTATTTGGGACCCAATAGCTCCGCTCCTGATGGGTCTATATAAGGCCCTCCTTACAAACATAAAATTGTACACTCCTCTACTACGCCTATGTGAAATTTTATGTAATTTTTACCATTCTGCTCCACTGTGCAGTATACCAAATTTTAAAGGTGAGTAATTTCATATAAAAGCGGACAAAAAAAAAACAGGCATTTTCGGATTTGATATCTCCGATTTTAATGAAATTTGCTACAGTTAATACTTATTGAAGGTGTGCATATTTTATTGCTCATAATTTCTAAACTATACATTGTAAAATTCTAATCTTTACTTAAGTAATAGAAGAAGATACTTTAAAATGAAGTGTATAAAATGAACTTAATTGGAAAGTTCAAAGGTCAAAATCGATCATATAAAGATCAAATCTGAACATCTCAAAAAACGGTATTTTAAAATTCTTAAAAAAAAATTATATATGTATTGATAATTTTACTCTATTCTATACTAGAGCCAAAATTCTAGTTGGAGACTCTTTTGATTTAGGAGTTATGAAGCAAAATATGGTAAATGTATTTTTTTTTTTTATGTAAAATTAAATTTAATTTAATTTAATTTAATTTATTATAATTATTTTTTTTATTTAAGAAAATGTAATGACAAGAGTTGTGTTAACATTATATTAATTTAAATTATTAAGAATTTTAAAAATATTGTTTTTGAAGATTTTTCAATTTTCAACTTTGAACTTTCGAATTAAATCAACTTACTACATATCATTAAATCAACTTACTACATATCATCTTTAAATTGATACTTGATTGTGAATAGTTTAGAAGTTATAAGTAATTAGTTTTTATTTTGATCCATAACTTCTAAACTAAATGAAAAGAAATTTCTCGTTTGTAAACGCAGAGAAAAAATATGGTTACAGCATGATCACTACAACTATTCAATGTTTATATAGCCATTTTTCATTGATTTGAATAATACCATGTTCATGATAGCAACGTTTATGATGTATTTAAATATTTTTATATGAATCCATATTTATGACAAAACCAAACATTTAGTTTGCTCTACAACTAATAAGTTAATTCTACAACCATTAAGTTAATTTTACAAATTTGGTTAGTTCTACAACCATTAAGCTAATATTTTTATTTGCTTTTAATGAATGTGTATTCAAAACATTTTTGTGTATCAGTGCAGTAGTTTGTTAGTATATTAATTCTCATTTAGTTTAGATATGAACAAATATAAATTGACAAGGTTTGTTTTTATTCAGTATGATGAATATACCACATATTGAGGTACAAATGAATATAAATATGAAAATATGGGATTATATATATGATAAAATGGGATAATATATATGATAAAATGGGATTATATATATGATAAAATGAAATTATATATATGATAACATGGGATTATATATATGATGAAATTAGTTTATATATAAGATAATATGGAATTATTAAATGATAAAAACATGATGAAATTGAAAGCAATATTTAAGAAAAGGCTATAAACCTTACTAAAGGTTATTATTAAGGTTATAAACCTTACTAATAAATTATAAAATGGAATCATAATAATGATTACGTACAAATATACTTATTGTTACCTGTAATCATATATTACAATCATAGTATGTTGCTCTTAGTTTATGCTCACTAGAACTATATTTTTTTTTTGCGTGCAGGATGAAAAGTTACATCAACATTATATATTGTTTCAGGATTTTAAAAATTCTGTTTATTGAGATATAGTGATTTGATTTGTATGTCTAACTTTCACCTTTAAACTTTTGATGGACAAAAACTTTATAAATATCGTTATAAAGGCAATATCTTTGTCTTTAATATGAAACTAAAACTAGATAAGGAGTGAGATCGAAAAAATCTTAACATATATAATATTCAATAACTTGGAAACGATTGATCTTAGAGTTTTCATTATTTTTTAATCATTTGATAATTTAGCACAGATCACAGAAATATTTATGGTTCTAACCACTAATTATAAAATTGTGGGCCATTTTTGAAAACCCTTTCTTTGGAGATTTGATAGTTGCTTCAGTCACTTTTTTGGAACAGTGTGCACATCTTCTGTTAAAATCTTCGGTATTTTGTAACACCTTTTTTGTGCTCTCTCCACTGGTTTAAGCTATGGACAATTTTGAAAATTTACCTCTCTTGGTACTAAAACTATGTTATTGATTTGGTACCACTCCAGAGCTTTCTTACCGTAGTGACATGATACCAAATGGGTCCAAAAACATGTGGACATGTTGTGCTTTCTGAAGAAAAGAAGAAGTCTTTTTTGCAAATATTCCTTTATGCATATTTTGGTATTTATAGATCCGAATGTATCTATAAATTCCGCAACTGCAAAAAGCTTGTCATACCATGAATTTTGTAAGAAATTTTTGCTGCTTTTGGGTCTTAAACTTATCTCCAACATTGCTTCGAGCATTAGCAATAAACATTTTTGAGACACAAGCTGCGAAGATTCTGCCAGCACCTACGTTTCTTCGTCAATTATACAGCTTGAGACGTAAATCTTTTTCGTCACTTATTTTGATGAAAATAAGGACAAATTAACATGGTTGTTATTAAAAATAATAACTGAAGTATTTTTCCATGATAACTAAATCAAAAAAAATTTGAATATTGATTCCGAAAAGAAGTTATGAGGCAAAATGTGTGTTAAGATTTTTTCGATCTCACTCCTTATCTACCATGTACAGTTTAGAAGTTATTAGCAATTAAACAAGTACACCTTTGAAGAGTTTTTTTTTTCGTTTTTTAAACCGTTATAATTTTTCCCCTGAGTCTGAAATTTTATGATTTGAGAAATACTGCCAATATCTGTAGTGAATTTCATTGGCATCGGAGTCCGATTGCTGTCCGTTTTGACATGGAATCACTCAGGTTCTATAGCACTCGTTCTATTTTAGGCGATTTTGGTATGAGAACGAATCACTGTGCGCTAATAAGGAACTTAAGATGAAATTTTTAATTATTTTTATTATTGTTTAATATACAGATATACAGATTTTATATTTTTCTATCTACAAAAAAAATTTTGATCCATGTGTTGTAAAATCCCAAAGCTGGGGTTAACAAATGGAATGTGGTTTCAAAAAACGTTTGTTACAACCACTAGCATAAATCCAATATACTCTCTTTCCAGTATAAGGTATGAAAACTTATATAATTTATTATTGCATAAGTATGACGACAAATTTATACATATATAAATGAACGTGTTTTTGTGAGAATTTTTATTGTATATTTATGAATGAATTTGCAAGAATAAGTGTGGTATACATGTATGACATGGTAGCCATCGTTTTAATTTGTTAAAAAACATTTAAACATTATTAAACAATTACACTTGATTCTACACTTCCGGTTCTGTTTTGTATTTTCATTATTTTCATACTTGTTCTTTTTTTATTCATTTATTGTTGAGGGCGAACGAAGACCCAGACGACAAATGAACGCACTTCCTTTTTTTTATTTTGTTGAATTTGTTTTTTTTTTTTTATACTTGGTTTCTTTTGTTAAATGTAACTTATGGAAATTAAACATGTAAATTTTTAGTTTTCTTATACTTGTGGTATTTATGACTTATGAGTTAATTTCTTTTTGGAGAAAAGCAACAAAAAAACTCATAATTTATAAAAGTTAAAGTACCCTCTTTCGTTATGGCTAAAAAAACATTGTTTTATAAAAGTTTATGCTATAGTACAGAATTTTGTTCTTAAATACTTAGGAAAATGATTTGTTTAATGTTTAATTATAATTTAAGGTTAACATTTTTTTGTAGATAAACAAATATATTAAACAAAATTGCACACAGAAAATAAATTGGTTGATCATAATAAATATGCAATAAAATAAACTACTTAATATTTTATCATAGTTATTAATAATTTATAAATTAAACAGAGTTTCTCTATTAAGAACCGTGAAGCCGTAACTATAATGAAATTATGGTACCTACTATAGCGGCGTTAGTTCCCAGCAAAAAACGATGAAGTTCTTCCAAATAAAGAACATTTTCACAACTTCAAAAGTGGAACAAAGTGCATATTTTAAACTTTTTTGGAAGTTCTTAATAATTACTTCCAAAAAAGTGAAAATAAATGAATTTTTAGCGGGAATAGTAATAATGGTAATGGTAATAATTTCCAAGAAAATTAAAATTTTAAAACATTTTTATTATATTTAAACAGAATTTTTGTTAAAAAATTTTATAAACATAGTTTTAAGGGAAGTACTTCAAAAGAAATGAACAAGAAGTATAAAAGAATAACATCCTGCCAATGACAAACATGGGTTTAAAAAAGAACTTCTGCAGCTCTTTTTCACTACTAAGTACTTCTTTCCAATGACAACCTAATGTTAAAATCATGACTTTTTTAATTCTTTTTTTGCTGGGTTCCTTCGGTCAATTTGTAAGTTCTCAAAATTAATTCCAAAAATTCGGCAAACACAACCGAGTTTATTTCTCATTTTAGAGCCGATTATTGTTTGTGGTAATCGAAAACATGTTTCTGTTACGATATTCTAAACTATAGCTTCTTTTTCGGTTGTAGCAATCTCCAGTTTAGAACAAAAAGTTGGTCATAGTAACAAAAATGCAATTCAGTGTCGGCAACTGACTGAATATCAGGATAGTAAAAGAATGTTTAATACTTTGACATTTTAAAAAATAAAATAGAAATAAATATAATTTAACAAAAAATAGTAATGATAGAAATAAAGATTTGAAAGTAAGTTAAGATTATCTTTGAAAATAAAAATACGTTGGTTAAACTCAATCAGCATTATGAAGTTGGTTAATATTTAAATCTTGAGAAATATACAATGCGCAATTTAACATATGAATCATTCCATTTAAAACCAACATGAAAAATTAAAATTTTTTACTTTTCCTTTCCGAATTTAATGATACAGTGGTTTCCCGGTTTAACGAATACTCAGTTTAACGAATTCGCGATTTAACCTACATCCAATTTTTTTACATTGAGTTCCTTATATTACGTACAATCTATGTATTTTAGTACTCGACTTAAATCTATAAAAATAAGAGAAAGTAAATACAACACAGTTCTCATCTTAGTACCCTCCCCTTTTATGCAAAAGGAAGAGAATTTGAGATTTTCGTTTGGAAAATATTTTTTTATTTTAAAACTTTTTTCTAAATAAAATATCAGTAAAAAAAGTAGAAATACGTTACAAAACTTTTATTTTAATACTTTTTAAATATGATTTCCGGTGTATTTTGTGCAATGTCATTTCATCATGTACCACCATTAGGGTGATCGACTCGGTTTTCCAACCGGTTTTTTCTGTCAATGTGCTGTCGGTTTTTTCAAAATGTTCATTTTTCGAATGTCGAATAGACCGATTTTTTTAAACACAAAAAACCGGATTTAAAAATGGCTTTTTATTTCAAAAAACATGTACTAAATACTGATATTTGAATCGAAATTTATGATTTTTTTTTTTAATTCATAAAGTGTTATTTGTAATGTTTTAAAAATATTTTTAAATATATTCAAAGATTTTGTATTACAAAAAGTTTTACATGCTGAATCTTTTTAAACAAAATTGATTCTGGCTTCCTCATTTTAACCCATGGTTGTTTATGCTAAGTAAAAGCTAATTATCAGTTTTGATTATTATTTTCTTACAACATTTATACCCTAGACCACCATAGGTTGGAAGGGTACTATGCGTTTGTGCTGATGTTTGTAAAAATATTGGTCTAAGACCCACCTTAGTTTATATCAATCGGCTTTAAGTCCGCAATCCCACAGGTCTAGAAAAAAAAGACTCCTCCCCGAATTTTGATGCACACAATGGTGTAGATATTGTCTGGCTTGGCCGACTATATCTTTCTCGTTCTTAATGGGTTAATAGTTATTTCCAAAAATAATTATGTGTAATAAATTTTAACTTGAACACTAAAAGATTTATTAATTTTTCTTTAAGAAATGTAGTCTTTTGATAGAAATATTAACTTCTACAAAAAAACCGGTTAACCGTTTTTTTCTGAATTTAGAAAAGTGCAATCGGTTTTTCCAAAATACCAACTATTCGAAAACCGGTTTCTCCAAAAAGTCGAATAATCGATCACCCTAACCACCATATTATGTAATGCGTTTATGCTGAAAAATCCGCTTAAAGTAACCATTCAATTGAGAGTTACTTCTTAAGGCGATTTAACGTTATAAACAGTTCAGAAAAGTTGCAATCAAATACCTACTCTCTAGTATTTGTCAACCATCTTAAATTCTTTATAATTTGTCAAAAAAAAAAAAAAAAAAACAAATGTTATTCGAAAAAAAAAATAATTTGTTTAAGAATTTTAATTTTGCAAATTTTTATTTTATTTGTTTTTTTTTTTTTTATTCTTTTCACTTTTGTTGTTATAAGATTATGTTTTATCGTTAAAAAGTGAAAATGTAGACTTTAAAATAAATATTTTAAAGTATATTTTACTAGTAAAATATTTCGCGATTAAAGAATTTTTCGATATTACGAATTGGCCTGACAATATACCATTCGTTAAACTGGGAAACCACTGTATTTGGTACAATAATTATCCTTGTCAAAACTAAGACTAATTCAAAATTTCAGATAATTTCATCAAGTGGTTCGCGAAATATCGCGGTTTGATTGAACTTTCAATAGCTCAAAATATATACAAAGATGTATACACAAAAAAATATCTTTCGAAGTATTTATAATATAAGATTTATTGAGATGTCATATTAAAGGTATCAAAATTACCTTTAATATGACGTATAACATGACTTTTTTCTCAACATCAAAATGGTCCATATCTCGCGATTTTTCGTTCGCGGGTAAATATCCCGAAAAGTGGTCTTTTTAAAAATTTTAAAAAAATATATGTTAATGATGAAAATGTTTTCTATAACCGTGGAAAGTGGCATTCTGGGACTCGCAATATTTTAGGAGTTATTACAACAAATGTCATAATTAATACGAAATATTTATTGCAATTTGTATTGTTTTGTTTGTAATAAAATAGAAAAATCGCCAATTTCTTCCAAAATTATTTTTAATATAATTAAGATAGTTAATTATATTAAATGTGATGGAAAGTGGTATGTGATGGAAAACGATTTCGAAAACGAATCGATTTTAAATCGAAAAAATGTGTGATGTACTTATATTTTCGTTTTTGTTATTGATAAAAATTATATTTAAATCCCTTTCTATTAGATTTTATTACGTAATTTTTTTTATTTCTCTAAAATTAATTGTTATTTTTCACATGAGCTGTATATTCTTAATGTAAAATAGATCATTGTTGAAAAATGATTTTTGAAATCGTCCGAAATTCATCACAACTTTTCAAACCGATTCTATTTGAAAACGATCGGTTTTCATCACACACCTGATACTTTTTTATCTTGATTTCTAAAGTCTTGAATTCAAAGATGTTTAATAGCAAGAAGTAATCAATAAAGAACTATGTGCGATTTTTAATGTATTTTCTTCCAAAACATGTATAAGGCAATTTTTTTGGGTCATCTGAATAGTTTCATTAATAATAAAATCAATTTGCATCAAGTATTTGATGAACAATCCCATAATTTTGCGTTTTCCTAACATTTTGAACAGTTTTATAAGAATAATTAAAAATTGGTCGCGCAAAAAAATTTTCCGTTAAGGAAAAAAGCAAAATTATAGCATGTGAACAATTCAGAATAAATGTATGAAATATGGCGAAGAAAAATTGAATGAAGTCAAAATATTGTGAACGATTTTTTAAGAAATCAATCTTGCTATGGAAAATATATGAAAAGAGGAAAGCAACAACGAAAACTGACAGAATATCCATCTTTCGAAATGCCTCCAATTCCTCTGATTCTGCGTCAAAAGTTAAACAAAAATCAGGTATTAAAGCAAGTGTTTTACCGTAAAGCGTGTTATTAGAAATTCAGTGCATCCAAAGAGACTAAAAATTATAAAAAAACCCAACTCTAAACACCGTTCGTGAATTAAAACTACTCCCGTGTACCCGTGAACTCTAAAAAAGGAATGAAACATATTTTTCTACAGGATGAAAAAAATAAATCTGATGGCTCCAATGGCTATAGATATTATTACTTTTATTATTTGAGAAAAGAAGAATGCTAATTACATACCCCATAGAGCTGTAAAGGAACTGTGATGGCGCAGATTGCAACTTCATGTTATAAGACATGTGAATTTAGATTTTCTTTGCGTAGAATTACGGAAAAATCTTACAAAAGCTAAGGCAAAAAATATTTTTTACATTTTATACGTAATTTTAACTCATTCCATGGACATTCCAACTCGATCATGCCCCTATACACACTGCAGGAGCGGTAAAACAATGAATTCGAAGTCAAAATTTGACCATTTCGAAGAGGCTAGCATACTCTTTCGTCCTTAATATAATAGGAAATGTGTGGAAATTGCTGTCACTTTATGTTTATGAGTCGGCAGACAATACGAAAACAAAATATCGTTATCTGAAGAGGTTGGAAAAAGTTGGAGCAAACCTTCTTTGTTACAAAATAAACATTTTTATAAGATCCTTTCAAATAAATTTTTTAGGTTAAATTGAATAAGAAAGGCTATTTTCAGTATTAATAATTTTCTAATAATATAATAAAACAAAAAAGTTTATTTCCTTTTTTCTATTTCAAAATTAAACGTTTATGTACTTGGAAGTTTTTTATGTAATATACAACGACTTATGCCACTGCAGATTATATCGTCTTAATTGTAAGTTCTATTAAATATGTACTTCGAAGGATGAATATGTGGATCCTTGAAAATGCATATTGTTCTGAACAAAGCTTTTGATTTCTGCAAGATTCTCTAATTTATCAGAATAAACCTTGAATGCGAAACTGACACCAACATATCATCAGTGATTAATTTCATATCAGTATTTAATATTTTTTTTGTGTTCATGTATTTTAATTGTAAATTTGTTCACTCATTTGTATTTTTTAAATTTCCAATAAAAATTATTAAAAGGAAATACAGTAGACGCTCACAAATTAGAGCTTTCAGTAATTTGAACGTCCAGAAAATAGAATCAGTGTATGCAATACATTAAACGCTCTGAAATTCGAATTAAAAATTCTAATTTCCGAGCGTTTTTTTTTTTTTTTTTTTTTTTGTTATTTGAACACAAGAAATCTCCAATTTATTATACCCTTCACCAAAGGTGTAAAGGGTATATATAAGTTTGTCATTCCGTTTGTAATTCTCACAATTTTCGTCGGAGAGCAAAAAAGTTTACATTTTCGGGAAATGATGACGATAGGACCATGTCCGTCCGTCCGTTCGTGTGTCGGTTGAAATGGCGTTTATAAAGCCCACCGATAACTGACATATATAATATATATATCAAATGATTGGAAATGCTTTCGAGAATTTTGCTATTGGAATTCAGCAAGATCGGTTCATACAATGCGGAGATATGTTAAAAAAACCGGTTTTTAGAACCGGTTTTCCAGTTTCTGAAGCCTCTGTATATACTAGGGATTTCGTTTTTACAAAGAAGTCTCGGACATTTTTTTCTAAATTTTTGTTCTGAAAAATGAAATAAATCGGTTCAATAATAACTGAGATATCGGACAAAACGCATTTTTTATTTTTTGAAGCCCTGGTTTAAGCTATAGATTTTTATTTTTATACAGATCGGTCACAAATATTTTTATAAAATTTCGGTTTTTTGAATCAGCAGGATCGGTTTATAAATGGCGGAGATATGCTTTAAAAACCGGTTTTTGGAACCGGTTTTTCAGTTTCTGAAGCCTCTGTATATACCAGGGACTTCGAATTTTTAAAGGGGGCTCGGAAATTATTTTCTGAATTTTTGTTCTGAAAAAATGAAATAAATCGGTTCAGTAATAACTGAGATATCGGGGAAAACGAATTTTTTATTTTTGAAGCCCTTGTTCAAGCTACAGATTTTTATTTTTATATAGAAATGTCATAAATGTTTTTATAAAATTTAGTTTTTTTTAATAAACCAAATTCGTTCAGAATCAACAGAGTTATGGACCAAAAACAAATCTGTTAAGAATATAAATACACACACAAACATGTATATTAAGCATTGTAATGAATATTAGTGACGTTTTTTGTTTTTTGTATAGACAAGTAGTTTAGTTAGAAACAGCAGTCATATAATGAATAACAGTGTTGTTGTTGTTCTTTGTATATGCAGTCTGTACAAAAATAAATAGATATGGAATTGTTGTTGTTTATTTTTTAAAACTAAAACATATCTGTTAAGAATATACATAAATACATACACAAACATGTATATTAAGCATTGTAATGACTATTAGTGACGTTTTTGCCTATAAGACAAGTAGTTTAGTTAGCAACAGAAGTAATATAATGAATAACAGTGTTGTTGTTGTTCTTGGTATATGCAGTCAGTTTGTATATACACACATAAAAAAATTAATAAATATGGAATTGTTGTTGTTTATTTTTTAAAAGCAAAGCCTGCTATGATTGTTTTTTTTTTTTTTTTTTCTTATTCAAATTTTCGTAGTTTGAAAAAAATTTAGATTTATATATGTATGTGAAAATATGAAAGCATACGTTAAGGCGAAAATTTTATTATTTGTCGGTAATATGGTAATATGATGTCGATAAGATAGTAAGATGGTAATATGGTAATATGGTGAAGGGTATCAAAGATTCGGCACAGCCGAATCTTTTTTCAATTTCATTTTTAATCTGTTTGAACATAGTAAAACTAAAAAGGGGAATCACCAAATAATATATGTTTACTCCCTATTTGTTGTTTTTTGTCGCATTTATGTATATTTGTGGCTAGTTTATTTGCGAAATTTGATACGCGTGTATATATTTTGGCAGTCTCTATTAAAAAGTGAAAGTGTATCATTAGAAATGTCAAATAAACGTAAAAAAACACTTTATCATTGGAAACTAAAGTCAAAATATTAGAAAAGCTTGACAAATAAGTTCAAGGGAAGCGGTTATCCCTAGATTTTAATGTGAGAACATCTTCAATCAGCTTCATCGAATCACATAGAACAGCAATATTAAATGCTGTTTCCAACACTGACAAGCAATAAATCTTTGCACAGCGCTGAATATTCTAAAATGGAAAGTCGTCTGTATGAGTGGTTTTTAAATCAACGAAAAAAAAAAGTGTACACTGACTGGGCACATACTTAGACAGAAAGCTAAACAAATATTTAAAGAGGAATATCCCGATAAAAATGAAAATGCATTCCGTGCAAGTGATGGATGGTTTACCAAATTTAAGAAACAACACGGTATCCGTTTTTTTTAAATTTGTGGCGAGATTCTTTCCAGTGATGCTGCTTCAGTCACTCCTTTTATTCATCGATATCGTGCAAAGGTCGCTGAATGGAATCACAATATATAATGTCGATGAAACCGGATTATTTTTTCGTTGCCTACCAGACAGAACATATGTCTCTGCTTTTGAAAAAAACGCCCCTGGACATAAAATTCAAAAAGACAGAATTTCAGTCCTACTTGATGCAAACTTTGATGGATCACATAAATTAGTTCCATTGGTAATTGGAAAAACAAAAAAAAAAGTTTCAATAATCCTCTGCATTACAACTTTTCAAAAAATACTTAAATGACTTCTCGGATTTTTCACGAATGGTTTCACCGAATATTTATTAAAGAGGTAAGAACAAATATTGATTTCAGTTTCAGTAATTTTAAAACATTTAAAATTTACAGGTGATCCGCTTTTCTCAGGAAAATAATTTGCCACCGAAAGCCATTTTTCTTATAGATAATTGCTCCGCTCATGCACCCATTGAGAAACTTAAAAGTGACGATGGAAACATAGTTTCATTATTCTATCCACCAAATGTATCAGCAGCTTTACAACCAATGGATCAAAACCCTATTAAGTTAACAAAGCTCAATTACGGAAGTATGTTTCTTTCTCAATTAATTGCTTAAGGTGGTGAACTGAAGAATCATTTGAAATCCCATTCAATCCGCAATGCAATATTATTACTGAAACAAGCTTGGGATGAGGTACCACAAAGTGTTATGAAGAAATCTTGGTCAAAGTTTTCCAATTGGGACTCTAATCAATACAATAGCGACGATGACGTGCCAATAGCTCCAAACGATTGCATTGGTATAGAAGACATCGACAGATGGAATGAAGATGTGTTTGGTGACGGATCTGTATATGTTTTCAGTAGCGATGCACAGAGGGCCAGAGAAATTTTTGGCCATAAGTCGTTTTTAAGAATTTGAAAATAACGAATATGGCAAATTATTAGGAACATTTAAAAGCATGTTTTCCGAAATTTTTTTTGTTATCCATCTACACCATTTCCTTTTGTATCGATCCAAAGTTAAAAAAGTTGTTTGAAATAAATTTTATTAAAGGGCCATTTTTTCGTTTTTGCTACATTATTTATGATAAAAGCTGAAAATTTTTTTTGCATCAATTAACATTTAAATCGGCAATTATAACAAAAATAACCCGAAGGTTATTTACATATAGTATATTTTTTTAAACTTTAATCAAATAAGTTAAAATTTTTTTGATATTAACCTTCTTCCAAAGAAATCCACACAAATCCTCAGTCCGATAAAAGCTATTTTTTTCTATTTTTATATCTAATAGAATGTTAGATTTTGAAAAAAGTTGCCCAAACTTGCTCCAAATGATAAATGACCTTATCGCACCAATTTATAATAGTGTTCCTAGATATCAAAATAACATAAATTTTAAGAAAACATTTAGATATTTTTTCAAATAAATAATTATCCAGTGTATTGACACCAAAATGGATACTTTCGATATAACTTAGATGCAGTTAATTTTCTGTCTCTATTTAAAAGAAGAAAAACAGTATGGAAATTGGTTGTGATTCGTCAATTATTTCAACTCGCTCCCATACAAATACCCCACGAATAGGGTTTTTACGCTTAGAAATTCCTTATTTATGTCACTATTTCAATAAAATTCAATACAAATGAATTTAATACATTATTAAATCAGAGTACAAAATATCAGGAAGATCGGTCCACAATTAGGCATAGCTCCCATATAAAGCCCACTTTCGAAAATCACTTTAACTCCCAAAATCGAACATAAATTACAGTGTAATGGCAATATTTGACACAACTAACTTTAAAATCAGTATTAGGCCCATTTTCGAAAATTTCGGAAATCATTTTAATGTACAAACGCAATGGTGTAGGGTGTTATATTGTCGGAATAGACCGACTACAACTTTCTTAATTGAATTTTTAATGTTAGTTCTTTAATTCAGTAACAACATAAACAAACATAAAACTGAATTTTACAAAGATACAGCAACAAAAAATTTTGGACGCCATATTGTTTCCGCCATATTGCATTTTTTTAATATTTTCGATAATTTTATAAAATACAAATTTCAAAGTTATCTTGTATTTGGTCTTTGACACATTTATCGATTATAAAAAAAATATATTTTTTTTAAGAAATTAACATTACTTAAAGAAACATGTTGTGTCCGCCATTTTGTTTTTTCAAATTCTGATTTCAGTTTCAAATTAAGTAAATCTAAAACTGCCTATACACAAAATTTTAGCTGGATCAGAAAATTTCTTAAAAATTTTGGCAGCCATTTTGGTTCCGCCATTTTGAATTTTTTATTTTTTAGTTCATTTTTGGAATCAACAAGTCCAATAACCTTGAAATATGAATTGTTTGCCATATTCGACAACGATAAAGGGTTTTAGCCAAAAATCGATATCCCTGGCCCTCTGTGCGATGGTGAGTCTTCAGATAGCAGCGAAGACGATGTTGTTGAAGTCTCACCAGTTGTCTCTAATACTACAGCCATTGAAAGCGTAAATAATTTAATAAAATGGTGCAATAACAGTGAATTGTTTTCCACTAAGCACATAAGCAATCTTTTGGCTCTCCGTATTGATATTTCGAATTCGATGAAACCAAAATTACAAACAAATATAACTGATTATATGTCAAACAAAGATTAGTTGTAAATTTGGCCATTGTGCAGTCTATCCCTCCAATAACTTTTAACTTTACCCTACAAACATTTGGAAGACATCTTCCTAGAAGATATTTACGCAATATCTACTTTTTATTATTTGGAAGAAAATCATCAAAGCAATATTTTTCTAATATTGTATTTTTTATCAGTTTGAAGAAAATTAGGAAACAAACACAAAAAATAGATAAAATTTTTATTTTTTGTCATTTGTAAAGTAATTTTTATCATCAAAATATCGCCCTTTTTTCAGTAAGATGACTATCACCTCCGCAATAAATTTATGATATCTAATTGAAATCATCTGGAAGAAGTTAACGCAATACATACTTTTATTTTTCAGTCATATTTTTTCAATTGTGCAATTATTTAGAAATTAAAAAATATTATAAAAAATTGTGCGCCTCTTGGCAAAACAAAATTGATATCTTATGTGAGCGTGAAAATTTAACATGCTTTGATGTAACGATATGTATGCATGATTTAGAATATGTTGAAGAATAGTTTATTATATTATTTATTGATTTCTTTAACAATAATTTTGGTATATTATTATTACATCTTCCAGAAGATTATCTGGGGGTATCGCCTTTTTTTCACCTGGATGATTATCTAGCAATATTGCTTATTTTTCATCCAGGCGTATCGATTTCTTATTGCTAAGATGTATTGTCAGTGACGCACAATCTCTCCCGATGGGGGAAACTTCCGCAATACGAATATAAATATTGCCGCAATAAATTTTTTCTACTAAGCAATACGATTTCGAATAATTTTCGTATTACTTTGCTTGCAGGGTATTATTTAATATTTTTTTTTAAATACATATGTAAAATATTTTAGTTTTTTTGACTGAATTGTTATGTTTTTTAATTTAATTTATAAAAATACATTTAATGTAAAATTGAATTAAAATGAAATTCAAAAGTGTTTTATTTTAGTTTTTGGAAGTAAATTTACTCAATTTTTTTTTATTCGAAAAAAAATAAACGTCCAGAAATTAGAATAATTCAGAAATTAGAATTGCCTCAAAAACAAAGCGGTCTAATTTGTGAGCGTCTACTGTATTAATAGTCATATAAACGAATATTTGAGAGCACCATATAAATTCGGTTGTTTCAATCGAATTGAGAGATAGTTCTTGAAACTTACCGAATTCGATTGACAAAAAATTCGGTGGCCACAACGAAAGTGTTTTCTCTGTATAACATAAAATGTCTATAAAATGTCTTTTATGTATAAAGTTTCAGTAGCGTATGAGTGATAAATAAGAAAATATTTGTTGTATACGTATTTTTTTTTTTTTTTTTTTTGTATATTTTTTTGTAACTAAGCAACATATGCAATCTTTTGATATGTCTTAATAGTTGCTATGTGATTGTGTTTTTATTTATTATTTTATTCACCTTAAATAAGTGGTAATCTTTTCTTCAAAAACTTCAAATTTTTCCAAATGACTGCTTATAGCCCCAATAGCACTACCCTGTCAAAGAAATATATTAAAAGCCAAGAACCCAAAAATATATACATATTTATATGTGTATATTTATAACAAATTAGCAACATGTTGCAAGTAAAAGAAAAATGCTTAAATTGGTGTTAATAAACAGACAACAGCTGTGACCAGTTACGCATCTTCGTTGGCGTTTCTTTTTTTTTTTCACTTTTCCTTTTTCAAAAGGCCGTATTTTTGTGTAAGTAATATGATGCTGGAAATTTTAAGTATTTTTAGTTTATTGTGACCTTGGTAACAATTTCTTGATATATTTAAAGTATAATCAACATCATTTTTTAAATTATTAGATTATATTCTTATATTCACCATAACAATCTTTGGCTTGAGAACACTCAGGCATGACAATTACAATCACAGAGTTTAGATGTTTCCTTTGCTTCTAAGATATTTTTATGGTATCTAAATATCTATCAAATATTATCGATATTATTATAAGCTCACTTTATTCAAGCAATAGCAGCTTTTGAGACCTTGTTCGAGATAGCATAACAAATATCTTAGCTTCTCTAAATCCGCATATAGTTTTCAGCTTAAAGCCCTTGATTTTAGAGAAAACACTTTTTTCTCTATTGGTAGTATATTACAAATGATGATTCCAAATGGGATACTCAAATGAAACTCAAATATTAAGAACTTAATAATTGAGAACTTAAGTTTCGCACCCTTACATGTGACTCCATGTAATCTTATAGATTTAATTGGGCATTAAAGCTTACACTCAACTTGAATAATGTAGTCTGCTACAATTTCTTTCATCTTATAGAGTATCTAAAATTCGGAGTATTTCAACATTTTCTTATAACCTTTGGTAAACAATTTAACATAGACATTTTTATACAGAGGAGAACACATTAAAAGTCAATATACATAAATTAGTTTCATTTCTTTAGTCTTTTTTTTTTTTTTTTGTTTCTGGAAACACCAACATATTTAACTTAATTTCAGTTGGTTACCAAAAAAAATATCGTATTTATAAACTAAACCAATTGACTGGAAGATAAATGTAAACTTTAGTTAGCTAATAACAAAAAAAAAAACAATAGCAGGAGCAGGAGTAACATTAACAATGGTTCAGGGTCCATTGAAAAAATAAAAAAAAATAAAATATTAACCATTAAACGTTTAACTGTTTAACGGTTGAAGTTGCTAAAAAGTATTGAAATAACCTAATGTGTTGAAACTCATGTTTAGCCTCTTTTATATGAAAAGGAAGATGAAAGTTATTATGAAAGTTTTTTGTGAAATGCTTAAAATTTAATCAAGCATAACCATATTAGACTTTCTCCTTGCTTGGGTTTTACCTAATAACACATGTGCTCCAAAAAAATATATATCTATATTACGAAAAATATAAAATTGTGCAAAAATAACTTAATTGGAGTTTTGTGAAGAATATTCTTCTTTTTTACTTTCACCCATCTTATTGAAAGACCATGACAGCTGCTTACTTTTGCGTGTGCTAAATTTTGCTTTTGATTTTTTCTGATGCAATGACACAGTGTCATCTATGAGTTTTCCCTTTGAAAATCATATACACACACATTTCTATAAATACATATTACACATATTTGTTTGTAAATTTTAATACCCTATAGTAAGTTGTATTTACAATATATATTTATTAGAGCATTCCTCAATGATTTAAATTGGCATTAAATATTTTATTGTAGTTTTTCTTAATTTTTGTCCTTAAACTACTTCATGATTTTAAAGGATATAGATAGAACAACTTTTAAAATCTGAATTTCAATGTCATTTTTTTCTGGTATAACATATTGAAGATTTGCATACATTTTTCATTTTTGCCCCGAAAAGTATGCACCATTTCATATATCAAATAAAATACCTTATCTTTAAATGAATAGTTTTCTGATAAAGTTTAAAAAATGTTTAATACCTTTTTGAGTTTGTTAAGCAATTTTAAAGAATAATATCTCGTTTTAATTTAAAAAAATAGCATTTCAAACTTTCTATACAAATATGTTTAGTCTTAAAAAAAAATACAAAAATTTTCATCAAAGTTGTAATTTGTTTATTAACCGATTTTCCCATTTTCAATCCCAAACAAACCTTATAAAAGACAAATATTTCGTCCCCCTACGTTGTCCCGTTCGAGCCCTATCCTGCTTTCAACAGACGGATGTAGCTAGATCGACTCAGAATCTAACCAGGACCCAGAAAATATATACTTTGTGGGGTCTTAAATGATTCCTTCGACATGTTACACACGGAATGACAAAATCAATATACCCTCCATCTTTTTGATGGTGGGTATAAAAACAAGGAAAATAAATTTTAGAATATTGAATAAATTAAGTTGAATATTAAGCCATTTATTTTATAAATTACACACATAAAAGTTAAGAACTGACTTATCAACAACAATATGTTAAGAATAATTCAATCATGAAATTGACTCTTCATAATGTTTTTTCAAAGTTGCATGACTCTAATGACAACCCAAGAAAATTCTGTTCTCTCTTTAAATTCAATACTGAGTTAATAGAACTACCATTTAAGTATCTAAGAACCAGAATCCTACCCAGACCAAAGTTAAAACTATTTTTATTCTGAGTAGCTGATTTTGTCCATAATTTTAGTATACATATAAGGAATAAATGTTCATACCAGAAAGTGTCATAATGAACATTTTTTTAAGGTGATTTTTCGCAAACATTGGGTAGTTTTTCATTTGGGTGATTTTTCTTATTTGATTTGGGCGATTTTGCTTTGGGTCATTTTGCTGGCACCCATACACACGTAGCAGAGTAGTACTTAATTAGGAAGAGTTTGAAGCTATTGCGGCTCAAAATAGTGTACCCCTGACATAAAAAATGGTTAACGGCTTGTCAAATTTTGGTTTTTGTTCCTATTTGTACATCTTAACCCTCGAAGTTGCACATGGTTCTGGCCAGACATATTTCATTTTCATGCATGTACATGGGTGTAATTTCAGGTAATCTCCCAAAATATTGTTGGCTTTCGATGTATAAATTAATAATTGAAAAAAGTCCTTGGAACAGGACAAAAGAGCCAAATAAAAAATCTTCACCTTACTTTTGGTACATGGTGTCTGGCCAGACCCCTATGCATTTTGTATGAACGCATAGGCAAAGCAAAGTGAAACAAATCGGCATGAGCGAGAATCAATTAGAAAATGGAATGAAGAACATCCAGAGTCTACTCAAAGAAAATGGATTGATTTGACAAGCTCTGAGCTAGATGCATTCATTGGGATTTTGTTGGCTTCTGGTCTCAGCCATAATAATATGCAAGACTTCAGTATATTGTGGCGTTCTGATTCGCTGCCCATATTCCGTGCGGCTATGGCGCACAAACGATTCATTACTCTGTCCAGATATATTCGTTTCGATAATAGTCGTACGCGGGCATTCCGACATAATATCACCATCGATGAGCAGTTGTTTCCGTATCGTGGGCGCACAAAGTTCACCCAATATATCCCATCAAAACCTGCAAGGTATGGGATCAAAGTTTGGTGGGCATGCGATGCTAAGACAAAATTCCATTGAAAGGAAAACTATACACTGGAAAGGAAGGAGACAATCGGGAGATAAATCAAGGTGAAAACGTTCTAATGTATTTCGCAAATTGTTACGTAAACAGCGGCAGAACAATTATTTCTGATAATTTTTTCACCTCATTGAACGGCGCTAAACGACTTGCTGCTATGGGTCTGGCATTTGTTGGCACCATTCGAGCAAACAAAAGATGTCTTCCTAAGAAAGTTATGAAGAGCACCAGACGACCAATTCTTTCAAGTGTGTTTGGTTTTCATGAAAATCTTGTTGCACTTTACAGCTACGTGCCCAAAAAAAATAAGGCAGTCAATTTAATTTCAACCGTGCATTACACGAAACATGTTGAAGGCGTAGCCATGAAACCGGAAGCAATTTTATTTTATAATTCAACTAAAGCCGGAGTCGATACGATGGATCAAATGCTAACTCATTACACAACAAAACGGTCAACCAGACGCTGGACATACGCGTTTTTCTGCAACATGATTGATGTGATGGCATTGGCAAGTTACATTATATGTAAGCTAAATGATGAAAATACATGAAAAGAAAGAAGACGCATATTTTTATATAAACTTGCAAAGCAATTGGTACTGGCCAACGTTGAAAATCGCATCAATAATCCGCACATTGTGGCTCAACCAACAACTCGTATAGCATTTGAAGCGTTCTTTGGGAGACCTCTCAATATAGCAAACCTTAATGTGGCTTCACGCAGTGGTCCAGACACATTAGCTGCCAAAAAAGATTGCAGAATTTGCCTGCAGCAAGGTGACAAAATAGCCGTAAGACACGTTTTTTTTTTTTGCTGCAAATGCAACAATCCTGTTTGTCAGCAACATTCAAAAGTAGATTATTTATGTTTTTGTTGCCTTCCGCAAAATCAATGTATTCTTCATAATAATTTTCTATTTTGTCATAAACATTTATTACTTTACCCATAATAAAGAGAAATATATATAGAACAAAAAATTGTTGCCCTTTTCATTCCAAAGATTTTTTCAGGTCTATTTTTTCTTCCTCAGGTAGCTAATAACATAGTAAAAAGAAATAGAAACACAAAATATAACAAATATTTTCCTATCTTAGTAAAAAATTTAACGGCAAACAGCCCTTATTTCCACACAAATGCATGTAAATGTATAGGGGTCTGGCCAGACACCATGTGCCAAAACTAAGGGCTCAAAATATGTGCCTGACGAAGGGTTAAGGCTCTCGATAAGGTCTAAGACATGCTTGAAATTTTGCACTTTCAGAAACCCTAAACTGATTTTCACGAAATTTGGAAGACAGATTGTACCAGTGCCGCAGGTGGTTATAGGCTATGTAAGATCTCGATTGGATGTAACGCCCCCGTGGAATTAGTATAATGATATTTGTGGACTTTAGTAAGGCTTTTGACTCAATTGAGCATGGAGTTTTGGTTTGAAAAATTAAATAGATTATTTGGCTTTAGTAACAGCGGATGTAAACTTATATCTTCCTTCCTGACGGATCGTTGCCAGTATGTACAGTCTGATTGTTTGGTCTCTGATATGATCCAGATTCGTAGAGGTGTCCCTCAAGGGTTAATTTTAGGACCTTTATTATTTATGTTGTATTTAAATGATATTTATTCGGAATTATCTTTTTTGACTGAATATACATATGCCGATGATGTACACTTTTAGCCACTTTTGCCACTCTATCAATTCAAAGGTATCAGGAAAGAATTAATGCTGAACTGAACTGTGTCGTAGGCTGGTCTAGGGCGAACTTTTTAAATTTCAATCTTGTAAAATGTAAGGTTATGTTTTTTTTTTTTTTTAAACCAATGTTGTGTTTGACATTGTGCTGGACAATGTGGTTTTAGACATTGTCCCCCAAAGTTGATGGTGGGTATATAGATTCGTCCTAGCCGAATATAACATTCGCGCTTGTTATCATTATAACGTTGTTGAATTTTGGAGGTTTATGTAAATAGTGGCTAATTATATTTCGTTTCTCAACTGGATTCAATTTAGTAAATTTTGTGTACACAAAATTCAGTGTTTATTTTATTTAAAAAAAAATAATAATATTATGATCATTTTATAATTGTAGTAATAATTAATTTTTGTATGGTAGTCTAGCCAATTTAGGCTCTATGAGCTTGCGGCAACACTTATTTGAAATAAATAAAATAAAAATAAATAAAAAACGTACAAGCAGTAATTTTCATATCCAATTTTAAAAAGGGCGAATAGGTCCAGGGGGAGTAGTAAATATTTGCTATCGCCTTATAAGGGGTAACGAAGCGCACCGATAAAAGCTAGTTTCAAATAAAATAGTCAAGAATTACTGAAAAATTCTAACTAAAGAGAGCGATCGAAAAAAATCTTAACACACGTTTTGCCTCATAACTTTTTTCGGATGCAATATATAAATTTTTTTTTATTTAGTTATCATTAAAAAATATGTCAGTTATTACTTTTAATGACAACCATATTGATTTGTTGTGAGTTTAATCAAAATGCGTGACGAAAAAGAAGTACATACGCGCTACAAATTATTAAAAAAATCCAAATTGGTTCTACAAATAAAACTGGTCGACAAAAAAATGTTTTTTCGTGCTCCTTCAAAAAAAAAAAATATATGTGGACTAGATGGAATTCCACATGCTAAACTGCTTTCAGTTTTCTCCCATCAGGTCGAGATTTTGTTTATGGGCGTGTCTAATATTGCTAATTTTTCATGATAAATTCAAGATTTCTTTCTTTTACTAAAACTTCTTTTTTAAAGTGAAAACATCAAAAATGTTTCAGTTAATCATCTTTATCTCAAAGCTGGCAAAACTACAAGTAAATAAAGCCACGTATCATAAAAATTGATGCACAAATCATGATTGCATTCACAGTTAAGTTAGGAAACCCATGCATACCTACAGTTAAGTGGATATAACCTAGTGGTCAAAAAAAATTTTCTTCTTAAATTAAAAAAAATAGGTGGATTAGATAGAATTTAACGTGCTAAATAAGAATCAGCTTTTACTTTTTTTCTATCACGTATCGATTTTGTTTATGAGCATGACTACTATGACCCCGCCTTCAGTCATTCACACTTGTATAACTCGAGAACGGGTTGTTCTATTACGATAAATTAAACTCCAATATATAGCGACTTAAATTGTTTTTAAGCTGAATTTACATAATTTTTTGTTCAGTTAATATTTCCGTAGTTATTTGGTAATTAGTAGCAAAAAAATTAGAAAAAAAAAAAAATGAAAAATCGTGAACATTTTGATCTATAACTCCAAAATTCTTAAGCGAATAAAAAATATTGTTGACATAACTTGAATTTGGTGTATTTTGGTGTATCATTTATCAAAATCGTGTAAACGGTTCTTGAGTTATAGCCTGAATTTGACAAAACATTCTCAAATTTTATAGTGTGACCGCTGAATAAGGTGATGATATTATTATTGCCCATAAAAAGAAATCAGTACGTGATAGAAAAAAAGTGAATGCAGATTCTTGTTTAACTCGTCAAAATCCACTTAGTTTACCTATTTTTATATGTAACATGTGTATTTTTACTTAACTGTGAATAAAATCAGGATTTGTGCATCAATTTTAAAGATACATGCCTTATTTAATTCGCAGCATTATCAGCTTTAAGATAAAGATGATAAACTGAAACATTTGATGTTTTGGAGTTTTTTTTTTTTTTCTTTGACACTTATTTCAAAATAACTTCGAAACTATTGAGCACACAAAAAAATAAGTTTGGGAGATTTGATGATATTTTTAGTACGCATCTTTTGATGTATCACTTATGTCAATCGTTCACACCGTTCTTAAGTTATAAGGAAATATACTAGAGTAATACAAATATACATCAAAGAATGTTTGCAAAAAAAGGCTTCTTCCTTTCATAAGAGAGCACAATGCGTCCACACATTTTTGGCCCGATTTGGCTTCATGTCAATACGGTTAGAAAGCTCTGTAGTGGTACCAAAACAATAACATAGTTTTTTTTACCAAGAGAGGTCAATTCTCCAAATTGTCCGAAGCTAAGACCAGTGCACTATGGTTTCGCTGACCACTTTTTTTGGCCAAAACTACTAAAACGGAAAAAAAAATAAATTGTCTTGTTTGAAATATGATTTAGATGAAAATCAAAACAATTTAATGTATTTACTGTGAGCGTCAAAAAAAAGTAAACAGCAATTATCTTTCAAAATAAAGTTATTTTATATTTAGATTAAAAATGCTATGTAGAACAGATTAATGCACATTTGTTTGGTAACTAACTAAATATAGAATTCATAAGAAAAAAATTTAAAAACAGCAGCACATTAAAAAATAATGCACTTTTTGTGAATAAATATCTTTTTTTAGGCGTCAAAAAAAAAGTAAACAGTTTTATAATTAAATGCAAAAAATTGTATTTAATACTTAGTATATTTTCCATTTGACTTTTTTACATCCTTTAATATCCTAGGTAACTAGTGGTCAAGTTTTTTGGCAAAAAATGGTGGTTTTTTGGGTTACTCTTTCTATAATGCCAGCTAGAGATAATAACTGCAAATAATGGTACTTTTTCTAATTTTTTGCCAATATGATCCAACAAATGTGCAATTGGATTGAAGTCTGAGGACTTCATAGCATTACAAGTAGGTTTGGGAGTATGATAAAGCAACCATTCTCTCACAATTTTGGAAAAATGCTTGAGATCTTTATTATTTTGGAATAAGCAGTTGTGCAATAAGCTAAATTTTCGCACACTGGGATCCATATTATGTTTAAAACTATTTATATGATCTTCTATTTCATTGTCGATTTTATAAATATGAAATTACTGATTCCTGAAGCCTCCAGACGTCCTCAGACCATTGCCGAGTCTCGATCATGTTCAACTATCTCACCACACATGTGACATTGACGCCTTCATTCCATCTTTGCAATATTATTCGTGTTTTTTGGCACCAAATATTTAAATTTACTTTCATCATTGAGTAAAACGGTTTCCTAGATTTTACCTGAAGGTTTAACACTGATTTTTATACTTTTGTGTGAGATTCAAACATTTAGTTTGGCTGGCTTACGATATGTAGTGCTCTTACGTGGTGTTCTTCTATGGAAGTCTTTTTTGTGTAGTGTTCCTAAAATGGTACTATCCCTAAAATAATAAGAGAAAATTAACGTTATCTTTTCAGCTTTTTTAGGTACTAGAAGACTTCGCGAACTATAGCTTTTTTCCCTATGTCTGTAAATAATTTGCTCATCTTGCCCGTGGAAAATTATTTGCAGTATGATGTTTGGTATATTTATATATTATTCCGCAATAATGCCTTGAAACAATTTTTCTAATTTCACGCAAGGATTTTCCTTTTTCATATAAATCTGATATTATTGTAGAGTTTGAACTGAAGTTTGTTTTTTTATTGTTAAACAATCACTTTTTTACTTCGTTTTAAAGCAAGAAACACTTTTATGATTATAATTGGGTCATTTTCTGAAACCTAAACTAAAAAAAAATATAAGATCTTCTCCCATTTTTACAATTTATTGACCTTTTTATAAAAGGTAAAGAACGCGTAAAAATTGGTATATTTTTAAAAATTCAATTGTATCGTTATTTCGATTTATTTTCGCAAGTTGTTTTTATGAGTTCAATTCCTATCTAATTACCAAATAATTTTGGCATATCACTTTTTTTATATCATTATTTATCTACTTTTCACAAGGCTTCATTTAAAAGGGAATGAGCTGATTACTTTTTTTTTGACGCTCACAGTAATTTGTATTTAAAAAATTTAAAAAATTTAATTAATTTTTACACTTTTTATGCGTCAGAATATTTGCAATTTTCCTTTGTAATGACTTTACTTACTTTAAAGGAAAATTGCAAATATTTCCCTTATAACTCAACCTAAAGGCGTGAATTTTGCTTTAGCAGCATTAATTTTGATACACAATTATATTTTAGCAATATCTGCTATTTTATTTTTTATATTGGCATTTTTATTCATTGGTTAGACCTTTGTAAATGATAAGAATTTCCAATGCTAACTTATACGGAAAAAATGGATTTTCTCGAAAATCGAAAAAATCGCAATACGAAACAATATGGAATATATTGCCCATATATATGTTTATTTATTTCCGTTGAGTTTTTCTTTACCAATTTTCACCAAAAACTTGCAGGTCTAATGAAATGTAAAATTTCTTACGAATCCAATTTCATTTTGGATTTTGTAAAACAAACTGTATTTTTCTAAGATGACAACAAGTTCTAACTGATTTCGTATTCAATTATAAAAGTACTTATCCTAAGATTTATTTTTCATAATAAAATTATTTAAAAAATTGTTGTATTAAATAATTATAAATTAATGAAAACCGTTGAAAAAAGGCATCTTTTTTATACATATTTTAAATTTGCTTAAGAAACTGAACTTTGACCTGTTGTATTATGAAGACAAATTAGTAAAAGTAGGAAAAAACTTATTTTGGCGTTTTGAAGTGTTTGCTACAAAACTACTATAATTAAAACACAAATAGGAAATGTTACCAAAATTTGTTTTGTTTGGTCGGCGAAACCATAGTGCAGTGGAAAGATATTTGGCTCTTGTGAAAAGTGAATTGAAGAGCACAAAAAAGGTGTCCAAAAATATCGAAGATTTTAAAAGAAGATGTGCAAAAATATAGATAATTTTGTTCTTTAACTAATCGTAAAAAGAAAAATAAAACCGGAAGAAAATATTGGACTGTACATTAAAATAACTAGTCCAAAACATCGCAAAATTGAGATAGTTTTTTTTCTTAGTCCTTATCAAAGTCCTCAAGAAGATGTGAAAATATTTGAAATCGGATATTTAGTTCCAATAACTCCTCTCCAAAGAGGTCTGGGGGCCCTCTTCCAAACTGAAAATTATTCACTCTTTCGCTACGACTATGTGAAGTTTTATGTAAATCCAATCAGCCGATTAGACGTTACAGATTTATTTCCTATAAAACGGAAAAGTTTAGAAATTCCTTAAGCAACACTGATCTTAGACAAACGAAAGTAAATCGACAAAAAGAATAATAGCCCTATCGAAGAAAACCACTCATGAATTATTTTATTCCGTGAGAACAGAATGTTATAGATATGTCGATTTATTTAAACCAATACAATCGAATTAAGACTCCTATAAAGTTTTTCAAGAGTTTAATACATTTAGTTGTATTAACTTTGTTTTTACACTAAAGGTGTATTACAGCAGTATTAAACTAAAATCGAAGATCCAAAAGTCTAACCATAAGAAAAAAAACTCATAGCGTATAGAGTATTTACAAGACAACTACTATCTATCAAAAACTTTCTTTCCTATTAGATTGATTTCTATCTCCATTCGATATCAAAGAAATTGAAAATAAAACGAAATTGTAATTTGTAGCAATTTACACATGTTATCTTTTTTATGTTGGTCAAGTTTTATTTTTTAATATTTCCTTATATTTGTGCTTCAGTTATTCGTGATGTTGAATTTCTTCCTATCAGTGCGTTCCACAGATCAAGATGTTACCAATTCAATAGTAGTTTTATTAAAAAATGAGGAACTGAAAGTGTGTTTATTGAACACATGAATAGTTTTGGCACCATAAAATAATAATGGAATATTGGCATTATAAATGAAAACAAAAATGTTTTATGATTTATTTTATAATTTCTTAAATAGGCAACGAACTGGCTTAGGTATTACAGGATTTCTGATAGGAATATTCGTATTGTTACTGATAGCCAACCTGCTATTAAATCCCTGATCGGTGTCTACTCCACGTCGACACTCGTCCATGAATGCCGGGCATCTCTGAATGGGATGGCGAGACATTCAAATTTAACACTCATTTGGGTGAAAGGACACGGGGTACTTAGAGGCAATATTGTTGCTGATTCTCTGGCGAAAAGGGGGTCGATGATGGATGATGATCATATTGATCGTCTTTGTGGAGTCCCCCTGTCGTTCTGTAAGCTTCATGTGAAGCGAGTGTTTCTGGATAGGGCTCAGGTACTGTGGTCACAGGAAAATGCCTGCTCAGTCTCTAGAATTTTATGGCCAAATTTGGACCATAAGAGGACTCTGTTCCTACTGAGTCTAAACAGAGAGCGGCTCAGAAGTATGATCGAGTTGCTGACAGGCCACTGTAGGTTCGGTAGGCATGCGAGTCGATTGGGACTTACTTACAATGACTACTGTAGAAGTTGTCATGATTTAGAGGAAGAGGAGACTATAGCTCATTTTCTATGCGGTTGCCCCGCCCTGCAGGACATTAGGCAACGCGCATTGGGTAGGTCGCGTTTTAACGATCTTAGGGACCTATCGAATATGGCTCTGCATAGGCTAGATCTGTTTATCAGGGGATCAAATTGGTTCACAAGATAAATGCATAGGACACTTCTTTCTATACCTGCTCGCTCTGTTTCTGACGATGTTTTCTTCTTTTTCTTTCTTTTCCTTTCTTTCTCCCTCTCTACTATCTCTTAATTCTTTTAATTCTTTTCAGGCAACACAAAGGGAACTAAGGACCCAAGTGAGTCTCCTTCTGATAGTGAGACAGCCTGTGCAACCTAACCTAACCTAAATGCTGCTAATTATTAAAAAAAATATGTTAAAAACGTTATCAATATAAAGAAATAAACCACTTTTTTTTAATTATTTTTAATATTTTTTATTAAATATTTTCATATGCATAAATATGTATAACAATTTCGTAAATAAAAAACTATACTTGAAATATTAAATTTGAAAAAAAAAAAAAAAAAATATTTTTTATTTGCAATTTTTTTTTTTACTTTTTGTATTCGAGTTTAAAATAAAGATCATGATCGATTAAAAAATAAATAAATAATTTTAAGTGAAATAAAAAATTGAATTGCAAAAATATATTTTCTTAAAACTACATCAAAATATAATTAACATAAGTAAATAAATAAATTCACAGATAATTTGTTAACATAATCATAAAAAAAAATTATAATAAACAAAAAATAGTTTTGTGATTTTTAGAAAATCATATTTTTGTACATAAAAATTTATGTATGCATTTTGTTGATTATTATATTAAAGTATGTATTAAAATGAGGTGAAGAAAAATAAATTTGTGACCTTAACTAAGTGAACGGAACGAGAAAAAAAAACATAATTAACCTGAATATTTTATTTCAGTGATATAAGTCTCAGACATTGCTTTTATTTAAGTGTAAAATGTGCGTTAGAATTGAAATTATAATTTAAATATAAAAAAAAAAAATTATAATAAATGTTAGTAATAAATATAAATAAAAATTAAAGAATAATATAAAATGTTTGTATAGTATATAAATATTTATATAAGACGGCAGTTAGTAGAAATAGTTTTAAATTCATTTGTTACATAAAAATTATGTATATGTTCATAAATAATTTACATACAATTTTCTTTAATTAAAATAGAAAGAAAGTTATAAAAATTGGTTTTAAATTAGAATCAAAATTCATATTTTTTTTTAATATTTTATGGCATTTTGAAAAAGCTTTTTCAAATTTGTTTACGGTTAAGTTGTAATCTAATTAAATTAATTTATATTGGCGCAAAATTTTAACTATGTATGTACCATATTTAAGTTAACAGACTTTTATGTTTTTTCTCTAATTGAAATATAACTTTTATCTAATTTTATCCATTATATTATAGCATTGCTTTTTTTATATCAAAAAATTATTTCAAATTATATATGTAAGCTTTTAAGTGCTTTTTTTAAGCTTATATGTATGTAGTTGCTTGTTATGGTTAATAATTTTATATTGAATCGTGCCTATAATAAAGGTTTGTGTCTAGACTACTGGCTTTTCATTCGGCAAAACTTTCTTGTTATTTTTATTCCCTTTGTTCGACAGTTTCTTTTATTAAAGTTTAATATTTTATTTTACTTTAAAAAGGAGTGGGGGTGGGTTTAGTAACTTTGTTCCATACTTTTTATTGTGAGTGTGTGTGTGAGTTGTTTTTATTTATTCTATCTACCAAGGAGGCAGATTTAGAAAATAATCTCATTTGGGCGATTCAGGTGGAGCGGTAGCATTGCCAAATAATTCTTCATAGGAAGGAGCTAAAAAGAAAATAAAAAGAAATTTTGAAATATTAAGAAAATATTTTTTCTACAAACAGACTTGATTTACTTTAATTTTTAAAAATTGAAGATATTAAATTATGCAAATTATTTTAAAATATAAAAATTTATTTAATTTATGTTATTTCGAAAATGCACCAGTTTGAATATTGTTTTTAATAACATTTTATTTTACTAGTTATTTTTTATAAAAAAATTTTAAAAATTTTGAAAATATTCCAAAGTGAGCAAATATAAAAATTAATGTTTTATGTCATTTATGTTATTTTTATTTTTTAACATTATACTTTTTGTGAAGTTCGAAAATTGGAAATTAAATTCAAAACTTTTCAACATTATTTTTTTATGTAGTATATTTTACAAATTTTCAATTATATGTTTGAACTTTTCGAACATCAACAAATATGTATGTATACTATCAATAAATTTTGAATTTTATGTTATTTTCTTAATATTATTTTTAAACATTGTATTTTTAGTAAACTTCTAAAAATTCGAAATTAATTTCAAACGTAAGGAAATAATATAAAAATCAAAAATATATTTCATTCATGTTATTTTCAAAATTTTACAAAAATTTTGTTATGTTCTTTCTATAATTCGAAATTAATGTACATTTTTGTAAATCGATGTGTTTTTATTTATATTACTTTCAGAAATTTTAAAATTTTTAATTTTAAAAAATAGAATTTAAGTTCGAATTTTTCGAACACAGCCAATAAAAAGAATAATATTTTTTTTTTTTTTTATTTTAATTATGTTTACATTTTTAAAAACAACGTTGGCATTAAATTTTCGAATATTTAAAAATTAAGTTTGAATATTATTATCAGGCAAAGCTGTTCATTGTGAATATTTTCATTCAAAATATTTATTAAAAATATATTATTTTTATATTTAATTTAAATTTTTAGAAATAAAATAGTTTAAAATCATTTTGTATTTTTTTCATAATACAATTTTCAGTTACTTGAAATAAATTTCCTCAAAAGTATACGAATATACATTTATAAAATTGAAATCAAATTAAAAATATATGAAAATAGATTTGTTTATTTTAATATCAACAGAAATTATTATTATTATTATTGTGAAAATGGTAGGTATGCGCTAAAATTAAACTTAATAAGCTAACATTTATGAAAGAATAATAAACAGCTTTGTCTTGGAAAATCGAAATCGTCATTTTGTAAGGAGTAGAATAAACTGTCTATGCTTAATGTGTCTAAAAAATTTCGAGGTACGTTTTTAAGAGAATATTTTTTTTAAATTGTTATTAATATTTTTTTTTATAAATGTAATTATGTAGATAATAGTCTTGTTGGATGTGAGGATCGTTTACAAAACTGGAAAATTGAAAAATAAAACAACGGCAAAAACAAAAAATCAATTTTTCATCTTAAGATGCATCCACTTTTTAGTATTTATAATTTAAATGTATTTTAATATTTGAATTTAATATCAGTATTTATATACATACTTTTATTTACATTGTAATAAATAAACATTTATAATAGCAGTTAATTTACCAAAAATTATTTTCAAATTAAATACATAATTTATATAATATTCATAAATTTTTCGCAATTAAAAATAAAAAAAACAGCATTTGATTGCTGCTCCACTCTTAACACAATATTTTAGCAATTCAACATCAGAAACACCGGATGTAGAGACATATAGAGAAATTAAGAATTATAGAGTTGGCACCCATAAGGTAGTGGCAGAGCTGGAAAGCCTTGACATAATTCCATTCTTTAAGCTAACAATTCAAAAATTTAAAAACATTTGTAAAGAACTAAATTTCAAGTTCATCACTAAAATTCATGCGAGATTTTTCAAATCACCAACATTTTTGCGATCGTCCCACTGTGCGCCGGCAAGAACAAAAAAACTTAGCTTCCTAGACTTGATAAAGAACATCAAATGGATATGTGGTAGAGACGTTCATTGGATCAAATCCTTTGTCAAAAATGTAATTTTTCATAAAAAAGTCTCTGATGAAGAAGATTTACTGTGTATTCCATGTACTATTTAACCCATTTCCGACCGCTGCACAATGGGTTGAACCATAGAGAAAAAGGGGATTAATTCGTAGAAGTTATAATTTAAAAAATATATATTTTTTTATTTATTGCTTTGTTGTAACTTTTGTTGAACTAAAAGATATAAATTAATAAATCAAACTGTAAATTGAAGTATACTTATTATATAAGATAATTTTAAGAAAAATCAGACATTATTGAAAATATTAAAAATGAATGCAATTTTTATAGTGAACAAAAAAATAATGCAGAAAATCAAGAAATTGCGATTTATTTCATTTAAGATATATTTAAGGAAAGTAACAGACCCAAACTTACGAGAAATTTATTAAAAATATTTTTATTACAGTTTTAATGGCTACAGTTGTTTAAAATCTTCATTTTGAACTTCCTGTGATTCTTTTAGAGTGCATCAAAAAAAGTAAACAACATAGAACAATAAATTTTTCAGATTATGATAATACAGTTTGTTTTCTCTTACCCGATATAAAAATTTATTGCAATATCCACACTTTATTTTTTTAATTAATCCTCGATTTAAGTACTGTTCAAGTAACCTAACTAACTAATTATGCAGTTAATGCTAATTTTTTTACAGTTATTATTAGATTAATATGTTATCTTAAAGATAAGTGAAAAAATCGCATTTTTTATAAATAAGCTGTCCAAGATTAGGTGTTAAAGCTACACGGATCGCTTAAAACGTTAGTGTTGCGAAAACGCATCAATGGTCATTTCAGCGATATTTTTAAATCTGCTTTCCGAAAAAGTGTTTTTATACTATGGGTGTATTCTAAAGGTAAATAGCTTTAAATTTGAGCTAAAAAATTTTCAAAATGTTCAGAAAATTTTTTCGGGTCCAAAAATGGTAAGATTTCTGAAAATTTTCATGCCCTATATTTTGGAAAGAAAAATATCTAGGCGTACAAATCTTCTTAATTCATCATCAAACAACAAACTTTGTGCCAAATTTCATGTAGTTATCTCAACGGAATCGGGTAGTGGTCCGAAATGGGTTAAGGGACCAAAAAATAGTGCAATCTTATTTTCTCCTTAAAAATTAAAATAGTTTTAAAAATCATTATTTACACAAAAAAGGTTTTGCGAAAACAATTAAAAGATTAATGGTTATATACCATAGGAAGAAGCTTTAGTCCAGCTTTATAATGTATTATCTATAGTATAGTTTTCGGGAGTAATAAATCATTTAGTTAAAAATTATTTATTTATTAAGATAGAATTGATGAAGTATATGAAAACCAATTTTTTCAACTCTTGCTTTATTTACACATACATACATATTTGTGGGTACTTCCGAGGCTGCCTTCTACTAATTTTATTTTTTGTGTAAAAATTCAATAATGATTAATTCATAAAAAGTTCGAAAAATATTCATCATTTGCAAGAAAATTAATTATTTTATTAAAAATTCTTTCAAATAATAAAAATCTGTACTTACGCAATTCATGAGCTCCTGGCTGTGGTCGCATTGACATATACGTTGACGACGATACCGAGGCATAATGTGAAGACATTGTTGAACTTCTATTCAAGTTATTCATAGCTGTCGGTGGTGTAGGTGTACCATGATTTGAAAGTGTTGGTGGTTGCATCAGTGAGTATTGTGGCGAATCCGATAAAGGATAGGGTGGCATATTCCCAGCTGGCGGTGGATATGAATTAATCATCAACGGACTACTCGAATAAGGCATATATGGTACATTCGAATTACTGCGAAGACTAGCACGGTTAGAGGGACTATTGAATTGTGACGATGAACCCGAAGTATACGATAGTGCCGTACCACCTACGGCGGGACTTAAAGTGGCTGCCGATGAATCGGAAGTGGTAGAATGCAAAGAACTCGATTCACTACTATATTGCGACGAATGTGAAGGTGAACCAATGGAAGTATCTAAGGGAGGATACATGGTAATAGAATTTGTTGATTGTTCAAAAGGATTGCCAGCACCATTAGTATGTTCGGGCGGCATAGGTGGATGTGGTATATTGGGCGCTAGGCGCACAGCAGCTTCAGTCTCATTGGTATACATTTTAAAAGGCAAATTAAGCACAAGATTCTTAAAGAAACCTCTTAACACGGCCTCTACACGTAATTCATAGGTTATGTTTATAACTCCTGACAACTCATCATCTGTAGGTTGGGCCGTTTCCGGTATTAGCAATTCATGGGCAAAAGATCTTTCACTTTTCTTGTGAACCGACCCTGTTTCCTTATGGGCTATAGGTATAATTTCCACTTTTTGTACCCTCAAAGGTACATGGCTATAATAAGAAATATATTGTAAAACACAAAAACGTAATTTCTCCACATTAGTGGTGCTATTGTTGGTCACCGTTACACATATACGCAATGGCTCTCCTCGCACCGCAAAGTCTTCGGGTAATAAAGCCAACATACTTATAGGTCGTGTACCAAATAGACTTATAGTTTTGGTTATTTGTTTTTCCAGGGGTGTAGGATTTAGCCGATACACTGGTGGTAAAGGCATATTTTTCATTATGGTTATGGGTATAGAATGACGTTCATCAAATGACCATGGCCTTTGTATGAGTATTCGTAATTTATATTTGATGGAACCATGACTACCCTTAAAACTCGATGGAAGAAAACTTTCTAAAGGCATTGCAAAATCGAAAGTATGTTCTCCGGCACTAAGTTCAATGCCTCGTGGCTCGAATACCGACAGGGGTATTTCATTGTGGGCATAGATTTCTTTGCTTGAATAGAAAAGGCTGCGTGTGGTTTCATTGTTTGAATTGGAATTTTTACGTAATATTTCCATCCATTTACATTTACCCTTACCGGTAATTTGGACCTTAATAGCTAGAAGGAGAAGAAATAAAAAATTAATAGAAAAAGTTAAATATAATTAAATTAGGTTACAGATACAAAACGTGTAAAAAATAAATTTGTTTAAAAAAGGTTTTATGAAATAAAAAGAGAAATCCCGCCAAATTATAAGTACTAAAATATAAAATATATATCTCCGTATTACAAATCTGTGGCAAAAAGGAAAAACTACATAATTCATTTTTATTACTTTTCAGGTTTAAAATTGAAATTTAATGTCATGGGTATACAATTTTAAATAAATTATTTGGTATATTTTTGGAACCAATATGTATTATCGAATAATATAGCAATAAAGTAATAGTATTGTTTTTCCTTTTATAAAATTTATATTTTTTAAATAATACGAATACTCAGTTTAACGAATTCGCGATTTAACGTACGTCCAAATTTTTAACATTGAGTACCTTATATTACGAATAATCTATATATTTTAGTATACGAATTTTTCCAAAAAATGTGATTTCAAATCTATAAAAATACTAGAAAGTAAATAAAACACATTTCTCATCCTATTGAAAGAGTACTACTCTCCCCGTTTTATGGGAAAGGAAGACAATTAGAGATTTTCGTTTGGACAATATTTTTTCATCTGAAAATAATTTTCTAAATAAAAAATAAAAAACATACGTTACAAATCTGTTAAGTATTTTTTACTTTTTAACATTAGATTTAACATTATAAACAGTTCATAACAGTTGCAATCAAAGTTCATAACAGTTGCAATCAAAGGCCTACTTTCTAGTACATATTTGAAATGGTTGTAAATTCTTCAAAACTTATTCGAAGTTTGTTTTTTAAGAATTTTAATTTTGCTATTTTTTTTTTTTTTTTTTTTTTTGTTATTTATTACTTTTGTTGTTATAACTAAATTGTATTTTAACGTTAAAAAGTAAAAATGTAGACTTTAAAATAAATCTTCTGGAATATATTTTGTTAGTAAAATATATTCGCGATTTAACGAATTTTTCGGTTTTACGAATTGGCCTGACAATATATCATTCGTTAAACCGGGAAACCACTGTATCTCTATACATTTTATCCAAAATGGAATTTTAAAATATATTATTCCATTTCCAAAATATCATAAAAATAAGATTTTTGTCTTAAAAAACTACATATTTCAAATAAGTATGTTAAATTCAATCATGAATATCTGAATTAAAAAAAAAAATTGTTAAAATACCAAAATGTAAAAACCGTAGATTATAAGCAAAATTGTTATATAACATAAATAATGATTAAAATAAATATTGGTTAAAATAAAAAAATATCTAAACACAAAAAATCGGTTAAATCGGGAAAAAATAATTATTATATATTTTCATTGCATTTTCAAAATAACGTATTGTTATTATTATTTTTTTTTTTTTTTTTTTAACAAAAAGTACATTTCATTTCTTTATTAAGCAACACTGTGTCTTTGTTTGCTATTGTGAATCATCACTGAATAAAAAACTATTGTGAATACACTCACCCAAGCTGTCATTTTATACATATAAAAAAAATTCATACGGCAAGAAGAAAAAAAATCTTCCTTGAGAAAACATTTTTTAACACAAAAAATATGTAAATTTTGTGTACGAGAATAAAGTAAATTATAAAAAATAAGTAAGTATAACTATTATATACACTATTCCATAGTGTTTATTAAAAACTGAAATAAAAAAGTCTAAGAATACAAAATGGTGGAGCCTAGAGGGTAAGCTATAAAATTACTTTGTGGGGTTATGAAAAAAGTCTCACCCAACAACAAATATCATCAATTTTCTACATTTTGATCTGGTTAGAGAATATTTTAAATACTTTATTTTAATTTTAGTTAAAAAAAATATATAATTGAGACACCAAAAAATTAAAATCGAGAAAAATCAATATGGATAGTGGTTTGATTAAAAAAGCCTTGTGCTTTCATGGCAAGCCCATGCAAAAGATATGGGATGATGAGAGGGGAGCTGGAGATTTACAAAAATTGGGAGTGCCCGAAGACGGCAACTACAATATTTATATGGATAGACAAAAGTATTTTACGTTTCAGGATCGTGCCAAGCGCTTGAAGTTACATCAATTTTTAGCACGTAAGGCAGTAGATTTGTATGACAAAGATTTAAGTAAATCTGTTATACAGTTTATAAAACCCAAGGAGGATATCGAAAAGGGTAAGTTGTGATTAAATATCAATTATTTTTAAGAAAATGTTAGCAAGAGTGTTGTACATCTTCTAAATTTTTTTAATTGCGTTTAATTATTTTCGCGTAACTTTTTTATTTTTCACGTATTTAATTTGTTCAGAATCTTTGTTTTACTTTAAAAATATTTATTTTTCTGTTAAAATGGTAAAGTATTAAGATGCTATTTTAATCATATTTAACCTTTTGGTATTTTTAAAATGTTATCATAAAAATTTTAATTTTTAGCTAAACAATTTGTGGCTGAGGTACCACCTTATGAACTTTTCATAGTCAAACACCAGGACAAGGTTAAACGTCATATTTTAGAATCTATTAAGCCGGGAGATATTATATACGCCTCTATAGCACGTTCAAAACTCTCAGCCGCAAAATCATCGGCCATCATTAAATTAAATGTTACACCAGTTTGTACAGGAGAACCAAATTGTAAACTATTGCATGAATATAAACTAAAGGTAACCATAAAAAAATTAGTTGAAAGCTCTTAACTCACGCTACATTTTTTTCTTTCTTTTCAGGCTCAAATTCCCCCTCAACTATATGATTCTATTATTCCCGATAAAAACAATAAACCACGTAGCAATGATGCCCTGGAATATTTACGTTGTGAGGTCATTGAATTTTCCATAGATGCAGATCGTTTAACCTTAAGTCTATTACCAACAGCATCAAAAAATAAAAATGTTAAATTAGGCTTTATAACATATGAAGAAATGCCACAATTATATCGGTAAGTTTTGAAAGTTGAAAAAAACCATAGTTCCTGAAACTAATGTAAAAGAATCGTTTTGTAATCTTACAATCAAACCTTTAGTAAAATATCGGAAAATAGCTTAGAGAAATATGAAGAATGTCTTAGAAAAGCTAAAGAGTTTGATAATCCAAATTATGAAGTTCTTTATACCTTGAATGGTTTGGATATCAATGATAACTTTTCATTGATGACCAATTTAAAATATGATTTTCCACCTCAAGAATATGCCAAAGAATTAAGACAAGTTCAGGCTAGTAAATGGGCATTTAGGTAAGTGCATATTGATATTTAGAAGCGTTAATATTAAGTAAACATAAACATCTGATTCATATTTTAGATCTGTGGCTGAGGGTATAGAATATTTTAAAATCGGACAGCATGTAGAAGCATTTCAATGTCTTAATAAAGCTTTAAATATAGATCCACGCAATGTGGAGGGTTTGGTGGCTAGAGGAGCTTTATATGCTAATAAGGGTTCTTTCTTAAAAGCTGTAGAAGACTTTGAAAAAGCTCTCAAGCTTAATGCTTATCATGTTAATGCTCGTAAATATATGGGAGAAACATTGGTGGCTTTGGGACGAAGCTACGAAGAGGATAATCGTATACAAGATGCAGCCAAAGCTTATCGGGACTGCTTAAATATTATACCCAACCATGAGCAGGCTCGCCTCTCCTTAGAGGCCATACAACAACGTACTGGAGCATCGGTGGAAACGATTATACAATCGCAAGCACCACCAGCCTCAATGGCAATAAGTGATAGTTCCTTGCAACAACAAATAAATGGTAATTTTTTGTTCGAAAAAAACAGAATATTAATATTTTGAAGTTTTTCAACTATTTTCAGCTTAATTAAAAATATTAGTAACTTTTAAACGTATTTTTTTTGTTTGCTTTTCTTACAAAAAATCCAATATTAAAACATTTTAGATTTTGAAAATCAAATTACTGCTATACAATCCTCCAGCAATGAAGAAGAATCCTCTGAAGGCTCTTCTGAGTCGGAAACTGAAGGATCGGGTATGTTAAATGCAATTCATATTATGTAATTTTGATCATTTAAAATAATTTGTAGATGAACGTACATTTAAAGATCATTCACTATCGCCTCTAAGCAAGAAAATGGCCATACATAGAGCAGCTATAGAGACTGGCCAAAAACCGCAAGGACAATTTAATCAACCCTTTTATCAGGCGACCAATAAAACGGCTACGAATTTTCCAGTTATACCAAATGAATTTAAAGTAAGTCTTTTTTAAAAATTTCATTTAACAATATCCTTAATTATTTATTTTAAGCTGGACGATGATGATACCGAATCCAGAGTGCAAAAACTCTTGCAAAAAGCCATGAAACATAAAAAGGAAAAAAAGAAATCCAAAAAATCTAAGAAATCGAAAAAATCTAAAAAAGATTATAAATCTCCCAAGAATCCTTCTTCAATATTGGAAAAAATTAACTTTGAAGAGGCCTACAAGTAAGAAATATTTTTAATGATAAAAAAACAACTTAATTACTTTATTTTACTTCATAAAATTTTAGCATATTGGGCGGAGGTTTAAAAATTGAAAGTAAACTAAATGATAATCTCAAAATTTATGAGCAAACAATAAAAGAAATACGTAAACGTCAAGAATTGCTACAGCAATCCACCTCTACAGGACCTTCAACCTCAGCAGCAGCTTATGGTCATAGAGAAGAACGTCAGAGATCAGAGACTCCTCCTCCACCCCCTTTAAAAACTAGTTTACCCACACCCTCAACTTATGTTTATAAATCTATTAATTTTGGCAAACACAATTATACACCAGCTGCTCCTAAGCCGCCGCTAGTAGAACAACCAAAATTTTCATTTCAGATTAAAAAACCTGTTAAGGTGGATAAATTTGGTCTTATACGTTTGGCAACACCAGCTTTACAAAGTAGTCCCACGCCCTCGCCACCTCGGACAAATAGACTTTCTCGCTCACCACGTTCTCGAAGACACAGTCGCAGCCGTAGTCGTAGCCGCAGTGGTAGTCGCAGTCGTGGTGGTAGCAGTAGAAGACGTTCTTCTCGCTCACGCTCTCGATCACGTACACGTAGTAATCGTGGTTACCGTGGTGGTAGTGGCAGGCCCAGATACCGGCGTCATCGTAGCTCCTCCTCAAACTCTCGGTCACGTTCACGTTCGAGATCAAATTCGAATCCTCGTTATCGCGGCCGCAGACCATTTTCTCGTGGCAAATCTTCCGGTTCTCGTTCTGCACGACGTTCACCTTCACCCTTTGTGCCACGTGGCACTCCTTCTCCCAACTCCCGCTATCGACGTTCACGTTCACCCCGTTTCAATAGACGTTCTCCACGACGTTTTTCACGCAGTCCCAATCGCGGTTACCAACCACGACCCAAATTTGGTAATCGTAGCTGGCAAAGGCCTGATTTTAAACCACGCGTCCCCCCTGCCGCTCCTTCAACATCATCGGATGGCAAATGGCTACACGATAAGTTTGAGGATAAAAATGATGGACCCTCAATAGAGGAGATCGATGAGATTATTAGTAAAGCTCAAAAGGAACGTAAACAAGATATAATTAATCGTGATAAGAATATTTTGAAAAAGACTAACAATTGGTAAGAATTGTTACAAAGTGTAAACATAAACATTTATAATAAATACTATTATTAGGTATTTATAAATAAGATTTTTTCTAATTAAATATATTTCGTAGCTTATTAAATTATATACTATATATCCTTGTATGTACTTTAATTAATGACATTTCAAATGTTAAGAAATAAATTTATTAAACTTTAATTGAACTGTGTATTTAATTGTGGTGAGAATGTTTTAATTATTAAACAGTCTATATGTACTCGACATTGTATTTTGGATTTAAAAAACAGACTTTTAAAGAATATTAAAATTAATTCAATTAGTTTTTTACTTGCACACAAATTTTAGGAGAAAAAAATTAATTATTAAGGGGACTAAAAATGTGACTTTAAATATGTAAGGAGAACCTTATCTATTGAAATGATAAGTATGGTTTACATCAAATTAGAAATGACATTAGAAATTAGTGTCACGGAAACAAGATTATTTTTTATAATAAGAAAGAGCACTTTCTAATTAAAATAGGTATTTAATAAAACCATTTTCGAATGTTCTAAATCTTATACACCCTTTCTCCTAAGTCTCATTAAAAAAGTACTTTTTTCAATAAGTACTGACAAAATAATTTTTTACAGAACATTTTTGGAAAAATTTTACCTTTTTTAACAAACGTAAAAAATACGATTTTAACATTCCGTTTGATATTGGAAATTTATACTAATTTATAAAACTATGCGAAAAATTTCCAATTTATTTATATGTTGTATTTAATATAACATTTCAAAAATAATTTTCGTTTTATAAAATCAGATCCTTATTTATTATTTTTTAATTTTTTTATTTTATTTTTTTTTTTTTAATTTTTTTATTTTTTTTTTTTTTAATTTTTTTTTTAATTTTTTTATTTTATTTATTTTTTTTTTTAATTTTTTTATTTTATTTTTTTAATTGGTACGTTTTTCAAAATTTCTACCCACCATCAACTTTCTCAAATTTTACGTTATATGATAGGTGGGCGATAATTTTTTGTTTCGAGTTTACATTGGTCCTTAAACTAATTGTACAATATTTCGTCGACGTTTTACCTTATATGGAAGGTGGGCGGACCACGCCCATTTTTGGTTTCCAAGTTTATATAGACCCTCAAACTATTTATACAAAATTTAGTTATCGTACATGCTTTTGTTTCACAAATATTATCAGAAAAGTATGAAACGGACATCCTGTGTTTCTAGTTTTTAGCCCAAAACATTTTTATTTATTAACCGATTTTGACATTTTTCAATACCAAAAAACAACTTATATAGGATAAATATTTGTGTCAAATTTCCCCCTACGTTGTCCCGATCGAGCCCTATCCTGCTTTCGACAGACAGACGGACATAGCTAGATCGACTCAGAATCTAATCAGGACCCAGAAAATATATACTTTATGGGGTCTTAAATGATACCTTCAACATGTTACACATGGAATGACAAAATCAATATACCCCCCATCTTTTTGATGGTAGGTATAAAAAACATCGACGTATCCCTCGTTGGTCCAAGTGGAATCCTAGTTGACCTATATCTTCATATAGGAAGCTGGAACGATTGGATCATTTAATTTTATCTTGAGTTTAAATGGTTTCCACCTGGGTATATCCAAATAAAACCACGCGGTCAATATAAACGACGCATATCATTTATAGTTATGCGTGGTAATACACTGCACCGGTGCGATCTAGACACAAAATTCACGAAGGCAACAAAAACCCGCCTGACTGTACTTAAGAAATAATTACCTCGACGCGAGAGTTGTTATCCAACCCAAAGCTACTTTATGACTGAACCAAAATGTGAAATCAGTTTTCGATGTGGAGAGCAAACAATCAGTATAACGAATCAAAACTTCTTAAAACCAAAAAAGACCTCATCGAAAAAAGTAGCTTATGTCCGCTCCGTGTTAGATGAACAGATTTATAAGTAAGCTAATTTTTAGTTTTTTACGTCTGGGAACTTCAGAAAGATGTGAAAGAAAAAAAAGCCAAGAAAAAGACACATTAATCCGATTATCTCCGCTCCCTGATAAAAATTTCAAAATTCTTGAAATTTTAAATAAAAAAATCAGATACAAGGAACAACCGGATAAAAGTGTTAAATATAGAAATGTAATCTTCAGAACAGGTTCTATCGGAATCCGGAATGATTTTTATTTTATTTTTTTTTTTTTTATTTTTATGAAAAAAATCAATATTAATGATTATTTTTGATTTTTATTTTTTCGCTCAACTTATAATAATTATTTTTTGATTTTTTTTTTTTTTTTTTTTTTTTTGCTCAACTTTTAATGATTATCAGGGCAAGTTTTTCAAGCTTTTCGCTTGGAAAGTAAGCATTTGCATATTTAAAAAGAATTTCACAAAAAATGCTTATATTTTAAATCTTTGCATAAATTTGCATATAATGGATACAAAAGTTAGTTTTCTTAACAAAAACACAATTTTTTGGTTCAATCAAATGATTTCTAAATTTTTTTTTGTAAGTATTTTGAGTACATTGTAAATATTGTAAAGAAAAAAAATTCGGAAGCGTCAAATATGATACTTAAAATTAAAATAGTTATATTTTTATAAACATTGAAATCTATTAGAGATTGAAAGTTAAAAAATGCATATTTGTGCATATTTTCTACACATTAATATATAAGAATGCATAAACTCGTCGGTTTTTATATACATATTCATGCTATTTTTGCATATTTCTGTGCATATAACACCATTTTTTTCGTGCTTTTTCAAGCGCATATTTAAAATTTTTTGTGCATATAAAAACTTGCCCTAATGATTATATTTGATTTTAATTTCTCATGTTCAGTTTTATATTGTGAGCAAAAAAAGTAAAAATCAAAAATAATCATTAAAAGTTGAGCGAAAAAATAAAAATCAAAAATAATTATTATGAGTTGAGTAAAAAAATAAAAATCAAAAATAATCATTAAAAGTTGAGCGAAAAAATAAAAATCAAAAAATAATGATTATTTGTTGATTTTTATTTTAAAACTCATAATCATTACGGTCCTTGTTAAAAACCCCATTTTATTTCATTAAAATGTTCCGTATTCCCACCCAATTTTTTCTCTATGGCATCACTGCATTTTAATTCACAATAAAACAAACACATTTTGTTTTTGCACAAATCCAAATTAAAGAGTACGAGAGAGTTTTAGTGATAGGGTTCCCAGAAAACTGCTTTTATCATTCCCAAAATCTCCTTATCATAATATAGTATAAACCCTATAATCCGGATAATTCATTGCAGATCCATATTCGGATTATCAAATTATCCGGATTTCCTGGTACTTTTTGGCGAAGATAAACATTAAAATATTTTAGCTATCTAGCGTTTGAAACAATTAAAGTATCAACTACAATTTCTTCATCTAAAAACATTGTATATTTAAAGTTGTTCAAAAGTTTTTATTTTATCTTCAAGAAAAAACAAACTTGTATGTACAGTATTTAGTGAACAAATTTTGGAACAAAACTTGTCTGTAAACAAAGAAATTCAACTACAGTCAATTCTCACATCTTAATTCTAATTTATTTTTCAAGCTGTACTAAATATAAATAAAAACAATTACTTTTTAAAGGCAATCCGAATTACAAAGTTGCAATCAATCCGGATTATAGAATATGTAATGAAAAATCTTTATTATCGACGTCCGAATAAAGATAGAGATTGGTTGAAGATATTCAGATTTTAGCAGGTAAATTTATATAAATAGTCAACATTGAAAACTTATAAACAATAAAAAAAATATTTTTCATCCCCATTTCTGAAAATGAATTCCCAATTACATGGGGGATACATCACCAAATCTGACAACACTGTTTAGTGAGGGTGTGAAAGAGAACATTGAGTATTTTATTCTCCAACAAAAACAAAAACCAAATCAAAATACACAACAAAAACATACGGAAACTAAAATCTAGCGAAAAAAATTTTTTTTGTAAATCCATACACAGTAGTGTAGTACGTCTAGTGGTGGTAATATTGACATTAAAATTAAGTTTAAGCTTATTTTCATTCTTATTTTTTTTGGCAAATGCTGCGTGTTGTATAAAGTTCAAGATTAAAACGTGTGTTCGTTTATTTGTTCTATCTATCATTATAACTAAAATAAACAAGTCATAAATTAGGTCTAAAGAAAGAAAAATAACAACTATATAAAAAGTTAAAACACAAACAGGTAAACAATAATGAATTAAAACTAACAGATACTTTTGGGTGAAAAACCTTAAAGATAGAAAATAAAAATTGAATGTAATTCTGATACACATGTTCTTTTTTTAATATTGATGACTATTTGCAATTTTACATAAGCATTTTTTATTTTGTGTCATCATCATCAGACAGACCTAAGCTAATAAAAATTATATGAACTATTACACATTTTTTGAAGAAACTGGGTGATTTTTCTTAATTAAAAAGAATCTATAAAGTGCATCATACATCAGTTTTTGTTGACTAGGAGTCATCTGCTTTCTTATTGTATATATTTTTTATTTTGTTATGTATTTTTTATTTACAATATAAATTAGTTTTTTTTTAACAAATTGTTCTTCCAGTGTATTTTATTCTCGTGTTAAAAAAGTCAAGTTATTAAAGAATTGACATGTAAACAAACGAATGAGTTAAATGGACTTTGAGCTTTTATTGTTGATATTAATAAGAGCTTGAATTCGTTTACATACTACACTAAGTAATTTAAATTTCGACATTTTGTAGTTCACTTGAAATACATAAATGCTTTAAATACAACTTTATAAAAATTAACGAAAAATTAATTTTATAGTAAAATCTGTTTAAATTTTACCAATTTTCCAAACAAGCATAAAATTACGAATTTTTTGAGACGCATTTCGGAAAAAAATCGAAACGAATTTTTCTATCGATAGATAAATAAGCGAAATAAATTATTTTAAGTTTTTTCCCGTATTTTGTTCATCAATGCGCATGGTTTGAGTGATCTTCCTATCCCATACATACATACATACATACATACATACATACATACATACATACATACATACATACATACATACATACATACATACATACATACATACATACATACATACATACATACATACATACATACATACATACATACATACATACATACATACATACATACATACATACATACATACATACATACATACATACATACATACATACATACATACATACATACATACATACATACATACATACATACATACATACATACATACATACATACATACATACATACATACATACATACATACATACATACATACATACATACATACATACATACATACATACATACATACATACATACATACATACATACATACATACATACATACATACATACATACATACATACATACATACATACATACATACATACATACATACATACATACATACATACATACATACATACATACATACATACATACATACATACATACATACATACATACATACATACATACATACATACATACATACATACATACATACATACATACATACATACATACATACATACATACATACATACATACATACATACATACATACATACATACATACATACATACATACATACATACATACATACATACATACATACATACATACATACATACATACATACATACATACATACATACATACATACATACATACATACATACATACATACATACATACATACATACATACATACATACATACATACATACATACATACATACATACATACATACATACATACATACATACATACATACATACATACATACATACATACATACATACATACATACATACATACATACATACAGACAGACATATATATATGCATACATACATACAGTGGTGGCCACGAATTTAAGACACGACATTTCACTTATATATTTCTGATAATTTTTACATCTTATCGAACAAATTTTAGATCCATGTTATTTTTTAAAGATTCTAGTAATGTTATGAAAAAAAATCAACAATAGTTTGTTACCTATATTTAGTTTCCAATTTTTATTTACATATTATACAGATTAATACAAGTTTAAGCCTGGTCATGAATTTAGGACATAGGCAAAATAAAAGTTAATTCACAAAAGTAAAGCTCAGCTTCATAAAACAATATTAGTATTTGGTGGGAAATCCTTTATTTTGAATCACAGCAGCGCATCTCCTGGGTAAACTTTCAACTAAGGCCATACAGCGCTCCTTTGGAATGGCATACCAAGCCTTTTGAATTTCTTCCCATAAATCAGTCAAATTTTTTGGCTTTACTGCTCGTACATGCTCCTCAACATCATTCCACAAGTTCTCAATTGGATTGAGATCCGGGGATTGAGCTGGCCATTTCAGAACTGTGATATTATTTTCCTCTAAGCAACTCTTCACTAGGCGTGAAGTGTGCTTAGGGTCATTATCATGCATAAATTTCCACATTAGAGGCATGTTGTCTTCAGCGAATGGTATCATGATGCTTGTCAGTATGTTTTTGTAAATATGCTGGTCCATTTTATTGATAATCTTCTGAATGGGACCTACACCATGCCAGGAAAATGCTGCCCACACCATGACATTTCCACCACCATGCTTAACCGTTTTAAGGGTGTACTTTGGGTGATGCTCCAGGTTTGGAGGACGCCATACGTACTGTTTTCCATCAGAACCAAAGCGACAAAACTTCGACTCGTCGCTCCAAAGTATATTTTTCCAAAATGTCATCGGCTTATTGAGATTTTCTCTTGAAAACGCTAGTCGGGATTTAATATTTTTTTTTTGACACAAGTGGTTTACGTTGTGCAATACACCCACGTAAGTTCTTCTCATTCAGACGTCTTCTTATTGTCCTGGACGATATATTAATACCAAAATCCGATGAAATCTCATTTTTAATTTTACTTGAGCTCTTGAAAGGATCTTTAGCAGCTGATTTATAAATTAAGCTATCCTCCCTGGGTGTAGTTTTTCGGGCTCTAGGGTGCTGTTTGACATTTTTGGTAGTGCCATGTTGCTTGATGTGTTCCAGTGCATTGTAAATCTTGGATCTGGAACATTTTAGTAGCTTGGAAATTTCCATTACTGTTTTTCCATCAGTATTCATTTGTTGGATCAATTTTCGCTCGGCATCCGAACTCCAAGTACCTCTGGCCATTTCTAACTAAATATTTTGATGTATTCTAACATTAAATGGAATAAAACATTCATTACTTACCTTTTAGCTTCAAAAAACACCAAAAAATCACTTAAAAACCAAATATTTCTTATATGTTTTAAATTCGTGACCAGCTTCAAAAGCACGTTTTTACGAAAATATAATAAAAACAGCAACAAAATGTATACACAAACAAAACCAAATAACGGTAATTGATCTTAACATTACAGGGTACACTGAAAAATTAACAAAATCTAATTTTATATTGCAGGGTTGTAATAATTATCACAACTTAGTTCGTTACATGTCGTGTCTTAAATTCGTTTGTTTCGGAAGATTTTTTTCTCTGCGTTACAATATTTGCACAAACACATAATACCCCAACCACCTAAATAACAACCACCAATGATGGTAGGGTATAATTAAATATGTACAGTTACGTCCAGACTTGGTAAAATATTTTTGTGATTTCCTGTTTCCAAAGAACTTTTTTGCACTAAATCTTTTTTAATTGCTTTTAAGTTCTTCATTTTAATTGAAAATAGAATTATTTAACCATAATGATTCGATTTTCCCATAGTGCCAAATTTATAGATCCTTTTTGATACGAATAGTTCTCGGTATTGAGAATGATTTATGATTCTTATCTTTTTTCAGTTTCTCATTTTTAATATCGTATCAAGATCTGATAAAAGTAAAATTTGAAAAAAAATTTACAATCAATTTTAAAAAAATTTTGACATAATTATTGCTTAACCTATTTTTTTGTCTGCACTGAAAAAGGACTATTTGCGCTTAAGACGATGTACCGTTTTTAAAATAATGTTAAAGGATATTATTTTTGTATAGGTTTATAATTTAATATATTTGCAATGATTTGGCATTAAAGGTTTTATTGTTTTGCATACAATTTTGTCTAAAACTCAAATAAATTCATAGATGAAAACATCTATGAAATCTTTGGAAATCTGATTGATGAAAGTTCAATACGCTATTTATAGATTAAACTCTACTTTGATACTTAAAATTGTGTTTCAAGGAAAGTACTTAATTACACTGGTCTACAAAAAAATGTGATGATAGAGAATATGTTCCTAGTTTTTTTCTTTTGTTATTTATGGGCATGACTTAATAACGCTAGTGTGACCTAGTATAACTCGATAACGGTTTGTACGATTAAGATATATAAAAACCAAAAATATGCTAACTAAAATTACCTTCAAATTATCTTAACATAATTTTTTTATCAACTCAATAATATTAAAATTAATCAGAAGTTAACGAAATAACAATTTTCATGCAAAAATTTTGCTCTAAAAAGTTATTAAAAAGTTGAAAATAGAACAAATTTTTTGTCTTTTTATCTTTTATCATTAGACTAGACAAAATAAGTTATATATCATTCAAATTGATGAACAAATATTAATTTTATTCACAATTAACTGAAAATACCTATATTAAAAATTGTTACAATACAATGTGTGGGTAAATTCCCGGCAAATTCCTTTTTCGGGAATTTATTTGGGTATTTATAAAAAAAAAAAATAAAAAATAAAATCTGGTTCAGGCAATAACTGATTTTTTGAGGTTCAATAAATTTTGAGTACTTTGTAAAAATTGTAAAGAAAAAATTCAGACGCGTCAAATATGACTTTTAAAATTAATATATTTTTATTTTTATAAAAATCGAAATCTATCAGAGATTGAAAGTAAAAAAATGCATATTTAAAAATGTTTTTACATATCAATATATAAAAATGCATAAATACGTCAGTTTTTCTATGCATATTCATGCTATTTTTGCATATTTCTGTGCATATTATTCCATTTTTTGTGCTTTTTCAAGCGCATATTTTAATTTTTTTTGTGCATATTTAAACTTGCCCTGTTTACAAATAAAAATCAGTCGAGATAAGACAATTTTTAGACTATTTAATCATTGACATGACAATGACGTATCATTTGCACTATTAGGTATTTTCCTACGACTATTATTTTTGGAGATATAGTTAGCCAAAAAATTTACATTTCCAAAGAAATTGTTGAGTTTTTAAACATTCACAAATTGAAAATTTGAGTTAAGTTTTTTTGTCAAAAGTCCACAGAAATGTAGTGACTTTTGACAAAAGCAAGAGAGAACTTATGGGTTAAAAATTGTATGTGGAGCAAAATAGAAGAAATATCTCCTTCTAGGTGATGGAGAAGTATTTGGTTGCCAACAAAAGAACTCAAAATTTCATCCACTCAATAAAACGAACTGCAGACAATGTCGAAAAAGTTTGCTTTTTAGCATATAAATGAAATTTTTCCAATAAAGTCATATGAAATATAGATACTAACTTCCTAAAACCGGCATTGGCAATCATTGTCAATGACTGTTTTTTTTAATGTGATGGGAAATATCAGTTTTGATTATTTCACGTAAGAAAAAAATGTTAATTTTTGCGGAATAATGTGTTTTTCACTAAAATTGCTATAACATAATTTATACCCAACTTTTGAATAAATACTAGGGTGATCGATTATTCGACTTTTTTGAGAAACCGGTTTTCGAATAGTTCGAATAGTTGGTATTTTAAAAAAACCGGTTGCACTTTTTTAAATTCAGAAAAAACCGGTTAACCGGTTTCTTGCAGAAGTTAATATTTATATCAAAAGACTACATTTCTTTAAAAAAAATCAATTCTTATAATTAAGTTAAAATTTATTAAATACAAGCGTAAAAGCCTAACAATGTCAGAAAATAATAATATAATAATGAAAATATGCACAAACAAATCCGAAAATTAAAAGAAAAAAATATGAACAACATCCCTAATCGAAGTCAATTATTTGAAGCCGTTCAAATTTATTGTAATTATATTGATTAAAGTTTTAAATTCGTAAATCTTTCAAAATAAAAAAATCGTCGTAAATGCTCCCTGGCCGAAATACAGAATCAGTTTTTTATAGGATTTGGAGAGCAAACAATAAGTATAGCAAATCAAAAGTTCTTAATGCCAAAACAGACTTTTTGGTCCCTGATAGAAACATCTGGCACTGTTAGAATTTGTTCAACGAATAGTTTTGGGAGCTTCAGAAAGCTCTGGAAAGGAAACATTGCTTAGGAAAGATATATTTAAATCCATATATATAGATCCACGTATTTTCTATGTCTTCTGGGAGCTTTAGAAAGCTCTGGAAAGAGAAAAAATTCTTAGAAAAAGACACATAAATCCTCTTATATCCGCTCCCTGATAAAAATTTCAAAATATGGCTCCATTAGGATTTGTTGGACAAAAAGTTTTATAATTAAGCCAAATTTTAATTTTCTACGTCGTTTGGTAGCTTCAGAAAGCTCTGGAAAGAGAAAAAATTCTAAGCAAATTATATATCTAGATGACTAGAAGATAATTATGTTTCAAAATTGTAGACAAAATCATCTGAATTTTAGTTAGCATAAACAGAAACCATGGCTTAATATGGAGATAGTATATTAATTTAGTCTCAATTGAAACGATTCTGCAGGTGAAACTTTTTTAACACAACACCTTTAAAAAATAAAGGAAATATTGGATCAAAAAAATTAAATTAGGTCATACAGGATAATTATTAATTATTTATTTGTTTAATATTACAGAATAAATTCCAATTTAGACTTACAGTGCTATTCTCGAATTCATGACAATTGTCATTCATAGTGCTTTTATGAATGTGACAACCATAGATTAACAACTAGATATTTATGTGAGAGAAAAAAACCTAATTCAATTGTCAGAAACCTAATTCATACAACAACAAAATACATGTAGTCACATATATTTTGTTTTTGTATTTTCAAAAAAAATGAGTAAATTTTTTGAAAAATTAGTATAGGGTGGCTCTCACATAAACTTCTAGTTCTATTCTATGGTGACAACTATCACCAAAAATGTATACAAAAAAATTTTTTTCAAAGCCAGAATAGAAAAATTTTCCTAATTGTCACAATTATTTTTACTATCACAATAAATTTGTTTGTCACTTGATCGGGAATAGCACTGTTAAACTATATTTTAAAAACATAAGAAATCAGTCTTTATGAATATTTAAAAAATTATTCCTAAATTTTCAAATATCACTATCAATATTTAGTACATGTTTTCTGAAATAAAATGATGTTTTTAAACCCGGTTTTTTGTGTTTAAAAAAACCGGTCTATTCGACATTCGAAAAATGAACATTTTGAAAAAACCGACAGCACATTGACTGAAAAAACCGGTTTTAAAACCGGTTGGAAAACCGCGTCGATCACCCTAATAAATACCCGGGTATTTAACCAAATGTACCCAATTTACAAATTTTACCCGGTATTTACCAAATGTGTGTTTAGCCATTTCCCATCTATCTATATACCTAAATTAATATATATACAGTTAGGGACAAAACTATTTGTACACCCATGCATTTCGTATATCTTCAATAATTTATAAAGAATAAAAAATTATTATATGTAGTTTTAATTCAGGTCCATTTTTATTGAATTATTTGATAAAAAATAAATTAATATATAACACATTGTTAAAAAAAGTACAATTTAAGTAAAAATCTTTGGGACAAAAGTATTTGTACATCAGTACTTTGTACAATTATTTGTACGTTGGACTCTTGTATGATGATTTTTTTAAATACCGTTATATTTTCTTCGTTAATCGAGTTTTATTTTACAAAATAAGAAGTTGGTTTTAACGTTTTGAATAATAAGCACATCAAAAATGGGAAAGCGAAAAGAGTTGAGTTTGGATATTAAAAATTTAATTATTGATGAACATAAAAAAGGAAAATCTCTCCGGAATATAAGTAATTTAGTAAATTGGCAACATTCCACAGTACAATACATTGTAAACAAGTATAAAAACAGCGGATCTGTTGAAAATGTGCGTGAAGGTATACGAAATATATGAGGTGTACAAATAGTTTTGTCCCTAACTGTATATATATATATATATATATATATATATATATATATATATATATATATATATATATATATATATATATTTTAAGTTTTAAAACACAACTATTCCAAATTCTGAGCAAGGGCTTACTATGGGCGAACTGAGTCCGAATATGCTCAAGGTGGGTTTATCGGCTGCAAAGTCACGGTAACAGTCTTTTGCGATGCATTCCAATAAATTAAATTAAAATTTTATATAGAAAAATCTTAAATACAATTTCAATTACGAATAACAGATATTCATTAATTTTATTAATTGAGATTCAACATATTAAAGAAATTGTATATTTTATTATTAAAATTATCATTCTGTTTAATTTATACTTCATTAATTTATTAATTGATACAATAATAAAAATAATTGAAAGCCGATAAACGGTTTTATTTCTATTTAAAAAAAAAATTAATTTTTATCAAATAATTGATGGAAATAACGGGTACACTTGGAACAGAAAAAATGTGTTTAATTATTCAGATTTCTTTTATACTCATAAAAAAATATATTTGGAAAAATTTCGGACAAAGTGATTGTTATGAAGAATATTTTTAAAAAGTAAATATTTGTTTGCGAAATAAAATCTCAGACTTATTTTTAAGCCATATAAAAAAAAATTTTCCTCATTCTTCATAAAGTTTTAAAATCTGATAAAATTGTTGAGGAAAATATATTTAATACTTTATATAAACATTAAAAAATAATACCCATTTGAATTACATTTGCGAAAATCCTATTATCTGTAGAAAATTTTATATTTTGGCAATCAGTACTGCATGCATACACTAACTGATGTATGGAGTTATCTATAATATAATGTGTTTATTTTTAATTTAATGGACTATGGACCTTTAAAGTACAAATCTAAATAAGCAATAAAAGAGATATAAAATCTTTTTTTTTTAGAATGTGAAAATGCTTCCATTCTTCCATCAATAAAACATATGTTGAAAAATCATATGTATGTTTATATTTTACAAATGTAAAATCAAAATATAAAAACTTAAATTCTGCGATAATGTAGTATTTTTAGAAATATAATTAATTGTTAACCAATCATTTAAAAATGATATTTATTTATCATATTAATTTGCTGTTGAGGAGATGTCATGTTAGCGTTTTAAATTAAAGACTATAGCTTTTTATTTTGTTAATAAAAAATTATTTTCAATGTTTTTTTATACATAAATTACCGATTTTTAAATCTAACAAGTGCGAATTGTATAAGAGATATCAGCAGAAAGGTATGAAATGAAGCTACAACAGACACCCTGTCTTTCTAGTTTTTAGCCCATAACTTTTTTTGTTATTAACCGATTTTGCCGATTTTCAATACCAAACAAACCTTATATAAGATAAATATTTGAGCCAAATTTCGTCCCCCTACCTTGTCCCGTTCGAGCCCTATCCTGCTTTCAACAGACAGGCGGACGGACATAGCTAGATCGACTCAGAATCGTACCAAGACCCAGAAAATATATACTTTATGGGATCTTAAATGATTCCTTCAACATGTTACACACGGAATGACAAAACCAATATACCCCCCATCTTTTTGATGGTGGCTACATAAAAAGGAAACATTACTAATTTGTTGTTTACAAACAAAATTCAAATGTTTACAAGTTGTTGTTCCAGTACTTTTTTTAATATACTGTCAATTTGAGAATAAATTGGTTTTTGCTCGAACGAAAAAATCCCTGAACACTTTAACTTGTTTATATTTAATATTATTCTCTGTAAAATTTTGTTGTAATAATATAAATAGCTAGGAATGCAAGTGAGTCGGGAAATAAAGAGTTCACAATCACTGAAAAGAATCCTGATCCTGTAGAGTTCCAGACAAAATAATATAAATATAAGAATAAAATCTCTACAGCCCTTGATGATTTATTAAATCGCTTAGTATTGCTCAGAAAAATTTTTCAGCTTAAAAATGTATATACAATAAATGTTTAAGTCCCATTTTTAAGACCTATATTTAACAAAACTTCTACTCAAAACTTTAAACTATTTTATAGTATGTATCTCAGAAGTCTACTTCAACTAACATTTTAAATTCTTGCCAATCATTAAAAATTCATGACATATCTACACCTTGTATATATTAATATTTAATATTATTTTATAATAACAAAAACCAACACTAATCTCTCTATTGGAATAATTTTATACCATACTATTTTCTTATCACTTCAATAATATTTTTATTTTTTTTTCTTCCAGTATACTTTTAAACATTGCCAAAATAACATCTTGTTTTTTTCGCTGGACGAGTATTCTAATTATTTTACCAACACAATATGTTATCAAAAATATTTCGTGCTGTCATTTTGGGAGCCCCTGCTTCGGGTAAAGGCACCATATCAAAGCGTATTGTGGATAAATTTGGTTTTGCACACATTTCACCGGGTGATGTATTACGTTTGAATGTTATCAATAACACTGAATTGGGCAAAAAAGCCAAAGTATATATCGATCAGGGTAAATTGGTACCCGATGATTTAATCATTAAATGTGTTATGGGCTGTCTGAGCGAAGTGGGTAACAAATCATGGATGTTGGATGGTTTCCCACGCACTGTTGTACAGGCTCAACGTTTATCGGAATTAGAACATTTGGATGCCGTTATAAACTTAGAAGTTCCACATGAAGTTATCATAGAAAGAGTAAAAGGTAGATGGATACACTTGCCATCGGGTCGTGTTTATAATATTGGTTTTAATGAACCTAAAGTTCCCGGCAAAGATGATGAGACGGGTGAAGATTTAGTGCAACGTGATGATGATAAACCAGAAATTGTTGCTCAACGTTTAAAGATTTATGATGAAATGATGAAACCCGTAGTTGATTTTTATGCAAAACATAATTTGGTAACGAATTTTAAAGGCAAGACAACTGCAGAAATTTGGCCAAAGGTAGAAGAATTTTTAAATGAAAAAACCAAAGCTTTAAAAGCAAATCGAGTTTAAGATTTTAAATTAAAAAAAAAAAATAACAACAACAAAAAACATAAAATGTTTTTAAATTTAAAGCTCAAATGCAAGTTCTAAATAATAAGAATATTAATAATATAAATTTGCTACATTTGTTAGTTTGCTTTTTTTATTATTTTTTTGTTAGTAACAATAAATGTCAATTTTATGACTTAATGATAATTACATTATTTTTTCTGTTTGTTTTGTGATTAAACAAGTATGAAATATGGACAAAATAAAAATGTAATGGTTAGTTTATCTTTAAGTAATGTATAAACTAATATACTATTCATGTGTCTTCTTTATATAGGCATAGACAATATATAAACATTGATAAGGTTTCCCTTTGTGTTGTTTTAATTGAAAGTGAAATTGTTGTTAGTAAATTCAAATTTAATAATAGTGGTATTTGTTAGTAGTGTCAAAATGTAATTAAGTAAGATATATTTATGTCTACATTATGGTTTCAGATTTCATTTATCTTGTACATTATTAGGTAAGAAAATTCAATTTATATATTCCACTTACAAATGTTACAAAAAAGTTTTTGATTCTTCACTGCCTTAACAAAGTGTGTAGCGTGAAATTATATTGTGAATGACAAGAAAACCACTCCTCTCAGAAAAAAAATGCTTAAGAGCAATAGTAACAGAGATGCCAATGATCTGTATTTTTAAGATACATGGATTACACATAAAAATGTGTAAAGACTTAGTTTAAATTAAAGTATAAACTTTTGGATAATAAAAATATATGTATGTTTAAACAGATAATGTTACTACACCATTTTTTATTAAAAATTGGAACTTTCCACACCAAATTAAGAAAATAGCAATTATAAATGAGATTTTTCATTTCGGTTTTTGAAAAGATCAATTTAAAATTCGACTTTTAATTTAGAATTTGCAAAAGGCCAATTTAAATTTCTATATTATTTATAGAAACGTATTTCCTGAACCCTTATATTATGTTAAGGTTTCAGGAAAGACCTTTTGAAATTGGCATTTTTCATAAATATTTCAGAAAAAACTAATTGAAAATAGAAATCAACTTTTTAGTTCCAATTTAGAAAAGAACAATTGAATATTAGAAAAACACAATTAAAATTGGTAAAAATTAAAATAAAATTCATAATTCAAGCAGAAATTAAATTGTAAAAGGAAATTATGTAAGTAGTGATTTTATATTATGTATTTGTAAAGAATTTGAAATATCGTACTTTCTATTGCTCTGGTTCAACCACCAATGTTATTTGTGTGATAACTTTATAATTTAAGCTTTCCTGTTGATCAATTTGTATCCATTTTTACATTATTTTAATTTTTATTCACACATGTTGAGTGTTTATTTATTTATTTATTTATTTATTTATTTATTTATTTATTTTCAGTCTATGGAAATACAATCCTTACAGACTATTACAATTCTCAATTTGATTTATTTATTTTTTAAATTTTTAATGTTACTTTTCTGATTTTGAAACAGAATGTTTCCAACTAAAATTCAGTATAAAATACCGATTTCCTATATCTTTTCACGAGCTGAATTGATGAATACCATTAACCTTTTTTTATTAATTACACAGGTCAATAAAATCGACAAAAAATTAATATCACGAATAATTCTGCAAAATTATTATTATTCCTTTTCCTTCACGTCACTATTTTAACACATTGACGACCAAAGAACCTATAAATTTTTACAATTTTAAAAATCAAGAATTTCTCAATTAACCCATACAAAAATGAGGCGTAAGAAGTGTGGGGAATTTTTTTTTTTTTTTTTTTTTTGACTACGTCTCCACGAAGAAATTTTTATTTCCCAACATAAGAAATAACGTCGACAGAATACGGGAACAAACTTTTATGCCCGTATTCTCTATCTCGATTTTACGTTCCGTCTATAGACGGAAAATAGTCACAAATAATATTCTCTAACTCGATATAAGTTTTTCGTTTGAGTTACGTGGTTTTGATCTTTGATATACGTTGCTCTCATATAGGATCTTGCCAACATAAAAAACAATATAAATTGTTAAAATTTTCGATCGAATTTTTTTTTTAATTTTAATTTTTTTGAATATGTTAATTTTGGTTACAACTAAAATGACAATTCAAAAATAAATTAAAAAATATAAAAAATAATTATATTTAAAAAATCTTCATTCATCAATATTTTTGGCCAAATTTTTCGAATATTGTTATGAATTTTGGTGCTAGTTCTATTGGGAAATGACCAGATTACAAGCTCATTGGTGGGGCCAATTCCTCTTCTTTACAGAAGTCATGTGATGACTGGTTAGCTCTTCGGCCTTTAAATGTGGGAATTTATTATGTGTATTGTAAACATTACGAAATGCCAATTAGCCTTTCAAGATTTTCCCTCAATATTTCATTGACGAGCATAACAAATGTGTGGTATTTTCAATGACAATAACTAACATGTACCCAAATATTTACATTGGTGTACCCAAATATTGGACATAAAATTTTTATACAAATGGGAAACGCATTGCACAGTTTTATAACTTCCCATAAATCTACTTTATATAGTTAAGAAAACACTTCCTAAAATTGACCTATGTTCACTCAGATAATGGTCAAACTTGGCCAACTACATAAAACTTCTTTTTATGTATGAAAACAATATATTTGTACAACAAAAAAAAATGTATATTTAGCTTCTTCAAAAACATCTCCTCAAAAGTTTAGAATTTTTTAACAAAAGTTAACAGCACATACATAAATATAAAAAATATATGTTTTTGTTAAAATTTTATATCAAAACGGTAAGAAAATAACTAGTGACTGTTTTGACATTTTAATCGACTACTATCGACATACAAAATACAAAATTTTAAGGAAAATAACGTAATGAATTGTTATTAGCAAACACAAGAACCCAAACAGTCGTATAGTGACATAGGGAATATGAAAAAAGACACTCAATCGAATTTTAGTCGGAAAACGACAAAAATCGACATAGAGAATTGGGGCATTATTTTCATCTTTATGTTAAGGGGTGGAGAAAACGTTCAAGAAAAATTTTAATTTTAAATTGTCTTTTTTAATGAATATTTTATTTATCCCCCGTTTTTTACTTTTTATGCCAGTATTCTCTATATCGATTTTACGTTCCGTCTGTAGACGGAAAGTAGTCACAATTACTATTCTGTAAATCGAAATAATTTGTTCGTTTGAGTTACGTGGTTTAGGTCTATGATATACGTTTCTTTCAAATACGATATTGCCAGTATTTAAAATAATTGAAATTTAAAAAATTTTCATTAATTTTTATTCCTTTAATTTTACTTTTTTGAGTATGAAAATACTAAGTACAAAAATTGACAAAAAGAAAAAATAAAATAATGAAATAAAATAAAGACAACATATAAACATAATATAAAAATAAAAAGTATGAAAAAAAATATTTTATATTCAATGAATCTAAAAATGCTGAAATATTTTTTCGTTGCTACGTTTTATTCTGGTAATCATCAGCAATTGTACATACATATATACCAACAATGCCCTTTAACCAAGGTAAATAAATTTCCGGCTATATGGTGCTTAACAAAAATTAGCAAATCACTTACATCTCATTATTTCTGGTGATCAGTATGTAACATGTTTTTAAATTTTAAACTGGACGAAACTTATTGGATAGCCAAAACCCAAAATTACCGGAGACTATTTACTATATTACATAAGTGATTGCTACCAGTGAAAGAATTATTTGATGCTTAAGCAAAATGCAATCAGCGAATAGAAGCATAAGGCTCTAGCTGTATCACAAAAAAGGAAGTCTATTTGTTAAACAAGTTAGAGAAGATTTTCAAGTATCCTGACACGCTGATTTCTAAAACCAGTGTGTATCTACAATAGTCAAATAGTGATAATACTCAAGTATAACCTATAATCAATAATAAAGCATTAAAATGATTTTCATTCATATTAAATAAAATTCCTATAAATACTAAAACATATTTTTTGCTTTTGTGGGGCCAATTTAGGATTCTATCTAAATTAACTACTTTTCATTAAGTAATGTAAGGACTTTGAACCTACTTTAAATGGAATAATTAATGAAATTTTAGTTGCAGCACAAATCATTGCATTTTATTTTCCGGACGGTAACAAACTTTTTGGTGACTCTTTTGACATTTTAATCGACTAATATCGACTTACAGAATAACAAATTATGAGACAAAAAACGTAATAAATTGTCATTATCACAGACAAAAACCTAAACAGTAGCAAGCGACATAGAGAATAAGAAAATAAAAACTCAATAGCATTTCAGTCGGAAAGTGACAAAAATCGACATACATAATCGGGGCATTAATTATCGTTTTAAAACAAAATAAATCAAATTTTTTTTTTAAGTAAAATTTTAAAAAAGAACAATAAATTTGACATCTTATATTAAACATTATTGCTCAGCTTGGTGTTTAAACATTTATTGCGAAATAGATTGATCTATAGATTTCTTATTGGTCCACACGTAACATTTTAAAGAGAGAGACAGAATTTGACAATTGCGGACACTAGGGATGATGTAAATAAAATCGCATTGACAGAAAATGCGTAGACATCAAAATAAAAAATATTTAAAAATATAAATTTTAATAACAAAGTCAACAAAAAATTAGAAAGTATGTGAATAATTCACCTTAATGAAAAAGTCTGTTTTCGCGAATTAAATTTGTAATATGACGCGTAATACTCTCCCAAAAAAATTTACAATTACTAAAAGCAATTTTCTCCATAGTCTCTTACTGCTGGTTTAAGCTTCTCAATTTTATTTTTGATGCTTTTTTGCGGTTCCCTCTCCCTATAAATTGCAACTCCATGTTTTAAGACAGTTTTGTAGAAGTGAGGACTTGTGTTTGGACTTGAGTTTGAGATTAATGTTATGCTAAAACGTGAAGGAAAATTTTTAGTCAACACATCAAAGAAATTTTCGTAGCCTTTTTAGTATTTTGATGCCATATGGCATCATGACATTTTTTGGCCATTTATCAAAACCTAAGCATATTTCTATATAAAATTTTAGACAATACTATTATTTCAAACCTTTTTAATAATTTACAAAAAAAAAATATTAAGTTTTCTTTATTTTTAACAACACAAAAATATTGAGTTTAAAAAATTTTCTCTACAAATTCATTTTTTTAGGTCAAAAATTACTGTTTTTTATTTTTACTAAAAACTTAAAAAAAGTGTAAAATTTTTTCATAAAAGTATAAATATTTAGAAAAAATCAAAAAAAAATATATAAATTTAACAATTTTTCTTCGGTGTAGGACCGTTTTTGTGTTTTTCGATTTTACCTTAAAAAAACCAAATACACAGATTCTTTCTGGAAATTGATTACGAATTATTACTACTACAGCCAAGAACTATAAAAACTGACAAAAATTGTACATTTTGACCCAAGCATTAAAAACATGTACTGAAAGTGGTAGTGCATAATGTTATTAGTTGGTACTATCTAACTACTAACACCAAAGTATGGGAAGCATCTCAAATCGATTAAAGAACAAATTGTTTGTTTAACAGTCTAACAACACTTGGTGACAATTCCTATTATTAAGTGATATCAGTTATTATTATCCTACAAACATCTTTTTTTCTTTTGGGTATTTAAAAAATTTTGTTATTTATTATCATGGTTTAGATAGTTTTAAATTCTTACAAAATTTTTAAAAAAAATCTTTTAAAACATGTTTTTAATTTTTTTCGGTTTCCGGACTAAAAGACTTAGAAGTTTTTTTTCAATCAACGCTCGATATTTCTGATCGTTAAGAAGAAAAAATTAAATTGTCACAACAATGGTTATTAAAAAATGCATAGATTTCTAATATGTATGTATTTAAAAATGATATGTGATATATAACGAAAATTCTGTAAAAAATATAGTACATTTTAATTATCTAATTTAATAACAATATTAAAGCAACAAACCACAATTGCTTGACCTAAATAAAAATAATCACAACACTTTTTTACTTTGGCCACAAATTAAAAATAATTAAAAAAACACGAATTATACGAATAACCATTGGTGATATAAATTGAATACTCTGATTCAGCTCCGTTTTTTTTTTTTTTTTTATTAAGGGACTTTTAATATTCTACTTCCCTAAGAAACTCATAGCCAAACAATTTTTTGTTACAAAAAAGTTGGATAAAAAGGAAAAATGTTGTTAGTGAAGCCGCTTTTGGACATACCACTGAGTAAAAAGCCCTTCCGCCTGGCCAAGAGATGGCTATTAAAAACAAAATTTGCCACCAAAAAATGTATGCATCAGAAATTAAAAATATTTAGAAAAGTTGCTTTTATTAAACTTTTATATTTTTTATTTTATTTTCATTAATGCACCATTAAGAGCTTTCGAAGAGAAAACAATGAAAACCAAGAAAGCCTCTTCTATCTTAGCGCGAAAATGCGCAATTACTGCGGAAAACCAAAAAATATATACTCAGTGCATTATCTGCATCAAGGTCTCCGCTTTTGAGAGTAGAATTTGGAAAAAAATGTATTTAATCAAACAAATACACATTTAAGTCCACATAAGTAATCCGGAAGGAAACATGTTTTTTGGTTTGAAAAATAGATAGATTTATATAGATTTATATTTAAGTTTTTTATTCAGGAATTTACTTTTGTAATATAAGTTTATTGGCCTAGAGAGGCTTTTTATATTACTTGAATTGAAATAAATAAATAAATAAATAAATAAATAAATTGTCATAAAATAATTTCCATAAGTTTCCAATGAGTTTTAAAAAGTTAATGGCATAAATAGACCATCTTGATTCAGCTTTGATTTATTTGATTTTTCCCCATTGATAGTACTTTTAACGGTGAATATAATGATGTAAAAATATTTGGCCGCAATTAAATATTTTGGAAGTTATAGGGCTTTGAAAATCGAATTTCCCTAAGAAACTAGTATCAAAAAAATTTTCGTTATAGGTAAAAAAAAGTTGTGTAAAAAAAGGAAGAATTACGTTAGCGAAGCCGCTTTTGGACATACCACAGAGTTAAAAACCCTTCCGCCCGGCCAAAGGCCGGCTATTAAGAAAAATTATTTCCATAAAAAAAATTTGCACAAGAAATTACAAAATACTTAAAAAGTTGTGTTTATGAAACTTTTATTTTATTTTTATTTTATTTTTGTAAATGCACCCTTAAGAGCTTTTAATTGACAGCTTTATCTTTGCAATCGAATAAATAGCATAGGAATATTTACGATTTAGTGAGTTAAGGAGGTAAATGAGTACCAAATTAATTTTAGTTTATTATGAAAGAAATATTACTTTCAATATACAACAGTGAACTATAAAAGTTGTATATAATTGGCGTTATTAATGTTGAAATTTTAAAAAAATCGCTGGTAAATCAGAAGATTTCATTTTTGGCAAAATAACAATTTTTTTTTTTTTTTTTAAATTTACCCAGAATCAAATATTGTATGACTACAAAAAATAATTAATTACATTTTCTTCTACATTTATTTAAACAACTTAAAATTTACAATCACTTTATTCTACAAATAATTTTAAACCCAATAAAATATTTATTCTTAAATTACTGGCAACTCTTAGCATTAACTCTCCCACAAAATGATTTACAAACAACAGTACTACGACACTTCCCTGTATTAAAATCGAATTTAAAAAAGTAAATAACAAAAAACATCTACTTTAAAGATTGGCATGGTTAAAATAAAGGAATTTGTTGTTCTTGTATATATAAACATGATGAATGAAAAATAAAACAACACAACACGGACGCACACCATTAAACTAAAATACATTAAAAAAATTAAAAAAAAATTAAGGAACGGTTTTTACACTGACATACAAGATGAAGAAACTTCTTTCTTTGTTTTGCAAAATGTTATTAAAACTGAAGTATAAATACAAAAAATAAAAAAGCTGACCGCAAAATTGAAATTAGCTCATGAAATGTTGGTATTTGATGTTCGTATTGATGATTCAATCGCAAAATTAATTTAAAAAAAAATATATATATTATTTTTCTAATTACAGCTTAAAAGAAATATAAAAACTTACCACGAATTTTAGTACGTTTGGTAAGATTAAACCAAATCTCACCCTTTATTGTTTGCCCGGCAATATACAATTTGTTGGGATTATCTAAAGTTATACGCAAACGTTCGTTTTCCATGTTCTTGCTGTTGTTGTTGTTTCTAATGTTCTTTATTAATTTTAAAGAAAAATTTGTATTTAATATTCACGTTTTACTAGTTTCAAAATCAACAATTTTTTTTTTTGCCTTAATTCCACTTCACATTCAAACAAACAAGTGCCTACGTTTCCCCCTTCACTTTGGGAGGAAAAAATGCTCTAGATTTTTGACTTTTCACTTAAATTATCCAAAAATAAATTAGAATTTTTCTTATTTTCTTTAGATTTTCCTCTTTTTATACAATGACCACAATAAATAGTATTCAATTTGCTGCTGACTGTGTTGTTGTAGTTGGATATTTTAAAGTGGTCATTGTTTGTTTCTTTTTTTTCTATTTTTTACATTATTGTATGCTTTAATTAATTTATTTCACAAGTTTCTTTTTTTTTGTTTATTAATGAATAATTTATATATTTTTTATTAATTTACAACAATTTCTTGCCACTAAAAGCCCCAACATAAGTTTTGTCACTGTTTTTGTACGAGTTTTCTTTGCGAATGAATATACAATCATTCACAATAGTGTTAGTTTTCTTATTAGACAACAATGGGCGAGAGTGGGAGAGAGAGAGAAAAATATAATGTAATGAGAAAATGATAGAGAAATGTCAAAGTGCGGCAGAAAAAATGATGCCAGATTTGTTTTTTTATCCTTTACATAAATGCTAATATTAAAATCATAGATAAGGCAATTAAAATAACAATAATTTTTACTTACGATTTACTAACTTTTTCTTATGGAAATTTACATACAAAAAAGTTAGTAACTCGTTATCAAACATACATTATTTTTTTAAATACGGCTGTTAGAGTTTAAGTGTTATTATAAAGATTATTTACAATTTTATAATTTTATTGTCAAATTGCAACTATTTTAATGCAATATTCATAAAATCTTTTGTTTAATATCTATTTTATTATTTCTCTTTTTAATTCTATTTTATTTATATATCGGTTATCTTTTTATATTTTTTAACTTGCCGGGCACAATTTAAATCATACAATTCTTTTAAATATACTTTAGATATACATTTAAATATACATTCCTATTCATAGAAAAAGTATTAAAAAAGTTACAATTTTATTAAGACTGATATGCCTATTCATAGAAAAAGTCTTAAAAAAGTTACAATTATATTATGACTTAAAGTTACGACTATACTTGTGACTCGGTCATAACTTCATATTCTGTTAACTTAGTCACAAATATGCTTAACATAAAAAAATGTTGACTTCTTGGCAATTGAAAATAAAAATTAGAAATAAATTTTTTGTAAAAAATTTGAAATTTTTAGTTTGCAAATAATACTGCAAAATCCGATGAAAATCTTCAGGTAATGTGAGTAAGAGTGTGATGTATATATTCTTTATGGCTCTTTAACCATCAAATGTTTCAAATATGTATGTATATATTTTTTTTACAACAAATTTTTTTATATTTTCAAATTTTTTTTTTAATTAAAATGTCTTTTTATGATAGTCACAATTCTTATGACTGTCTACATATCAGTAGTGCGATTCAGTAACTTGTTTTAACGATAATCGAATCGTTAAAAATAGTAAACAACAAAATTGTCGATTTCGTTATTCTGTAACACTTTTAACGATACTTGTTTGGGTCCACTTAAAGACAAAAATTTTTGTATTGTTATATTAACAACAAAAAGTAGCCAAGAAGTCAACCCTATGACTTAGTCGCTCTTCTGTGGTTGTAATATGTGCTTCCAAGGTTATAGTCCGTGCTTACACGTTTTATGGGAGTAGTGATCATTTCGAAGAAAACCATTAACTGAAACATATCTTAATCAATATCAAATACATAATTTAATCGATTGATTAATCAGCTGATTATTTAGAATGCACTGTTCGTTATGGTGTTGATTACATTTAGTCAGCAGCAGTTTGCAGTGCTGTTTCATTTAGCCCTGTTTCTAAATTCACTGCGCTGCATTCAGATTGAGAGCGAGACAAAGAGAGTGAGCAAATAAATGAGAGACTAAAATACACAAGTAGAACAAAGCTAGATGGTGTTTGTAAATTGTGGCTGCCTACGCTGGATTGTAAAGCCCAAATTACAATTGCGCGTAGTCATCAACAGTATCAGCAAAAATTATCAGCTGTTCACTGTCAGTACAATATGTTGCTGCCGTTATAATTACAATTCAGCGTAGGCAGCCACAATTTACAACCACCATCTTACTTTATTCTACTTGTGTATTTTAGCCTCTCATTTATTTGCTCACTCTGTTTGTCTCGCTCTCAATCTGAAAGCAGCGCAGTGAATTTAGAAACAGGGCTAAATGAAACAGCACTGCAAACTGCTGCTGATCAAATGTAATCAACACCATAACAAACAGTGCTTTCTAAATTATCAGCTGATCACTGTCAGCACAACATGTTGCTGCCGTTATAATTAAGCCCAAATTACAATTGCGCGTAGTCAGCAGCAGTGATACTGATACTGTTGCTGACTGCGCGATATTGTAATTTGGGCTTTATGCAGCGTCAAAACAAAGTTATCAGAGCTGAAATGCTAACAATTTTGTCTTGACGCACAGTGTGCGATTAAAAAAATGAAATGGAAATAATTATGGAACTTTGCAACGGCTGCTCCGATTTCCATTAAATTTCACATGGTGATAGTAGATATGTAGGGGAGCTTAAGTTTTGAGCTTGGACCATATAGACATACAGGGGGCGAGCCCCCAGGGTCCCAAAGTTGTACCCCTCGGGTATAAAATTTATTAAAAACAATCCTGATTCCTTATATCTGAACCGATTTCAAAGATTTTTATATAGGAGGATTCTGCTAGTCGATATCTACATGCCTATATTTTTGCAAAAAACTCTGAGAAAGGATGGATTTGTGATTTTTTGCATATTTTTCATTTTTAATTATGTAATAAAATTCTTGTTAGTAAATATTTTTGAATGAGATTTCACACATAAGTAGATTTTTTGATGCTTAATTCAAAGCGCTAATCACTTTTTTAGATTTGTCTACAAAAATCCCGTAATTCCCAAACAACTTTAAAAAATTTACAAAAATGGAGTTTTTTACTTTTTTGCTATATCTTTCCAACCGATAACGGGGAGCAAAAATTTCTATTGCGAAAAAAATTAAAACACTAGACTAAATAAAAAGTACTACTTTTTTTGATTCCAGCTTTGCGATTTGAGAAATTAAGGCGAAAATTCGAAATTAGTTGGAAAAAAGGGTCAAATTTTAGAAACACTGGTTCTTGCAGAAATCGGTTTTTAAAAGTATAAATACTATATATATTACTTAAGAAAATTTTTATATAACAGAAAAAGAATGTAACCACTATTTTGGCAAAAAAAAAAAAAACGGGGAAAAAATCAACTTTTGACTCCGTAAATATTTTTTCAAAATTCTTTCTTTACGCAACTTTTCTATTTGTTGTTAATGATAAAAGAAAAATTTAAGAAAATCGGACTAAAATTGGACCCGCTGTAGCGAAAAAACTTCACCAAGGCTAAAAAGTAAAAATTTAAATTTTTGTAGATCTAGACTAGCAGAATTTTTCCATATAAGAATCTTTGAATTCGGTTCAGATATAGGGAATCAGGATCGTTTTTAAAATTTTATATACTCGAGGTGTCCAACTTTGGGACCCTGTGGACTCGCCCCCTGTAGCTCAAAACAAAATCGGAGCAGCCGTTCCGAAGTTCCATAATTATTTCCATTTAATTTTTTGAATCGCACACTGTGCGGTGTCATACCAAAATATGCAAGCATTCAGTGAGTCATTCAGTCAACCTTTAAGTAATTTGTTGTAAAAAACACTTTACATTACCTGCTCTATTATTGTTATGATTATTAAAAATAGTTAAATGTAAATATAAAGAAGAAAATTGTTGTTACCACTTACAAAATACAAGAGTACATGCATACTCCCAGAGAAAAACGATACCATTTAGTGTCAATAGTAAATCTGATTCGTATGTGTTTGAATTGAACACTTAGCAAAAATCGATACCTAATTGGCTTAAAGTTGACACCATTTGCCTATCAAATTATTAAATTTATTAACGAACGGTATAAAAAATCCGATACCGTAAATAAACATTGTGATCACAACCGTGATGGATTGTGAATCGATTTTTTTCACTCAGTGTACAATATACGAACATACATACATTTACACATACATATATACTATACTTTACGTATTCATAAATAAAACAAGAGAGAATGTTATATCCCGTTTGACCGAATCTATATACCCACCATCAATTTTTCCCAATTTTACGTGGGCGTTAGAGTGGGCGGACCACGCCCATTTTTTTGTTTCTGAGTTAACATTGATCCTTGAACTATTTGTACAAAATTTCGTTGATGATTCACCTGTAGGTTAAAATAGTATTCTTTGGTTAAAACTAATAGCTATTAGGAATATTATTATAGTTACAGTAGTTCGAACTTACTTAAATTTCACACAGAAGTTGTACATACATACGATACATGAAAAGGGCTGTGATCATAAATGTAATATGTGTAAAAAATGTTACTTCACTAAATTTTTACCATAGGTCCATTTTCATTTCTGTTATCCCATAAACAGGGTCATTTTATTTTTATATAAAATCAATTTTGTTAATATAAAATAAGAAAAATACATTTTTAAAAACATTTTTCTATTTCATTCTTCAATCCCTTTTTTTCTTTTGAAAATGAACCGCCATTAGCAAAATTATTTAGAATTTTTTTTTTTAAATATGTATGTATGTAGTTTGCAGTTGCCCGAACTTGTTTTGTGCTGATTTCACATTGTATAATTAAACTTTTTTTCTTTTATTAAAATGTGCCTGTTGTTATAATATTTTATTTTAATTTTTGCCGGTTAATTGTTAAAACCATTCATTTGTTTATAAATAATAACAACAACATATAAGTAATAGACAGAAACAAAAACGGGCTTAAACTATATTTTGTTGTTATTATAATACACTTTTTTTATGCTTAACTTCACACCACAATAATATTAGGAAATGTCGTCATTATTATAAAAAAAACCAGAGCTGTAAAGGTATTAACTTTTAATAATAATTTGAATAAAGATGAATAGAAAATTAGGGATTTTTTTTAGGAATTTATAACAATTTATTTATTAATTCCTGAAAAGTAATAAAAATTAATTATGTTGTTTTTTCTTTTTACTACAGATGTTATTGTTAATCTGTTTATGTTTTTATACATTTGACCTACCCGATACACGTTGGGGTAAAATGTGTCAAAAGTGGCGATTAATTGAATTTTGAAATTCAAATTTTTAATTTACCGAATAAAAGTAGACAAAATTATGTATCAATATCAATTAAAATCTTTATGCTAAGTTGTGTTGTATTCTTATAAGGAGTTGTCAAAGTTAAATATTTTTTTTTTTACCTTTTTGAAAAAGAGTAAAAAATTAAATTTGCAGTGTATTTATTTTAAATAAAAAATGTTTTAAAGTTAAAATGTAAAATGGAACCATCAACTTCAGGTATTTACATATGTGTACTTTTCTTCAAGTATTTGTGAATTTTATTTTATCTTAATAATTTTATTTATTTTTTTGTTTTTTTTTTTTTTTTTTTTTTGAAAATTGTTCTAAAATACATTAGTTTTAAATTTTCTAAAATACATTAGTTTTAAATTTCACATAGGCGTAGCAGAAGAAAGTAAAATTTTGAGTTTAGAAGCATGATCTCATATACTCTTCACGAGCGGAGCTATGGGGGTTCAAAATAGGGTACTAATGTCATAGGAAATTTTTGTTCCTTACCCGAACTCCAAGATTTTTATATCACCTAAATGTCCTTGATAAATCCTTTAGAAAAAATGCTTGCATGTACTATGTCTCAAATACATTCTTTGAGATATATTCATTTGAAATTTCAACAATCTCAACATTTCAAGATGTTGGTCAAGTCTTTTATATATATATCCTAACATTTGCCGATTTTATCATATTTGTTGTAATTTATTAAAGAACAAAATTGTCTATCGAATAAAAAATATTTTAAGTCGATGTCTTTGTTGAGTCAAAAAAAATAAACGATTTTGAATTGACAAATTTGCAAAAATTAATAAACAGACGGACGGACGGAAGGACAGACATTAGAATTCTTTAAAAAAAGTCTTAAAACTCCAAAAATGTATTATTTTTTTTACCTAATAAAATAAAATAATTTTGTTTTTACCTAATAATAAATAAAAAATAAAACGTGATCATTAAAATTTTGATATCACCTTTCCCTAAATTAATAGCCATTTTCGACCCCTTTTACCCCAATGTGAGATGTATACAAACAGATTTTCAGCATTCTCAAACTATGAGATCCAATACAATCTGTATTTAAAATATCTTCAGTTCCGGTTGTATTAAAGCTCCTAATAATTTCAAATATTAAACTGAATACTCTGTCAGCTCTGGCTACGTTTAACATTGTGTATGTATGTTATTAGAGTAGTAGTTAAGGGTGTGTGTATATGTATCTATGTAACACATATTCAGGAATATACACAGATACAAAAAAAAAAAAAAAAAACAAAAACGTTTGGAAATGTATCTTTGTTGTCTGAATGTTATGTGACAGAGAAGCCCACAAAAAGTTTTCTATATCAAGTTCAACAATTTAGTATCACATTGGAGTTGATGGTGTATAGAGCAACTTACCAACTATAGATGGGACGAACGGACGAAAATCATAAATAGCGAATGAAACAAAGAAACGATACTCCAAGAGTAGCGGGCGTGTGTGTGTGTTTGTGCTGTAAATTAAACATGAAAATATTTATAAAAAATTGAACAAAATACAACAAAACAACATAAAAAATTGAAATGTGTTTAGTAAAGTAATGTCGACCTTGATGGTGTATGGGAATCTGTATTGAATAAATAAAAGATCATAATAAAAAAAATTAAACAAATTGAATAAAAAGATTTTACAACAACTTCCACAAAGAAATTGCATTTAATTACTATTGTTGTCGTTTATTTAAAAAAAGAGATATATAATAGTTTTTTGCCATAATGGCTAGTAAATGTACCATACAATTTGATAATAATCCATTTGGTATTTATTATGCCGGTCAAATAGTCTCCGGTACAGCGGAATTAATAACAACACGTCCCAAAACTATACGCTGTAAGTATTCCCCTCCGTCCTTCCTCTATGATGATTTATTTTTATTTTATAATATTTTGCATAAAATATTCTGTATTTTATATGGTCTATAATGCGTAATTCTTCCTTTAATAATATGTATAAAAGTGGTTGGTTGTTTAGATCGTTTGTCATTAAACAAACCCTTAACTATTATAATACGTTTATAATTTATTTTTACTATTTGTGAAATTGATTTAAATGTAGTTTTTATGTGCGTATTCCGGGATTACGTCAGCGAATATTAAACGCATTTTTTGTTTTTGTTAGATTTTTTATTTTTGCTTCTGTTCTGTTATTTTCTGTTTCTTTTATGGGTTTTTGTTGTCTGTTTGCCCATGAATATTTTCAAAACAAAAATTTCTCAATATTTTTGTTTATACTGAAATTGTTGGAGAGGGAGAGATTCATTACATAGAATAATTTTCATTAAAAGTACTGATGTCACATCTGAAGTCTTAATATATTATTAAAATTTGATATTAAAAATTATCAATTGAATTTTGTCCGAGAGACTCAGGGCTACAAATTTATTAATTTAATTTGAACTTAATTTGAATTATAATACACTAACAGCCGTATTCACAAAAATTAATGTAGGTTTGATAAAGAGTTACTAACTTTTTCTTATGGAAATTTACATACAAAAAGTTAGTAACTCGTTATCAAGCATACATTATTTTTTTGTGAATATGGCTGTAAATATTTTAAACAAAATTTAAAAATCTTTTTGTTTCATTCCATAAAACTATTTCAAAACAAATAGTTTTTATGCTGCAAAGGTTTTTATGGGAATAGTTTGTATTAATTAATAGATTAATAGTAACCTTTAAATGAATTCATTGTTTGTTAATTCATATCTAATCCAAATTAACTTTTTCATTTTAAGAAAATAAAAATAAAAATTATCTGTTCTAGCTTTAATTAATGATTCAAATACTTGTTTCAATTATTATATATTGTAAGGAAATAATTCCAAAAATTTTTACACCATTTAATGCACTTCAAATATTGAAGAAATCGAGCCTATACAGAAATAAATATTTTAGAAAAAATTTCAAATTAATTATTAATCAGTACCCGTGTTCTGTAACTTGTAAACAGTTTTCGAAACGAAAACAATTTTAAAATTCTAGTAGTCATGCAGTTTTTAGCAGATTGATTCATATAATATTTGAAGTAAACACATTTAATGTCAACAAAAACAGACGATTTATTATTAATCACCCTGTTTTAAACAAGACGACTATAAATTTCTCGAAATAAAATTATCTCGCAAAGTTACAGAACACGGGTATAGAATTTTAAAAAAGTATTCTAACAAATTAAATCCAAATTTTGCATAGAAAAATAAAAAATCCAATTTCAATGACGAACAAGCGCGAATGTTATATTCGGCTCGGCCGAATCAATATACCCACCATCAAATTTCTCAAATTTTACGTTATATCAGGGGTGGGCGGACCACGCCCATTTTTTGTTTCCGAGTATACATTGGTCATTAAACAATTTGTACAAAATTTCGTTGACGTTTCACCTTATATGGGCGGTAAAGTGGGCGGACCACGCCCATTTTTGGTTTCTAAGTTTATATCGACCATCGAAATATGTACAAAATTTCGTTATCGTACATGCTTTTGTTAAAGAGAATCAGCAGAAAACTATGAAATTAAGCTACAACGGACACCCTGTGTTTCTAGTATTTTGCCCATAATATTTGTTTATTAACCGATTTTTCTCATTTTCAATACCAAACAAACCTTATATAAGATAAATATGTGAGCCAAATTTCGTCCTCCTAGGTTGTCCCGTTCGAGCCCTATCCTGCTTTCAACAGACAGACAGACGGACGAACATAGCTAGATCGACTCAGAATCTAAACAAGACCCAGAAAATATATACTTCGGGTCTTAAATGATTCCTTGGACATGTTACACACGGAATGGCAAAATCAATATACCCCCCATCTTTTTGATGGTGGGTATAATAATACATATTCAATTATTTTATTAATTGAAATCAACTTATAAAAAATGTATATTCAATTGTTCAAATAATTACTTATTTTTATTTATATTTGATTAATTTATTAATTGATACGGTAGGAAAAATAATTGTTTTATTTTTAATAAAAAATATAAAATTCCATAATTTAATACAATTAAAAAAGTAATAGGATTGTCTTTATCTTTGATAAATCGTTTAATAGACCATATTTTTTTAATAAGTAATTTGTTACACAGAAAACAAAGATTTCATATTTTGTTGGAAAAATAAAACAATATATTAAGATCTATTAAGTTTCTATTAAAGAATACTACAATACCTTCCAAACTTCAGGTTGGAGTTTTTTCTTTACCATTCAATTTTTATACATTAGATTCATACACGTGTACGTTCAAATTCAAAATTAATTTTAAGATTCTCTATCTCTTTTTAATTTATAAAAGTTGTATTGCAATCATAAACTTGTTTTTCTAGGCTTTAACTTTTTATGAAGTTTGTTGTTTTGTCTTACACATAATTCCAAGTAATTTACTCATTTTAATGTTTTGCTTTTTAAGTTTATTATAATAATACTGAATCTTCACAAAAACTATAGTTTTTATTTTAAAATTTCTAGGTCGAATTTTTAATAGTTTCCTTTTAGAGCCTACAAACATATTAAGAAAATTATATAATTTAAGTTTTGTAAATTACACAAACAGTAAAAAATAATTAATCATAATTTTCTATATTTTTAAATAGTTAACGGAACTTGTTTCTTATAATCTTATTAATTTAATAATTAAATTTATTTTAAAAACATAAAAAAAAGAAATAATTTTAACTTGTTTTCTTTAATTAAGTTCAGTTAAAATCTAGAATTCCGTTTAAAAGTTGTTTTATTTATAACTTTAACCAGGCAATCATAATAAAATTTTATTAAAGGTTTATAAAACTGATTTTTTAAGAAATGAACTCAATGCATGAGAATTTATATATACTTGCAGCAACATACTTTAATAAACTTCATATTTATTGGTTCTTTAAATACATTTATTAACTTAAAAAAAGGTTTAATGTAATACAATGAAAGAAAAATGTTCTTAAATTTATATTAAGTATCTGTTATCTTTGTTTCTATTTTAAATAGTTATCTAGTTAATCAAGGTTTAACTTCCTTGCGAAAAAAAGACGATTAAATATATTTTAAGAATCTTGTAGAAAACAACTTTTAAAATAATTTAAAAAAATGTTTTGTCTTAGTTTAATAGCGTGAGAAAGACAAAACAGTTTTTTTAATTTGACTTCTTTGTTAATAAAATCAATTGTAAAAATTAATTTACATATACTGGGTATTTTAACAAGAAAAGTATTCTAATATATAATCTATAAAATTGAAAATGAAATGATAGAACGTTGGCTTAAATTCTGTGATATTAATAGTACTTGATCTAAAGTTTACTATTTTTACAAGAAATATTAAAGCTTTCATGAACTGTAATTTAACTGCCAAGAAGTTATTGTGGAAGCGAAATTTGTTGCTGATCAAATTAGAACTAATTTAAATTTGATATCTTTTAGGTATATTACAATAAATTATTTATTACATTCTAGAAATTTAAAATAACATATCGTATTGAAAAACGCTGTATTTGCAGCTATGAGGAACAACATTTTTTTACATATTTTATTTCATTAAAATACTATTGTCATATTTTAAAACTAGATTTCTTTTATACTTCATACATAAGTAAATGTATATTCAGTTTTGAGTTTCACGTGTTATACCAGAAAAATATAAATTCATGAAAACGTATTCTAAGTTTTTAATAAATACCTACATATGTATCTCTTATATAAATTTTTCTAGTTTAGCACTTGGAATTTCAGAACCATATACTATTTTCAGTAAACATAAAGTGAAAAGTGATAAGAAGGTTGCTGCCCCCACTTACTTTATCAGTTAGTTTACACGACGTTGAAATGTTAGGCTTGAAATTATAGCAAAGCTAAATTTATAATTTCGCAAATTTGCTTTTGCACTAGGAGGGGCAAGTACATTTTATATCTATAATTTGAAATACTAGTGTTAATTCTTAATAAAAAAAAAAAAAAAAATTATAATCAGGGAAGCTAACTTTATAATACTTTCGGCTTTAAGTCAATTATAATTTTTTTTTTTTAAGTTTTTCACTTATTGATCAAATGCCAATTAATAATTAGATTATTTAATCAAAAATTTAATCTAATCCGCTAATTGTGTTTTTAAGTTCAATATTAAACCTTGAAGTATTGCCATACTGAACGGCAAATATTTATAAATAAAATATTGTCATTTGTGCAAATATCAAGACAGGTTTTTTTCTTTACATAGGGTCTAAACGAGAGGTTCTATCACGAAAAACATAAAATTCTTATCATGATAAGAATTTCTTCAGAAAAAAAAGTACCTAAAGGTGTTACATATATTTAGTTGTATTTCGTCACCGAAAATGCAAAACAACGTAACATCAAAATTTTCAAATTTGTGTTTTTGATGAAATATAGTTTATTTTTCCAAAATACGTGTGATCACAAATTTTCAGATTTGTAGCTCAAAAAATAATTATTATATTAACGAAGACAATAATTTTCTTAAGTCAAAACAACGTAACATCACATTTGTTAAAAAAATATTTTTTTTTTTTCTTTTTTTTACGAATTTAGATTGCAAATTATTAAAAATATAATAGCTATTAAAATTTTGAAGTAAAAGTTATCAAAAATTCTTTTAATTATAATTTTTGTGAAATTTTTATTGATGTTACGTTTTTTTGGCTTCTCAAAATTGAAATCTTGGAAAACGTAAACCACATAACTTAAAAAATATTTAATAAAAATTAAATTATTCATCATCAATATAATAGGCATTATTTAAGGATGTAAAAACCCAAAAATTTGTTTAGATTTTATAAAGTTTTTAGTGCCTCCAGTAAAGTTGTGAAAAGTGATGTTACGTTGTTTTGCATTTTCGGTGACGATTTACTCTATACGTTTTAAAACTAAAAAATGTAAATCATGTTTACCGAAATATATTTCACAAATTTGAGTCTAAGTATTTCTAAAATGGTTATAGGTATAAAAATATTTTAAAATTGTTGATGAAAATTTCAGAAATGCAAAGTTCAGATAAAGATATATTATTTTAATATATTGTTTCAGGTTAAATTCTTTATTATTTAAAATATGAATTTTTTAGGAAAATTGTCTCGTGTGATTAAATTTACCGGTGGACTATCACAAGTTTATGCTTTTCAGATAATGTCAGAAAATATTTAACAAGGTTGGCTACCGTTACCGCTAAAATACCCTTACCGCTAAAAATCCTACTCAAACTCAATAGTTCCATTTATTTCAACTATTTAAAGACAATTGTCTAATTAAAGAACATGGTTGTCATTGGTATTGGTAAAATTAAGTAAAAAGGTAAATAAAATGGGGTTTTTAAAAAGCCGGTTAACCGACTATAAAAAACCCGGTTTCGAAAAAAACCGAAAACTACAAAAAAAAACCGAAACCGGCAGCGCTTTTAAAAAACCAGTCCTTCCACTTTACCGCCCACATCCCATATAAGGTGAAACTTCAACGAAAATGTGTTCAAATAGTTCAAGGACCAATGTAAACTCAGAAACAAAAAATGGGCGTGGTCCGCCCACTTTACCGCCCACCTCCTATATAACGTAAAATTTTAAAAAGTTGATGGTGGGTATATAGATTCGGCAGAGCCGAATATAACATTCGCGTTTGTTGAGACTTGTTTCAAAATTTTTAATAAAAATGTTTTTCTTATGCTGAATTTAGAACTTTTATTAACAAAAAAAAAAACTTTTTAGTCGCTAAAGCTAAAAAAATTCAAATTTTGAAGTCAAATATCTTTTAAACCATAAAATATAATATAATGCAGTAAGCATAAGTTCCCTTTATCTTACTTAGGAGATTTCATTTAGACTCGGTTTATATTTGTTAAAGTTAGAAGCTCCGATATGTTTCTCACTCTCGAGTTAGTAAACTGTAGCGCCATCCGTGCTTTACTTACGCAGTCCTGCCAACAATATTCTAAATGCATAACTCCTCCTCTATCGATGTCCTAAGTTTTATCCAGCATTTTAAAAGATACAGATTTAATACCATTTATATAGCAGAAGGCCCCACTGTACACTTTAATACAGTTTTCTGTATTCTCAAATAAAATCAAATTGTCCTGGAGTTATACCCAGCAAAAAAGGAACTGAAAAAGTCATGAATTTAACATTGTGTTGGCATTGGAAGGAAGTACTTACTGGTGCAAAAGAGCTGCAGAAGTTCTTTGTTTAACCCATGGTTGTCATTGGAAGGGCGTTCTTCTTTTATGCTTCTTATTCATTTCTTTTGAAGTACTTCCTTTAAAACTATGTTTATGAAATCTTTTTACAAAAATTCAGTTTTAGCCTTATTAAAAGATAATAAAAATGCATTAAAATTTATAAAATTTTAATTTTCTTAGAAATTATTAACCTTTTTTTTTCATCTAAAATTTCATTTATTTTCACTTTTTTGGAAGTAATTATTAAGAACTTCCAAAAAAGTTTAAAATATGCATTTTGTTCTACTTTTGAAGTGGTGAAAATGTTCTTTTTTGGAAGCTCTTGATCGTTTTTTTGCTGGGTACTTTTGCAAGTTGGATCGATGGATAAAGGTCTTATTTTTACATCGGTATTAGACATCAGTGCTTTCATTTTATGTGGGAACATCATCAACACCCTAATGTAGGAACATTTCTTTCATTCTGTTTTTAACTCAATTAAATTTGACCCGTTCCAAAAACTATATGTTAAAAAAAAAATAAAACAGACACGCAAACTTTTAAAAATTAAAAACTTATTAACAAATGTTTATATTTATTAATTACTAAATACGAATATATACACATATATACACTTAACTATATACTTTCATTTAAAGCCGACTGACAATTTTTGTAATTCAATAAAATAATTATTTAATTAAAGATCATAATAAAGAATTAAGATCAACCTATTATGATACGGAAAAATTATCACAAGAAAGCACAATAACTATTGTGATACTACATTTCAATTCAAGTATTTTTCTTTTTATTATTCTCCACAAATTAAGCACAATTCTAACGTAATCAACGAATTAAGTCTAGTTTTTTTTAAGATAAAAAAAAAAATACAATAAATTTAAAACTTGTATTATATCTCGCAAACAACAAAACCAATCAACCACAACTTTTTTAACAAGAAAAATAATTCATTCATAAATTAAAAAAAAAAACAAATTTTTTTTTTTTTTTTTCAACGTCTCATCATCATAGCTATTTTTATAACCATAAGTGGTTTTGCTGAAGTACGCTGGACAGAGAATATTACGAAACAAGATGCTCAGGGTAATCGTGAAAAGTCCATTGAAACATATTCCTCCTCAGAGATGTACTACAGTAATGAGAAGTATGTGTATGGTCAAAGTGGTGGTGCACAATTAGAATTACCAGCTGGTAAATATGTATTTCCATTCCAAGGTACTATACCACCAAATGCACCCACCTCTTTGAATGGTGCCTGGGGACAAATACAACATGAGGTGTCTTTAGTGGTGGATCGTGTTATGCGCTATAATAATGTATTTAAACAGGCCTACACAGTGATCTCACCATATGATTTAAATTTAAATCCTAATAATTCGGTAAGTGAACGTATTTTTAACAATAAATCAATTAATTAAGTATTTTAAAAGATATAAAAAGCTAAGATCAATTGTTAATAAATAGCAATGAAGACCAATGTTTGTGATCTCTGAAATCTAACTAAACTTAAAAATATTCCTATTTTTATTACTAACCATTTCCTACAACAAATCTCTAAATTTATATTCTTCAATTTCTATTTTATTTTATTTAGAAACCTCTACAAAAAATTGAAGAGAAAACATTCTGTTGGAGTTTATGTTGTGGCACTAAAGGACCCATGGTTATGAGCGTTAAAGTTCCATTTGGTGCCTATGCACCAGGGCAAAAAGTACGTTTTAATATCGTATTAGACAATCAATCCGATGTCAATTGTTCGGATGTTAAAGTACGGCTAATGAAAAAGATTGTCTATACCAGTCGTAATCCTGAAACGAAAACAAAAGAAACTGAAATTAAAGTGGCCGATAATCATTGTGGTGAAGTAGTTAAGTTGAATAAAGCTGAATTTAATGAATTTTTACAAATACCCTCGACTACACCCTCTTCATTGGAAAGTTGCAGTATTATAAAAGTTTCGTATAGCTTGAAATTTATTGCTAAAGTTTCACGCATACATGGTGATTTGGTTATAGAGTTTCCTTTTACTATTGGTACCGTGCCATTATATGCTAGTACGGCTGAAGAAGGGGCAGTAACCACACAACCGGGTAGTGGTCCGGTATATAAACCAATACGTAAGTTTTTTTCTTTGCATTTTTTAAAATAATTTAAACTGATGTTTGTCTTTTTCTTTAACTAAAGCTCCTCCCATGTTTGAAGAAGATGTGCGTTCGGAACAATTCGAAAGTAATACGTTTAAACCTAGATATCCAGTATTTTTAAATGATCCTAGTTTGTCAACAAATGGTACCACAGGTCCTTCGGGACCTCCACCACCCAGCAATAACTTATATCCAACTGCTAATATTTCATCGGTTACACCTACTCCTCCGAGAGCTGCAATAACACCAACTGCCCCTACACCATCAGCTCCCGAAATGCAACCATTAAATCCACCACAACCTGTTATGCCCAGTCCTTCTCAACCTATGAATCAACATAATAATTCTAACGCAGGGCCAAATAAGCAGCCTTCTATAGAAGTTTTAGGTTTCAGTTTACCTCCTGACTATGAACCAACACCAAATGATTCTACAGGAAATATTGGTTGGAAATAAATTTGAAATTATATATTGTTTGATATTTATATTGAATGGATTTATTATATTAAAAACGAATTATGACTTTATATACGACCACTTTTATAAAGGAATATTTACTGTATACACAAATATTATATATTATTATTATTTTTTTTTTTTTAATTTTTATACGATATTATATAATAAAGCATTTTTAAAGTTACAGCAACCATTTATATGTATTCTAAAGAATTCTCTTAACAGAAACATTGTAAGTATTTACACAGAAAAAATTTATTTAAGAAAATTTTCAATGAATTGATTAATCGGAAATTTAGTATAGTTTTAACTATTTTTATAATTGAATAATTTCTTCAAAAAAGCTTTTTAATATATTAAATTTAAACTTTACGCAGAAAAATATAACATAATGTTTCAGTTACGATAAATTCATATTCAATTATTTTATTAATTGAAAAAATTGTATATTCAATTATTTAAATCATCACATATTTTTTTCTTATGCTTGATTAATTTATTAATACAATAAGAAAAATTATCAAAAGTTAATAAATTGTTTTATTTTTAGTACAAAATATAAGAAAATTTAAATTTTGTGCACTTGATTAATTGATACAATAAAAAAGTAATTGGAATAAGTTTTAGTTTTAATAAATCGATTAATTGACCATATTTTTCTAATGGTTATATTTAAATTTTCCCTTAATCATACACAATTTGATTTCCGTGATTTGATAAACGATGTCCGTCTGTCTGTCTGTGTAAATCATATGGATTAAGGTCATCAGCTTGTATAATTTCTTATACATATAATTATCATTTGTTTTCTTTCGATTAATCTCGTAAAAGCATAATGCCAGTACTCAAATTTTGATGTACAATAACTTAAAACAAATTAAAGTTTTATTTTAACTGAATTAATAGAGAACTAATTTTACCACCATAGAAACAGGCTCACCGTACTAAACAAGGATTTTCCAGTTTTATATAGGAGCACCATTTTAAAAGCCTACCAATGCCAGGAAATATATAATAAAAATATAATAATAATAAAAATATGCACAAATCCGAAAATCTTTTAAAAATAAAAACGTTAAAGATTAAAAGCTGTTAGAACTTGATGGGATTTGAATGTTTCAAGTATTAAATTAGTTAACTTTTTATAACCAAAACAGAAAAGAAATAGCGGCGAAAATGCGCTGCCTGTTCGAATTACTAAATTAGTTTCTAATAGGATTTATATATTAAATCCACTTATCTCCGCTCCCTGATAGAAATTTTAAAATTTGTCTTCGTTATAGTTTGTAGGATAAACAGTTTAATAGTAAGGCAAATTTAAATTTTCTACGTTATCTGGAAGCTTCAGAAAGCTCGGGGAAGGCAAAAAGGGGTTATGAAATAACATATACACAAATCAAGATATCTCCGCTCTCTGATATATATTTCGAAATCTGGCGGAAGAATAGTTTTATAACTAAGCCGAAGGTTAATTTTCTACCATATCTAGGAGTTTCAAAAAGCTCTTCAAATAGAACGAATGCTCTAAAAATGTCATAAAAATCCGCTTATCTCCGGTCCCTGATAGAAAATTTGGCTCCGTTAGGATTTGTTGGTCGCAAAATTTTTATAAGTAAGCCATATTTACTTTACACGCATTTGCATTAAGAATTCTTTTGAAATCATTAAAAAAATTATAAAGCCCAGAACAAAAAACAAATTTTATCAGTGAATAAATATTGCCACCTTTTTGGAAAAAAAGATAAAAAATTTTAATTTTTTTTTTAAGTTCCAACTTTAGATTAATATAACTTTTTATTGGATAGATATATTTATATGGTTCTTGCAACAATATTATTTAGAATTTTGTAGGGAATCTGGCGACGAATATTTAAATAAAATTACGGGCAACATTAAGCTAAAAATTAAAAAATTAAGGTAAAAATTTATTTCGACCTGAATAACTCTTAAACTAAAAGAGATAACCTACACATATAAACGTATTTATAAGGACTATCTATATATGAAATTTCTTTTCTTCATATTATAAATGAATTTTTGGAGATTTTTCAAAAAAATACATACATACATTTGGAGATTTTTCAAAAAAAATGTTCCTAGCGGGTCAGGGGGTAATGGGTGGCCCTCCAAAGTTGGCTATGGAGGGTCACCCTCCATAGCCAACTTTGGAGGGCCACCCATTACCCCCTGACCCGCTAGGAACATTTACTCCTCCAAATCAACTCGAAAACACCTCAGCTCTGGCCATGTCAAATTTTAGTGAGATATATCCAACGGTTCAAAAATTACAGAATTATTTCCAAAAAAAAAAACGTTTTGGAACCTGTGCATTGGAAATCACCCAGCCGTTGTAAAAGGCGTGTATCATTAAATATTTTTTGTGTGTTTAACCAATATATGGGGTTATATTGACGATATATTTTTTTTGTTGGTCTCGGCATTGACATTTTTGAATTTAAGAAAACAAATTAAAAAACTTTTTTAAAATTTGACAAAGTTTAGATAGAACTTGGGTGAAACCGTTCCCCAGAGCGCCTCCGATTATATTTTATACGTATTTACGTAAAGATTTCGTTTGAAAAAAATTTATAATAAAAATGTTTTTGGGTTTTTTTCTCAAAATGTATGGGTTTTTTTTTTAAATAAAATGTTTAATATAAAAATGATTTTAATATTACTACCTTCATATTTTTAATTAAAAAGAATTCGATTATTTTTGTTCGTAAGTGAAAACGAAAAAAATAATATATACTTATAGTAAAAGATAAAAAATATATTTCGACCATTCCAGGAAAGAACGCCCGAAAAAGTATATTTTTTTACTTGATGGCTTTTAATTTCGATAAAAATTTGTATACATAAACTCCATTAAGCCTTTTATCAATTTCAGTTTTTTAATTTAATTTCTCAAAAACCAAAAAAATTTCAAAAGTATGTAACTTTGAATAGCAATATCTTTGGAAAGACTTCGTGAATTTTAATGATTTAAACGGCCTTAAAATTTCGCATATGGCGGCTTTACGACGAACGTTTTAAAAATAAGAAAGATTTTTTAAAAATGCATTTTAATGCAATTGCATTTTTCAAATGCATTTTTCTTTAAATATGCTATTAAAATATTTTAATATTTTAACATAAATGAAAAGTTTGGAATCTTTACATTAAAATAAAAGTGTAAAATTTTTGGGACGCGAAAATCTTATATGCATAATCCAATTTTTATAAAAACATGTTTAAAATATTTCATATAAAATTAAAGTTTTTTCTTGATTTTGAAATTTTCTTTAAAATTTGTATAAAAGTTAACAAAATATAAAAAGTATGCAATTTTAAATATTCATATCTCTTGAAGTTATTCATGGATTTCTGTAATTTAAAAAGTATTTAAAAGGCCATTGTATATTTTTTGTGTAATTTAGTCAGCATTTCAAAAACCACGTCTTCGATCCATAATATTTTAAAAATATAAATGCAGTTTTTAGATGCATTTTTGTTAGTTGCGAATTTGTTAAATTTTAATTTTTCAAAAGTGTATTTAAAAATGCTTTGTTTATTATAACTAAAAACAATAAATAGTTTGATACATAAAGTTTTACTATTTTTCAGGATTTTTTAAAAAATAACACAATAATTTTTTTTAACAAAATACGTAAAGATACTCTTAATAACAGAAAAATATAATTTTTATATGAAAAAATTTAAACTAGTTGAAGAAGAGGGGAAATTATGCACAGTACATGTGTGCGTCCCAAAAATTTTAGATTTTTATTTTAATGTAAAGATTCCAAACTTTTCATTTATTACAAAAAATTAACAAATTTGAATAGCATATTTAAAGAAAAATGCATTTAAAAAATGCAATTGCATTAAAAGCATTTTTAAAAAATATTTTTTATTTATAAAATATTCATGTTTAAGCTAACATAATTACAATTCAAACGCCGTTTAAATCACAAATTTCTGCAAAGCCTTCCCAGAAATATTTGTATTTAAAGTTGTATACTTTTGAGATTTTTTAGATTTTTTCAAAAGTGAACAAGCGAAATAAAATCGCGAATTTTCTGAATTTAGCGAATCTGATAACGGAAATCTTTATAGACACCCATAGACCTTATACGAATAAAATTTTATAAAAATCGAAGGACACTTGGTATATTTTTGGGCGTTCTTTCATGGAATGGACGATTTACATTTATGTTGCGGTTAACTAACAAATTTGTTAAACTAAATTATATTTAGAAATTACTGAAATATTTAACACTTTTTTGCGAATCCATTAATTATTTACATAAGTAAAAATTCGTAGAATTAAAACTAAATCTACACTTTCCTCTCTTTGATAATTTCTGCATGCTACAACATTTTTTATTAGTTCTTAATAAATTGTATTAAAGTTATCCCTCTAAGAATGTGTTAATTTTGTAATCGTTATAAAGATTTTGAAATTTTTTCTTTCTCAAATTGAATAAAAAATTTAGATTTTATTTAAAATGTACACAGAAAAAAGTAAAAATGGACTTTAATTATGAAATTTCTTATATTAATTAATTTTTGATTTTGCTCCAATCTTAAAAATGATAATATTAAATAACTAGAATAATTGATTTTATTATTACTGCGTTTTTTTAATAGATATTTTGAGCTGAAAATTGGAAGTTGTCTTAAATTTTTTTTATTTTTATATTTTTATTCTTTATATTTTTTAAGAGTTGTCAATTTATTTAAAATATAATTTTAAGCCAATTGGAAAGTTAATTATATTAATAAATAATATAATTAAATTCCAATATAAATTAATATTTAATATTTTTATTAAAAAATAATTTAAAATATTTGTTTCTGTGTGTATTGGTCAAACCAAGTACTATAATATTAATAAATATTTTTCATTTAACGTTGTTATATAAAACATTTCGCTAAACAAGATTTGTCTCTAACTCTTTTTTTTCCTAAAAAACATGTTTTCGGGGGGTTAACTGTAATAATATTATCAATTAAATTCCTATAATCTAAAAAAATATTAAAAACAAATAGTTGCAGCAAATCATGTAAATGTGTTTTTCTAATTAGTTGTTGTTTAAAGCTGGAATTGTTTACAACTTACAAATCACATTTAAAAGCTTAGCCATTTGTTATAATGACACCTATAAAAAATTTCGATTCGGAACTGTTTATTGGAGCCTTTAACATATTTGTATATTCTATAGCGTTTCTAAATATAATTGCAACATTTATATGTGAAATTACATCAGAGACGGAAAATGCAGAATTGATTACAGATCCAAGAGGAGATTCTTATTTTACCATTTATAAAGCATTATTAATAATATTTTCTTTAATGATGATTATAATCTCTGTCAATCTTATTAAGGGTATTATAAAGGTAAGTTATAAAAAGTAATTTTAAAAATAAAATATGTAAACCAAACTAATTTAATCACTTTTAGAAAACGTTTTCTTGTATTGTAACCTGGTTGGTGATGTCTTTTGCAGTTCTTGTTTGTCAAGCTTTATTTTTGTTAGATCAAGCGGTTTTTGCATTTGCCTTCGGTTATATATTATATACACCACTAGTAATCTTGGGACTTTGTATTATATTTGGTAAGATTTTCTTTTACTGAAAAGATACCGCTATTTCAATAATAAATTTTTATGTATTTTCAGGTTTACACATTGCATGTTTTAAAAAGATTTTAAATTTTTCCTTGAACTTGTATAAAAACAACATATTGCAACGTGAAGAAATAGCATTCATTAAGAACTCAACATTGAAAACCCAAAATTATCATAGAAATCTAACGCAAAATGATTCATCAATATTAGTGCCATTAAATGAGGAAGAACTAAAAAAACAATATACAAATGCTGATAGTGTAAATTTAAATAAATTTGAAATTTAAAGATTTTACACAAAAATAATTGGTTTCCCTTGATTTTGTAAAAACAAATAAGTTGCGTCATTAACAAATTACTTTCCTTAGGAATCAAAATTCTAAAATCACAAAACTCAAAAAAAATCTAATGTAAAATGATTCATAAATATTCAAAACAATTGAAAACACAAAATGTAAAATTAGATAAATTTTGTATATCGCCACTTAAAATGCAAAAGTCCGTATCAACACATTTTATTATTTTTTTGGAGCAGAAGCAAAAAAATATGAAAATGAATACGCCGTAACCACAATTAAACTTTAAAATTAGACAATTATAAGTAAAATTGTTCAATCGTTCACTTAAAAAAAGCATAAAACACTTCCAAAATGCCTTTTGTATTCATATAATTTTTGAAGATATGAACATGATATGTAGATGTATTTTAGATCGGTAGATCATAATCCTATAAAAAAACATTTAATGTTACATATCATGTTACAATTTAGTAGTTGTTTTTATACCCTACACCACCATAGGTGGGGAGGGTATTATGCGTTTGTGCTGATGTTTATAACACCCAAAAATATTGGTCTAAGACCCACCTTAATTTATACCAATCGGCTTAGAATCACTTTCTGAGTCGATTTAACGATGTCCGTCCGTCCGTCTGTCCGTCCATGTAAACCTTGTAATCAAACTACAGGTCGCAATTTTGAACCAAAATTAATGAAATTTGGCACACAGGTTTCATACAGTCCAGGGTTATGATCGGCCTATTATTTCACCTAGCCCCCATACAAATGTACTCCCGGAAAAGGGGTTTAACGATCATAAATCCCTTAAACATAGCAATATTTCAATAAAATTTAGCACATATAAGTCCAAATAAGTGTGGCGATTTTTAAAAAGATCGGTCCATAATTACCCATAGTTCCCATATAAACCCCTTTTCAGAAAATCACATAACGGGCATAAATTCCATTAAAATGTTAGTATCAAGTAGGGTATTCACTCGAATATTTTTTGTTCGATTAATCGACAAATTAAAATCAAACAACTGTTCGATTAAATTAAAATCAAGAATTTCGAGTAACAATTTATTCGAGCAAATTATGCTGATTAATCGAATAATTCGAGTAAAAAATATTTTAAATATTTTCTTTCTTAACTAGTTTTAATTTTAGTTTTCTAAAAAAATAAGCTTAAAAACAATGTTTCAAAATTTGTATAGAATGTTTCGAATCTAAAAGTGGTACCACAAATTGTAGTTTTATAAAAAAAATGTATTTAGTAAAAAGAACCGAATAATGTATATGCTTGAATTACAATATATACTTAAAGGTCGTTTTTTAATTACAAAAATTAAATAAAAAAAATATAAATGTCACTTTAAAAAATTATAAAGTAAAATTCAAATAATTTTAATATAAATATAATAAATAATAAGAAATAAATTGAAGGATTTTAAACTTGATTTGGAAAAACATACATAGTTTATATACCAATAAATGCTCAGTCTGGTGTAGAGGATATGATGGTAATAGTTTGAATGATATTTGTTATATAGAAGGAATTGGGACTTAAAATTAAGTTTAGCATGTAAACTTGTTCTTTATGTTAAGAATCGCTGAACTACTTTATTTAAAAATGAAATTGAAAAAAGATTCGGCTGTGCCGAATCTTTGATACCTTCACCATATTACCATATTACCATCTTACTATCTTATCGACATCATATTACCATATTACCGACAAATAATAAAATTTTCGCCTTAACGTATGCTTTCATATTTTCACATATATAAATCTAAATTTTTTTCAAACTACGAAAATTTGAATATGAAAAAAAAAAAAACAATCATAGCAGGCTTTGCTTTTAAAAAATAAACAACAACAATTCCATATTTATTTATTTTTGTACAGACTGCATATACAAAGAACAGCAACAACACTGTTATTCATTATATTACTTCTGTTGCTAACTAAACTACTTGTCTATACAAAAAACAAAAAAACGTCACTAATAGTCATTACAATGCTTAATATACATGTTTGTGTGTGCATTTATATTCTTAACAGATTTGTTTTTGGGCCATAACTCTGTTTATTATGAACGAATTTGGTTTATTAAAAAAAGCGAAATTTTTTAAAAACATTTATGTCTGATCTATATAAAAATAAAAATCTGTAGCTTGAACAAGGGCTTCAAAAATAAAAAAAATAAAAAAAAATTCGTTTTCCCCGATATCTCAGTTATTACTGAACCGATTTATTACTTTTTTCAGAACAAAAATTCAGAAAATAATTTCCGAGCCCCCTTTAAAATTTCGAAGTCCCTGGTATATACAGAGGCTTCAGAAACTGAAAAACCGGTTCCAAAAACCGGTTTTTAAAGCATATCTCCGCCATTTATAAACCGATCCAGCTGATTCAAAAAACCGAAATTTTATAAAAATATTTGTGACCGATCTGTATAAAAATAAAAATCTATAGCTTAAACCAGGGCTTCAAAAAATAAAAAATGCGTTTTGTCCGATATCTCAGTTATTATTGAACCGATTTATTTCATTTTTTCAGAACAAAAATTTAGAAAAAAATGTCCGAGACTTCTTTGTAAAAACGAAGTCCCTAGTATATACAGAGGCTTCAGAAACTGGAAAACCAGTTCTAAAAACCGGTTTTTTTAACATATCTCCGCATTGTATGAACCGATCTTGCTGAATTCCAATAGCAAAATTCTCGAAAGCATTTCCGATCGTTTGTTATATATATTATATATGTCAGTTATCGGTGGGCTTCATAAACGCCATTTCAACCGACACACGGACGGACGGAGGGACGGACGGACGGAGGGACGGACGGACGGACGGACGTACATGGCCCTATCGTCATCATTTCTTACAAGGATCCCGAAAATGTAAACTTTTTTGCTCTCCGACGAAAATTGTGAGAATTACAAACGGAATGACAAACTTATATATACCCTTTACACCTTTGGTGAAGGGTATAAAAAGGATAGTCCAAAGATACTTAAAAATATTGCACAAACATTTTGAATATAACTGAAAACTCTGCTGTACATAGGTTAGTATGTCGTTAAATTAAAAAGTAAGGTTATGAGATAAAATCACACCTCGGACTACCCTTAATATAAAATTTGGTTCAAATAGATAGGCCAAATTTGTTAGACCTATTTATTTAACTATTAATGAATATATTAAATATAGATATATAGATATTAATATAGAATTAAATATATTAGATTCATAAATGTTTACGCAAATTTTAATTATATATTATTTTGGAAAGACTATTTCTTATTTTAAGCTATATTTTTGTATCCTTTTTTGATAAGCATTGAAAAATCGAGCAAAATTTTAAGGTATACATTAATCAAATAACTCGAGTAACTTAAAAGATTTATTCGATTATTCGAGTAATTTAAAAACTGCATTTTCGAGTTATTTGATTATTCGAACAATGAAAAAGTCGAGTAAAATGAATACTCTAGTATCAAGTTAATATTCGACACAAATAAGTTTTATATGAACATAAATGATGCTGCCAAATTTTACAAAGATCGGTCCATAATTTACCATAGCTCTCATATAAGGCCCTCTTTCGGGAATCACCCAAAAGTGAATAAATTCATATAAATGTCAGCATCAACGTAATATTCTGTATTTGTATGTTTTATTTTACACTTATGAGTATCGGTCCACATTTGACTCCAAGTATAATAAAAGAATAATAATGTACACAATGGTGTAGGGTATAATATGGTCGGGCTTGACCAACTATATCTTTTTCTCTCGTTTTAAGTGTAAAATATGTTATTCATCTTTAACTTCGAGTCTACATTAGACAAACTTTTATCAAGACAAACATTAAAACAGACGCCTAAGAAGAATGGAAACACTGGATCTTGGAAGATAACACTACTAATGAAAACTCTACGTTGGATTTTGCAGTGGCAATATCAACAATAATTTAAGTTATTTAATAATTTCTGAAAAAGAAAGATTCAACAAAAAACTAATATATATGTAAACAAAAAAAAAAAAAAAAATTTATCATGATAAAGATTTGTCTAATAATGTAGACTGAATTTGTCAGTATTATTGCAGCGTTAACTTTGAGTCTACATTACTTTGAGTCTACATTAGACAAATTTTTATCAAGACAAACGTCAAAATCGGAAGGAATCTATACAAGGTAGCCTCAGTTAAAAGCTGATTATTATTTTTGGTTGTTACAGCTGTTAAACTGCATACATAAAAAACATTAATGAATTCGCCATATTGTTGTTTTTGCACAATTGTTGCCACCTTCCATAAATTCGAGTTCATTTTGACGTTTGTCTTGATAAAAATTTGTCTAATGTAGACTCAAAGTTAGAGAAATTTGTATCAAGACAAACGTCAAATTTTTGTTTGAGTTGCAGATAATTTTTTATCTCTGTCAATTATAGGGGAAAACGTATATCATAATAAACCATGCAAAAAGTACCAACAACAATCAAGATGGCGTCTTTTATCAAGCATTATTAAGACAAAGTTGTCAGAGCTCGAGCGCTGACAATTTTCTTTTAACGCTGCAATAACACTGACAAATTCAGTCTACATTAGACAAATCTTTATCATGATAAAATTTTTACGTGTGTCTTGATAAAAATTTGTCTAATGTAGACTCAAAGTAAAGGAAAATTGTCAGCGCTCGAGCTCTAACAACTTTGTCTTGACAATGCTTGGTAAAAGACGCCATCTTGATTGTTGATTGTTAATTTCGGTACCTGTTTGAATTTTATAAGATGTATGATATGCTTTTATTTTGTTTACAAAAAATTACGACAACCAATTGGTTACTATTGTCACACAAGTCAATTTTCTGAAAAATCTCATATTTTCAATAAAACAAATTTCAACTTTTAAAAATATATAGTAAACTAATTTATATTTATCTGAACTTTGTATTTCTGAAATTCTCATTAAATACTTTATAACGTGTGCAAAAATTATTATAATACCTCTATATAACAATTTAAATTTATTTATAAAATATTTCCCTGTGAACGTAATTAGCATTTTTTTTGTTTATTTATTTTAAAAAAAGTTCTACAAATTTTAAAATAGTAAAATTTGTTATATATAATTTTGAATAAGATATAATTTCCTTTAAAATGATATATAATATGACTATTTTGTGTTTGTAACGTTTCTAGTAAATAAATTTCAAATATGTAAAACGCAGAAAAATTGTGAAATTTTTCTGCGTTGGTAATGAACAATTGCGTATGAAAAACCCATATCAAAAATGAAATTGAAAAAAGATTCGGCTGTGCCGAAAATTCAGAAAAAAATGTCCGAGACTTCTTTGTAAAAACGAAGTCCCTTGTATATACAGAGGCTTCAGAAACTGGAAAACCGGTTCTAAAAACCGGTTTTTTTAACATATCTCCGCATTGTATGAACCGATCTTGCTGAATTCCAATAGCAAAATTCTCGAAAGCATTTCCGATCGTTTGTTATATATATTATATATGTCAGTTATCGGTGGGCTTTATAAACGCCATTTCAACCGACACACGGACGGTCGGACGGACGGACGGACGGACATGGTCCTATCGTCATCATTTCTTACAAGGATCCCGAAAATGTAAACTTTTTTGCTCTCCGACGAAAATTGTGGGAATTACAAACGGAATGACAAACTTATATATACCCTTTACACCTGTGGTGAAGGGTATAACAATATGAAATGAAATTGAAAAAAGATTCGGCTGTGCCGAATCTTTGATACCCTTCACCATATTACCATCTTACCATCTTATCGACATCATATTACCATATTACCGACAATTAATAAAATTTTCGCTTTAACGTATGCTTGCATATTTTCTAAATCTAAATTTTGTTCAAACTACGAAAATTTGAATATGAAAAAAAAAAAAAAAAATAATCATAACAGGCTTTGCTTTTAAAAAAGAAACAACAACAATTCCATATATATTTATTTTTGTATGTACAAACTGACTGAATACACAAAGAACAACAACACTGTTATTCATTATATTACTGCTGTTGCTAACTAAACTACTTGTCTATACAAAAAACAAAAAACGTCACTAATAGTCATTACAATGCTTAATATACATGTTTGTGTATGTATTTATGTATATTCTTAACAAATATATTTTAGTTTTAAAAAATAAACAACAACAATTCCATATCTATTTATTTTTGTACAGACTGCATATACAAAGAACAACAACACTGTTATTCATCATATTACTGCTGTTGATAACTAAACTACTTGTCTATACAAAAAACAAAAAACGTCACTAATAGTCATTACAATGCTTAATATACATGTTTGTTGGTGTATTTATTTCTTAACAGATTTGTTTTTGGGCCATAACTCTGTTGATTATAAACGAATTTGGTTTATTAAAAAAACCGAAATTTTATAAAAATATTTATGACTGATCTGTGTAAAAATAAAAATCTATAGCTTGAACAAGGGCTTCAAAAATAAAAAATTCGTTTTCCCCGATATCTCAGTTATTACTGAACCGATTTATTTAATTTTTTCAGAACAAAAATTCAGAAAATAATTTTCGAGCCCCCTTTAAAAATTCGAAGTCCCTGGTATATGCAGAGGCTTCAGAAACTAAAAAACCGGTTCTAAAAACCGGTTTTTAAAGCATATCTCCACCATTTATAAACCGATCTTCCTGATTCAAAAAACTGAAATTTTATAAAAATATTTGTGACCGATCTGTATAAAAATAAAAATCTATAGCTTAAACCAAGGCTTCAAAAAATAAAAAATGCGTTTTGTCCGATATCTCAGTTATTACTGAACCGATTTATTTCAATTTTTCAGAACAAAAATTCAGAAAAAAATGTCCGAGAATTCTTTGTAAAAACGAAGTCCGTAGTGTATACAGAGGCTTCAGAAACTGGAAAACCGGTTCAAAAAACCGGTTTTTTGAACATATCTCCGCATTGTATGAACCTATCTTGCTGAATTCCAATAGCAAAATTCTCGAAAGCATTTCCGATCGTTTGACATACATATTATATATGTCAGTTATCGGTGGGCTTCATAAACGCCATTTCAACCGACACACGGACGGACGGACGGACATGGTCCAATCGTCATCGCTTCTTACAAGGATTCCGAAAATATAAACTTTTTTGCTCTCCGACGAAAATTGTGGAAATTACAAACGGAATGACAAACTTATATATACCCTTTACACCTGTGGTGAAGGGTATAAAAACATAAAAAAAATTTACAATTTGCAACGTAAAAATCCATTATAGCCTACAACATAGATCATTGACATAGATATGAAGCTTAAAACAATTGTTTTTGTTTTCAATGAAATTGTTTACCCATTCTTAGACTTATAATCTATGGCCTACACCTTCAATTAATTTGAACGGAAAACAGCCACCGCCACCTCTAGATTGTGTTTCACCACTATATTCGCTGACAGCCGATTTTGAGGCGGCCCATGAGTTTTTAAATAAGCCGCCGCTACCTTTAAAATTCTTTGGCACAGGTCTCTGACAACATATTGACAAGACAACGTAAAAAATCGTAAAATTTTCTATCACGGCAATAAAAATAAACAAATATTTGACTAGCTAAAAATATACATACATTTAACAATAATAAATTATAATTAAATTAATCAAACAATGACATCTCGAAAACGCAGTGGCAGCGGTTCCTCAAAACGACCCAAAGAAAAAGTTGTTTATATCTATGAACTATTCTTTCGTGGCGAAGATCCAACACAAGAAAGTCCTGAATTTTGGAATGAATTCTTTTTACTGCAGCCCAACGTTGAGTCGCTCGAGGGTGAAGTCACCAAGTTAACAAGTGAACAATTTGCGGTGGTTAAGAAAAATCTTAATATGATTTTTCAAAAATGTATAGAAATGTTGGACACAGGTGAGTGAGTAGTGAATGAGGGAGGAATTTTAAAGAATTTGGAATAAAATATATGAAGAGTTACAGGGTGTGGCTTGGTTTTCTGTGATTAATTTGTCAATTAAAAGGTGTAAATATATTGTTTATGAATTTTTTTAGATCATCCCAAACGTTTGTGCAATAGTTTGCAGACATTGTGTTCTTTGTTCTTTGCTATATTTAAAAAATCGACGTTGGATAATTCTTATGATATACTCAATGAAATATTTGGCTATGAGCATATGGATAAATGGATGAAACAATTAATGGTTCATTGTAACCAAATATTGTTGGGTGAGTAAAAAAAAAAATGTAAAAATTTAAATAAATTTGGGATTTTTAAATTTTAAAATTATAGATGGGCCTAAACAAGAATCTCTGGTATAGATTAATTTATTTTTTTAATACTTTTTAGGAGATGTAACTGAAAATGCCCGCTTTATGTGCTTAAAACTTTTATTGGTTCTGGTGACCGGTACCGATAATGTTAGTCAAAATGTCTTGTTGGAATACCTTATGATGAACACACTATTTGATGCATTTGTAAGGTTATTAAGTGATCCAACTTTAAGGGCTCAACATGGACATGATATTGTTATTTTACTGACTATTTTGGTTAATTATCGAAAACATGAGGCGACCAATCCATATATAGTGCAGCTATCAATATTGGCCGATGAATTGGCTTTAAATGGGTGAGTTATTGTATAAAAATTGAGAAATTCATAATTAATCTAACTCCGTCATTTAATACCAAACATCATAATTGATTTTAAGGATTGATCAAGTTCAGTTTTAGTTCACATCTAGTTCAGTTCGAGTTCAGTTTTATTTCATTTCTAATTTAGTATTAGATTATTTCTAATTTAGTTAAAGCACAGACCTAGTTCTTTCCTAGTTTACTTCTAATTCGGTTCTGTTCTAGTTCTGTATTTCAATTTTAGTACAATTCAATTTTCATATCCTGTTCAGTTGTTTTTTATTTGTAGCTTAGTAAGTGTTCAATTCTTACTCATTTCTAGTTCAGTTGAAGTACATTTTGTCATTAAATAAAAAATCCAAATATGGTTACCATCAATTATATATTACCTTTAAATTTAATAAACTTTTTTCTTTCTCAGTTATGGCCAAATGATTTCACAATCTTTGATTGACTTTTGTCGTCAATATATGCAAAGTTTAAATAATGCGCAGTCCTCATCATGGTTTTCATCATTATCGAATATTGTTGGCAATATGTTTGTTTCGGATGAAGGCTGTGAAAGGGTACAACAGATAAAAGCCAACAATGGTCTGCTACTAGCCTTGTATGAGGCAGTACATTTAAATCGTAATTTTATAACAACATTGGCTCATACACAAGCCGAAACTAGTGCACCGCCCTCACCTAGCAATACCTTAAGTTTAACACAACCAGTGCCTGATTTAGCCAATGCACCCATCATAGATATGACACAATATCCTACTAATCTTTTAGTGGCGGTATTTCAATATTGGTAAGTTAAAAGAACATATTTTATACAATTTTATTTTTAAGTTCTTGTTTTTTCTCCAGTTCCATTGTAATGCAGGACAATAAAAATGAATCTAGTGTAGCCAATCTCAAACTTTGCTTCTTAATACTCACCTGCATTTCCGAAGATCAGTATGCCAACTCCATGATGCATGATAGTAATTTAACTTTTAAAGTTATGCTACATCGTGCCCAAATGCGTCATCGTAAACTGAATGTTGATCGTGTGGGTAAATCTCAACCATTAGCTGCTACTTTATTGGATTTGTTAGTGGAATTTATTGTTTCTCATTTAATGAAAAAATTTCCCATGGAATTGTATTTGTTATGTGTGGGTGTTATACATCGTATTCTTTGTTATCAAAAACGTTGCCGTGTTCGTTTGAATTATCCCTGGAAGGAGCTGTGGTCAGCCCTAATTGGTCTTTTGCGTTTTTTGGTTAATCAAGAACAAACATTGGTTAAGAAATGCAATATTTTCTATTTGTCATTGCAGGTTAGTTAAAGTATTTTAATTTAAAAATATTGAAATTACAGATAAACACATTTTTTATTCCTTTTCTATTTAACAGGTCGTTAATATTTTCAATTTATTTATCACCTATGGCGATACCTTTTTGGCCACCACCAATAGCTATGATGAACTTTATTACGAACTTAATCGAGAGGAAAAAGTATTTACCGAATTGCATGCTATGGGTAAATTTCTAATATTATTTTTAAATAATGATATATGTGACTTACTAACCAATTATACTCTACAGTACTTCGTTATACCACAATGCCCGATTGTGAGTACAAAGATGATGTTATTAAACTTTTAAATGCCTTAGTCAATATTTTGGCCATTGTTAAACATTTTCAAAATAAAATCAAAGAATGGCTAGCCGAACAGGGTCTATCCACACCCACAGAAGAACAAATCCTAGAGGTGGTGCGTAAAAATTACGATTTAACTTTAAAACTTCAGGACTCTCTAGATCATTATGAACGTTATGCCGAAGCTCCAAGGCATACAGCCTTTTTCAAGAATATGGTACGTGATGTAGTAGCTGACACACGTAAACAAATATATGGTTATGTTAAAGAGGCCGTTTCAACCATTCCAGAACCAGACAATGCTATGATAACTTCTACATCTTCTAACACTTAAGATGTGTTGTTAAAAGTAAATTTTAATTTTCTTGAGGTTTTTAGGAAAAATAAAAAGAAAATAATTTTTCTTTATTAATTATTATTATTTTTAGCTACATAAATTGTGTAATATTGACTGTTGATTATATAAAATGATTTAATTTATAAAGTGAAAATTCTAAAAAATATTATTAACAAACTGTTTGCTTTATTTAACGAAAAAACAAAGTATCAATGAAATTGTGTTTAACTTAAAGCTGTATATTTATAAAAGAAGAAAAACGAAACATATTTATGAATCATTAAAGCATATTTTTATTATTATATTAATATAAATAATATTTGTATTTTAATTTTTTAATTGGGTTGTAAAATAAAAAAAGATTTTTAAGTTGTTCTTTTGTTTCCTACAAACCACTTCCCCAACCGGTCAAGAGAGGCGCCTGAAATTCTGCGGTTGTAGATAGCCATATGAATGTCATACTAGAAGGCCTTAACAGACAATCAGAAGGAGAAATTTATTTTTTCTATCTGCAGCAGCCAGATATAAGGAATCAGGATCGTTTTTAAAAAATTGTATACCCAAGGTGTCCATCTTTGGGATCCTGTGGACTAGCCCCCTGTAGGTCTATTTGGTCCAAGCTCAAAACTTGAACACCTTCACTATCACCATGTAAACAATGGAAATCGGAACAGACGTTACGAAATTCCATAATTATTTCCATTTCATTTTTTGGATCGCACACTGTGCGCTGGTTGAAGGTTCCAATTAATAAGTATGCAAAGTTAACCAAAAGTTTTATTCAAATCGTATTATGTTCGCAAAGTTTCATAATGAAATTCTATAAAGAATTTTAAGGGCAAAAGCAGAGAACAGTTCTTCTTTTAACCCATGGTTGTCATTGGATGTTATTCTTTATAATTCTTGTTCACTGCTTTTGAAGCACTTCTCTTAAAACTATGTTTATAAAATTTTTTAATAAAAATTTTGTTTTTGCCCTATTATATAATAATAAAAATGCTTTAAAATTTAAATGTTGTTAGAAATTATTACAATTTTTCCCGCAAAAATTTATTTATTTTCACTTTTTTTGTATTTAATTATTAAGAAATTCCAAAAAAGTTTAAAATATGCACTTTGTTCCACTTTTGAAATTGTGAAAATGTTATTTTTTTTGGAAGAACATCGTGTTTTGCTGGGGGTGAATAATCTTGTATTACTGGGCTGATTAAAAAATGAAGAATGGAAAGATGAGATAAAAACGACGCACAGTGCTTTGATCCCATACAACGATGGGACAAAAATAGAAGGAGTTGTCGTAGCAAATTGAAACTTGGTACACGTATTACTTTAGGCTTAGGATGAATAAATACGAAGTTTTGATTTTTGGCGCAAGGACACGCCTATTTACCATATATTCGAAAGTTAGAAAACTATTTTTTTTTTAAATACTGGTCTGAACTTTACCAAAATTTGTGCCAGTCGTTAAAAATTGTTAATAAGTCTTCTAATTTATGTTTTAATCGGAGCCAAGACACGCCCACCTCCCTGAAACTAAAAAACGGATTTGCTGCATGAATACTAGTCAGAATTCCAACAAATTTTGTGATTGTAGTTAAATATAGATTATTTATGATTTTATCAATTTTTATTTAAATCGGAACAAGAACCGCCTACCTTTTTTTTTTTTTTTTAATTTTATAAAAATAGAAGCAGAAAATTGAAACTTTGCACATATATTACTTTAGATACAGAGTAACTATATACATAGTTTTGAAAAAATCGGAGCAAAAACATTCTGAAATGTGAAAAACGCATTTTCTTTCAAAAAACTGGTCAAAACAGTATTGAAATTTACGATTGCTATTAAAAATAGGTTTTTTATAGGTCAGACAATATTATATTTAATAGGAGCAAGAACAAACCTACCTTTCCCAAGCCCTATCATTATTAAATATTAATTTAATTTCCGCACCCATATTTTATGTTGAGTAAATCATTAATTTGCCTAATTTCGACCGATTTCCGTTTAAAGGTTGCTATATTTTTTTAGTTTTAAACATTTTATTAAATTTAAAAGTAATGTCGATTTTATAACACGACATATTTCAACATAAAGAATTTTTTGACCTTTGTGTAATAAAAGGAAAATTTATAAATTTTTTGAATTATTATTTTTTTTAGTTGTGGCAAAAAATAGGAAGAACTTTTTTTTTTATATAATAAAAAACAATACTAAATTTTAGATTTAAACAAAAAAAATTGTATAATTTTCTATAATTTTTTTTAACACTCCATCGAACTCACGTAATTTTTGTATTAAAATTTAAAAGTTCTTTATAATTAGCGCCATCTGGAGGATTTTTAGCGTAATATATTAGGTCCAAAAAATATATTTTTCTACTCCTTAGTTGTTTTTTAAATTTCGAAATAATTTTTATAATTATTTTATTATAATTTAGCAAAATGAATTACGTTAACATTGAGACCACTTTGAAATTGAAGTAAAAACGGAAAATAAGACACTTTTTCAATTAAACTTTTTTTAAAGTTGTGGCAAAAAATAGGCTCTAACTGTTTTTTAATCTATTAAATAACTATAAAAACTTACATAAACTGTAAAAAAAAAATTTTATAATTTTTTATAATTTTTTTATATCCTTCACCAAATTTAAGGAATTTTCAGGTTTTGTGTAAAAAATAAGTGTGAATTTGAGCAATAATATTTATACATTCGAAACACATTATTTAAAAACTGGTAATAATTTTAATTTACCAATATTTTGAGGTATTAAAAAAACAAAAGCTGGATACATTTCATCAAAAAATGAATTTTTGACGATTTTTTCTTAAAACTGTTTAAAACCATCTTTTTGCTTCATTAATATTGGCTTAAAATTCACCAAATTTAGCGCCCTCTAGTAGCCACAAAAATAAATATATTCAAAAAAATCTTTTTAAATTGTATGTTCTATATTGTTACCTTTCTAAAAACGTATATTTCAACTCAATTTGAAAAATGTTTTTATTTTGATTTTTGTCTACTCCGGCAACACTGCCTTCTTCCCACAAAGAAGAAATTCAATTTTTCAGTAAAAATTTAATGAAATACCAGGCAAACAGAAAGCCCTGAAAAGCAGTAGGGTGCTTAAAATTAAAAATTATAGCATACTTTAAGGATAAAAAAAACACTGGTGCACTTTAAACTGTAACCTTTAATCTATAAGGATTTTCAAACTGTCGCAAAAGCAGTGTATCTCTAACTTGTTGTGACTCATAAACTAATAAATTTAAGCTGACCCTTGAACCTAATTTTTTACCTATAATTAACCCCAATAATATTCCTCTGAATATAATGAATTATAAACATTTTCTTTTATAAGATTTTTATTAATTGAATTATTTATACTTTATTGAAGCTTTTCGTATGTAGTTTTATATAATATATTTTATATGATTTTTTATAAAAATGAATAGTGGTGATATTTTCTTAGTAAATCTATTACATTTTTTTCTTTTCATTTCAACTTTTATTATAGAGTCGTTATTTAATACATACTTTTAATTACTAATAAATATTGAATATATGATATTGTAATAATTATTTTTTTTTTTTTAAAGCATACCAAATAAAATTTAAAATCTATAATTAGATAAAATATTTATAAACATTTAAAATGCTTTAAAGACAAATGTTTTTCTTTAGAAACAACTAAAAACGAAATTAAATTACATATAAAATAAACACTTGGATATAAACAAAATAAAACGATATTATTTACAATGAGAAAAACATCTAAATTCTAAATATATATATATTTTAATTTAAAAAAAGGAAAAAAATCGTTCGTTTTAATTAAATATAGCTAAAGGCACAAATTTACTATAAAATTTGTATATAAAACTTTTTTTCTTCTTTTTTAATTCTTAGCTTAAAATTAAAAAAATATAATTTTAATCCTTTTAATTTTTATATAAAACTATAAAACAAAACTTACTAAACAAAAAAGTAGCTAATTAAATATAATATATATGTATGTACTTGTATATACCTAGCGTATATTTACAATATTTTTAATTTATAATATTATATATGTATAAGAAATGTTGCTTACTATTACAAATGTTTTTATATAAAAAATATAAAATTAATGTATAAGAATGATTATGATTATAATTGATATCTTAAAACTATTTAAAAATGATCTACTTTAACCGAAACTGTATGAGCTGCTGCATTACTTGGTAAATCGATATTATCCCATTCGGTATGTATATTTTTTTCACTATCGGTGGCCTTCAAAGCTAAACCCAAAGATGTTGTTCTACCTGCACAATGGGGTATATTAAGAGTTACGGGCACTAGAAATTCCAAACCCTGAGGACCACACATTACTAGGGGTGACAGCATGGTTTCACCTGAGAGTAGCAAGTAAAAAAGGTAATTGTAATTAATATTATTTTTTAATTTATATAAATTTAAATTGTTTAATTAAATATTTTGTAAGTGTAATTAAAAATTTATAAGTGTGTAAGTGTAAAAATATTGTGGTAAGTGTTTAAATATTTGAAAAAATTCAATTTGAAATAAATTAAAATTATATCAAAATACAAGTTTTTCTAGGCGCTAAAAATGATTGAAGGAGAGTAATTTAAATATAGTAAAAAAACATGCTTAACTACGAGAGAAAGATTTTTACAGATATCAGACTAAAAGAAAAAATTTAAATTTTTTAAAATTTAGAAAATTTGTATGGAAATCCCTATTAAAAAATAAATACATAGGTACATAGATTTTTGAATTGATGCCATAGAAAAAAAAAAAACTCAAATTCCAACTCTTTTAATTCGCTCAACAAAAAAAAAAAAAAAAAAATACTCTCTTCAGACGTATAAATTAGCTCTGTAGAAAAGTCTACTAACACATATAATGAGATAGTTTTTTTTTTGACATCTGAGTTTTTTAAAATTTAAACTTGTCTGAAATTTAATAGATTTTTTCGAATCATATATTCATTATTATATAATTTTTTTTTTTATGAAAATACATGTTTCGAAAAATTCGAATAAATTTCGGACAATTATGAATAATATTACTTTTCTTATGAAATAAAAGCCAAGTAAAATTTTTGATTATGACAAAATAGCTAAATTCGATGAATTTCAGTTGTCAAAAGTAGATCAGGGTTCATATACAGCAATTTTTATTTCTGCAATTTTAAGTTCGTATGAGAGAAAAGAGAAGGAAATACTAAGCTTTTACATCTCTCAGAATGACTTAGTAGAAAAAAAAAAAAATATTTTTGAAAAATTTCAATTAAATTATTAATTAATCAGAATTTTAAATGATTTCAAATATTTTTATAGTTAAATATATTACTCAAAATCGAAGTAGACTAACAAATTAAATTTAGATTTTACGTGAAAAAATTTAAAATTCAATTTCAATAATACATATTCAATTACTTAATTAATTGAAATTCAACCTATTAAAAAAATTTTATATTCAGTTATTAAAATTATCACTTATTTTTATTTATATTTGATTAATTTATTAACTGATACAATAAGAAAAATAATTAAAAGCCTATAAATTTTATTTATTTTTAATAAAAATATTAGAAAAATTTATTTTTGATAAATTGAATAATTGATACAATTAAAAGAGTAATTGGAATAGTTTTTATCTTTGATAAATTGTTTAATAGACCATATTTTTTCTATGTATGTCTGAATCCCGACTAGTTTATAAATATTCACAGAAAAATATTGTCAATTAAAATTTTTTTCGAAGATTAAAAATTGTTTCAATTAAATTTTTAATTGCATCAATCATTGGAGTACTAAAATTAAAAAATTTCTGATATATTTACTGAAAATAAAATTATTTGTCAGATATTAAAAAGGATTTCAATTATTTTTTTAGTTGTATTAATTAACAATAAAGCTATTTTTTTCTTAAAAAAAAAAATAAGTAATAATTTGGGTAGTTGAGTATTAAATAGTTCAATTAATAAAATAATTGAATATGTAATTTTTGTACTTGAAAAATTTGAATAATAATAATTTGAATTTAATATATTAAGGCCCGGTTTTATACTTTTATTTAAGTGCAAACTTAGGCCCGGTCTTATAGTGCTCACTTAGTGGCGATATCGTATAAATAAAAATACAAAAACTAACAAAATTTTAAAAATCTGCCAAAAAACGATTTAAATTTTATTACAGAATAAGCTTAAATTTTAAGTTTAATTTCTGCAAAGCGACTTAATTTATACACATTTAAAGTTGGGACATTATTAAAGTTTTATTTTTACTGCATTATTGTGGAAAAAGTATTACAGATTTATTATGAAATATTAAAAATTATTTTGCAGTTAATCGGTTTGCAACAATGAAGTAGTGTCTCTATTAATGCAATCTAGAATATTTGAATATTTCGAGGACGTATAAAAGTCTGTGGCAAAAGAAAAAAACTACATAATTAATTTTTTTTTTTCGGATTTAAAATTGAAATTAAAGGTTGAATTATCTTCCGTGTAAATATATTCGCAATTCGTATGAAAATTATGTTGTATATTTTTGAAACCGAAAAAAGTAATGGTGTTGTTTTTCCCTTTTTAAAATTTATATTTTGTTTAAATAATATCTCAAGTTATACATTTTTTTCAAAATGGAATCTTAAAATATATCTTAAAATATGTTAGATTATGTACTTATTCCATTTTCAAAATATTATAAAAATAAAATTTATGTCTTAAAAACCTGAACTACATAAGGTAGAATTATTAGGGAGAGTTGTCACTTTTTAGGTCTTCTTATGTCAAACAATTTAAAAAGTAAAAAAGAAAAATACAATTAAAAACACATGAAAATGTTTTATTTACATTTGCAATGTTCCTGAAATAGTTCATTCTTTGGACATTTTGGGAGCTTTTCCATCGATGTTCATCCTCAAGGAAATTTTAATACACAATATATAACATACACATTTTGTTTTTAACACAAAATTCAAAATTATAAAACTTTTCACAAAAATTTGTAGTTTCATTTTATAAATATTTTTTTTTCTAAATCATGAATTTTAATAGAGGAACTGTGGAAAAAAGCATAACTTAATTTATAAAATTTTTACATTTCGAAAAACTATCTCCTAAAGTAGTGAACATATTTCTGTAAAAAATGTAATGGAATACAAGAATTCTAAGAATTAAGAAAACGGAAAACAATATAAATCAAGTTATGTAGTTTTTAATTTTGGCCACAGAAGTGTAGCTAAAAATTTATATTTAAGAAAAAATTACTCATTTTTCATATCAAGTTCGTAACGACTAAAATTTAAAATTATGCATGTATGTCAATTGTTAAATATTTTATATGAATGTCGAAGCTAAAATAGAAAGTTCGATTTTTTGGTACAGCTTAAATATTCGATTCGAAGCAAAAAAGACATATTTGTTTAAACTCGAATATTTTTTTAACAGGAATACATTCCTTACGTATTACTCGTATTAAAGGAATCCTTTATTATAATATTATATATTAAATGATAAATGATTTTTCCAATTTGAAATGATTTTCAAATGATACCTAAACCTGTTAAGTTTTCAATAAATAGGTATATTATACATTTAATTAGTAAACATGCAAAAATTAATTACTTAAAGTTAGTAACATTAAATACAAAATGAAAAGAAAAACAAATATGTATTTTTTAATATACACAATATATTATAAGATATTAGAAATAGTTTAGGTGAAAAATAAAATCAAGTGGTATGCAAAATAAACAATAATAAAAAACAAAACATTAAAAAAAAAAAAATAACAAAAAAATCGTTATTAAAATATGATTAGAAAACAAAATAAAAACGGTGTTTTAGATAAAGAAAACAAAAAATTTTTTTTTTAGAAAATTATTTTTCTTAAATAGAGTGAGAGAAGGGAAATAAAACAAACCATTTTCCATATCCAAGGGAGGGCCACCAACAGCTTGTCCCATACGTGGATCACTAACAGTAAAATATATTTCTTGTCGAACACCCGGCGCTATGGCACCTGGTGGTATTTGCAGAGAAACATTCCAAATGTTATCAGCTAAAGTGCCGCCATTAGAATCAAATATGCCACGACATGTCGAAGGCTCACGAGGCATGGTGGGAAATGAACCATTGCCGGGTGTGCTGGCAGCAGCCGGAGCAGAAGTTGGTACCGGACCGGCAATGGGTAGCGACATATTACTGGTATAGGGTGTACTGGTGGCATTTGGTGGTCCTACGGGCAAACTGGCCTGTGATGTATATTGTGTTTCGATAGAGGTGCGACTTTCACTTAATTTCTTTAGAGGTGGCGGTCCAGTTCTTTTTAGAATATTGGAAATATGAAAAGGTGCTCGGCTGGTGCGTGGTGTTAGGGGCAAAGTTGGTTTAGGTGGTTCTAAAGGTTCTATGGGTGGTCCTTCGATAACTAAGGGCGAGGACACTGCTTGGGGAGTTTCAAAAACATCATCGGATATATCTTGTGTTTCGTTGATATTATTTTCGGTTTCTTCCAACATGCCTTGATTGTGTTTATTTTCTATTACCGTAGGCATTTCGGATCTATCAAAATCTTTAGCCGTATCTACATCTAAATCATCATCTTCACTTTGTACCAAAGGCGCTGATTTGCGTGGTGATTTACTCTTAACAGCTGTATTTTCTATAACAGTATCTGAAGACTTTTGTAATTCTGATCTGCTTAACGTCTCTTCCTCCTCTGCTTCATGATTGATTTCTGCTTGTGTTTGTATTTCAGTCTTTTCTTCTTTCTTTTCATCAGTTTCATTTTCTCTTGATTGCAAAATACTTTCTTCTTTAGTCTCATAAATCGGTTCGGGTCTACCAATATCCCTTTTAGAAACATAACCCGGTTCAGCCATACTATCCAGGGCCTCTCTTCGGGTCTGATAGATTTGATCTCTTAATTGAGCTCTAGTCTTAAGAGCACTCTCTTTTATTTCTCTCCTAGACTGGTAAATGGGATCTTTATCGGATTTATCATCTTTTTCCGTGAGATTTGAATTTGGAGGAGTAAACTCTCTTTCTATGTCCCTTTTACCTTGAGTAATACGTTCTTGCATTTCCTTTTTGGTTTGATAGAGATGGTGATTTTGTCGTTCACGTTGCATTTCTCGGCGAGACTGATATATGGGTTCATGTATTTCTACTTGTTCATTGGCGGCTCCTGGATAAAATCTTCTACGGGTCATTACTTCTGAATTAGGTGCTCTACGTTGATTGTCCAACATATAAGCTCCTTGTTTACTTTGATAAATATCATCTGGTTCATAGGGTCCTTGTGCCCCACTGACCGCCATTTGTTGACGTCGACCGGCAGCACGATCGGCTGTTGTAGTACTATGTCTTCTAATTATTTTTCTACCACTTCTACCCTGACCCGCATTTGCAGCTTCGGCCTGTCTTCTTTCCAAGTCAATACAAGCTCTATTCGCATAGAGATCGTCATGATCAGTATAACCATTATTAAATTCATTATACGAACGTTCCCGCCCAGTCCTAGGTACTGTACCCATATGACCGTAAATGTCTTCAGTTTCCAAATTTTGGTATGTACTATTCATAACATCTTGTGGTGGCGGATAATGTCCGTTAGTGTAATTTTGTTGTTCATAATACTGTTCTCTACTATTGCTACCCCTCATAGCAGAGGCGGGAACACTACGGCCCCTACCGCCATAATAACGTTCATCAAATCCTGCCGGATATGTGGGATACTCATCGGGATAGTATGGTCTTTGCATACCTCTTTCCAACATTGAATGTTGTCGTCTTAAGCCCGATTTAACTTTACGTTCTGGTTCCACCATACTATTCATACGTCTTAAGGGTTTCGTGGTCTTGATTAGGGCATTTTTAATTGCTGTGAGGGGACTTTTTAACATGGATTTCTTTTTTACTTTATGTGGCAATGGTGGTGGATGCATATCATTTTCACTATAATACTGTTGTTGAACATTTGAGGGATGTGGTGGTGGTAGCGGAGGTGGACCATAATTATAATAATTGTTAGGATCATGTACAGTCGGAGGAGGTGGCCTTTCATGAGTGTAACGGGGAACTGAACGCGAACGTGGTGGCGGATGTTGTGGCGGTGGCATAGCATAATAATCATCATATCTTTGCTGATCATATGGCTCCATTTCGCTAAAGATTTTCACAAAGTGGTTTTTGTATACGTTTAAGGTTTGATTTAAATTGTGTTTAAAATTAAAAGTTTTTGGTGTTGGTGGTTTAGAAATAGTTAAAGAGGGGGGAAGGATTAAAACTAAAGTAGATCAGCAAGTATTTTAAGGAAATATAAAATGGAATTACAAACAAGGGAGAATGTTACATATATTCGACTTGACCGGATCTAATATACCCATCATCTGCAACTTTTTGTGCAATCCTAATTAAAATTTGACCTTATATGAGAGGTAGATAATAAAGTGATCGAAGCACACCTATTTTTGATTTCCGAGTTTATTTGATTTCCGAGTTTATTTGTAAAAAAATTTGTTGTCGAGGATGTTTTTGTTTAAGAGATATCGGTAAAAAGTATGAATTGGAGACGTAGCCAGAATATATATACTTTATGAGAAATATAGACTCATTATTCCTCCATCTTTTTGGATGATCGGCATAAAAATAATAAAGACATACATCCGATAAGGATGTAATTCGTTTTATGAAGATTCAAAGGCTTTAATCTGATATACAGAGATATTGTTAACAGATCTAGTTTTTACAACAATATTTCAAAGTTCCGTCCATTCTCTATATGGTTTAAGCTTCTTTTCTTTTTGTTGGTTCATTTCCTTTCTAAATTTTTTAGTATTGTAATAAGTTTGAATATTTTTATTGGAATTGAGAGCCTTGTAATCATGTCCATTTTTACATTAGTTTATAATTTTGAATTATTTCAAATAATATAAATAAAAATATTGGAATTGAATTTTAAAAACAAGATTTAAATCAATCATTGAAAATTTAAAATCAAATCATTTTAAGGTTAGTTTTAAGCATTTAATCCACTTAAACCTGGTTTTCAAATAATTTATATTAAGTAAAAATTTTTTATTACCCAAACACTGCATCACATGTTCATAACTTTATATTAAAAATTTCTCTAAAATACTTGCTTTTAAAACAGATTTTGTTATAAAGTTATATATACATAAGTATATTTAAAATATTCATATTTTTGTTTCGCGGCTTCCTTTTCTTTATTAAAGCTGAAAATATTTTTCAAAACAAATTTTCCTAAACAATAAAAAAATTTTGTTCTTTATTTTGCAAATACCAATTGAATTAGGAAAAGAAAGTAATTTATTTGTTTAGATTACCATACCATAGTATTAAAAACCGTAGACCCAAAAATATATAAAATTTATAATAATGGAATAATGAAGAATATTAATGCTAGAAAAAAATGTATGGTAATTATTTAAAAAAGAAAAGCCATTAACAAATAGTAACTATATATGAGTTTCTTACCAAAAGTAAGGTTAGTTTTTAAATGGTTACTTTTATTTTTTTAAGTTAAAGAATTAAAAATATATTATTTTGTAATAAAAGCTATTACGTTTTAAACCAAAACCTTTTAAAATTAATATTTTGTATGGTAAATTAGTTATTACTTAAAATTTTTTTGATGGTAAAAATTTTAAAATTTATGTTAGAATTATTTTTTTTTTTATTTGTTTTTAACGTTAACCCGAAAAATGTTTTATTTTCGTTTAAATTATCAAATTTTGTTTTAATTGATTAGAAAAAATTGTTGGTTGGTGGTTGTTTAGTTTTGAATTGGTTATTGCAAAATAATAAAACAAAATTTCTTTTTAACTAAAAGTAATTTTAACTAAAATTGTCAATTAATACACGGGGATATTTAAATTTGGACATACTATATAAAATACTTAACAAAATTTTCTTAAACAAAATGTTTTTATCAAATATAATTATATTCCAGTTAATTTTGAATTTTAAACATAAAATGACCTTTAACCCGCATGATTGTTGATGTTTTTTTTATTGATTTTTTTTTTTAATTTCGTTATGAATAAATGCATGATTATTTTAACAATTTTAAGATTCATTGATTAATAAACAAAAATAAAAACATTTTTCGTTAACACAAAAATTATTTAAAATTTCTAGAGAAAAACTATAAAATCAGGGGATATAGAGAGTAAGAAAGGGATATGGGTCAAGAAAAAATTGTTTGATAACAGTTACGTTGCTCAATTTAAGTTTAATAAATATTAATTGGAAACAAAAACTTACCTCATATTATGATGGTGCCCAGCTGTACCGATTTGTGGTTTACGATATAATTCAAATGCTGAACCACGTTGTTCACGACTACCAGCCAAATCTAAACCATGACGTTCCGGTGTATGAGGAGGAAGATTACCTAATTAGTAATGTTTGATAATATGCAAAACTACTTGATTTAAAGGGTAAAAGGAAAAGTTAGAACCTACCTATGGGTGGTGGCATGCCACGATGAGGAGCTATATAGGGACCGGTACCACTGCCGCCATTATAATGATGTGAGGTGGGATTACCATTATAGCCATTGGCTGCAGGAGGATAACCAGGTGTTGCAGCAGGACCATAATTATTATTGCTGCCATAAGTGGGCTGCATATTTGCTCCAGTGTGGGGAGATCCTGGAGTTTGTTGAGAATAATGATGATGCTGAGGTGCAGGAGGATAATAAAAACCATTAGGTGAACGAGGAGAACCAGGTTCCTAATGGAAAGGAACAATAAAGAAAATTAGAATTTATTTCAAAAATTAAACGTTTATTTTTACTTACCCCATTTTCTTGCCATTGATTGGATCCATTACCATTGCCGGCATTTTGCATAGGTGGTCTATAGTTTTTGGGCTTAGGAGGTGGCACAGGTTTAAATGGTCCTCCCGAACCATTGGGCGTAGAATTGCCATTCATATTACCATTTATATTTGGTGGTGGCACAACCATGCCATGTGGTGCCACTGGTTGCTTGGGAATTTTATTATAATCAGCTTGTGAGGCAGAATTATTACGACTAATGTGACATAAGACACAAAGAAAAATGTGATAAAAACAAGATGTTATGGTTTCGAAAAAAAAAAAAAAATACGACGGCACAAGGACATTTAGTTTAGGTCAACAGGATCAAAAACAAAATGGTGTAGTCAAATGGTGTTGAGAAAAATGTAAGGAAGATTTAAAAAAGAAAATTATAAAATACATATTATTAACTTATTTTTTTAATATTAAATATTAGTTTATTATTTTTGTTAAATAAAACAAAATCATAAAGAATCGTTATAAAATATTAAAAAATAAACATTACAAAGGACACATACAAACAATTACAACAAAGAATTAAGAAATGTTCGTTTTAAACAAAAAAATGTTTAAACTAATGTATCATAAATGGAAACATTTTGCACAATGGGTCGTGTTAAAGAACACATTTGTGCTGGATAGGCCATTAAAAAACCATTAGTGGTTTTACAAGAACGCCAAGTTCTATTGGGCGTGCAGGAGGTCACAGCAGTACAACTGGTTATAGTACGTTGTGGTAAAAATGTTTGGGGCGGTGGCTGCTGTTGTGGCGTTGGTAATTGTAGCTGTTGTGGGGGACAATGCAAATGAAAGGGATGTATATGGAAGTGATATCTTTAATTATAAAACAATATGATTTTAAAGGCGCACATGAAAAAGTTTAAAGGACACACAGACGGAACAACAGGTTTTTTTAAAATATTTTAATGAAATTGTTGTTTTATTTGTTTGTAATATTTACGTTTCAGTTTCATTTTATTTAGATTTAATCATGCAGTTAGTTGTTTTTTATTTTTTAAGTTTTTTTTTATAAAAAAGTAAAAAAAGAAACAAAAAAGATTGTTAAAAATTTTAATTATTTTGTTAAATTAAATTTTTACAAAAATGTTAATAGATAAAAAAAATTGTTTTTAAAATTTTATAGATGAAATAATAAAAATAAAGATTTACCTGTATTTTCCATAATCAGTTTTAGTTTCAACTTTACGTGGGCTACCATCTAGACCTAAATTTGACGGACGTTGTGGTGTGCCATTACGAGGATCTGAAATATTATTTCGGAATATAATTTTATTAGAAGCTGAGGAAAATGTTAAAAAATAAATAAAATAAAAAATATTAAAACTTCAATCTCGATTAGAGGATTAATGATTTTGAGGTGCCTTTAAGCACATAATTAATCGAGTGTTCAATAAATTAATTTAAGTTTGATTACAAAATGAAGAAAATGTAAAAAAGCTAAAATGAGTATATTGTTCTTATATATATTTATAAGATCAATATCACATAAATAAATTAATAAACAAAATAGAAGATTGTTTAAATCGAAAATACTATATCGTGTGTTTTTTTTTTCTTTTTGAAAATCCATTCATTCTGTTTATGTTTTGAACTTTGAATTTAGATTTTCTTGTGTTAACGCACGCTTAGAACCTTAAGACACATTTAATTTTACTATTTAAATACTAGAGTGTTCGACGCGGTTTTCCAACCGCTTTTAAAACCGGTTTTTTCAGTATATATAAGTTTGTCATTCCGTTTGTAATTTCCACAATTTTCGTCGGAGAGCAAAAAAGTTTATATTTTCGGAATCCTTGTAAGAAGCGATGACGATTGGAACATGTCCGTCCGTCCGTCCGTGTGTCGGTTGAAATGGCGTTTATGAAGCCCACCGATAACTGACATATATAATATGTATGTCAAACGATCGGAAATGCTTTCGAGAATTTTGCTATTGGAATTCAGCAAGATAGGTTCATACAATGCGGTGATATGTTCAAAAAACCGGTTTTTTGAACCGGTTTTCCAGTTTCTGAAGCCTCTGTATACACTACGGACTTCGTTTTTACAAAGAATTCTCGGACATTTTTTTCTGAATTTTTGTTCTGAAAAAATGAAATAAATCGGTTCAGTAATAACTGAGATATCGGACAAAACGCATTTTTTATTTTTTGAAGCCTTGGTTTAAGCTATAGATTTTTATTTTTATACAGATCGGTCACAAATATTTTTATAAAATTTTGATTTTTTGAATCAGGAAGATCGGTTTATAAATGGTGGAGATATGCTTTAAAACCGGTTTTTAGAACCGGTTTTTTAGTTTCTGAAGCCTCTGCATATACCAGGGACTTCGAATTTTTAAAGGGGGCTCGAAAATTATTTTCTGAATTTTTGTTCTGAAAAAATTAAATAAATCGGTTCAGTAATAACTGAGATATCGGGGAAAACGAATTTTTTATTTTTGAAGCCCTTGTTCAAGCTATAGATTTTTATTTTTATATAGATCAGTCATAAATATTTTTATAAAATTTCGGTTTTTTTAATAAACCAAATTCGTTCATAATCAACAGAGTTATGGCCCAAAAACAAATCTGTTAAGAATATAAATACACCAACAAACATGTATATTAAGCATTGTAATTACTATTAGTGACGTTTTTTGTTTTTTGTATAGACAAGTAGTTTAGTTATCAACAGCAGTAATATGATGAATAACAGTGTTGTTGTTGTTCTTTGTATATGCAGTCTGTACAAAAATAAATAGATATGGAATTGTAGTTGTTTATTTTTAAAAACTAAAACATATCTGTTAAGAATATACATAAATACATACACAAACATGTATATTAAGCATTGTAATGACTATTAGTGACGTTTTTTGTTTTTTGTATAGACAAGTAGTTTAGTTAGCAACAGCAGTAATATAATGAATAACAGTGTTGTTGTTGTTCTTTGTGTATTCAGTCAGTTTGTACATACAAAAATAAATATATATGGAATTGTTGTTGTTTCTTTTTTAAAAGCAAAGCCTGTTATGATTGTTTTTTTTTTTTCATATTCAAATTTTCGTAGTTTGAAAAAAATTTAGATTTAGAAAATATGCAAGCATACGTTAAGGCGAAAATTTTATTAATTGTCGGTAATATGGTAATATGATGTCGATAAGATGGTAAGATGGTAATATGGTGAAGGGTATCAAAGATTCGGCACAGCCGAATCTTTTTTCAATTTCATTTTTTTTAATATTCATAAAGACTCATTTCTTATGTCTTAAAAGTATAATTTAAGTCTAAATTGGAATTTATTCTGTGATATTAAACAAATAAATAAGTAATAATTATCATGTATGAATTTTTTAATCTATTGTACTTTCTGTAATATTTTTACACCCAATTTAATTTTTTTTGATCAAATATTTCTTTATTTTTTAAAGGTGTTAAAAAAGTTTCACCTGCAGAATCGTTTCAATTGGGACAGGATTCCATATTAAGCGATGGCTTCTGTTTATGCTAATCTTTGATGACTTTTTTTCTACAATTTCGAAACATAATTAATAATTATCTTTTAGTCATCTAGATATATAATTTGCTTAGCATTTTTTCCTTTCCAGAGCCTTCTGAAGCTCCCAAACGACGTATAAAATTAAAATTTGGCTTAATTATAAAACTTTTCGTCCAACAAATCCTAAGAGGATTTGTGTATCTTTTTCTAAGAATTTTTTTCTCTTTCCAGAGCTTTCAAAAGCTCCCAGAAGACGTAGAAAATTAAAATTCTGCTTACTATAAGTACTATTTGTCCTACAAATCCTAACGGAGCCAGATTTTGAAATCTCTATCAGGGAGCGGAAATACGTGGATCTATGTATATGGATTTATATATATCTTTCCTCCAGAGCTTTCTGATGCTCCCAAACTATTCGTTCTACAAATTCCAACGGAGCCAGATGTTGCTTGTATTTAACAAATTTTAACTTGAGTATCATAAGAATTATTGATTTGTTCAAAGAAATGTAGTCTTTTGATATAAATATTAACTTCTGCAAAAAACCGGTTAACCGGTTTTTTCTGAATTTCAAAAAGTGCAACCGGTTTTTTTAAAATAGCAACTATTCGAACTATTCGAAAATCGGTTTCTCAAAAAAGTCGAATAATCGATCACCCTATTAAATACTATAACAAAATTTAAAGTTATGAATTGCTTTTCTAATTTTACTAAATTAATTTTAAATTTAATTTTCCTTTATCATCTTACCAATATTTCTAGCAGCATTCATATCATGATATGGTGGTCTACCAGGACTACTTTGTCTATTAAGATCATTAGCACCGGCATATTGACGATGATCATGGGTACTGCGGGCATAATCGGCTTGTTGAGAACCCATAACAACTGGCGGTAAAGGTCTACCCGCACTACAAAATGAAAAAGTATTTTTATTAAAAGCTTCATTATCATAAAAAAATCGTAAACTCACTTTGCATTTGGCACTGATTTGAGATCATCAGGGGCATTGGGTCCTAAGCGGCCCAAATTTTGCATAGTCAACTGAGAAGCATTATATGAATCATAACTGGAGACACTATCATAACTGGAACCATTTTGCTGGGCTGTAGCACCGGGTATTTTCGATTGGGCCGCAGCATTCATGCGCGCCTGTCTATCCAAAGAGGCATGATGACGTTCCATAGTGTCAGCGTTATTATTCGGATTAGCAGCATTTCTTGAAATATATTCAGCTTGAACATCATCACTAACAATTGGTTTGCCAAAAAGTCTTTCTTGGGCCGAACGTCCAAGAGTGCCACCAGAACTATTAGAACGTGAAGGGGTATTTGTGGTATTAGGAGTGACAGTATTGGGTGCAACTTGTATGTCTCCGGGTTTAGATTGGCGATCTATACGTGGTGGCAAATCGGGAGCATTTATGCCATACAACGACTGAGGCCGGGTAGAGGGTGTTGAAGGATCCGAATTCAAAAGATTTGAATTTGAAGAATAACCACCACTATATTTAGAAGTATCCATAGTTTGTCGACGATTCGGTGGTGGTTGGGCAGCATGATCGTATGGAATCTATATATTTGTTGGGAGGGGTAAAGTGGTTAAATATTATTAGTATGCAGATTAGAATGACTACTACAACCATTAGAATTTATGATAAACAAATTTATTGTTTTATTTAGGTTAAGTTTTCAAAACATGCTTGTTTTGTTATGTCACGAGCAGTGTAATAATGTTTGGTTTATTGTTTGTTTTTGTTTTTGCCTCTTACCGTATATGGAGGTGGTAATCCTTCACCAATTATGTCTCTATCCCTATCCAAGTTATCCTGATTAGTGGCAATCGATGGATCTGAGCTCGACTTAACCAATTGTGGTAAATTGCCAAGAGATAATGATGTCGATGGACCAGGACTTAATTCCAAATCGGATTCTGGACTTGATGCATACGATAAACGATTGGAGGTCATGGGGAATAGGAAGTCGTCGGATAAGGACTCAACAGGCTTTATTTGATATTTTTTAAAGCATTTTGCATTTGATTGTGTCAAAAATTACGTTTTTCAAGGGAATAAGGATATAAGGAGAATCATGGGGATGTAGGAAAGGTATATTTAAAGTGTTTGTTTTTAAGGAAAAGCATTAATTAGTTTAAATAGGATTTTTTTTTTTTTTTTTAAGAAATTTGCAAAAAAAAATAGCAACAAACGTAACGTAACGAAATGTAAAAAACGAAACAAAAAATATAAAAAAGTGAAAGCAAAAAAACGTAAAACAAATAACGTATTATATAACGTAAGGTAAAACGATAAATGAGAATAAACAAATTAAACGTTTGATTGCCAAGCATTATATTTTTTAGGAGCATTGGTTTTTATGATATATCAATGGAAACAATCATTTATTGTAAATATATTCAGATAAGGACGGACACATTTTTTTATTTGTTTTTTTTGGACAAGTACATTAGGGATGGTTAGTTGTGGTTTGAATTGTTTTTTAATTTAAGGGATTATGATTTTTTTATTTTTTGGTTTTTGATATTTTAAAAAGCAAGGAAATGACCATGATGATGCGGATATATAGATGATTGATGTTTTTGGTTGTTGTTGTTTTTTGGAGTGTTTTTTTTTTTAATTTTAGATATAAAAAAAGAAAAAAATATGAAACAAAAAACATTAAGTTAGCAACATTATAAAATTTTGTTTTTTAAGGTTAATAATTTAGTGTTTTTAAGGATTAATAACATGAGGCTTTTTAAAATGAGGATTTTTTTTAAATACGAGTATTAATACATTAATAACTACATATACATGCAACATTAAGTTATTTTAATATTTACATTAATTTTTTTAACTTTGGCGTGGAAAATTTTATTTAATTTAAAAGATTGTGGAATCTCTTATTTGAAATAAAAAAAAGAAACAATTACATGCAGTTTTTGTGGAATATTAAAAAAGTTATAGAGTTAAAATCATATTTTTTCGTTTTGTATAATGTATTTAAAATTGCCTAAGTTTTGTTTGAATTTAAAAATGTTACTAAAGAAAAAAAAAAAAAAAAAAAACATTTAATAATCTTGTAATAAAATATTATAAATTATTTTGAAATCTTTACTTGTGGGACTATTAAAATAAAAAACATTTCGAGTATTTTTTCTCAAAAGTTTTTGTAAAACTAAAAAAATATTAAAACTATTTCTAATATTAAAACTCATTTTACTTTTTAAACTTTAATAAATTTTTAACTTTCACAGGAAAAATACGATCTATTAAACGAATTATCAAAGATTAAAACTATTCCAATTACCTTTTTAATTGTATCAGTTATTTCAGATTTTTCTAAATAAAATTCAAATTTAATTTCTTAGAATACTTGGATTTTGGGTAATTTATTTAATTATAAAAATATAAAATTCTGATTAATAATTTAGTTCAAATTTCAAATAAACTATTTATTAAAAATTGCAAATTAAATTAAACAAATTGAGGGATTAATTTGTTAATATATTTGTATAATTGCCAGCATAATATCGGTTATATTGGTTACCTGGATAATACTTCACGATTTGAACCTAATTACGTAGTATATATATTGGGCTGAAAACTTCTATAATAATATTATTATATTTAATATTTATTCCCAACAACTAAGACAATTAAATTCTCATTAAAATGATTTTAACTCTTTCCTTTTACATACATATTTTCAAAATCATTCAACACTTTACTTTTAATTTATTGAAATTCTCATGCAACATATTTTTCATTATGATGATTCTGACTATGACTATGATTTTGATTATTATTATGAGTGTTGCCATTGTTGTTGCTATTGAGAATATTCGAATTACTCGAAGAATGATGCAATAAATTTTGACTGCTACGTTTCAAATAGCCAATACTATTCGAACTTAAATGATTATTTCTAGCAGCCGGTATGGGATTATTTGAATTATTGTTGTTGTTGTTGTGACTAAAGCTTAAATTAAGATTTTCATCATCAACTAAAGTGCCAGCACTACTGCTATTGCCATTATTATTACAATTTAACAAATCATTTGATGAATGCGCATTGTATAGTAATGAATTGCTCAAAATTAAATCATCCAAATTTTTGCGAGTAGTTTCTAAAACATTATCTAAACTACCATTAAATGAGGATAATTTATGACCGCCACTATTGCTCAACAACTGCTGACGTGGTAAGGGTTGCTGTGGTTGCTGATGTTGTCTTGTATTAACCGTATCAGCAATTGTTGTGGGTATAGTGTTGTCGTTTTTATTATCATTTAAAAGATTTAAATTTGAATCAAAAACGGCTGATTTTTGTGCCAATTCATGATAATAATAGGCAGTGGTACGCGGCTCTATAGATGTTGCTCTGCTGCTATAACGTGAAGAACCTAACGGACCACTGCCATTATTATTACCATATGAATTCAAACCAAAACCTCCTGTAGCACCACTATTACCACCACTTGTACCTCCTCCCACTCCTGTAGCTGATGATTTTGAGGTTAAATTCGAAAGAGTTGAGGAGGCCAATGTGGTGCTAACAGTTAAATTCGAAATATTATCAGTTTTATTGGTAGCCCGGGAATTACTTCTGAAACTGGTCATCATTATATTGGGCTGTGAGCCACGATAATGAGACTCAGTTCCATCACTAAGTAAACCCTCGTCACTAGTGGCCATATCATTCGATAGGGGCTGTGTATGAGGCAAACCATTTGGCATAGAGGAGGCTGGCTTGATTATCGGTATCATTTCATATGATGTTAAACGTTTGGGCATTTCATTACTATTATTAACCAACAACTCAGGCGGTCGTGGTGGTATTAAATCATTGCAATCATCAATATCATTGTTGTCATTTTCGTTCGTTAGAGTAAATGAATTGCGTCGCTTTAAAGCATTATGATGAAAACCATTATTGTTATAATTAGCAGCGTTATAGCGTGGCACTGATGACGACATGGGTCGACAACAGGATAATTGACATGGCTGTGCTATATAGGGTGGGAATAACATTTCGGTTGGGGAATCGGGTAACTGTTTTTTTATTTATTCGATTGGTCATTTAAATGTTGTCATATATATTTTTTGTGGTAAATAAAAAGGAAAAAGATTGTAAAAAATAAAAATAAAAATGTTAATAATGTTAAAATATTAATTTAAAAGAAAATTTAAAAATCGGACAGAGAAAAACTCCTAAATTATAAAACTATCTACTCCAGAAAAAAATGTTGTTCCAAATTATATTCTTTTAAACTATATTTCAAAAAACTTTAACTGCATTTTGTAATTTTAGACTTATATTTCAAAATTTATCTAAAACTATTTTGCTGAAGTTTCCAATTTAACTAAAATGTAAAATGTTTAATTATGTACAAATTCCTTTCTTTTTTATAAAATGTTTGTCAAATGAAGATATTTTTTATTATTTTTAAACAAACATTGTGTAGTTATTTGAGTTACCTAAACCTTTATAAATAATTAATTATATTTCTGTTAAACAACTACTTTTAATCACAATTGTTTTTACAACATCAATCTTATAACATGCCAAAATATGTAGTATGTATTTTTAATAACAAAATCTATATTTTTAACCCTTCACCAGTTATTTTTATAAAAAACACTACTAAATTATAATTCTAATTAAATAAATAATTAAATTTTAATAGATTTCTCCAACTTACCTTAGTTTCTGACATCCACACAGCACCACTTTGTTGCAAATCAATGGCATCTCTTAATTTACGATACCAACTTTCCTCATCATTCAACACTATCTGAGTGCTAAAGATATGAGACCATACACGTTCTAATTTCTGACATTGTTCCAATAGTTTCTTAGAACTTTTATGTGCTGCCTTGGGCATACCCTGTCTAAGTTGTTTAATAACATGTTTACTATCGGTCTTACAGAATAAAACTATTGGATAGAATTGAGCATAATTTAAACGATCCACAGCATTAGGTGTTATATCCAGTAAAGCATGTTTGCCACGATCCATTATATCACGTATATTTGAAAGACGTACTATGCGACATTTGGAATTGGTAGTTTTATCATCATCCTGTAAAGGTGTGGAGAATTTATCGGGATAATCCTTGGCCAATTTTTCACGGGCCAAATCAGAAATGGGTCCAAAGATAACAACGGGGCGTACAAAGCCAGGATGTCGTAAGACAACACGTTCATAAGCTGGGAATTTTGAAATGCTGTCAGAGAACACAACATCATCCCAGTTTTCACGTGATAAGCTCTTAGAACGACGATGAGTGGATCTAGAAAATTAAAGATTTTTGTTTTTGTTATTAAGAAAAGAACAATAAATTTAATTAGTTTCCCCAATTTACCTCCTCCTTCTGAAAAAGTTTCCTCTCGATTCATTTGCATTCATTTCTTTTTTGGTTGCATTAAATTGTGCCGTTGCCAATTCTTCAGCTCTAGCCTTATTAGGTATTACACCTCTTTGCATTTCCTGGTGACCACGACCGATTTTCAGCACCTGCCATGAGCCCACCACACCATTATGTAATGTGTCTATAACACGGAAAACATCACCAGCTTTAAAAGCCATTTCACCTTTAGAAGGATTATCGCAATGGAAATGTGTTTTAATATGGAACGAATCACCACGTTGATTATTAACCACTTCATCGTATTCCTCCTTACAATATTGGACAATTAAATCGATACGATCTTGTAAAGAGAGTAAAAATAGAACAGCTTCTTCACGAGTAACACCATGCATATCCATATCGTTAACCTTTAAGATCTTATCACCGGGTGCAAGACCTTGCAGAGAGGCAGGAGAGCCTGGTTGGACAGCAGTTACAAATATGCCAGCCTCATTGCCACCAGTCAAACGTATGCCTACACTGCCCTCTTTTTGGAATGATATAAATCTAGGTTCTGCCGATTGGCGTGATCTGGTTAAAGGATCATCTTCATATAGTTGCCGGCGTGAGCTGTAAAAATCTTCTCCATTATTGGGTCCCCGAGGTGGTGGTGGTCTGGGTGGTTCGTCTATGCGTGAACGTGGTGTGGAACCATTGGGTGGCGTAACAGGTCTATCCAATTGTTGCAACGAAACCCCCTCCATTATAGGTCCCCTAGATCTGCCTCTAGGTGTCAAATTACTCTTTTCATCATTTAGCCCATTAGGAGGACCATTATTTGAAGATCTGGTAGGAGGTTGTACATATAAATTTTGTGACGAATACGTGGCACCACCATTCAAATATGGATCATCTAAATTATTACTACAATTCGATAATTGAGGTTGATGTGTGGCATAAATATTCTGAGGTTGGGTATTCGAATTATTTAACGGATTCACAATAGTGGCAGGCTGATTTGTTATATCTCTCAACACCACCAAATTCAAACGTTCCTTACAGCCATCTATAATCTTTTTAGCCTCCTTCAAACTCATGGTATCCGCACAATTGGTATTATGTATGCGTGTTATAATATCACCCTCTTGTAAACTATAACCATTAGCAGCCAATTGATCACGAGCTTTGCTTGAAATCTCCTTGATGAAAAGACGACAACCCAACACAATACCATAATCATCTTTCTTGCTATTCTTAGTTAGTGTTATTTTAATGGGTTGTCCAGGTTGACCATTCTGTTGGATTAACGAGGAATTTAAGGAATTTGGTTGACTCATTGTATTCGGATTCGTAGGATTAACAACCATAGCGTTAGTATTTGTATTTGGTAGGGAATTTAGACCAACATTACTCATACTGTGTGAATGCTGATGTTGATTATTGCTGACTGTATTGAGGGGTACACGTCTTTTAACTACCAAAGTCACTGTATTGCCACTGTCACGTAAAACCTGAACGGCGGTGGCATATTCAACATTTTCAAGAGAGACACCATTAACGGATATAATGCGATCGTTGACTCTGTAAAGTAATAAAAGAAGAAATTATTTAATATTGAAAAAAATTTGAAAATGTTTGTGGCGCCAATAGATTCCTATTTCAGAAATCATTTTCTATGTAATATCAACGTTAAATGTTAGCGATTTATGGACTATTATGGCAGAATTGGAATAGAAAAAAATCATGTGCGATAATTGTTAAGTTTCATATAGACAGACGGATTGACGGACATTAGTATAACGATTCATGAAGTAATTCCCTATTAATTTCTTACCGAAAATGTAGATCTGTAAACTTAGTTTTGAATCTAGTAAAGATCGGCATAATACCGCAGATTCACTTAATAAATTCAGATCTATATTTAGTTTGATTGCAATGTTTTCTTACATACAACGGACAATGCCAAATCGACTGAAACCTAGATTTTTAGTTTATTAATATAACAAAAGTAATAAGTGGAAAAAAAAAACACATATTTATAAAGTCTATAGCTGTATGTGGCCATAACTTCATGAAGTCATCTTTAAAATTTTAAATTTTCCTTAATTAGTTTCATATTGACAGACGAAAGGACGGACATTGTTAAATCGAGTCAGAATACTTTTCTGAAATGTTTGATACAATAAAATGTACATATTAACAGCTAATATAAAGCATTATAAAAATATGTACTAAAGACATTATAGTTCTTTATTTTATTAGGAGAATTTAAATACTTTCTAAATTTTATCGAATAGTAAAAAAATTTTTTATTTTGATTGAAAGTTATCAATTGAATAATTTTAAAATTTACCTGCTTAAATGTTTATAGCTAAATAAACCTAATTGTGTTTGTTTTCCGCACAACAAAATTCAATTTTTGGCCCTAAATTGTTAAATTTTCTTAAAAAAAAAAAAAAAATTATACCCAATTTGCCAAGTCTCAATTACCAACTAAACTACAGGTTATTTTAATCTAAAAAAAATGTGCCTTTCTTTTTAGCCACTTTCGTATTTAAAGAACGTACCAAAAAAACCAAAACTAATTTTATCGACACTTTAAACTAATTTTTAAATTACACTCATAAAAAAAAACATTTTTTTACACTCGCCACACTTGCTCTTGCATGTGTAACAACACACTATTGTACAAAATAAAATTCTTTTATTACATTTGCTGTTCTTTTTTATGTATTTCAGTACTTTTAAATTCTTTAAACAAACTGAAATATGAGTGTGCGTTTGAGTTAATAAAAAATTACAAAAAAAGATAAATGTAAACTGAAGAAAATGAAGATACGTTTCATGCCCTTATAGATTTTGTTAATTATAGTCAGTAATGAGATCAGTTACACACCATATGAGTTTAAAGGGAGAAAATAGGGGAAAAAAACTACAAAGGCCTTTGACATATAAAATTACATACGAATTCATTTAATAACTTTGGAACTAAAATAAATATTTTAAAATATATTAGTAAAGTTTAGTTTTGTGAAAATAAAACAAGGCCTTTGTAAGGCCCTCTTCTTACCTTAAATTTCCCTTTGAATATTCGTACATTTTATGGTATTACACATGTTTAATTGTAGTTTAAACATGATTTTACCCACATTTTTTGCTTTTCGCTTTAATGTAGTTGTTGGCTTGTACGATTATCTTTCTTTTTTAACATGTTTTGTCATTACAATCGTTACGAACTATTTGTCATTTTCTTTTTTCATCTTTACATCTTTATAAAATATTTTCAAAATTGGTCTTTTGATATCAAAACAATTGGGTTTAAATAGAAAGAGTAAAAGAAAATTGGAAATACAGACAAGAACTTTAAACCGATTAAATTGTTTTTGAAATGAGTGTAAAGAAGATTTTAAATTATTTTTAACAATGGCAATTGAGTTCAAATTGGAAAAGAAATTAGAGCTGATAATAAAAATTGAAGAGGTGGGAAAAGATGGGAAACATTTTAACTTTAAATAACAATTAATATAAAAATGCTTTAAATTTTTTAACAACTTAGAGCTTAATTAAAGAAATAATTAAAATAAAATCAATTTTATTTTAACTTTAATTTTCTTTTCCAGTAATTTTGTTTTTACTTTTTGTCCTTAAATTGCATTATTTATGTAAAAATGTTGCTTTTTTTGCTCATAAAATAAATTTTTGCCAGTTCTGAGGAGACATTTTAATTACATAAAAATAAAGCTTAACGATTTAAAGCAAAGGTAAATACCAGCGAAAAGGGTTATTTTTTTATAAAGAAGGTAATAAAGAAACTTTTTTTCCAATGAAAATTTTGCTTTTTGCTCTAAAATTTTATTTTTTTAATGAATATAAAAATGTTGCCCTTTTACTTTTAAATAAATTTGTCATTATTTTATTGTTTTTCTAAAAATGTCGCTCAATAAAAGGCAATTTTTTTTTTAATTTGTTCTGATTTAATCACAGAACTTGTGACATTTCTTTTTTATACCCACCATCGAAAAGATGTGGGGTATATTGATTTTGTCATTCCGTGACCCCATAAAGTATATATTTTTTGGGTCCTGGTTAGATTCTGAGTCGATCTAGCCATGTCTGTCCGTCTGTTTGTCTATCTGTCTGTTGAAAGCAGGATAGGGATCGAACGAGACAACCTAGGAGGACGAAATTCGGCTCAAATATTTATCTTATATAAGGTTTGTTTGGTATTGAAATAAACAAAAAATTTATGGACTAAATACTAGAAGCACAGGGTGTCCGTTGTAGCTTCATTTCCGCCCTCTTTACATCCCATATACGGTGAAATATCATCGAAATTTTGTACAAATAGTTCAAGAACCAATGTAAAATTGGAAACAAAAAATGGGCGTAGTCCGCCTACTTTACCGCCCACCTCCCAAATAATGTAATATTTGAAAAAGTTGATGGTGGGTATATAGATTCGGCCAAGCCGAATATAACAATCTCGCTTGTTTACTTTTAGTTTCTTAAAGAAATCTTTTTCAGTACTAATTTTTGCTAAAGTTGTTTGTTCTTTCTAAAAATAAAAGGTTTACATTTTGCAAACTCAAGGGCAACATTTTTAAAATAAAAAAAGGAAATGTATCTTATTCTATATATTTTTTTTTTAAATGAAAATTTAGCAAGATTTGTTTGATTTAAGTTAATTCTTTTATACCCAGACGAATTTACTTAAATTGAAAAATTTTCTTTAAACGATGGTTGTTCACATTATAGCACTAATTTATTGTTGCAAAGGGTGAAATTTGCATATTTTTCTATAAAAATATCACCCTCAAATGCCCCCCAATTAAAGGTAATGTTTTTATTAAATTTGTATTCAATTTAATCATAGACCTGTTTTTTAACTTTTAATTTCTTTAAGAAATCTTTTACAGTACTAATAATACATATATATTTTTTATAAAAATGTCACACTCAAGAAGGCAATTTTATTTTCATATTTTGCCCTTAAAATTATGAAAATGTTTAGGTTTCAACGAAATCTAAAATGTATAAGTCAATATTCGAGGGCTGTTTAAGTATGAAGCTGCACAAGAAATTCGTATTCCATTTTGCTTGTATCTAAATATAGTCCAAAAACTCTGCATTGGTAATTTACGATTGCAAACTTGTTTATTGGCCTTTGAATCAGATGTTGGCTTAAGAAGCTATGTAACTACATCTTTAACAGCGTTTACGACGTTTAGTTTAACCTCTCTTTTACTTGTCCCAAACGACTGGCACTAATAACTGCTTCCCTCAAAATTGCACCCAGTGCAAAGCGGTCGCATTTTTAAGGTTTCAACGAAACCGAAATGGATAAGACAGAAGATCAAGTGTGCAGCAGCATAAAAAATACTTATTTCATTCCGTTGTACTTGTATCTAAATATATTCCACAAATTCTGCTTTGGTACCACTAAACAGAGACAATAAGGCAATTTACGATTGCAAACTTTTCTACATAAAGAAAGTTTCATTTTAAATAGGATTTGTTCCCCTGATTTCGGGAATTACTTTTTAATATTCTTAAAATAACTCTTCCTCTATTTATTTATTCCGCTCGAATCAGAATCACTTTACGAGACGATTTACCGATGATCATCCATCCCTCTGGACGGTTGATCGGCTGCCCATATAAATAGAATGATAAAACAAATTTTTTTAACAAAGATAAAACCTGTTTCTCATAGCCTCCATACAAGCGGTTTCCCGGCATATGGCTTTAATATTTATTTTATTTTAACGCCCATGCGTAATAGTGTTAAACGACTATTACTTTCTAACCTATTATTTAATACTTCTCTTTACAATACGTTTTGTACTTTTTAATTTATATCAAATAATTATTTTTATTTTCTTCCAGTTTCTTTTTTTAACTTTTAATTCTGTTTATCCACTTATGCCTGCATTTATACAATCCTCTTTGACATTTACATTTTGTTATCTTTTTTCTGCAGAATATTACACATCATTAGAGTCTGGCATACCTGACAAATTAATGACTCCTTTTTCCTTGAATGAATCACTTTACAAAGAAATATTAAAGCGGAAGTAAATGAATTATAATTTAAACAAAATATAATTGTTGTTTATTTTTGTGCAGCTATTTTGAAAGGAAATCGATTAACCTTTAAATACAGTTTTAAATAAACATATTGAGAACACGTGTTTAAAATAAGTCAATAACAATTTTAGTAAATTTTTTTAAAACATTTAAACCAATAGTTCTAAAATATTGAGAAAAATTTTTTTTCTTATTAGAGCCTAATTTTGTAAAACGATGAAAAAATTTTTTGATATACATGTTTTTTCTCAAAAATTTGTACGGACAAAAAGTGAGGTGAAGCGATTATAAAATATAAATTGTGCCTAATGCTTAAGAAAATTAATTTAAATCCTTGAAGTAATCTATGTGTCTTAGTTATTAAAAAAAATATTGATTAATTTACTAATCTATAAGAAATTTAGGTTTTGGGAATTTAAATGCAAACATATACTTTAGAATTATTACAAATAAAATATGTCTAAAACTAATATTTACACAAATTATTAAAACCAAACCATGCCCTGGGCTAAAATTGTCTATCTTTGTATATAAAGTAATCATTATTTCCATTCTTTCTTTTATTTAACAAAAATTTACCAAAAAACGAATGTTTAAAAAATATATATATCTTATCTTAAAAAGTCTAGAACAGAAAAAAAAAAAAACATTTCAAATCTCTACCGAAAATAAAGCATTAAAAAACATGAACATGACTACCTTAAACAAACAAATGAAAAGAAAATAACCTCAGTGAGATAAGGGAAAAAACGAAAATGCATTTTTTAAAATATAAAAGAATAAAAGTAGTTGAATTTCCTGTACAGTTTTTATTTTTCTAAACTCCCTCCCTCCCTTGTGTTACTTATTATCCCGGAAAATCCATAAACGTGATTATCATAGATAAAAAAATGAACTAAACTAAATGTAAGTAAATTCTAAATATAAAACCTAAATATGAAAATGTTACTCATTTATGTTAAACACTTGTGCACGCACAGTGGGGTCAAACGCAAATTTTTTGGTAATAAATCTGTATCTCCTAAACTACTGGTTGGATTAAATTGAAATGTATGGAAGAGAAAAGCTTTGAGAAAAACTATCTTGTAGTCACCCTGTGATAACACAAGAAAATTTACAGGGTGTCAAAATTGACTACCTCGAGTATCTAAAAGTTTAAAAAAATCGTAACTTATAAAAATTAAGTCCGATTTTAAAGATTTTTATATTTCTGTAAAGTGCTTACTCACCTAAGTTATCTCTTACAGTTAAAAAGATATTTACACTTGAATTATGAATTTTTGATTTTTTGCCTCGACTTTCTTTCGTTTTTCGGAAATAAGTCCTGGGATATATGAGGTAAAAATTTTTTAAAAATATTTTATAATTTGCTATAGATTTCAAAATAACATGCTGAAAGAATTTTTGGATTATCTCAATGCGTCTAGACGTGAAAAATATTCAAAGTCAGCACTCTGAAATTGGTATGAAAAATGGCTATTTTTTACAAAAATATAGTACAATTCTTTCACTTTTTTCTCAAAATTCCTTTAAAGAAAAAATTTTTTTCTTTATATATTTCAAAAGACAAGGCTTCATAAATGGTTAATGTAGAAATTTTGAACTGATTTAGGCTTGCACCCTACATCAGGCATTGGTCGAAAATGGTGAGTTTTGGAAAAATTTAAATTTTTGTCGATTAATAAAAAAAAATGTCACGAGAGCTTTTTTAAATTTATCGACGATAGTTCATCAAAAAGTGGATTTAGAACGATTTGACACTAAACTGCTTCCCGCCCGGCCAAAATCGAATGCAGGAGAGCAGATTTCATGAAAAAAGTAAATTTTTTAAACTACTTTTTTTAATAGCATAAAAAAAGCATATTAACATAATATTTTCGCCATTATTTCTTATGTAGTGTATAAAATATATATCGATCTTTCACTCCTAAAAAAATCATTAAAAAAGCTTTACAAATAAATTTTTGGCAATATTTTTCACGTCTAGACGCATTGAGATAATCCAAAAATTCTTTCAGCATGTTATTTTGAAATCTATAGCAAATTATAAAATATTTTTAAAAAATTTTTACCTCATATATCCCAGGACTTATTTCCGAAAAACGAAAGAAAGTCGAGGCAAAAAATCAAAAATTCATAATTCAAGTGTAAATATCTTTTTGACTGTAAGAGATAACTTAGGTGAGTAAGCTTATTTTTTCTTTATCTTGCCAAACACTTTACGGAAATATAAAAATCTTTAAAATCGGACTTAATTTTTATAAGTTACGATTTTTTTAAACTTTTACATACTCGAGGTAGTCAATTTTGACACCCTGTAGATTTTCTTGTATTATCACAGGGTGACTGCAAGATAGTTTTTCGCAAAGCTTAGGTTCTCTTCTGCAACTCTTCTATACATTTCAATTTAATCCAACCAGTAGTTTAGGAGATACAGATTTATTACCAAAAAATTTGCGTTTGACCCCACTGTGTTGTGTTTACTAAAACTTCACACAAATATAAAAATAAAACGAAAAAAAAAAAAAAAATTTAAATAAATATTCATGAAGTCAGTCACATAAATTACAAGAAAATAAACATTTTGGTTTAAGCATGTGTTTTTTCTTAACAAATAAAAAATAATAAAAATAAAAAAAGACCATAAAAATTAGCCAAAAAAAAAAAAACTTACTGTAAACGATCTTCGGCTGGGCCACCTTTTAAAACATCCGAAACCGCTATAGAAGGATCACCATTAGCGAAGTGTGGATTATCACGGCCACCGGATACAGCTATACCAAAACCATAACCCGGTACACGAGTTACCGACACTGTATGATATTCCCATGTTGTACGATCACCCTGAAATTATTTAAAAAGAAGAAACAATTAAAATATAATTTATGAAAAAAATTATTAATTGCACTATAAAATATAAAACGCAATTTATTATTTAATATCTAATAAATATTGTTTTTTATATATATATATATTTCTATAAGAATATTTTATTTATAAAAATATTTTATTTGATTGAATAATGACCGGAAATGCATTTAAACTTCAATTGACTTTATCACTAGCAGTAATCAACAACAAAACATTTAAGTATATTTTTCTATACCTTTGTAAGGTATTTATAATTTTTAATTAATTTTTTTTATAAACGTTTTTGAAAATAATTTTTATTTAAACAGGAAATTTATTTTTATATTAAAAAAATATATGAAAGAATAAATGCCAGAGGAAGTAGGTGTTATATTGACTTGAAAACTTTTTATCAAAATTTTGAATTGTATATTAATTTATTCATGATTTTTGATAGTGAAAGACCACCTGTAATGTTAAATTTGTATTAAAAAATATCTAAAACATCTAAAGGTTAAAATGTGAAAAGTCATGTGAGAATTTTTATTTACTTTGAGGTTTGAATTTTGACCTCCCGGTTTAAATATGTATGTTTCTAGTTTTCTTTCAACCGTAAAAAACTTTAATCAGTAACAAACGAGAAAAAAAGATATAATCGGCCTAGCCAGACTATATGATACCCTACACCATTGCGTACATGAAAATTCGGGGAGGGGTATTTAATTAGACTTGTAGTTTGATTACAAGGTTTACATGGACGGACAGACGGACGGACATCGTTAAATCGACTCAGAAAGTGATTCTATGCCGATTAGTATAAATTAAGATGGGTATTAGACCTATATTTTTGGGTATTACAAACATTAGCACAAACGCATAATACCCTCCCCACCATTAGCACCTAACTAATGTTATTACAATTAACTTCCTGGTAAGCAGTTTGACAGCGCAAATAGAAGAGAATTTAATGTAAAATATAAAGGAAGACAAGTAAGATATTTGTAGTCGGTCAAGCCGGGATTTTGGAAGAGGGTGTTATATTGAACTTATTGGCAAGAGTCAATCGATTAAATTAAAATTCGGAAGTGAGATCTATACTTTTATAAAGCTTACGAGTGCTTAATATATTGATACAATCATTGGCATATGATATATTTTTCAAAGAGGGACTTATATGGAAGCTCAATTATCACTCTTAAAGTGATTTTTGGAAGTTGATCTTATATGGGATCTAACCTCAATTATGGTCCAAACTTCATGAAATTTGATACTTACATTTAAGCTTGAGTATCAAGCAAATTAAGCCCAATTTAACTTGTAATTGACCGATTATAACCAATATCAATAGGCTTGTTCTCACAAGGGTGTGAAGATAAATACGTCCTACACAAATGTTAAATACGCTCCAAACGCTGTTATTTGATTTTTCAAAATGAACAAATTTATTTTTGAATAAAAAAACTATATAAAAATGAAATTTTTATAAAAAAAATCTAAATTTATTTATAAAACATATTAAAATATAAAATTATAAAAAAAAAAAAATTGCCGAGTATGTCACTTATACATAAAATATCTTTAAACAAAAATGGAATACTTCAAGTGGCTCCAATGGACACAAGGAGCAGACATGAATCGGGTAAGCGGAAGAGTGGGAGTAGCCTAGGACTAGTAGATTCCAGAAATGTATATTCTACGTCCAGATTCCATCTGTGATCAGAGATATATAATTTTGAAAAATGTATTTTTTCACTATGTAAATATGGAAAAAAAAAATGGAATTTTAAAGTGGCTCCAGTGGACACAAGGAGCAGACATGAATCGGGTAAGCGGAAGAGTGGGAGTAGCCTAGGACTAGTAGATTCCAGAAATGTATATTCTACGTTCAGACTCCATCTGTGATCAGAGATATATAATTTTGAAAATTGTATTTTTTCACTATGTGAATATGGAAAAATGTGGAATTTTCAAGTGGCTCCAATGGACACAATTAGCAGACATGAATCGGGTAAGCGGAAGAGTGGGAGTAGCCTAGGACTAGTAGATTCCAGAAATGTATATTCTACGTCCAGATTCCATCTGTGATCAGAGATATGTAATTTTGAAAAATGTATTTTTTCACTATGTGAATATGGAAAAATGTGGAATTTTCAAGTGGCTCCAATGGACACAAGGAGCAGACATGAATCGGGTAAGCGGAAGAGCAGGAGTAGCCTAAGACTAGTAGATTCCAGGAATGTATATTATACGTCCAGATTCCATCTGCGATCAGAGATATATAATTTTGAAAAATGTATTTTTTCACTATGTAAATATGGAAAAAAAATGGAATTTTAAAGTGGCTCCAATGGACACAAGGAGCAGACATGAATCGGGTAAGCGGAAGAGTGGGAGTAGCCTAGGACTAGTAGATTCCAGAAATGTATATTCTACGTCCAGATTCCATCTGTGATCAGAGATATATAATTTTGAAAAGTGTATTTTTTCACTATGTGAATATGGAAAAATGTGGAATTTTCAAGTGGCTCCAATGGACACAAGGAGCAGACATGAATCGGGTAAGCGGAAGAGTGGGAGTAGCCTAGGACTAGTAGATTCTAGAAATGTATATTCTACGTCCAGATTTCATCTGTGATCAGAGATATATAATTTTGAAAATTGTATTTTTTCACTATGTGAATATGGAAAAATGTGGAATTTTCAAGTGGCTCCAATGGACACAAGGAGCAGACATGAATCGGGTAAGCGGAATAATAGGAGTAGCCTAGGACTAGTAGATTCCAGAAATGTATATTCTACGTCCAGATTCCATCTGTGATCAGAGATATATAATTTTGAAAAGTGTATTTTTTCACTATGTGAATATGGAAAAATGTGGAATTTTCAAGTGGCTCCAATGGACACAATTAGCAGACATGAATCGGATAAGCGGAAGAGTGGGAGTAGCCTAGGACTAGTAGATTCCAGAAATGTATATTCTACGTCCAGATTCCACCTGTGATCAGAGATATATAATTTTGAAAAATGTTTTTTTACACTATGTGAATATGGAAAAATGTGGAATTTTCAAGTGGCTCCAATGGACACAAGGAGCAGACATGAATCGGGTAAGCGGAAGAGTGGGAGTAGCCTAGGACTAGTAGATTCTAGAAATGTATATTCTACGTCCAGATTCCATCTGTGATCAGAGATATATAATTTTGAAAATTGTATTTTTTCACTATGTGAATATGGAAAAATGTGGAATTTTCAAGTGGCTCCAATGAACACAAGGAGCAGACATGAATCGGGTAAGCGGAAGAGTGGGAGTAGCCTAAGACTAGTAGATTCCAGGAATGTATATTCTACGTCCAGATTCCATCTGTGATCAGAGATATATAATTTTGAAAATTGTATTTTTTCACTATGTGAATATGGAAAAATGTGGTATATTCAAGTGGCTCCAATGAACACAAGGAGCAGACATGAATCGGGTAAGCGGAAGAGTGGGAGTAATATAGGACTAGTGGATTCCAGAAATGTATATTCTACGTCTAGATTCCATCTGTGATCAGAGATATATAATTTTGAAAATTGTATTTTTTCACTATGTAAATATGGAAAAATGTGGTATATTCAAGTGGCTCCAATGAACACAAGGAGCAGACATGAATCGGGTAAGCGGAAGTGTGGGAGTAGTCTAGAACTAGTAGATTCCAGAAATGTATATTCTACGTCCAGATTCCATCTGTGATCAGATATATATAATTTATAAAATTGTATTTGTTCACAATGTTAATATTATGGAGTTTCTTTGATGTGGCGTAGTTTTGGTTCTATAAAAGACATTTTCTATATAACCAAGAATTATGTCAGGTAGGGAATATAATTTAGCTGGACACAATCGTGTTAATACTTTGTTTTGCAATGAAATACAATTTTTGTAAAAAATGTTTTATCTGTTATAAAATCTTTATTTGTAAAGATAACGGTATATGCAGAATTAATCGAATAAATGAGAAAGTATGAATAAGATTTAAAAAAAAAAAAAAATAATAAAAAATAATGCGAAAAATTTTAATTTAAAGAAAAATTTATTTTGTAAAATTATAAAAACCAGGATTTTGCAATTGTATAATTCAATATCATTCATTTTTGAACTTTGTAAGGATATTTTCTTAACTCAATAGATAATTTTGTTCTTTATAGAAAAAACTAATAAAATCCAAGGAAATTGAGGTTTTTTAATTTTTGTACGTTCTATCAAGGCCTGCAAAACTATATAAAAATATTTGAAATCGGACAAGATAAAATAATTGGCAACAATTGCGAATTTTATATTTCAAAGAGACCCTACTCTAAATTCTTTTAGCTCCGCCAAATCGAACTGCTGATTAGAAGTAATAGATTTATTTCTCAACATTTTCGACTCTGCCTTACTTGGAAATTCAACATTCGTTCATATTTTCATAGCTAAAAAATATATATTTTAAAAAATATATATCCCAGACTAAATATAAACATCGAAGACAAATTTCTGGAATCTACTTGTCCTAGGCTACTCCCACTCTTCAGCTTACCCAATTCATGTTTGCTCCCTGTGTCCATTGAAGCCACCTTAAAATTCCCATTTTTCCATATTCACATAGTGAAAAAATACATTTTTCAAAATTATATATCTCTGATCACAGATGGAATCTGGACGTAGAATATACATTCCTGGAATCTACTAGTCTTAGGCTACTCCTGCTCTTCCACTTACCCGATTCATGTCTGCTCCTTGTGTCCATTGGAGCCACTTGAAAATTCCACATTTTTCCTTATTCACATAGTGAAAAAATACATTTTTCAAAATTATATATCTCTGATCACAGATGGAATCTGGACGTAGAGTATACATTTCTGGAATCTACTAGTCCTAGGCTACTCCCACTCTTTTGCTTACCCGATTCATGTCTGCTAATTGTGTCCATTGGAGCCACTTGAAAATTCCACATTTTTCCATATTCAAATAGTGAAAAAATACAATTTTCAAAATTATATATCTCTGATCACAGATGGAGTCTGGACGTAGAATATACATTTCTGGAATCTACTAGTCTTAGGCTACTTCCACTCTTCCGCTTACCCGTTTCATGTGTGCTCCTGGTGTCCATTGGAGCCACTTGAAAATTCCACATTTTTCCATATTCACATAGTGAAAAAATACAATTTTCAAAATTATATATCTCTGATCACAGACGGAATCTGGACGTAGAATATACATTTCTGGAATCTACTAGTCCTAGGCTACTCCCACTCTTCCGCTTACCCGATTCATGTCTGCTCCTTGTGTCCATTGGAGCCACTTGAAAATTCCACATTTTTCCATATTCAAATAGTGAAAAAATACAATTTTCAAAATTATATATCTCTGATCACAGATGGAGTCTGGACGTAGAATATACATTTCTGGAATCTACTAGTCCTAGGCTACTCCCACTCTTCCGCTTACCCGATTCATGTCTGCTCCTTGTGTCCATTGGAGCCACTTTAAAATTCCATATTTTTCCATATTTACATAGTGAAAAAATACATTTTTCAAAATTATATATCTCTGATCACAGATGGAATCTGGACGTAGAATATACATTTCTGGAATCTACTAGTCTTAGGCTACTCCCACTCTTCCGCTTACCCGATTCATGTCTGCTCCTTGTGTCCATTGGAGCCACTTGAAAATTCCACATTTTTCCATATTCACATAGTGAAAAAATACAATTTTCAAAATTATATATCTCTGATCACAGATGGAATCTGGACGTAGAATATACATTTCTGGAATCTACTAGTCCTAGGCTACTCCCACTCTTCCGCTTACCCGATTCATGTCTGCTCCTTGTGTCCATTGGAGCCACTTGAAAATTCCACATTTTTCCATATTCACATAGTGTAAAAAAACATTTTTCAAAATTATATATCTCTGATCACAGATGGAATCTGGACGTAAAATATACATTTCTGGAATCTACTAGTCTTAGGCTACTCCTGCTCTTCCGCTTACCCGATTCATGTCTGCTCCTTGTGTCCATTGGAGCCACTTGAAAATTCCACATTTTTCCTTATTCACATAGTGAAAAAATACAATTTTCAAAATTATATATCTCTGATCACAGATGGAATCTGGACGTAGAATATACATTTCTGGAATCTACTAGTCTTATGCTACTCCCACTCTTCCGCTTACCCGATTCATGTCTGCTCCGTGTGTCCATTGGAGCCACTTGAAAATTCCAAATTTTTCCATATTCACATAGTGTAAAAATACATTTTTCAAAATTATATATCTCTGATCACAGATAGAATCTGGACGTAGAATATACATTTCTGGAATCTACTAGTCTTAGGCTACTTCCACTCTTCCGCTTACCCGATTCATATCTGCTCCTTGTGTCCATTGGATCCACTTGAAAATTCCACATTTTTCCTTATTCACATAGTGAAAAAATACAATTTTCAAAATTATATATCTCTGATCACAGATGGAATCTGGACGTAGAATATACATTTCTGAAATCTAATAGTCTTAGGCTACTCCCACTCTTCCGCTTACCCGATTCATGTCTGCTCCTTGTGTCCATTGGAGCCACTTGAAAATTCCACATTTTTCCATATTCACATAGTGAAAAAATACAATTTTCAAAATTATATATCTCTGATCACAGATGGAATCTGGACGTAGAATATACATTTCTGGAATCTACTAGTCCTAGGCTACTCCCACTCTTCCGCTTACCCGATTCATGTCTGCTCCTTGTGTCCATTGGAGCCACTTGAATATACCACATTTTTCCATATTCACATAGTGAAAAAATACATTTTTCAAAATTATATATCTCTGATCACAGATGGAATCTGGACGTAGAATATACATTTCTAGAATCTACTAGTCCTAGGCTACTCCCACTCTTCCGCTTACCCGATTCATGTCTGCTCCTTGTGTCCATTGGAGCCACTTGAAAATTCCACATTTTTCCATATTCACATAGTGAAAAAATACATTTTTCAAAATTATATATCTCTGATCACAGATGGAATCTGGACGTAGAATATACATTTCTAGAATCTACTAGTCCTAGGCTACTCCCACTCTTCCGCTTACCCGATTCATGTCTGCTCCTTGTGTCCATTGGAGCCACTTGAAGTATTCCATTTTTGTTTAAAGATATTTTATGTATAAGTGACATACTCGGCAATTTTTTTTTTTTATAATTTTATATTTTAATATGTTTTATAAATAAATTTAGATTTTTTTAATAAAAATTTCATTTTTATATAGTTTTTTTATTCAAAAATAAATTTGTTCATTTTGAAAAATCAAATAACAGCGTTTGGAGCGTATTTAACATTTGTGTAGGACGTATTTAACTGACGTATTTATCTTCACACCCTTTGTTCTCACCATATTTTTATTTTTTTTTTACCAAATTTTACACAATTTCAAGATTTTTTAAAAATTTTACAGGCCACCAGACAGACGGACAGACAACGATTAAGACAGTCGATCGGTATAATTTAAAAAATCATTTATTCCTCAATACGTTAACGTAGGATATAAAACCGAATTATATATATATATATATATATATATATATATATATATATATATATATATATATATATATATATATATATATATATATATATATATATATATATATATATATATATATATATGTTTTTATTCAAGTTGAGATAAAAGATAAAGAGAAAAATCGGAATACTCTCACAAGAGAATTCTGGATTCTTAGCTCTGACATGTCATGGCACTATGGAAAAAGTGTTAGGGGTGATATCGAAACGAAAAATAATAATAACTATAATAAATATGTAATTCAATATTAAATTTAAGCTTCGATTTATTAAAACAATTTTTTTTTTTGCATATTCTGGACTTAACAGCATATATTACTATTTCTTGTTCATATGAGGAAATGTTTTGATATTTTCATCTTAAAAGCGTATGGTTTTCTTTATAAGAATTTTAAAAGCTGAAGCTATTTTTCATAAAATTATTTTAAGCGCACATTTAAATATTTTAAGAGCATATTTTAAAAGCACTTTTAATGCGCCTAAAACTTAAAATTTATGGAGCATATTTTTGGTTGTTTTTGTCTTAAGTATTTTGCATGTTATTGATGCTTATATGAAATAAAATTTGAAAATTAAATATATTTCAGTAATTTTGGGACAATAGTTAAGCGAAACCCAAAAAACTTATATAATTTTCTTAAAATATGTTTTTTTAAATAAACTCTAAATTCGCTTTAAAGAATTTGATATGAATTGGACATAATATTTATGTAGCTAAAGGTCAAAAGTTATAATTTTGAATTAACTAGTGGCAATGGCTAAAAGATTTTAATATGTCGTTCGTTTATGAATCATATTCAATGCTTTGAAAAAGAAAAGAGTTCTCTTAAATCAAAAAGGCTTATTCTGGTAAGTATTGATCACTTCAAAATTCATTAAAAAAAGTTAACAAAAGGAAGAGGTAGTCAGCATCAAAAGAACTAAATGACCATCTTTAGTGTTTTAGTATAAAAATTATATTTACAGTTATTAATAAAGCACTTTAAAAAGTGGCGAATGGTCCCCCTTATTCTCTAAAGATGTACATATGTATATGTTTGTATTTTTTTAACTTCATAAATATTACTTTGATTTCTTAACTTTTCTTACCAAATCAATATTTATTTTAACAATTTTGTAATTGTTTAGTAACAGTAATAAATAATTTATTCTTTGTGGGTAAATATTAAAAAAAAAACATTTTATAGTATTTAATAGACCATAAAACTCTACACCTGCTATAGGCTTAAAACTAAAGGTTTTCAAAATAATAAATTGGAAAAAACTGCCCACGTTCAATACATAAAATTAACTTACAAAGTAATACATTTTGGGTTTGTTTTAGTTTTTAGTTAGTCGCATGTATGTATTTTCTTACCAAATATGTGTGTTTAACCAAAATAAATAAAAATTGCAATTTATGTATTTAACACGTTTATAGATTTTCATTTACTTAAATATATTTTATTTGTTATTTTATAATAATTTACATGTTATGTTAAGATATTGCATCTTTTTTTTCGGATATGTTTATTTTTTTAATGTAAAACAGAAATTACAATTTAAAACGCCCACTCCTAATCATTGAGGCTTGAAATTATTTAAATAAAAAAAAAAAAAAAATATTTAAAATAAAACTAGTGATGCATTCTATAATATAGTATATGTAATCTTATATATTGCATCATTTCTTTATGGCCTATGTTATTATATTGGCCTTTTATGGTTGTTTTATATCATTGTAGTATAAAATTAAGTTTTCCATTTTCATTATAATTTTGGGTTCAAACACTTGTCACAGACAGGTGGAGCCATTAAATGAAATATATTATTTTATTTATTATAAATTTGTTTAGATTTTATTATTAAATCAATGAATTTTTAGTAGTATTGTTATATTTTGAGATAAATTTATGCATATTTAATAAAGAAAATAAGTTAATAATTAAAATATTTTGATGTCAAAATCAAAACAATATTTGAACAATGAATGAATTCAATGAATTTGAAATATTAGAAAATTATTTATTAATGATTTAAACAGGAAAAGGTAGGTCACATAACAGAACTCCCACATTAAATAGTATTATTGTGTTTAAATATTTTTATAAACCCTTTTAAAATGCAAATCAATTAAAACATAGTTTAATGAATAATTTAAGACCCACATTTATATTAAAGTATGGGATTTAAGATAAAGTTATTTAATCAAATAAATAATGCTTAAAATAATCATAGTTTTTTTTTTTTTAATTTGCCTAGATTTTACTGAATGACATTTTGTTTATAAAATAGATGTGGTGAAGAGAATGGAAAATTAAGAAAATGAAGTGACAGTTCAATTGTTAAAAATATACAAGCAGTTATTAAATAAAAATAAAATCAGTTACAATAGTTCAGCATGAAAAATGTAAATAAATTCAGCATAATTTTTATAATTTCCAAAACTTTTTTCTAAATGAATAAACACATTCATTTAAAAAAATTATCTATATTGCTAAACACTCTCAAAACTTATTGAATAAAATTCTTAAACGTCAAACATTTTTAAAAAAATTTTTTTGAAACACATTTCTTTAATTTTTGCTAACAGAAGCCCAATAATTATAAAAGAATTTTATCTTGAAAATAAGTACTAAATAAAAAAATATTCACTTAATATTAATATCTTACCAATATATTGTTTGGTACATAATCTGGAAATTTCATGTTTTATTTAGAATTCAAAACAGAATTTCTATTCATCAAGTTCTTATTTACGTATTTCAAAAACGTTTAGTGCTTTTAAATATTAAAGCACTTTGTTTTTTTTATTTTTTTAATTTACTAATATTGATTCGTTTTGTATTCACCAAAAACACTTGTCAGTTGAATGTAAATAAAAAAATTATTTTTTAAACAAAATATTTTATACTTTTAATAAATTTATTTGTTTTATTACTTCTTTTCGTTTTTAACAATTTTAAATGGCGGCATTGCATAAAGTATTTATTTTTTACTTAATTTATTTTAAAATTAATTTTTTATTTTATTTTTTTGACTATGATGAATTTATATTTTTGGTATTTGTTTTGGAAGATTCACTTATTTATATTTTCATAATTTTTTTTAACACTCTAGAAAATATATTATTAATTTCTTTTTTTTTAAACTAATTTGTAGCAAAGGTTAATTAAATAATGTTTTAATATGCAAAGCAAAAAAAAAAAAAAAACAATTATTTGTAGTTAAGTAATAATTATTATTGGCTGTTTCATGATGTCATGAAATATTGTTAAGAAAAATACATATTTCTTTATTTAAGTCATTTTTTTATTTATTTTATATTTTTTTTTAATACCAGTTTTTACCTGTTTTGTTTCGCTTCAATAAGTTACAGAATGAAAAAAAATTGCATTTTTAGGGTTTTGATTTTCTGGAGAGAATTATGTGATGATAGAACACGTTTGGATTTGAAAAAAAAAAGCGAGAATGTTATATTCGGCTTGGCCGAATCTATATACCCACCATCAACTTTTTGAAATTTTACCTTATGTGGGAGGTGGGCGAACCACGCCCATTTTTTGTTTCCGAATTTACATTGGTCCTTAAACTATTTGTACAAAATTTTGTTGAAGTTTCACTTTAAGGGGAGGTGGGCGGCAAAGTAGGTGAACCACGCCCATTTTTGGTTTCCAAGTTTACATAGACTCTCAAACTATTTGTACAAAATTTCGTTGTTATACATGCTTTTGTTTAAGAGATATCAACAGAAAAGTATGAAATGAGGCTACAACCCAGTAAAAATTTGTTGGCTTTTGGTAATGACTACTACTTACTAGACTCATTACCTGGTAATGAGTTGTCATTATTTTTCTCATTTCTTGGAGTAGTGGAATAACTACTTACCAGTAAACAACAAGTTCATTTAGTTCTGCAATGGCTCAGTTGGCTAGAGCGACTGAGTAGTACTCAGAAGGTTCACGGTTCAAACCCAAACTAAACTAATCTATTTTTTTATGAAATTATTTTAATTTCTATTGGTATGTTAAAACTATTTACAACGCACGCAAATTTTATCGTATACATGGCGTAGTGAGTAAGACAATAGTCTATGAAACATGAGCGAAAGTTTTTGCCTAGGTTCAAATCTCAGTTGAGGCAACTTTTTGTTTTTATTATTTTTTTTTTTATCAATTTTGTAGTTTTGTAGCATTTGTAGTTTTGTAGCATTTGTAGTTTTGTAGAATTTGATTTACTACTTATTTGATTGTTTAAAATAAGTACTTTAATAATGGGGACCCATGAATTCGTGGACATCGCCATATAAAGGTAATGAGTTTTTCACCCGAATTATAAGTAGTTACCGCTTTTTAACAATGTAACGAACACCCTGTGTTCCTAGTATTTTGCCCATAACTTTTTTGTTTATTAACTATCCTGCTTTCAACAGACAGATGGACGGGCGGATATAGTTAGATCGACTCAGAATCTAACCAGGACTCAGAAAATATATACTTTCTGGGGTCTTAAATGATTTTTTCGACATGTTACACACGGAAAGACAAAATCAATATACCCCCCATCTTTTTGATGGTGGGTATAAAAACGTTGCTAATAAAATAATTGAATAAAGTAAGTAAACATATATGATTTATTTAATGAATTAGCTTACAAACAATATTTTCTGTAAACAAAAATTATAACAAAATCATTTTATGAATGTAAACATACTAAGCTGTAGTTTTTTTGTAATTACAACTTTAATTTTGAGAGTTTAAAAGCTCAATTTATTACAAAGTTATACATTTAATTAATCATTATTACTTTTCGTATGATTTTCTATTTAATAAAATAACTTTTAAGCTTATATAAACTAAAATTCATAATAATTTGTTTTAAAATAAATATTTCAGCTATAAATTCAAGTATTTAAATGACAAACATAAAACAATAAAAAGGTACATAGAGTTTAAAAATGTCTATATAAAAGTTTAAATTAAAAGCTTTTGAAGATTTCATTTAAAAACTTCAATTACAATTCGTATTAAAAAATCAACAATCTTTTTAAATTATGAAAATATTAAATTTAACTTCACTAAAGTCTGCAAAGTTTCATATATTTCGAAAGTTTCATATGTTTTTTTTTTTAGATCATTTGAAAATATTTTTAATTTCGCCTGATTTTGAAAAGTCAAAAGCTTTCGCAAAACCTGTATTTTCAAAATTATATCATAAAAAAAAATCAACAAAGTAATTAGAAAGTTTATGAATAATATTATTTATTAATTTTAAAGCTAAAAGCTTGTGAAAAAAATTAGGTTCAAAAGTTTTTATTTTCAATGTTTAAAAGTGTCTAAAAATTTTTTATAATAAAGCTTCATTTTCATATTAAATAAAAGGAATCAACAAAGCTTTTGAAAGATGGAAAATATTACAATTTAAACATTTTTTTATTTTTTATTTAAAAATATAAAAAAATAAATAATTTCTAAAATATGGGAAAAGATTTTAAAGAACTTAAAAACGTTTTATTATAAAAAATTTAAAATTAAGATAATTATAAAAAACTTAAAGCTTTTAAGTTTTTTTTTCAACATTTTTAAAGTTTTTCGAAAATTATAAAATTAAATCATACAAAATGAAGAAAGCTTTTGAAGAAAAATTTAAATGTATAAAAGATTCTAATTTTAAAAATTTTGAAAAATCTTTGATTTTTTTTTTAATGTTTTTATTGAAAATTTTTAAGAAATTTAAGAGATTTTTAAAATGATGAAAATCATTTTTATTTGAAAAATCTTCGAAAAAGCTTTTATTTTATAAACTTTTTGTAGATTATTATTTTAAAGCCTTTAAAAAGAATTAATTTTAGAGATTTAAAGATTTAAATTATTAACTTCGAAAGTTTTTTAACGTTATTAACTTTAAATTCTTAAATAAAGTTTCAAAATTTCAAAAAAAAAAAAAAAAAAAAAAATTTAAAATTTTAAAATGGTTTCATTGACTAATTTTTGAAAAGCATTATTTTAAACCTGTTAAATAATTTGTCTATTAAATGTTTACCTTTAAAATTATTTATTTCATTTAGAATTTAAAGATTTTTAAAAATTTTTACTTTAAAGCACTTCTATATATATTTTTTTAACATTCATTTCCTAAAATTCTGTTCAAATATTTGAACTTTATTTTCCAGAAATTTTTTTTTAAGCTTTTGAGAAATTTCATTTCTAAAGTTTTCCATTAAGCTTTTTCTGATTTAAAAACATTGATAACTAGAAGACATATTTGAAAAGCTTTTATTATTCAAACTATAGTTGTTAAGAAACTATAAAAATAAAATAACAAAATTCAAAAGCTATGTTGTATATTAAAATAAGCATTTTCAAATTTGCATTATTATTGGTAAATACTTCTCAAACTTTTTACTTTCATTTGACACAAAACTAATTTCATAATAATTTTCTTAAATATGGCTTTTTGAGGTTTCAAAAATATAAACTTATGAAGCTATAATAAAGCTTTTTAAACAATTAAGAAAGCTTTAAAGCTTAAAACAATTTCAAAAGAAATCGTTCAAATGTTTAAATCAATTTTAAGCTCTATTTCAGTAAAACACTTAAGTTATTTTTTACAAATTAAACTCTTTTATACTCTATTTTTGATCTTAGTCATCATTTTTAAATACTTAACTTAAGGCGCCATATAAGCTTCATTACACTACATTAATTTAACTCTATACTAATTTTAAATTTCCTTGAAGTATAATAAAGTAATTCATAATTTTCCAACAAACAATTGAATTTCTTTTAATTTCCTGTTAAAATGTTCCTATTATACTCTCTTACAAAAAGAAAAGGGTGGGTGATTGCTGACTTCAAGACTGCCAGAACAATCAATCTTATTGTAATGCCTTTTAAGCTAAAGCTAGTTTATATTTAAAGATCCCTAAATAGTTCTTATAGCAGAAAAATACGATTATAAAAACATCTTGTATGTTTACTTGCTTTTGCTAGAGATGAACTAAAAATAATTTTAATTAACACAATTAACACTTTAAAGACGATTTTTTATTTAGTAGTTCACACATATTTCACAGTAAACGTTAAGATTGGTACAATAAATATGTATAGTAAGATATTTTGTATTTTTCCTCTTTTTTTGTATAAACGCCAAAGAAAGATTGACACATGACTGTCGCAGCATAAAGAAAGAAATTTTCTGTCTATATAGAAATATTTAAGTGAACAAAATTGGGAATTCAGAACAAATTCTATACACATTTCATTGAATAATAAAATAAGGTAATTGAATGGCGCTAAAAGCTTTTTAAAATGTCGAAATTTTAAAATACTATAAAATATAAAATGAGTAATTTGTTAAGAATTTTTTGTAATAGTGATTGTAAAATTGTTGTTCAGGTAATAAAAAAATTTATATTTTAAACAATATTGTTTATTGTTAAACAAATTAAGAAACTTCTACATTTTTTGTAATCATAAAATTTTTAAAACAATTTCAAGGTCATCTTGTTTTTAGTAACATAGTCATTAAAACTTGTCATAAAATTATCTTTAAATTTATTTTTAAAACTATTTAAAATTTAAGTATAAACTTTTTATTAATAATTTTTCACTTTATTATAAATAAATTTCCTAATATTATGGCTACTTTATCACTCTGAGATAAACAATCAACCATAAATCCATAAATGCAAGCAGTGACCATTTAATAGTATAAATTCTTAAGTCAAAGAAAGAAAATGTTCATCTTCTTTGGACTTTTTATTCATATCAGTAGAGAAAAATTGCACTTTTTACACTTTTTTGTAGTGTTAACGTACCACATCAAAAGCAAACAAAAATGTAAATAAATACTAAAATAGCTAACTGACAGATTAGTAAGTAAGCAGGGAAGATGGAAGGACGGACGGACTGGCAAGGCGGAAAACCAAACAGCCATATTAACGTACAGATTGTTTAACAAACTGTGATGATTTTATATAAAAGTGAAATGCAATGCATCATAAAAGGCAGGCATTAAAATTGTAGCACAAAATAAGCACACTTTTCTTGAAAGAAAAATAAGCATGGTTACGCTTAATGAGTTTTTGTAAAAATAATAATATAACTTTTTTGTTGTATGGAAATTGTTCAAAAGAAAAGCAGGAATTTGAAGGAAATAATTCATAATTCATAAGATGTAAGATTTCTTTTTGTAAAGCTTAATTTGAATTAATATATAATTTTCTTTAAAGTCTCTTGAAAAATTATATTTAAAAGCTAAAAGCTTTAATATTTTGTGTAAAAAAGTTTGATCTTCTGAAAAGATTTCTTAACACCAAATAAATTTTCAGTTGATTTGGAGAAAATTTGTTAGTTAAAAGAAATATATCATTATTAAACTTATGGTTACAAAGCTTTAAAGCTTCTTGTAGCAATAAAAAAAATCGTATTATTTATTTAACGCTCAGCATTCTTAACAGATTTTTTGACACTAAATAAATTCTAAATTGATTTGTAGAACTGAAATCTTTTTAGTATTGAAAGAACTAGAAATGAACATTATTTTGTTTCAAGAATTTAATAAATGTATAGCATTTAAGCTTCATGTTAGGTTCAGAGAGTGTTCTCGTCTCTTGGTAGAGACATCTTATTAGATAAAGATTTGAGGTATATCTGATCAATTAAATGGTTTATACTCAAATGACTTTTAGCCAAAAATTTTAACATTAAATTCGGGTGTAAATATAGTTTTAATCAGTACCGTTAGAGGGTATAATATATTTAAAAAAACAACAATAAAGAAAGTTTCTGGGATTATATCCGTGTTAAATTCTATATAATTAATAAGGCATTTATAGGCGTTTAATTTAAGAAGAACTAGAGTCGGATTTATAAATTCTATATAATTAATAAGGCATTTATAGCCGTTTTATTTAAGAAGGACTAGAGTCGGATTTATAGAATTCAGGATTTTTTTTTTTTTTTTGGGCTTTAAAGTGCTTTTATTAATATAGAGCTTTTTGTGGTAAAATATATTTCTATTTATTTCTATTGCTTTTATGGCAAATATTACCCTTTTCAGTTTTAAGAGTAACTAAATGATTTCTTAAATTTCCGGCAGTTTGATCAAACTTAATGGTTAATTGTAAAAATTTTGATCTAGGGGAAGTAATCAGTCAATATAATCGGGTTAGTTTTGGGGTGAAAAGATTTTTGTGTTTTAAATTTTAATACATTAATTAATTAAATTTTAAATTTAAATTTAATGGATAGATGGACAGAAGGATGGACTACGATATATGGAATCAAAATATCGTTAGGCAAACTTGAAAGTGAGTGTGGGTCTGTTAGGAGTAATACATTTGATTCTTGGGGTAATAAGAAATTATACTTATAAGCTCTTTCAAATATGCAAGATAATCTACAGACTGTAAAAGTTTATCACAAGAAGATTTTAAAAGTTTAAAATTCTACACAGAGAAAATATTTCAAATTATTTTTCAATAAAATTATTAACTGACTTTATATTGGAATAATTAATTTTCTAATTGGTTTACATTTTTTTAAATAAATTGCCAGCTCTTAATAAAATATAAAGAAAAATTAAAAATTTGTCTATAAAAATATAAAAATAAAATAAATTTTTCAACATTTTTCAGCTCATTATATCTTTTTAAAGAAAAGCTGTAATAATAAAATCAATTATTCTAGTTATTAATATTATCATTTTGATGATTGGAGCAAAATTAATTAAAAATTAATTAATATAAGCAATTTCGTAATTGAAGTCTATTTTAACTTTTTTCTGTGTACAAATAAAAGACGATTTGGATAAAATATTTATAAAATTGGAAGTGATATTTTTCATTGGATTTTTTATATAGATATTTCAGTTTGAACTTATAATGTTTAAATCCTTTAAAAATATATTTTGATATCCCGGACATTTAGATTAATAAAGTTTTCTTCACTTGGTATATTTCGAAAGTACAGATTTCATATTAGAAATAGTGTAACTGAAAATATGTTTTGGGTATTCAAAATATTACAATTTTAGTAGATGGAAGTAATCATATCAAATCGATTTTCTTCAATTTAAGATGCTTTTAATTAAAGACTTATTAATTTTATTTCTTGTCAAGTAGTGTCACAAAACATGGACAGAAAATATCTTTATTTTAAAAAATAAATATTGTCCTTTTATGGGAATTCCTCTTAAGCTAATAGACATGGTTCCACTGGTAAATTTTATAGATAATTTTAATCTCTGAAAAGCGGCACCATAAACTCTGTAGTTGCAGAAATTCAGAAATTGAAAATAACTCAATTAATGAACAAAACTTTACGCAAGATTTCTGATATTTTAAACATAAGCATATTCTTTTTTTTTTTTTTTTTATTAATATTGATGAAAAACGTGTTATTATCTCAGGATAATAAAGCAGCTCATTTTGTTTTAGAAAAATGTATTATTATAAATTATTTTAGCTTGTCTGTATATTTTAGAGTTATCTACCAGCAGCTATTATTTTTTTATCAATATATGAGATTTACCAAATAAAAATAAATATTCAATTTTGCACCAATAAGATTATTATAATTTTTTTTAATATTTAAATTTTTATTTCACAAGTTTTAAAAATTAGTTTTATGATTTTCTCACACTTTTCTTTATTTTTGGTAATTTAAATTTCTTTTAAAGATTAAAATCTTTGACTTTTCTGTTTTCTTAAACCCAAGGAAATTTGCAAAATGCATTTTTCATTTCATTTACAGTAGTTACTTGTTGAAACAGCGTAACAAAACAAATTTTAGAATCACTTTTTCTTCACTTCACTTTTATTTGTTTAAAGTATGTAATTACTAATGTGGCTGGCGTAACTAATAAATGCATAGATTTTAACTTTACATTTCTTATTATTATTTGTATTTATTAAAATTCCGTGCTATTATTTATTTCTTTGGTTGAATATTTCTTTAAATCATTATTATTTTATTTCAATAGACGGTTGGTTTTCTAAAAAAAAAACGTTTAGTAAATGATGCGTTTATTTAACTTTAACACTGCGACGTACATTTTTACAACCGTTTATTTTAGTTTGGATTTGTTAACGTTTTGAAACACGTTCGCTTACTAATTTGTTGTATGGCTTGTGTAGTCAGTTGAACCCACAATAATAGGGAGAGTAAATAAAAAAAATAATACAACACACAATGTAAACAAATGCTCACAAACACACACACACACACACACACAAGTAAACTTTGTAAAAACACAGATACTTTTTCGAAAAAAAAAACTCTCATTTAACGAATTTTAAGAGCAAAACAGAAACTAAAACTAAAATAAAAAGCAAACTTATAGATACTTTTTTCTACTGCAAGCCAACAAATAAATGAATGAGCTGCAACACAGAAAGTAAACAAACCAAATTATACGAATGCATATACGGAAGAAGAGTATTGTATCCATAAGATAAATATCCACAAGTCATATGATGTTTAACAAAATAACAAATACAGATACAAATATTTTTAAAAGAATATGAATAAGAGGGTTTTGCTGATGATAATTATGTTTAGACATCAAACAAAAAACTATCTTTATGTAAATTGAGGTAGTTCGAGTACGAGTAGGGAGTTTTATTTAATATTATTTAGCATTTTGATTTTTCTTTCTTTTACGTTTTATAAAAAAAAAATGTTTTTCTTTAATAAGGAAGTCATGTAGTTCTTTTATGATTTTTGTTTAATTTATATGTGGTTGTTAGTTGAATTTCAAATACATTGTACATAAATTTATTCTTTAAATACGACAAAAATAAAAGATATGAGTATCTAACAGATACTCTTATTAAAAAAGAGGGTAACTTTTAAATGAGAGTGTGATATATTATTTTGAAGTTAGGCAGAAAGAGAAAATAAAAAAAACATGAATGATCTCTTGTTTACAATTTTTAAAATGCAATTGAAAAACTGTGATTTTTACTTCTTTTTATAAGTTAAATAATTTTAGAGATTGATTTATAATGGTATCGATTCTCTTAGATCAGGCGCGGATCCAGCTCAAGTTTTTGGGGGGAGGAAAATATAATGATTTTCTTAACGATTTCCTTAAATTGTATGATTTAGTGAAGATTTTTCATTAAACGTTTTCATTTTGGGGAGGAAAATTTCCCTTTTTCCCTCCCCGTGGATCCGCGCCTGTCTTAGATTGTTGTGGATTACAGTATAAAAATAGCTGCGAGGCGGCAACAGATTTCTGAGATGGAAATCGATCATATGAGTATTATAGTGTCCTGAAAATGTTGTCGAAAAACGAATTTTTAAGATTAATATTCAGATCTCTATCAGCGATTGGCTATGTTTAGGAATATAATTCAAATAAGTGTAAGATCTGCTTCAACCATAAGAAAGAGAAAAGAATATATTTAACACCTAATATGCGATTATCCTGCGCAGACATTCAAATTTTGATGTCTCAGTAGGTAGTTTATTGACAAAGGGATGTGTTAGTGATGAGTGATCAAGAAGAATTTGTCAGAGATACTGGATCATACTACGGAAATTGTCGATCGTAGCATATTATAAAAAAACGGTAAAAGCTCTCCCCGATCATCACAATAGGCATCCAAAGGAACTCAGAATTGAACTTTGGTAGTAATATTTATAATTCCACAGTGATCTTTCTAGAGAATATCATTATTTGATATTGATCTTAAATGAATCTTATTAAACCAAATATAAACTATTTCTACAAACGTTTAAAATTTGTTTTCTAAACACAACAATTATAATAACATTGTTTAATCTAATTTTACGATCATCTTTACTTACTTCGCCAACCAACCACTATTCTGTTTTAAAATATAGCTCCTTTTCATATAAAGTTTTATTTTTTTATTCAAAAAAATTCAATTAACTGGTAAAAATCTCCTCATGATCATGATTTTTTTGTCTAAATGACACTATAATTATCTAAGTGTTTAATGTACAGTTCCCCAGATCAAATAAAGAGCAAATGAGTCTATTTAAAGTAGGGAAACACAAAATGGTGCACACGTGCAAATTATCTCTTAATTTTGTCACATCTACAGTGTCTCACTAAAGTATTTGAATTTTTTTATTTAATAATTAAAACGGTTTAATTACGTGATTTAAAAAAATTAATTCTAGATTTATTAACTAAATTGTTTGTTATTTGTTAATCTATTTGTTAACTTTATAATGCAAAAAACTGCAATCAAAAATACTTCATTGTATCCAAGTTATTCCATAAAGAGTATGAAAATTCATCGAATTTACCTCACAAAAGTATTTGAATTTTTATCACCTTTGTATTTAAAAATGTCAAACAAAATACAAATTGGAGAAATTCATGTATTTTTTATTAATAATTGGTCACAGATATCACAATTAAATGTTTACTAATTTATTTCCCCAATTTGTAGTAAAATTTTGGGGGATTTTTGGTCCAATTTTATATTTAATGGACTTAGAAGGTTGATTTCGAAAGAACACGCCTATTTTACCTTTATAACTGACCAAAACAATAATTTTTTTCTCATTATAGTAAACAAAATAATAAGGTTTTAGTTCCTTATGAGTTTTTTTGTTAAAACCCCATATACGAAGGGTCCCAGTCGATAATTATGAGGCATGGCACCATTAAAAATTGAATACCTTAAATATCAAACCCATTTTGGTTCCCTACGTATCAAAAATTTATTTCAAAATGTTGGGGAATATCTTCCCGATATATAGCCAACTATAAATTTGAAGGCTAAAATACCTGACTTTATGATATAGCTCCAATATATACCCCGACATAATTGTACTTGGGTTTATTTTTCTAATTACTTAGCTATATTATTTTTGGATCAATAACTTGCAATCCAGAAATGTTGTACCGAAAAATGTTTAACTTTATTTTCATCAACATAAGTAATATTAACAGAATAGTAAACTTTTTCGGGTATTTTTACCTTTTTATAGTTTCCCGTATACCTTGAAAGTCATATAGTTATGTAACTTAAAATATGCCTTTTGTCGCGTTTTACACTATGGCTCCAATTTCTCTGTATTTTTGTAGCCAGTATCTAAATCTGTGGACCAATACTTCAGTAAAATAGGCTCAATATTGAAGATTTTTTAATTTTTAACAACATAATGAAACTACATACCCCGCTTGGAATGTCAATATTTAGAACTTTTGCAGTAAAAATTATTTTTCGAAGACATGATATAGTCCATTTATATTTCCGAGTAAAACAAATTAAATTTAAGAAATAACTTAGGAAAAATTACCCGATTATTCCAATTTTCCCTTTTGTAAGATACATGTAAAGAAACTTCGCTTAATTTCTCTAAAATTTTACCCCCAAATTTATAAAAAGAATTAGTAAACGCTTAACACTAATACTTAATAACAATTAATATAAAAAAACATATATTTTTTGCCTTTTTGTATTTTGAGTATCTTCAAATATAAAAAAATTAAAAAATTCAAATACTTTTGTGAGGTACCTGAAATGACTGCACGTGTTATTTTTCTCAATTTCTCGGAAACGATTCAACATTTTGTGCTACTTTTTGCAGCATTTGGTAGAAGACAACTCAGGCAAAAAAATCCCATTCATAAAAAATTATTATTTTTTATTTACCTAATTTTATAACTAAAAATAACTCTTTTTTTATTTAAAAACTAAAATTCACTAACTTATGTGAGACGCTGTATATGCATTTACATGTGGAGAAGAGAATAATTATTTATTAATTTTATATATTTTAATTTTTTAAACAAATTTTTTAAATATTCAATTATAGTTTTTATTACAGACCATAAATTGTTTTAGAACAACAGATATTATGAAATTATAAGCTTAAAAATTGATTCCGTGCACAATATAAGAGCAGGAGAGTTATACAGACCATACACAAAAAAAATAATGTGAAATTTAAAAGCGCCGATCCCTGATTTAAAGAGAGTGTTTTGTATAGATAAAAGAGCAATTTCTCTTTTAATTTATTGTTCACTTATTGCATTTTAATTCGATTGTTTTATAATTGTGAAATTCGTATTTAAAGTGCGGGTGTCATTTAAAACAAGAATAAAGTAGAAAAAAAAAATCGTAAATGTTTGTCAATACAAAAATTAATGTTTAAAAATTTTAAAAGAAATAAAATACAAAGATAAAGGGAGAGGAAGTTTTTAATAGATTCCAATCAATGTCATTTAAGTATACTGTGATTTATGTATTAGAAACGTGAAATTAATAGAATATTTAAAAATTTATTAAAACGAAAAAGAAAACATTAGAGAGTGACTTTTAAAATTAATAATAAAAAAAAGAAATTATAAAAATGTTAAGAAAATAGAAATATATTACAGAGACATTGGAATTTTGAAAATTTAATAAATTTAAAGTAATATTAATAATAATTTTATAATAATAATATTTAAAATAAAAAAGTATATTTTTGTAAATTTAAACATAAATTATATTTATTAATTGTTTAAAAAATTTAATAATTTATTTAAATTATTTATTCACATTTATTTATTGTAAAATAATTTACAATCAATATACATACAATGTACTATAATGAATTTTAAGACTGAAAATAAAGGCTTTTTCCTTTTGTATATTTACATTAATAAAATATTGTTCAAATATGCTAAAATAAGCCTTTATAAGCCAGAATATGCCATCAAACAAAAAAAAAAAAAAAAAAAAAAAAAATGTTTTGTATGTATTTTATTGTTTTTTCATTTTTTATTTTTTTTTTTGGAAATACAATCCTATAATATTTACTTTTTCAGAATTTTACAAAATTTTAATGTTTTCCTTGTAATTACACTAAAGGATATATTTTTAAATTATATAAATCAAATTAATCCCTTTATAGAAAAAAAATTAATCCAATCCCTTATTGAAGATAAAAGATCAATCCTTAATCTCAAAATATTTCAATTCCCTATTCCCCCCTTCATTTCAATTTAAATCACAAACCCAAAAAACATCCTCTTCATTCTTTTCACACAGTTGTTAATGCGTATAAAGATGATTCACATCTTATGCATTTTTTTAAGTCATTAATTTCATCATGAATTTCACAATTTCAATATCATGTCTTGGTTTCATATCGAACATGTTGCAACATGCTCTCAACATTCTTTCAATATCATTTAGTTTATTTTCCTTCACTACCTGAACATCTTTTAGTTTAGTTTCTGATTCTTTTCAAGGGTAAGTCAGACAATTATTTCTGGCTTTAGAAATTGTTGTTCTTTTGTATGGAAATAGAGCCCAAAAAAAAACATTTTGAAAAACTTTAAACATTATTTAAGTGATCGTTCAATAACAAAAAAAAAAAAAAAAAAATAGATTTATTTTTTTTGTAGGTACCTGGAGTAGATCTTTTGTTTTTAAAAGAAATTTCAATAAATCAGTACAGTATCGAAGAAAAAATTTGATAATTTTGTCAGGAGTTTATGGGTAAGTGTGTGTATGTGCTATTAAGATTGTCTGGGAAAATTTAGAGTGTGCAAGACAGCCAGGCAGGCGTTAAAGAAAATCTCTAAGGAAATATAGAGATTATGATGGTTGGTGGCTAGAAAATTAATTGAAATTTAACGACTTGTAGTTTTTGGGATAATTTACTAAGGTTAACTATAAATAGAAATATGTAATGCAAAGATAAGTGTTAAAAAATTAAGAACAATAAAATAAATTTAAAAATAGGTTTTGAAGGAAATCTAGTATTGATATGATGGGATTTTCTACAGCCATAGTTTTTGATTTTAAAATGTAATAATCGCAGCAAACAAACATTAATTTAGGAACTTAAAAGTAATGTAAATATAATGAACTATTTAAAATAATAATTAAGTGCACAAATGTTTACAAAATTTTCTGTTTAATTACTTTATTAAAATCACTAAATCTAAATTTATTTATAAATTTAATCAAAAACATTTCATGCTTAATCACAATTAATAATAAACGTTACATATTTTATTCAAACATTTTCAATTATTTTTATTACAAGGTTTTTATTTACACCCCCTCCAACGTATGTTAAATAAATTAATATTTAATAGAAAAAAAAAAAAAAAAAAAAAACTAATTATAAATGAGGATTTTTAGTTTTGTATTGGAATACAAAAGCTAAAAAATCTCAACACAAAACAACATGAAATTGCATTAAAAGTTTGTTTTCAAAGCAAACAGGAGGCACGCTTTCTGCACACGAATTGTGCCAATTGCATTTACAATTGCAAATGCAGTTAGCAACAACGACACAAAATAAACTTTACAAATTGTTTGACAAAGACCAAATATTTTGAAAGTAGTAGTTGGAATATTTTTCGCTTGAAACGCTCAAAGGGTTAAATTGCTAGGCCATTTTGTCAATGTTTGAGTGCATAGTGCACACCTTGTCGTTGTAGTTGAGACGAAAAATTCAAAACAAATGCATTTTGAAAACGTCATCAAATAGCTAGGAACAGAGATTTGAAGGAAATCAATAATTAAAAGAAGTTTATTGGTCCTCTTATTATTTCCCACCTTTATCTTGATTATTTAAACCCAATTTCATATTTCAATCAAATCAGTTGAAGTACGAAAACGTACCATTTATTTTCTGAATTTAATCTTATAAAATCGAGTTTCTTTGCCTTAAAAATTATTATTTAAATTTAATAGATCAATAGTACTGAAGATATTTCTCGATATTTCCGTAGTACCATATTCAAGATTTAAAACGATTGTAATGCTGGGTAATAATTTATAAAATTTTTACGATTTTTTTTTCTGCGTAGCCATTAGAAAATTTATATTTTTAACAGATAAATATATTAAAAAAAATTGTTGCTTTTAATTAAAATTATGTATATAATGGTTAATAAAATTATCTAATTTCAATCAAATTCTTTTAATTGATTAAATTCTTTTAATTTACTGTTATGAATGTTTTACAAAATAACATTAAAACGTCAATTACATTTTACTCTTTGACACATTTCAAACAATATGTTGTGAATTGAACTGACATTAAATTGTATTAAAATAAGTTGGCAAACATTAAAAAAAAACAAAATTTTATATTAAAAAAACTAAAGAAATTTGTATTATAAAAAACATAGAAAATATAATTTCCAAACCCTTAAACAAGATAAACTAAATAAAATTTTCTACTTTGTTAAAGAAAACTTGACTTAGAACTTTCATAAAAGATTCAATAAAAATTGTGACCTCCACTTTCGATATTAACTTAATTACATATTATAATTTGAAAATTTAGTGTCGGGCTGGTTTAAGAATTTGATAGAAGAAAATTATAATATTTTGATTTATTTTTTCCTAATTTATAAAAATTTAATTAAAGATTTACAAAATAATATTAAAAGTTTAAACTCTTTTTAACTTAGATTTTAGAAGAACTTTTAAATTTATGAAATACTTATTTCTTTTTAAAAATTTACTTTCATAAAATATTCAACAAAGATCGTGACATTCTCTTTCGATCTTAATTTAATTATCATATAATAGGCCTATATTTTCTTTCAGTATTTTAAATTATTATTGTTGATCTTAGTTACTTTCATAAAATATTCAACAAAGATCGTGACATTCTCTTTCGATATTTATTTAATTATTACACTTTTAAAACTTAAAGTAGATCCGTATCTAGCTTAATTTTAGAGTGTGGAAATTATAATAATTTTATGTATTATGTTTTTATTTTATGAAAAAAATAAACTATAGTTTTTTAAAATAGATTAGAAAGTTTAAATATTCTTCAACTGATTTTTGGAAGAACTTTAAGAGAAAAGTGTGAAATTTCAAGCAAACTGCTATGCACTTATATATGTATATTTCAACGTTTTTTTTTTTTAAATAATAAAACGTAACTTTTGAACGGATAAATATATTTCAATGAAATTTAACACAGTTATTACTGAGGAATTTTCCAAATATTTCAACGTTTTTTTTTTTTTTTTTTTTAAATAATAAAACGTAACTTTTGAACGGATAAATATATTTCAATGAAATTTAACACTTTGAAGGATTACAAATTTCTAGCTGGTCTGTGGGCAGGAGGAGAACCTCCGAAAGTGGTCAACTCTTTTAATTATTTCTTATATAATATCCGAGGTGACCCATTTCGGCGGTCCTCCCCCCTGCCCCGAGACCACCTAGAAACTTGTGCTCCTCCATAACAGTTGGAAACTACCTCAGTAATAACAATGTGAAATTTCGTTGAAATATATTGAGCGATTCAAAAGTTAAACAAAGTTATTTAAAAAACATGTTGAAACTGCTGTGCACTTATGTATATAGAATGCTTCAGCACACATTTACCATAGAAATTGAAGGAAAATGTGCAAATTTTGCGGAAGGAGGTAAAGTTTCAATTAGTTTGTAAACGATTGTGTAAAGTATTTGTGCAAGTATTTGGTATCGTTGGAAAGGTTATTACTTGAAAAATAATAATATTTAAATAATAAAGTATTCCAACTAAATTTTTTCCTTAAATTGATCAAAAAAAGAAAAATTTTTGTATTTTGTGCTATTTTTCAAAAAAAAAAAAAAAAAAAAAAAATAAATAATATTTGAATCTATATAAAATCTATATTTATAAAGCTATCATTCTGAAATTTTAGTATTATATAAAATGAAATTGAAAAAAGATTCGGCTGTGCCGAATCTTTGATACCCTTCACCATATTACCATCTTACCATCTTATCGACATCATATTACCATATTACCGACAATTAATAAAATTTTCGCCTTAACGTATGCTTGCATATTTTCTAAATCTAAATTTTTTTCAAACTACGAAAATTTGAATATGAAAAAAAAAACAATCATAACAGGTTTTGCTTTTAAAAAAGAAACAACAACAATTCCATTTATATTTATTTTTGTATGTACAAACTGACTGAACACACAAAGAACAACAACAACACTGTTATTCATTATATTACTGCTGTTGCTAACTAAACTACTTGTCTATACAAAAAACAAAAAACGTCACTAATAGTCATTACAATGCTTAATATACATGTTTGTGTATGTATTTATGTATATTCTTAACAGATATGTTTTAGTTTTAAAAAATAAACAACAACAATTCCATATCTATTTATTTTTGTACAGACTGCATATACAAAGAACAACAACAACACTGTTATTCATTATATGACTGCTGTTTCTAACTAAACTACTTGTCTATACAAAAAACAAAAAACGTCACTAATAGTCATTACAATGCTTAATATACATGTTTGTGTGAGTATTTATATTCTTAACAGATTTGTTTTTGGGCCATAACTCTGTTGATTATGAACGAATTTGGTTTATTAAATTAAATAAAAATCTGTAGCTTGAACAAGGGCTTCAAAAATAAAAAATTCGTTTTCCCCGATATCTCAGTTATTACTGAACCGATTTATTTAATTTTTTCAGAACAAAAATTCAGAAAATAATTTTCGAGCCCCCTTTAAAAATTCGAAGTCCCTGGTATATGCAGAGGCTTCAGAAACTAAAAAACCGGTTCTAAAAACCGGTTTTTAAAGCATATCTCCATCATTTATAAACCGATCTTCCTGATTCAAAAAACTGAAATTTTATAAAAATATTTGTGACCGATCTGTATAAAAATAAAAATCTATAGCTTAAACCAGGGCTTCAAAAAATAAAAAATGCGTTTTGTCCGATATCTCAGTTATTACTGAACCGATTTATTTCATTTTTTCAGAACAAAAATTCAGAAGAAAATGTCCGAGAATTCTTTGTAAAAACGAAGTCCGTAGTGTATACAGAGGCTTCAGGAACTGGAAAACCGGTTCAAAAAACCGGTTTTTTGAACATATCTCCGCATTGTATGAACCTATCTTGCTGAATTCCAATAGCAAAATTCTCGAAAGCATTTCCGATCGTTTGACATACATATTATATATGTCAGTTATCGGTGTGCTTCATAAACGCCATTTCAACCGACACACGGACGGACGGACGGACGGACGGACATGGTCCAATCGTCATCGCTTCTTACAAGGATTCCGAAAATATAAACTTTTTTGCTCTCCGACGAAAATTGTGGAAATTACAAACGGAATGACAAACTTATATATACCCTTTACACCTGTGGTGAAGGGTATAAAAATGGTTCTTAAGAGAAAAGTATAAATAGATTCCCATTTTTTTACTCCAAAATACCCAAAATTCCTGTTCGGGGAAAACTTACTTCAAAAATTTACTTTTTTCAGTAAAATGGTCACCCTGTCGTTATAAGAGGCGTGGCTTATTCAAAATTTTTTGTGTGTTTAGCCAACATATGGAGTTAACTTTCTACGGTATTTTTGTTTTAATATTAGCTTTGACATTTTTGTGCTCCACAAAAAACTAAAAACACACAAATTAAAATTAACGAAATTCTGATAGGGCTAGCGGGGAGACTGTTACCCCAACTGGCCTCGGATTTGTTTTACATGCATTTATATTAGAAAACATGAAAAAAATGTATGGTCCAGAGGAAAATAATGGATTTTAAAGTGAAAAAATGTTACCAACTTTTTGGAAAAAAACACAAAAAATCACAATTTTTTTCAAATTTTCTAATTCAAAATAATATAACTTTTTGTCTAAACAACATAGGTATATGATCCTTGCACAAAAATTGTTTAAAATTGTTTGTCTAAAAGTAAAAGAGATAACCCACACGTGTAAGCGTATTTTTTGTAGAGAATTAAAAGGACTATCTGAAATTTTGGCGATTTTTTAAAAAATTTTCATACCCGAGGTGACCAACTTTGGAGGTCCACCCCTCGTCCTCCAGACCCGCTACGAACCTGTCCTCCTCCAAATCAATTGTCATACACCTCAGGATTACCCATGTGAAATTTCATTCAAATACATCCAGCAGTTCTAAAGTTACAGAATTATTTCCAAAAAATTCCATTTTGGGACCATTGTGCAACGTAAGCTAATATTTATTTAATATGTTAATTTAGTTATTAAACTAATTTTTCTAAAAGGAATCCCAAAAAAAGTTAAAGTCCACATTTATTGCAGGTTTGGAAAAAGCCATTGGCAAACTCTTTGGAATACATTAGAGTTTTCGAAAATACTTTCAATTTGCAGAGCTGGAATTCGGCAGTGTTTTTCGTTAATTCGAAAATCATTTCTGCGAAGATATTTTTTAGAAAAGTGTTAAATTGTTATATGATTTTATATAAAATTTTATTTTAGAAAAAAAAAAAATAATAATGAACACATTTTCGACCAAAAAATCATAATTTTTGGAATTTCAACTTCAAAAAAGTCCACTTAAAGTTTTTTTTTTTAATTTTACAAAATCGGAATATATATGGAAAAAAATTTTACTAAGAAAAAAAATTTAAGAATTCAGATAAGAAACAAAAGTTTGGCAAGCGATGAAATTTTTTCAGAAATTGTCAGAGGTATCTTATTTTGTACCCTATTGCTCCCGAAGGGTATGTGGAGCCTCTTTTTGAAACTTATAATTCTACGCTCTTCTGCTACTCCCATGTGGAATTTTATGTAAATCAAATTAGCCGATTAGAAGTTACAGATTTATTTTCAAAAAATTTCGATTCTGCCCCACTGTGTATTATAACAGCTGCTTTGTGGCAGCATTGATTCTTACAGGGTTAAAATGTAATAACACTCTGTTACAAAATGTCACTTTTTATTTTCACTCACTAATGTGTATCGTAGATTCTCTTGAAGGCATAAAGTAATAATTTAAAAAATTCCGAAGTATTTCATTTAAGTCAATTTTAGGTGGCGTTTTAACTGTATTAAAATCTGACGACTTATTAAAACATTTTAATTTATTAATTTACATATTTTAAAAATTTTGACTTTGATGTCATTTGTTTAATTATTTTCTTCTAAAAATAAATTCATTTATATAATCTTAAATGCTATTTTGTTAAGAAAAACTTAATATACTTTTTATGATAAAGTATTTTATTGAAATGAAAATTATAAGGGAATTGGAATGAAAATAAAAAATTTCAGGAATCGCAAATTATGTAAAAAATGTTATTGGGAGAAAATTATTCCAAATTTTTTGCAAAGTGTAAAATATGAAAACTGCTCTTTAGTGTAATATATGCACAATAATGCTCTTAAATACAAAATATGTCATTTAAAGTATTAAAATATGCACTAAAATAGAGATTTTCTATGAAAATATAACATAATATGATGCTAAGTCCAAAATAAACAAAAATGACCGAAATATGCAAAAATATGCTACAACAATTCGATACTATAATTCTTAAAATAGTTTGAAAGAGATAATAACTAACAATTTTGTTAATTTTAAACCCAAAAAAAAAAAAAATAATAATAATAATAATTTTGCATATTTTTAGTTGTCCTGGTTATTAGAGCTAAAATCTAATGAGTTCTACAGTTTTTGTACATTTTCTAAAAACTAAATTTTGTTTACAACAAAAATATCTTTAAAAATTTGTTTTGTTGTACAGTCGAACACGGTTATAACAAACTATGGCTAAGCGAACACTTTTCTTCGGTCCTATTGATTTTAACAACATTTTCCATACAAATAACAACGTTTATAACGAACACGGTTATCGGTAAATAAAAGATGAATTTTGTATTTATAGTTGTTGACCTTTTTAACATAACGTACAGTTATCGAAATTAGCTAATAATAAAACTGAAATTATTTGAGGATTAAACAATAAATATTAGTAAAAATTAAATATCTCAAAACATGCCAGTTTAAAAAGATCACTAATAAAAGAAAATATTAAATTAGTATAAAAATATAATTAATCTTAATTTGTCATTTGTGAAATGAATGATGAATGCAAAAACATATTATTCGTTAATATTTAAAAATCATAAATACCATCCATTTTTAAAGGAAAGAAACACGCTTTAATTCCGTTATAACCGTGTTCGACTTAGGCTTTAAAAAAAAATTGTTGTTTAAAAATTTCTTAAAAAAAAATCCTAATTTTAAAAGCAGCTTATTTTTAAAATAATCTGAATCAATCGGAGAATAAAAATGTAATAAAATAGGTTATAAGTTGTAACTAAATTTATTAATTTTGCAAGTGTTTGTTAAATTTACAATATTTTTGGGAAATAGTGTAGTTTTTTCTTTTTTTGTTGTAGAATAACTTTAACATGTTTTGCTACATTTTCTCCCCAAACAACCAATTGACACGCTACAATTGCTGGCAACACGTATTCAACTTGATGGCTGACACAACAAAAAAATGTCACTTTTTTTTATTGTTTGTATATGTTTTCTTTCTCCCTTCAGACAAAATTTGGTTGGGGCCATTAAACATTGACAGTAGCAAATTTTACAAGTCTATGGAGCTAATGCCAAAAAAAAAAAAAAAAAAAAAAATGTAAAAAAAAGGTTAAAATCCTTAGAAAAAACAAAATAATAATAAACCACTTGCTGATATCTTTACTTAAGTCGTTTATTTAAAGATTATTTTTTACAGACAATATGTTTAAAAAGGTTTACATATTTTTTCGCACAGGAAATATTTTTTTTTCTTCTTTTCAAGACCCAAATATTTATTATTTAATATTATTCAATTTCCAACCCTTATCAATTTACTTCAACAAATTCTCAACACTTAACTGGCATAGATTAAAGGAACAACATGAAAAAAAAAAAGGATCAATAGCTAGTTATTATTTCTCAAATAGCAAGTACGTGCTTTACTCTAGGCTATTGTTAAAATTCTAAGAAGATTTTCCTTTAAATAAAATCCATATGCTAGTAAGTGGTTTCACTGTGACTCACTTACTAACAGCTCAAATTTCTTGTTTAAATAATAGTTTTGGTACAATTATAAAAAAACAAAACTCTGTTTCTTTGTTCTATTATTTAAATAGACAATTTTTGTATATAATTGCATAATTGTTGGAAAAATATGTTTTTGCTTTAGTGTTTAGGCGTAACCTTAAAAATTCTTATACAAAATTCATAAGATACGAAATCTTCGTTCAAATTTAATAGACATTCGACATACATGGTTGATTATTGCATATTAAAATATATGTTTCTGCCAATTTCTGTTTAGAATTTTGTTTGTCTTTGATTTGAAAATTAACGCACGATTTTCCAATTATCAGCTTGTTTTCGATTGAGTGTGTGTAGGGGTTTCATTTTAAGTACATTAGATGCGAGTAATCACAAATGGAGTTGATTTTCATTAGAAAAAATTGCAATTTAAGCAAATTGTTTCGGGGTTTTATTACATTTTTTTGTTGATTCATAATTGAAGTTTGTTTATGTTAGTTTTTGCTGATGTTTTTTTTTTAATATATTAAATATCATAGAATTTTTGTATAAGAATAAATGTGCATTTAAAGCATAAATATTTTTATGAATATTTTATTTTTATGGCTATTTTTTAAAAAGCAAATCTTAAAACCAAAACAATGAACATTTTTAAAAATAATAGAGAATTGTGAATCGATACTTTTACTAAGTGTAAAATAAAATCTACAAATAGAGAATATTACGTTAATATTAAAATTTATATAAATTTATTCGCTTTAAGGAGATTCGCGAAAGTGGGTTTATATGGGAGCTATTATAAATTATCGACCTCATACAATTTGGCACTGTGATTTCTACTTAAATAAAAGTAATTTGTGTCGAATATTAACTTGATACTGACTATACACGTTAAAGTGATTTTTGGAACAGGGATTTATATGGGAGCTATGATCAATTATGGACCGATCTTGATGAAATTTGGAACAAAGATTGACACTTATACAAAATTTCATTAAAATATTGCTATATTTAAGGCATTTATGATCGTTAAATATAGAAATATTTATGATTTATGATCCATTATAACCAATTTCAATAGGCTTCATCTTTGTGACTAAATAATTATTCGTGTCAAATTTCATCAAGAAAAATTGCGACCTGCACAAGGTTCACATGGACTGACAGGCAACCAGCCAGATGGACGGACATCATTAAATCGACTCAGAAAGTGATTTCGAGTCCATTGGTATACTTTAAGGTGGGGCTCCGAAAATTTTTCCTATGGTTACAAACATCAGCACAAACGCATGGTGGTGTAGGGTATAAAAATCAATATGATCCAAGAAATTTTGGAACATATTGTGGAACACGTTATTTTTTTTTTTAAAGTCCTTTCCAAATATTCAAAAGACTTTTTGGATTTTTTAATTTTATTTTTTGCTCAAAATTTAACGATTCTTTTTTGGTTGAAAAATAACATTTATTCTTGATTTTTATTTTTCGATTATAAAATAACGAATATTTTTTCTTTTCCTTAAAAATTATAGGTAATTACTTTAGAGCAAAAGCATAAAAATATTTGTATGAAAAAAGTTAATCATAATTATCGAAATATGAAAATCAAAAATAATATATATATATATTTTTTTTAATAAAAAAATTATTGTTAAATTAAAAAAATGGTGAACGTTATTTTTTAACCAAAAAATAAAAATCGAAAAATAAAAATTAAATAGTGAATTTTTTCATATTGTTCATAATCGTTACGGCCCCTGATAAATAGGTGTAATTTACTAAAGACTTCAAGTATAATTTTCTTATTCATAATAAAATTTTTCATTTTATCAAATCTTTATAGAAAAATGTTCTATTCAATTATGATTAATAAAACGTTTATGAATTTTAAATTTTTATTATGAATAAGGACTTAAAAATGTTATTCTTTTCTTTACTGGTAGATATAAAACTTTCCTTTATGTCTAACCATGGACCTAAAAGGAAACGGTTTAAGGTTCTGAGACCAAATGTTGATGCAGAAGTCCTTTATTTAGTTAGTCAAAAATGTGACTTCAATCGTAATGTTTTCTATCGCAATAATTTGGCTGATCTATATCTCAAACAAATTGTGATTTTGAGCATCGATGTCAACTATTTATAATCAAAACCTACCGAAAACAATCCGAAAAATTTTTACTAAAAATAAAAAAATTTAAAAATATTTTTATATTGTGGATATTTTTATTAAACTAGTAAGCGCGCAATATTCAGATGAGTCGAATTTTATAAATTTATAAACATTTATAAATAAATTAGATTTTCCCGATGTACTTATATGGGGGCTACTACTTTACATGGACCTATCCACCCTATTCGAAGCTTAATAAGATAATTATTTTTACAACTTTTTTTTAATATCACACTCCTCTAGATATGCGAAAATAAATATTTGTTTTGTATGGGGGGCTGGCTACCTCTTCCCCGGGTCCTATCTATCCCATTTGCATTTCATAAATACAATACGATAAGGTAGTTTGAGTGGTCTATCTGTAATAATTTCATAGAAATTCTATAATGAATATATTTTTGTATTATTGTACCATTGCCCATGGTCCTACTCGTTCCATTTTCATCCTAAATTATGGGGGTTATTGAGAGAGTTAATCATAGTTAATCCCTATCCATATTCAATATTTTCGTTGTATGGGGGTATAATTTCCCCTGTTTTTTTCTTCATTTTTATTCCAGGTGTAGAGGTTGATAAATTAAATTTTAAGACTTTTGCTGCAATAGAATTTAAATTATCCGATTATTCCCCCTGGTCCTATTCTTTCTATTTTCATCTTAATTATAAAGGATGGTAAGAAAGTTATTTCCTCAGAATTATAAGCTTTTGGGGAAATAGTTCTTAAGTTATGCAATAATTTATATTTTCTTTGTATGGGGGGTGTCACTTCCCCTAATCCTATCGAAAAATAATATAGCCTATTTATTCGTGAAGAAATGATGATGTAAGAAAAGTACCTATAACCACTAAGTTATGTATATAACATTTAAGTTAATTATGGTTTTTAAGTTTTACTTTATAATACTTTACGTTTTTTTTCCATTACTCGAAATTTCTGCCTTAAAAATTTAGAGCCTGACTTTGTAAAATAAAATAAAAAATTTAATTCAACAATTTGTATTGAAAATAACAAATAAATTTTTATTGTTTTCCTTAAAAATTTTTGAAACTAATTTTCGTTTCGTTTTACAAAATGATCCCCTTAATGCCACCCAACACTCTCTTAATAAATAACTATGTCCATTAAAAGCTTCTTAATTGAATTACTTGGCCTTTTGTACACTTTATTTATGTCTTCCACAAAATTATGATACCAAATATCAAACCAGCGCTCATATTAAGAATTTTAGTAAAATACAAAAACTAAAAGTCGATTTTTCTGTCACTCTTACAAAAAAAAAATATATATACAAAAAGATGAAATTTAATATTTAAATTTTTCATTTTGCACAAAAGTTTAAATCACTACAGAAAAAAAGTTGCTAACAAAGCAAAAAATTATTTTTAATAAAACCCTTCCTTTACTTCCACATTCAGACACACACATTTACATTAACATGTTTATATGCATGTCTGGCTCTGATATTCTTGTTGATTTTATAACCCCCGTAATTTTTAAACCCTTTTCACCCTCCTTCTTTCTTTGTATGACTAAAAAAAACTCATTCTTATGCATAAATATTTAATAATAGTGTTTGAGAGTGCGTCTGTCTGACTGTCTCTTTGGCAAATGCCTCTGCTGCCTGGTTTGTGGGTTTTTCTATGTAGCGAAATTTTTCTCGTACCAAGTGACAGTTATCGAAAGTGACATTTGAATGCAAATTTTATGTTAGACGTTTTTTTTTTTTTTTTTTTTTAATATTGTCATTGAAAGCCATCTATTTAGTTGGAATGAGCTGCAAAAAATATGAGATTTGGAAATATGTAAATTTGGAAAGGCATATGCTATATGCTGTTTTTATAATGTGACTATTAAAGGGTAAAAATTATGATAATAATAAAAAATTATTTTCATCTATTTAATTTGTAACAAAGGGTTTGGAAAAAGTTTTAAAGCACATGTTAAAGTTTCTTGATTTTGAATGCAAAGGTATTCAGCTGAAGATGACCATGATTTAAAATAAATCTTCAAAATCTTAAATTTTTAATGACACAAATAGCTCTTTATAAAAGTAAAACTTATTGTTATTTTTAAACAAAATATAAATATTTTTAAATAGTAATAAAAACATCAGCAATCATATCCGCATAAAAATTTATCATATTTAATCTTTAGTGAAAGTTTTTGTTTTTATATTTAAAGCTTATAAAAATTCTTAAGAATTGCTAAAAATTCCATTTTGATTAAAAATACAACTTACTAAATTAACATGGAATTTCTTTCAGCTAAATTAACATTTTATCTTTAACTATTAAGTTCGTTCTTTCCAACAAATATTTAACAAAACACCAAACAAAGCAAAACAAAAGATCAAAAGATATTTTTGTCGAAATAAAAGAAAAAAATAAATAAATAAAAAAATCTGATAAATGCAAACTCAAGATTTAAAGCAAAAAATACAAAAGTTTTCGTTAATTTGAGATGACTGCTACTAGTATTGATTACTTCAAGAAAAAATACAAAATAAAGTAGAGATTTTAAGATTAACCTTAATTTTAAGCTAATCATTAGTAATTTTTATAAAAAAAAAAATAATAATGATAATTTAAATTTTGTAATGCTTTTTATATTTTAAAAATCCACTTCAACTTAATTTTTCTACATTTTAAATACATCTGCGCCACATATTTCTAGTATTCATAAGTATCTTAAACTAAAACAGATTTACTTGACCCTTTTGGAAGTATTCATTTACAATTGTACAGGAAACAACACCCATTGTGTTAGAAATTATTTTATATTACTTTGCACTATTTTTATGTGCAAATATGCTGCACATATTGGACAACAAAAGACCTGGGGCAAATTGGTTTAGAAAACAAATGATTCTATGATTTTTCATTTTCTAAACAAATTCCAATGTATTGTTACGACAGATAATAGTTAGTAGTTTTCCTTATTGTCATTTCAAATATGTTTTTGTGGCTTTATTAACAAGTGTCACCTAATGAAGGAATGCAAGAAAGAATTTGAATTAAGGCAAATATGTAAATAGAGTAATAAATAAAAAAGAATTCTAAGGAATTTTTAAAGCAGTAAAATTAACCAGAAAAAATAATGCAAAAGTTAGAGAGATTTATAAAGGTCAATATTTTATATTTTTGTTAGAAATATTAAATTTTTTGAAGATATTAAAATAATTATTCTTTATCAGTGGTTACTTTTAAGGAATTTCAGTAAATTTTTTCAATTTTTCTTAAAAAAAAAAAAAAAAAAATCCACACGATTGTAGTCACATTGACAATTTATGGTATTTCATAAAAACATAATGTAATTTAAAATGTTTTGGAAAGTTCCAACATCTAACAGAAATCATTTCATAATGTTTTAAAAAACCTTAATTATAGGTAAATGTACACCAAATTAATTAAAAATTATTTTTTGGACTTGACTATTAGTTCTTGAAGCAAACATTTCAATTCGTTAACCATAGAAATTTGAGGCCAATTAGGATCTAAACCTAGTATTAATTTTTTAAAGTGAGGACAGTTCTTTAATTCATCCCTCATGTAAAAAGTTATACTGATTTGAAAATTAGTGAAATATCTGAAGAAATACGATGACATTTCTTTTTACTATGAAGATGGAAAAAATTAGTAATTAAACGACTGATAGAACTTCTGTGGTAATTTGTTCGATTCCGCTCGGGAAATTTTGATGTCAAAGGTTCATCACCCTTTTATCGGACAGCCACTGAAAAAGAGGTTAAAATTGCAACTGGTGGAGCAAGACCGGCAAGTAAGTTGTCATCAAACATCAATCAGATGACAGTTTGAAATCATTTGAAAAAGGGTAGCTACTCAAAGAAGCTCGATGTTATAGAGCCACATAAATTACATAGGGTCTACACGAGAGATTTTTCATCATATAAAATTGATCATGTGTGGACCAAATTTATTTATATTATTTCAGCATTATGATATAATTATTAGAGCTCAAGCAAATATAAATTTGTTTTGCTATCAAACGTCATTTTGTTGACTTTTTGTTACTTGTTATGATACAAAAATCTCTAGTTTAGACTCTACGTTATCGCAAAGAAATTTGATTGGCCGAATTATTATTAGTGAAACGCTGATGACCCTCCACAAACGAGTTCAAAGCATAGTTTGACGGCAAACAAGGTTATGTTGAGAGTTTGGTAGAATGGGAAGGGAATTATCCATTATGAGCTGCAACAACCTAGTGAAACGATCAATTCGAATTGTACTCTTCATAACTTTAAACGGTCGAATTGTGAAGAGTTGTGAAGCAATCAAGAAAGAGCGACCTGAATTGGTTAACAGAAAAGGTGTTGTGTTCTATAATGACATTGCCAGTTAAACACATTTTTGATGACCTGCCAAAAATTGACTGAACTGAAGATTTGATGCACCCACTGTATAGCCCTAACCTGGCACCGTCTGACCATCATTTGTGTCAGTCTCTCCAAATCTCTCTTAATGCTAAAAAAAATTGGCTAACCGAAGAGCCGCTGAAAATCACTTGGCCAAATTTTTCACCGATAATCCACAGAAGTTCTACTGCGATAAAATTATAAAGCTCCACGAAAAATGGCAAAATATCATAGATATGTAATTTCATCACCGATGTTAAAGGTCAAATTTTAAAAAATGTTTGTGTTTTTAGAAGAAAGATTTTAAATTAATTTTTCTTTATTTAATTCGTAGATTTCAATAAAGAAAAATAAATTTAATTTAAAAATTAATTTCAACTCAAGTGTTTGGGAAGGGAAATGTTGTACTTGACTTCTAAACATTCATAACCTTCAGATTAATGTAGTCCTACTAGAATCATTGTCTTTGACTTGCTTTAGACGAAGGGTTTGATGTAAATACATGATGACGTCCCGATAGAATCATAGATAAAATTTAATTGTAGAATTTTGTAAATGTAGCCGTGTTTCTTAGTGTCTTAAAAATTTTGAGATTTTTTTAAATCAAAGCTTTAACTTTAGGAAACTTGTCATCGATTTTAAGGCATGTCGGAACACAGTTTCATTTTCTATTCATAAATCTGTAACTTTTTAATCTTTAAAAATTTTGCTCCAATAATATTGAGAATATTTTCCATATATTATTGTTTATATGAACCAAATCCATTTGTAAATTATTTGGCAAACTTTCTTTGAATTTGAAAGTTATTGTTATATTTTTTCTAAATATAATAAAAACTTGATTATATTTAGAAAAATGAGAATAGGAATATTAAAGCCCTTGGCATAAAAAATTAGTGTAATTTCTTTAAATGATTTAAACCTGATAATAAAACACTATTTAAGGTCAGAGGTTACTTTAACGGAAAGACATCTGGACGGACTGAATATGGCCACTATATAGTTTTATAATGATATGTTGTAAATATCCTTCAGCTCTATATAAATTTTTATCGTAATGGATTAATTGAATTCAGAGATATTAATAAAATAATACGTTTTTTGAATTAAAATATTAAGAACAAATATCCGAAGTCGAGCGTATAAGCCTGGCAATGCCAGGAAAAATAATATAATAATAGATTAGGTTTCACAGGCTGCTCCTTCACAGAGAAAGCTCACTTGGGTCCGTAGTTCCCTTTCAGCTATCAGCCGAAAATTAAAAAAAATATATGAACATTATTTGGACACCTTTCCTCTCCCTAATTAAAGTTTACAATTTGAAGCCGGTAGAATCCGATGGAATAAATTAATAAACTTTAAAAAAACGACGTAGATACGCTTAGAGAGCAAACAATGTATAGCAAATTCATATTTCTTAATACCAAAACAGATTTTAAACAATATTACATTTAAAATAAAAAGTGACGCATTTCCGCTCCCCGAAAGGAAAAATCGAGCTCCGTTAGGATTTGTAGGACGAATAGTTGTAAGCCGATTTTTAGCCTTTTACGTCGTCTGAGAGCTTCAGACAGTTCTGGAAAGCGGACACATAAATCCGCTTATTTCCACTCCCTGATAGAGATTTTAAAATCCGGCTCCATAAGGTTTTGTAGGACAAAACGTTTTATAAATGAGCCAAAATTCTTTACGTCGCCTGGGGGCTTCAAAAAGCTCTGGGATAGATAATAAGTTATTTATATTAATAATTCAGAAAGCAATTGAGTAATTAAGATGAAATTTTAGAGAGCTATTACGGTTATAATAGTGAATAACATATAGATTTCCAGCGTTATTTTTTAAACGATTTTAGTGGTATAATTACGTCCATACGTACGGCGCAGAAACAATATTTATATATCTCCTTTCAAAATTTGGAGATATCAGCAAATAAAATAAAAAAAATCTAATATACAGGATACCAAAATTTTGTTTTATATTGATTTAAGCGTGATGGTAAACGGAGCGAAAAATCTTTATTTCACTAAAAATTATATTTTACCCAAAATATTTGTAAAAGAATTTCAACTATGGTTCTATTGTTTTTAAAATTTACAAACTGAAAATTAAATTTATACGAAGTTCTCTATTTAAAATGCTATAAATTGTATTTTACAAAGTTTATCTTTTTGTTCATTTTTTAATATATTTAAGATTTTTATTAATTTGAAATCTGAACTCCTCGTTTAAAATTCTCTTAAAAATCTTAAATAATAATATTCTAATTGTGTTCAAACTCAGTTTAAACTAGTAAATCCTATATAGTGTACTTATTTTGCTCTTCACTGTTTACAATTATTACCATATTAATTTTGATTACAAATACTTAAAGTAGTAACCACCGTAGCTGTAGTTACAATATGCACTTTTTCCAAATGAATTTATTGGTAACCGGTTACATTTTTAAACAAATATTTAAGTTCGTTTATTTGATTTTTTTTTTTTTTGTACAATAAATATTTGTGGTAAATATTTGTATGGTAGTTAATACTCCATACAAACTATACAAATTTATGGCGTAATATGATTTTTTTTTCATATTATTTATTTATTATTTTTTGTTATAAAAACATAAAATACCAATCGCAGTCTTGATATTTATATCCATATGGTTATTTAATAACATTTTTTCTATAGAAAATATAATTAAATTTGATAAATTTACAATAAAACAGGTCAATTTACCTAACATAAAATGACGTTTAACAAAAAAAGTTGTTTATATTTCCTTTGCCAGACCCAAGACATGTTATAAATAAAATATCCATTTCAAAAACCTGACTCATTCATAAATATTAATATGATTATAGAGGGGAGATAGGGGAAAAAATAAAACAAATATTTTTTATAAAAAAATGTGTAAAGAATGTCAACAATTTAATAAAGAAAAATATGGCTTTTATAAAAAACCAAAATACTGTATCTAATTTGCATAATAATATTGAAAAGAAACTGGAAATTTATTTTATTTTTAAAAGTGAAGACAATAGAGCTTCTAAAATATAAATGACAAATAAATTACTATTTATTTATTAGGGTTTAGAACAAGAGACACAAAGATTGAATAAGATTTGTTATCAATAGAGTTTTAAATAATAAAGGTTTTTTAGTACATTATTATAATTTAAATATTTTGTTTGAATTAACAAAACTAATTAGTAAAAGGCCTATTTATGTAAGTGACATAATTAAAGATTTGTGTATAAACAAATGAAATAATTTTTATTTAAAAAAAGTAACGGTTTAAAGGGTAATTTAAGGGTCTATAGAGGCATACAAACGATTTTAAAAAGACATGTTAAGATTTGTGGTTATTTTCAAAGAAAATTCAAACACCTGCTTGTGAAATGTACAATACAATGTTTTTGAAGGTAAAAAGGTAATAAATATTAGTCTTTTAAAATAATGGTGGAATTTAAAAGCAGGTAGAGGAGCGAATTATAACCTTCGGAAAATAACTTTCGTCTGCAGCCTATTTAAACACAAGTTGAATAGTAGGGTGCCAAAGTTTATCTGTGCGAGTGTGACAAAATATTTAGAGTTCATAGTTTCTCTAAATAGTGTTGCCAGAAAAGTATTCGAGAAATCCCTAAATTTAAATATAAATTCCCAATTTGGCCTCAAAATTTAATTAACAATATTTTTAAAATTTTTTATAAAAGGAACATTTATTAAACATTTTCTACACAGAAAATATATTTTTTTTTCGAAAAAATTTCAACTTAATTATTTACCGGTCGAAGTATTCTAACAAATTAAATTCAAATTTTACGTAGAAAAAATATAAAATGTAATTTCAATTACAAATGATTCATATTCAATTATTTTATTAATTAAAATTGAACCTATTAAAAATTTATATTCAGCCATTCAAATTTCGTATATTTTTTTATATTTTATTAATTTATTAATCGATACAATAAAAAAAAATAATTGATTGTTTTGTTTTGTTTTTAGTAAAAAATATTAGAAGATTTTAATTTTGTTAACTTGAATAATTGTTACAACTAAAAAAGTAATTGGAATAGTTTTTATCTTTAATAAAACGCTTAATTGACCATATTTTTTCTGTGTATAAAAGGAAAACTATTAAAAATTGTAAAAGTGGAGAAAAATGGTGGATGATAACAAATATCAAGTAACAATTTCGAGATTAGCTTAAATACGGCGCTAAGGGGTATCAAAACCCTTTCTTTTAATAATACATGGTCTTAGCTGAGGTGTTTTCCAGTTGATTTGGAGGAGCACAGTTCTCTACTAGCTCAAACGTGGTATTGGATGGACCTGCAAATTTGTAACTTAAAAAAAATCGCTAAAAGTTAATTTATGATTTGATTGTAAAAAAATTTCTATATACTGTCTTGTAAATCCTTAACAAATATGTTAACATGAATAGGATTGGTATATATTTTAGTTTAAGAGATATTTAAGCCAAAACGAAATTTTCTCAAATTTTTGGACTCGTTTGTTTCAAGCTTGCCGGAATCATTTGGGTCCTAACATTATTTAAAAATATCCACTGGATTCCCTACAAAATTGTCAATTATATTGCAAAAAGAATTAATAATCTGAAAACCCCCAATTTTTACTGCGCAAATGGACAAAAGAACTTCTAATAGCCCTCGCAGTATTATTATTATTACTTTTTTATTATAAAAGTTCTAATGATTTCTATATCTATATATTTTAGTTTAAGAGATATTTAAGCCAAAACGAAATTTTCTCAAATTTTTGGACTCGTTTGTTTCAAGCTTGCCGGAATCATTTGGGTCCTAACATTATTTAAAAATATCCACTGGATTCCCTACAAAATTGTCAATAATATTGCAAAAAGAATTAATAATCTGAAAACCCCCAATTTTTACTGCGCAAATGGACAAAAGAACTTCTAATAGCCCTCGCAGTATTATTATTATTACTTTTTTATTATAAAAGTTCTAATGATTTCTTCACTAATTTGACCCTATTTGCCCTTAATATTAAAGAACAATTATATATTTTTTGCTCATAAATCAAAAAATTACAATAATTAATCTTTACACTAAACTGTATAACCTTGATTTATCTATAATTTACACCTTTTTTTTTTCTAAGACAATCACATTAAAAGCTAAAAATCTTTTAAAATTTCAAAACTAAAAAACCGATTTTGGGATTTTCAAAGACAATTAAAGACAAGAATTAATGAAGATTACGTTTTTGTGATTTAACATAGAAGAAATAACAAATAACTTTTTATGGTAGTCAGTCATCATTATTTATAAGATCATTTTCTTTTTTGTAAAGTTAAATGATTAATGGCATTTTAAGGTTGGTTTATGCTTGATTAGTAAGAATGATATTAAAGAACGAACATTAAAATTAAATATTTCGAAAATTATTGCTACCAAGTGTAATAAATTGATGATAGAGACAAATTATATTTTAAATAAAAGACTGTAAAAATCTGCGTAAATTAATTGTGCGACTTACAGTAGTTAAGAGATATATTAAAATATATTTAATATATATTAAGATTTAAAACATTGATCGGCTTTCATAGCCCACAGGGACCGAGTGCCATTTGACGAAAGATAACAAAACTACCAACAAAGAGATTTATGTCATATTGTTTTAAATTTCATAATTTTCTTCATATATAGAATAGGATTTAATTGTGATTATACTTATGTATTTATACAAATCATTGATCGGCTTCTATAACCCCTAGGGGCCGAGATTCATTGTTTTAAATTTTAAGATTTTACAATTTTACTGGTACATATATAAAAGAGAATTTTACTACGATTATTACTAATGCATATACATATATAAATCATCGATATATTTATTTTGAAAGTGACTTAAGGCAAGTTTAGCGCATAGGTGAAATTATTGGCAAAACTAACTTAACTTTTTTTAGTAAATTTCTCCACAATATGAAACTCCCCATATTTACAGATATCATGTACAAATTTTTTTCGCACACATACACTCATTCAAACCCCACAGTCACACTCTCTTAAAACATGGCATGCCGCCAATATTAAAGATTATATTGAGTTTGGGGCAAGAATAACAACAACAACAACAGAAAAAGGCAAATTACAAATAAAACAAAACAAGAAAAATAAAATATAATTCCAAACCAGTTTATCGAGTTGTTAAGCAAAAAAGAGTAATAAATTGAATGTATGTATTTGAGGTATTCTCTAGTAAATGTAGTGGCAAAAACAAAAAAAAAAAAAAAAAAAAGCAAAAATTCTGAAATACTTTTTCTTTCTTTTCTGAACAGCCCCAGCCATCTACATTAAATTTATAATTGAGTGACAAATCATTGTTTGAAATTGAGTGAATTTTTTAAAAACAAGTTTTTAGAGATACACTCAATTGAATATAAAAAACCCTTTGAATTATAACTAGAATTGAGTTAATGTATTAGAAAACCTGGTTTATTATTTTAAGACGGCAATAATCGTCATAATTATCAAACTAATGATCATTATTATTATTGATTTCAAAGGTAAGAGTGCGTACGAATATGAGAAGTATAAACATGTGTGGAGTCTGTATTTTGTGATTCTGGAGGGCATTTTTTTGTAGTTCTCTTAGCATCATGCATGCTGGTTTTTTTATATCTTTTTGTTATTATTTATTGTTTTTTTCTTTTCTTATATTTATAATTCTTTAATGTTTTTATTTTATTTGTATTTGGTAGGGAAACCAGTTTATTTTTACTTGTATTTATTCTTCTCCATGTCACATTTGTTTGTGTAAAGGTTTCTTTTTGTTGTGTTTTTTTTTGTTGCTATTTATCCTGTTTAATTCTTTTCGATATGAATGTTGTTGATTGTATTGAAAATATGTATTGGTTTTGTTAACAACAGGGTGTAACAAAAAGTGGGGGAGTATAGTGAAATATATAGCGTTTATAAGCACCTCTTACTCGCAATTAAAAATATTGGGATTTGAAAATTTTACTGTATAAACGAAGTTAATATTTTATCTGCGTCTTAATTAACTCACAAAAACTAATCGTGATTAGTGAAACAAATTGCAAATAATGTGTACGGCATTGCCACTTCCTCTTACGTTCATAGAATTTTCTATGACCATAGTTGTATTTTTGCCATCTGGCACAACAAAAAGGAAAATATATTTCTTTATGCAATTTGCGTATAAACGGTGAGTTAATTATTTGCAATAGTCGTGCGTATAAACGTAATCATAGAGACATTTTAGGACATAAATATAGAATATTTAAAATTCACAGAAATAAGGAAATCCTGCGTTTTTTATTAAATCCTGGCAGATTATTTCAAATAAGTAACCATTTTAGACTTGTCTTTAATAAATTACTTTAAAATTTACGGAATTTGCCAATTATTTATTGAAATTCAATCTATGAAAAATATTACATATCGAGGGCTTATATTCAAAACGGACCATTGTTCAGGAGAACATAAAAACTGTTTATTTCCCTCATTTTTCAACATTTTGCAATCCGTTCTTCTACGAGTTATTAATATTACGTCTACTAAACCTCAAACTAAAAAATAAATCTTTTAACTCCATTATTCGCGAAGTTATGGTAGATAGCCCGTTTTGTCTTAATTATTTTTAATGTATGTTATAAAATGTTCATATAGCCCGTTTAGGTTATTAGAAATTAAAGAAGTAAAACCTAATATTTTTGGAAAAAAGAAAAAATGACAATATGTTAAATTTATGAAATCATACTAATCAGGATACAAAAAAAAAAACCGAAATTTTGTGGTTGGCTGGACCATTTTAAATCGTTAGAAATTTCAAATAACAGGAATGTTTAATAAAAGGACGAAAATGTGTTCATGACTAAAATTATAAATTGCATGCGAAAAAAATTGCAAAAAAAAATTTTAAACCAATTAAAATTTTATTAAATTGCATATCAACAACTAAAATTTTGATGAGATATATTAAGATTCTAATTCAAAATGTTTAAGAAAATTCTCATTATTTATCAATTTTTATTTTTAGATTTCTTTGAAAATCAAACAAAAACTTGCATATAGACCATTTTGCCTTAAAAAAAATATACTGTTTGTAGATAGCCCAAAATCAAAAGGTTAAAAACTAGGTGTTAGAATTAACTTTTGACTAAAATTAGCATCATATATAAAAAATAGAAAACTGAAGAGTCTGACGCAAAAAAAAAAAAAAAAAAATTATTTGTAAATCTGCATGAATTTGAATTTAAGCCCTCGATATTCAATTAATCAAATTATCACATATTTTTATTTATATTTGATTAAATTATTATTTGATACAATAAGAAAAATAATTGAAAGCCGAGTAATTGCTTTGTTTTTAGTACACAAAAATAGAAAATTTTAACTTTGATGAATCGATTAATTGATACAATTTAAAAAGTTATATTTTTTCTGTGAGGCCTCAATTATTTTCTTTTAATGTATCAATTATTAAATTAATCAAATATAAATAAAAATAAGTGATAAATTGAATAAATTAAAAATATAAAATTTTTTAAATAGTTTAATTTTAATTAATACAAATTTAATACGTATTCGTAATTAAAATTTGATTTTAGATTTTTCTATGTAAAATTCGAATTTAATTTATTAGAGTACTTCGATTTTGATTAACTTATTTAATTTTATAAATATTTGAAATCATTTTAAAATTCTGTTTAATAACTTAATTGAAATATTTTCGAAAATATTATTATTATTATTATTACTATTTTTTTTTTTTTTTGTTTGTTTACTAAATTAAGAGGCCTTTAATCAAATTAGAGCTCTATTTAAAAAATAGAGTTTATTTTTTCAAACTTTTTATTTTTTATGGGAATATTTTCTTATTTCATAATTAATTTATACGATTTTTGAATAAAATTTTGAATTTTTTTAAATTAACTCCTTTTTTTGAAACACCTTTTATTTTTGAAGATTTTTTTTAACAACTTTTCACGCTGCCCATTTTGCACCTATAAAATGCAGTTTTGTGGTTTTGTTGCCTTAAAGAAAAACAAAGACAATGACTTGAGTAACAGGATGGAATTCTTAAAGTATTTTTCTTCTTCTTGTTAAATTTTATTTGTAGTAACCAGTACTTAAGATTTGACGACTTTGTTCAGCCATAATTGCAGCAATTTTCGAAATTATTTTTAATATCATACTTACTACAAATGGAAAGGTTTTATTCCAAAAAGAAATACATTTGGTTTAAAAAAGGACACTTACCTAGAAAGAGAAAGGAATGAAAAAAATAAAATATTAGTATACATTAAAAAAATAAAATTTAGCTAATAAATTAAATGCTAATATTTTTCCATTGATATGAAATTAAAAGAAATTAAGTTAATTTTAAAATTGTTTTTATCTGAAATTGAAATATTTGTTCTATAATTCAAAAGATTTGATAGCAAAAAAGTTAAAATAGTTTTCAAAAATGTACGAGTTTTTAGTATAAACTTTTAAATAAAATATACTTAGACCTACTAAATTGCTTCATATATATATTTTTTTTTTAACCAAGAGATTCCTAAGAAAATATATCAAAAAACTTTCTATTGACACTTTCTCAATATTATTATTTTTTTAACACTTTTCCCCACAATTTTCTTTCAATAAATATTTAGATAAAATGTTCAACTATATAAACTATAAACTTAACAAGATATTTATCTATTCGTAGAAGTACTAAATAATTTTTCCAAGTACCCATAATTAAATAGTGAAATTGCGAAATGTACATAAAACTAATAAGCAAATTAAATTACTTGTAAAATAAATGAAGATATAAACTGAAAAAAAGAAAATAGTAAAACTTTACAAATCGAAATGAACTAAAATTTGTTTATCCAGCAGATAAAGTGATAGAGGGAGCGGGTACATGATCATCATGGCCAACATTGTCATCATAAAATATTATCATGACATGCATATTTAATCAACAGTAACGAAACAAATAATAAAAAAATATTAACTTCAAATGACCATAAACTTTAAAAGTAAACAAAACAAGATATTAAAAAAATGTTTCTTTAACAAAACTATTTTTTATGGTAAATTTATAAAAATTAGTAATGAACAGGGGAGACAAAATAAATAGCATAAAATACAATTGATAGTTCATAGTATAAGCTATAAACAAAATATAATTAGTAATTCATGATTTCATATATTATTTTTTAATAGTTCAACAAACTTTGAACGTTGTTTTTAACATCAAACAACAATCAAATTTAAAGTTTAATAACAAAATTTAATTTTAATAGTAAATTTGTATAAAAGCTTATTTAATTTATTTATTTAGCAATTATAAATATTGTGCTATTTTTATATACCTTACTATTTTAACAAGTACTACTGCATCGAGTAACTCGTAAATTATACGGGACGTTGCTAACAACTATTTGCTTTACAAATAAAATAAAATAGAAAGTAACTAATATTATTAATTACTTAATGAAATAATTATTTACCATAAAAAATTTGTTCAATGAAGTTGCATTTAATAGTCATGCAGCAACTCTATCAAAGAAAACTTGTTATAAACTTTTTCTTAAAAATGTCAACCAATAAACATCAATCAATTTTTCAAAGAAAGATCATATTTTCATAACAAAAATGGATAGTGAAATTTTACTTTTTCTTATAGATAAATGAGAAATAAAATAAAAATTACCATCTCTGAAATCACTAAAATTTTAAAGTCATTGACCAAAGAGACTATTTGATCAAAATTATTATTTATAAAAAAATATTATTTTGTTTAGGAAAATCTAAAAACAAACTATGCTTAAAAATGGTAATTGTAATTTGTTTCACTGATTTAAGTTTTAGCAATAATTTTAAATTTTAGTTATTACAAACAGGCTAAAAAAGCGCTTGGTATAATTGTGGTTTTTGTGTTTATAAAGAAGTCATAATTTATATTAGATCATATGATAAAATATTCCTATCAAAAACTTAAAATTTTAAAGAGTATGGTTTGTAAATAAGTCATCTAATTACAATACCCAACCACATTAAAATAGAAATTTTATATTGAAATAACATTTGCGACGACATCTTTTAACATGATAACAAATATGAAAGAGAAATTGAAAAAATACCAAAAGTAAGCCAAGAAATGTGGTTAGATAAACATGCCTTTACTAAGCCAGCACACGTCGCACAGTGCTGCATATACAGCCTATTTTTTGTTATAAAAAATTAAGAATTTATTTTAGGTTAATTTTAAAATTTTATATATTTTACTCATATTGATTTAATTTTTAGAGAAAATTTCTATATTCGTCAAAGAATCAAATTCCTTACATTGCACAGTGGGGCAGAATCGAAATTTTTTGGAAATAAATCTGTAACTTCTGATCGGCTAGATGCATTTGCATGAAATTTGGTATAGGCCATAGATGCCCACTTCAAGCACATTTGTGCTGAGAGCTTCACACATATTCTTATTCTCTTTCATTTATTCTTCGCTGAGAGAGCGTTGAGTACACAAATGCACTGAAAAAAATTGTACATTATGTATGAAAACAATTTTGAATCTTTCCAGTTAAACATTGTTTTTATAAAATTGTATTAGATTTTCAACACATTAGATATAAATGACTGGACAAGGGAAAATATTTTAACAATATATGCCTTCCAAATAATGTAAGGTTATTACTTACATTATATTTTGTTATATTAAATATAAAAATAACATTATTTATTTCATTATTTTTTAAATTTAGCAATGAAGTTTCAATAAATATTATTTGTGTAATTTTCCGATTGTTTAGTATTTACTTTTTTAACCATTAAAGTTTTTTTACTAACACAACTACATGTGTTGTGTTAGTATGCGTGGGCATCTATGGTATAGGCATAGCAGAGGAGTGTACAATGTTAAGTTTGGAAAGGGGACCGACCAAACCCCTCAGGGGCGGAGCTCTGACATGCAAATTTTTTAATCGCTTGCCAATTTTTTTTTTTTCCGTCCAATTTCAAATATTTTTATACATTATTGTAGGCACTGACAAGACCTTCAAATTTTTTGTATTCAATAAATAATTTTGTTCTTTAATTAGCTAAAGAAAAAAACAAATTAAATCGGTCGGAAACAATAGGATATATATGACAAAAACTGGACCAAGAACATGCAAAATAGAGTTACTTAAAAATTCAAATGCAAATAACTCAAAATCTATAAGAGATAAATAGGACATGCAAGCATGTTTTTTGTAGCTCTTATCAGTGCCTAATATAATGTATAAAAATATTTGAAATTGGACGAGAAAGCGATTAAAAAATTTGTATGTCAGAGGTACCCAACTTTGAGCCCCTTTAGCTCCGCCCCTGAGGGGTCTGTTCGATGCCCCTTCCAAACTTAACATTGTACACTCCTCTGCTATACCTATACCAAATTTCATGCCAATCCTACCAGCCGATCAGAAGCTACAGATTTATTTCCAAAAAATTTCGATTCTGCCCCACTGTGCATTAGGGTTAAGCAAAAAAACCGAAAAATTTTACTGCCTTTTATTTATTGATTTTATGATTTCTTTTGATGTATAAATAACATTACTTTTATTATTGAGGAACCTACAGAAAGTTTATTTCAGCAGATGAACATGTAAATTAACTACGATTTAATCTATTTTTTTTACGATTGAAGTTGATTGAAGAAGACCTATGATTGAAGTAATTTTTGAACTATATGAACGTCTACGCTTGAAGTTATTTTTTAACATTATTTAAGAGCTACAATTGAAGTTATTTTTGACGTTAATAGACCCCTACAACTGAAGTTGTTTTTGAAATATATAAATATCAACCATTAAAGTTATTAATTAAAGTCTTAATATTGAAGCTAAGTTTGGACCTATGGTTGACTATATATTTGAACTATATAACAATTTATGAATCTGTGCTTGAAGTTATAGTTTAATTCATAAATTTGGACCATAGAAAAACTTATTAAGGCTAAATTTTAACCTTAAAATGACAGGAAATTTGAACTACATAAAGATCTACGATTGAAACAAAATTTTGACTATGTAAAACCTTAGATTGAAGCTAAATTTAGACTATAAAAAGACCTACCATCAAAGCTTAGTTTTGCTAAATTTGGACTATTAAAAATTTATAATTGAAACTAATGGCGTTTTTCTTTCTAAAATTATGTCTTTTATTTTAAAATACATGTATATCCTTTTTTGTGTTCTATTCTGAACAAAATGAAACTGTAAATGGGTCTAAGAGTGTGGCCTTTGAATTTAAAATTATTGTTATATGTTTTACCCTCAAAATAAGTCAAAGGTTAATATGCTGCAATTTAATAGCATCAAACTCACATTTAATGCAGAAGAAATTTTTGATATATATTGCTTTAAAATTTACAAAATTCCGAAATTTTAGCAAAAGTATGAAAATTCACAAAAAATTCGGAAAATACACTAAAAATCTGAAATTTTAAATTCAAAGTTTCACCAAAAATTCTAAGTTTTATAAAATAATTTCGAAATTTCACCAAAAATTCGAAAATTCATTGTAAATTTAAAATTTCGACAAAAACGGTAAATGCAGCAAGATTCGAAATTTCACCAATAAACCGAAATTTCACTAAAAATTTTAAATTTCACCAATAATCCAAAATTTTACTAAAAATTCGAAAGTTCATAAAAAATCGGAAATTTCACCATAAAAATATCAGAAATTTCAGAAAATAATTCCGAAATTTCACCAAAAATCTTAAAACTTATTGTAAATTTAAAATTTCACTAAAAGCGGAAAATGCAGAAAAAATTCGAAATTTTACCAAAAAGTCCGAAACTTCAACAAAGATTTGAGAATTCACCAAAAATTGTCAAATTGAAGCCGAATTTCCATCGATTAATTTTTAAAATATTTTCTGATAAATACTTTAGCAAATAAGAGAATTGGTTCACATTTTCTGTTCTATTGTAAACATCAAGGAAACAAAAAATATGCAAAATCATATTTTTCCTGGAATTGAAATGAATATTTTGACTAAGAAAACATATTTTTTTATAAAAAAAATCTTATTTGAAAGCTTATTTTGGTCATTTAAGGGCCGTTATTATAACCTACCTATAAGGTATCAGATAGTTAAAGGTAAGATAAACTAAAGTGAAGCTCGAATGTTATATATCGGCTCGGCCGAATCTATATATCCACCATCAACTTTTTCAAATTTTACGTTATATGGGAGGTGGGCGGACCACGCCCATTTTTTGTTTCCGAGTTTACATTGGTCCTTGAACTGTTTGTACAAAATTTTTTTGACGTTTCATCTTATATGGAAGGTGGGCGGACTACACCGGTTTTCAAGTTTATATCGACCCTCGAACTATTTGTACAAAATTTCGTTTTCGTACATGCTTCTGTTTAAGAGATATCAACAGAAAAATATAAAATTAAGCTACAACGGACACCTTGTGTTTCTACTATTTTGCCCATAACTTTTTTGAGACAAATTTCATCTCCCTAGGTTGTACCTTTCGAGCCCTATCCTGCTTTCAACAGACGGATAGAAGGACGGCCATAGCTAGATCGACTCAGAATCTAACCAGGGCCCAGAAAATATATACTTTATGGGGTCTTAAATGATTCCTTTGACATGTTACACACGGAATGACAAAATCAATATACCACCTCCCCACATCTTTTTGATGGTGGGTATAAGAATTACTAAAAACTACAGCGGAATAAATATGATTTTATTTATTTCTTTCATAAAGCAGAAAATATGGCAGCTCTAAATACATAAACCTTGCAATAAAAGTATCGGTCACTTTTGGCTTAACTTATAATAGCCAAAAACAGTTAAAGTGACCGGTAACATCCTTATTGGAAAGTACGGGCCTAAATGACATAATTTTGTATATTGTATATTTAAGAGCATAATTTTGCATATTTTAAGCTTAAGAGAAAAATGTTGCTTATTTTGCATCAAATATACATCTTTGAAATCCGATTCCCTAATAATTTTCAACTTAAAAATTGATAGAAATTTTAAAATTTTCTGATTAAGTTTGAATGTTTCTAAGAGCAAAAAGAAAATATTTTTTAAGAATTTTGAATAAAAATCAAGTTATTTTTAGTATACTACTAGTTTACTTTAAGATCATATTTTTTTAATTTTAAGTTCATATTACTGGGTTTTAAAAGAATTTTTTAAACGCATAAAATACTTTATTAAAGCATATTTTTGGTTGCACTGGTAATCATAAAAAGGGTATCATTTATCTTTAAAAAATGTTATACAATAAAAAGGTAATATCCTTTTTCAGAAGAAAAAACGCCTATAAGTTTAAACTACTAAATAAGAAAATACGATGAAAGCTAAGACCTACGATTAAAGCATTGTTTGGACTAAATAAGGATATATAAGAGCTTTGACTACAACAATACAAAATCTAATTAATTTGCCCAATATATATATATATATTTTTTTTTGTTTAAGAATCCTCAAAATTTGAAAATAACTTTAAATAACTAAGCCAACATTTTAATTTTCTATCTCAAATTCCTAACTTTAAAAACAGTCAGACTTTTGGAATTTTGTTATAAAAAAAATAAAATTATGAAATTTAATCTCAATCAAACAATCTGCTATATTAAACTATCAATTTTGAAGTTGAGACATGTTGGTAATTTGTTATACATAGTAATTCCACATTGTTGTTTTCATTGTTTTATTTTGTTTATTTGACTTGAAGGCATTCACTTTTATTTTTATTTTTTTTTGGTTACTATACAACTTCAGTTTATGTTAAAAAAATATGAGATTTATTAAATCTAACCAACCATTAAAAGCATAAGTATCATAACTATTACCATCTACTGTATTTGATATTGATTGTATTGTAAGCCACTTATGTATGACTAAAATATTTATTTATTATTATTATTTTTTTTTTTTTTTTTTGTAAGAAACTATGATTATATTATATTATTAAGCTATTAAGGTCTTTTGTTTTATATTTAACAATAGCGTAACTAGAAAATGTCGATTTATTATTGTTTGTGATTTTAAAAAACTTTGTATTGAAAGTAAAAGTTTTTTTTTTGAATTTACAGCATTTAAAGATTTTTGGTTTTCTTTTTACATAGTTATGAGTCAATTATTTGGTATTTAGGTATTTAAAATGTAATAAATTTAAAATGCAAAGCACAGTGGGCGAAAAAATTAACTATTTAAATGAACATAAAGTTTAATGTTAAAAAAAATTAATTTTAAGTTTAATTTATCAGTTTCTTTTTTATCTCTATACGACATGATAATCTCAAGAGGAAACTCAAGTAGTATTAAAGCAGTAGAATGTAAATAACACCAAACATACCCTTTTTTGAGGTCTACTGGATATTTGAATAATTTGTAATATTTTAAATTAAAAACTGGTTTCATATCATTAAATTTGTAACAAAATTCAATTTCATGTTTTATTTATATATAAATACCTGCTAATTTAAGGCTATTGTTTCACCTTTGAGTAAGTTTGGTGTTTTTTTTTTTTTTTTGTTAATTTATGCAAAATCAATAAATATTATATTAAAAGATTTATTTTTAAATTTTCTCACACTTTAAGGCGTACACGTGTACAAACACATGAATAGCTTTAAAAATGCAAAAAAAAAAATCTAAAATTATAAGGAAATATTTATTCTAAAATTGTGATAATTAAATAAATTTGACCTTTGAAATATTTATGAGTTAAAAGGTAAACACATTGCGGCGAAATGCAAATAAAAATCAATAAATTTATGAATTAAATTTTTTAATAATAAACAAACCGTAAATGCCGCCAACTAAAAAAGTAAATTTTGATTACGGCAAATTAAAATTTTATTCAGATATAAATATATTTGTAATTTTATTTTATTTTTTTAGAAAAAAATAGAAATGAATGAATTTGACAAATTAAGAACTCCATTGAACTGATGTTAAATTAAATGTTTGAAAATTCAAAATGAGACAAATTTGTGATGAATTAAAATTCCATATTCCAAAATATGTACATGCATAAAAATATTATTAATATAAAGAAAAATGTATTATTTTTTTAGATTAAAAAGATGCAGCGAATTAAGATTTATATATATATATATAACCATATACGGACACCACTACGTGATAAAAGACAAAAAAAAAAAAAAAAAGACCCGTGTCTCCCAGTTTTGCCCAAATGCACTTTTGAACTTTTTTTTTTTATGGGCCACCAAAGATTAATAACATTTTAAACAAAAATGGTTCACGATAAATAAAGAGAATTCGCCGCAGTAAAAAATATAATTTGAAGTCTAAAATGTTAATAAAAAATCGTAAACTATGAATATATACATATATTATGAAAAAATATATATATTTTTGTTTAAGGTAATTAAAAAAAATGCAGCGAATTGATACTTTTATAAAATATTAAAAATCTATTAAATTGATACTAAATTTATCTATTTCAATTTTTAAAAAGGCAAATTGATATTGAAAAATATCCATTAAATGAAGACAAAAAGTATTATACTTATATGCGGCGAATTCAGATTTTTATAAGAAATTAATAAATTTAAAAATAAAAGTTTGCCGCTATAAAAATATATTTAAATTCTTTGAAAACATAAATTTTGGAGAATTGAAATTTTATAAAATTTATAAATTTAATTTTTAATATATAAAAAAAGAAAATATTTCTTTTTCGAAAAAAAAAAAAATAAAAAAAAAAATAAGTAATATATATCGTCCATTCCATGAGAGATTTATAAAAAATGCCAATTTTTTTACGGAGGGTCATCCGATTTTGTCTTATTTGATACGCATATAATTTATGGAGCCATTTAAATATTTCCATTTTTATTTTTTTGTATTTTAAAAAATTCGCGTATTTATTCACCATTTTGATTTTCCGAAAATTCAAAAAAATCGGAAAAGTGTATGACTTTAACCATCAATAACTCTAAAAGTTGTTAACGGATTTTAATGATTTAAACTGCACGTAGAAGATGAATATGTCCTCTTTTAACGTAGTAATTTAGAAATAATATTGCAATTTAAAAATGCATTCATAATGCAAATGCAATTTTAGGATGCATTTTTTAAAAATTTCTACCCTTTCAATTTTAATTTTCTTTTAATATGTTAAAAAGCAATATCTTTACTATAAAATGCAAAAATAACTATTCTGGGACAATAAAATCTACTATTTTAAATATTTTTTTTTAAAAATTTTCATAAATTTTTTCATACAAAAATTTAAATTTTTCAAAAAATTTTGATTTTTAACTTTTTTTTTATTATACTCTTTTAGTAATATGTAGCTTTAAATGTGTATAACTCCTTAAGTATACGTCGAATTTTATTGATTTAAAAACTATTATAAAGTTTATTACGATAAATATTGTAAATTATATTGTATGAATCAAAAATATTTTTTTTGCCAATGATGCACTCAATTTTCGGATGCATTTTTAAGAAATTTCTACCCTTTTGTTTTTAAATATTTTTGCTTAATATTGAAGACAAATATGTTTATTATATAAAACATTAGCACTTAATCTGGGACAAATAGGTTTTCTAGCGCAAATAACAAATTACGAAATATTATGATTAAAATTATTTTTAACATAAGCTCACAAAAATTAAAAAATAAAAAAATTAAAAAAAAAAAAAAAAATTTTGTATGAAAAAATTTTAAGAAATATTTTAACAAATTTTTTAAAATAGTGAACCATTTTGTCCCAGAACAATTTATGTTGCAATTTTTAGCAAACATAATAATGTTTCTTATATCAGAAGAGGAAAAAAATTGAAAGGGTAGAAATTTTTCAAAAATGCATACTAAAATTGCATTTGCATTATGAATGCATTTTTAAAAGATAACAGTATTTTTGAATTACTACATTTATAGTGGACATATTCTTCTTAAATATTTAAATAATTAATTCGCGAATTTTTCAAAATTCAAAAAAATAAAAATGGAGATATTTAAATGGCTCCATAGGGTATCCGTATGCCAAATATTATTAAAATCGGAAGACATAAAAAATATTCTTGGGCGTTCTTTCATGGAATGGACGATATATATATATATATATATATATATATATATATATATATATATATATATATATATATATATATATATTTTTTTTTTTTGTTTAAAATATTTTAAAAGTATTATACAACAAATTAATATTATTTTAATATATATTTTAAGAATAAAAAGATGCGGCGAATTCAGATTTTTTATAAAAAAAAATCCATACTGAATAAATTTGGCGCCATAAACATTTATTATTAACAAAAAGTATTAATATGCTTTAAAAAAAAGTAAATTTTGTTCATGGCGAAATGGAATTTAATGCAAACTTGGTTATAAACATTTTTAAATTATGAATATTAACATTAATAATAATTTTCTTTGGAAGAAAAGATGGGAGAATTTATATTTTTACAGAAAATTAATGGATTTATTAGAATCATTAATTGTATAGAAAATAAAATAAAATTTATTGCAAAAAGTATGAAATAATTAATGAAATGAATTCAATGTTACAGAAAATAAATTATTAACATTATGTTGTAATAAAAAACAAACATTTTTTTGTAATAAAAAATTAGCGAGTAAATGTTTTTTTATATTATTATATTTTCTAAGAATAATAAATAGCGGCGAATTGGAATTTAAGTTTTATGCAATTTTAAATGTATTTTTTTAAAATAAAGTAAAATTTAGTCTTTCAAGGGAAATACAAATCCAGTTAATTTAAATGTTTACAGGAAAGTACTAAATTTAAAATAAACAGTATGAAATTGTCAATGAAAATGGTGCGCCATTATAGAAATTATTCATATTATATTACAATAAAAAATATTTATTAATAAAATGATTTCGCCGTTATTAGAAATCGGCTTTACTTTTCGTTGTATACTCATATAAAACAATTAGGGAATAACTATTATTATTTTTTTAAGAGAATTATTTTACGGCGAAGTCATATTTTAATGGTATATTAATATTTTGCTAAAAATAAGAAATTGTTAATTAAATTAATTCGCCGTCATTAGAAAATTCTATTCCTATTATTGGCAAAATTCAAGATTTCATTTAAATTATAGCGGCGAATTAATTTAAATATAATTATAAAGCCAAAAAATTAGTACTCGAAATAATTATTGTTTTATTTAATAAATATTAAGATAAGATTAAGCGAACTTAATTTCATATTAAGAAAATGATATCAAGGCGAATTTCAATTTTGGTTTATATCATTGCAACAACAAATATTTTGCTTTAAAATAAATTTTATGGTAATTTAATTATTGTTTTAAAGCGAATTAAATTTTCATTATTGCACACAACCATTTTTCATTAAATTAAGGTGCGGCGAATTATTTTTTGGTTTATAATAATTGTTTCATGGTTAAATTGTTTATGTTATTGCAAAATTTTACCTGCTGTGAGTCATGACGATAATGATTATTTGGCAAAACAATCTGATTTCCTGAGGCTGGACCAACTATATCCATTTTATGTGTGACAGGGATAAATAATCAAGATTTTGTTTTGAAACAAAATTAATCCTTGATGATAATAATGCGGAGAGATAGAGAGTGAGAGAAGTAGAGATTATCCACCAACAATGTTACAATAATAATTTGACATGATGCAACCAGCAATGAAAATAAAATTTTTATGAATTTAACACATACACTGAAATAAACACATACGTTTGAGACAATACAAAAAGGACCCGGTTTTACCAACTCACACAACTTAAAGTTGGTTGGTGTGTTTTTTTTTTTTTTGTAATTTTTTTGTTTAAGGTGAGGAGATCGAGTTTAAGTAAACGATCAACAGGTTTTCAGAAAATTTTAAAACAGGTATAAAAATATTTTTTTTCTTATGATTTTAACAAAAAAACTTTATGTTACACACAGGGTAGACATTATTATTTTTTGTGGGTTTTTAGTTAAATTATTGTATAGAAAATTAATAAGATTTTATTTAAATATAAATTTATTTATTTATTTTTTTTATTTTGTATAATTTTAAATATGTTATTAGTGTATTAATTAAATTAAAAATACGGCACTTGTTTTGTTTTAATTTGTTTAAATTTATGTTGTTGTATATAATTAAAAATTATCACAATTATTTCTTAAAAGATTTTGTTTTAAATAAATTATTTTAATATTTTTTCTTCTTGTTAAGAATTTATATTTTTAATTTAATGACTGTTAGACATGATCATTTTGATGAGTATGATGATGATGAATTTATAAACTTATTAACATTTCTTTGCCATTATTTTATGCTTTTTATTATTTTACACTATAATTTATCTTTTTTTCTGTAAAGGCACACGCGAGTTTTAATAAAGATTTTAAAATACACTCTTAATTTTCTTATGTTTTATGATTATGCTAAGCTGAGTGTTTTAACAAAAGTACAGACTCCAGTAAGGTCTAAAACATTTAAAATGTTGCTGGTATGTTGTTGTGGTTGTTTTTCAGGTAAAAAACTCTTTTTTCGATAAACATTTGCAATTAGTCCGTAAATCTTGTCCACTCGCCACGAAATCTCTTATGCTTTTGAAATGGACGCGCACAAATATTAGAGATTTTTTCTTTTGAGTCAGAGTCAGATTTTTCATTTAGCCAGTAACCAAACCATAAAGCAGACAAGACGGACGGACAGACAAGCATGTACCTAAAGCTAGGCATAAACAAATATCTATACAGTATTACCAGTCAGTCAGCCAAACATTACAAGCAAAACAAACATAAGAAAAAAAATCATGCTAAAATACGAGAAAGACACTCAAATAAATTCAACAACATAAGAGGTTTTCTACAAAATATACAAAAACTCTACACTCTACATAATTTAAACGAAGGCAAAACAACAGGTAAGAAAAACATAAAATAATAAACAAAACTCATATACTTACAGCCAACTTCAAGCCAATTCCAAAACACAAACATGTAAACTCACATAAGCATATGTATGAAGGTATATCAGAACAAAACAGAAAAAAATAATTCCAACATTATTCACCTTAACGCACACTTATACACACCTCAAAAAAAACTAACAACAACAAAACCCATAATACGTTAAGAGTTAAAAAAATGTTGACAAACTACTTTGCTAACAACAAAAACAGCTTAAATGAAGGCTTAGCAACATACACCACCACCACCACCCCTTTTCATTATTAAACTCAACAACATTTTAAAGAGAGACTCTTTAGCCCAGTATTATTTGTTGAATTGTATAAAGGTGTATTGGACGAATTCACCTTTAAGCTACAAAACTACAAATTTACCTTTTCCCCATACGATAGTGTTTTTAATAGTGGCGTAATACAATCAAAACATTAAACATTAATGTTAGTTGAAAAAAGAATGATTATTTTTGAATTCTGAAGAACTAGTATGATGAAGTGAAAGTTTTAAATGGTTCTATATTAAGGGAAAAATTTTATTCAAAATCCATCACGGCTGTGTTCACATTGACAAATTTATGGTACAGACTTTTTGATACCGTTCGTTTACAAATTTTAAATACACAAAATAGATAATTCGATACTGAACCGGTGTCAACTTGAGCCAATTGGTATTAAATTTCATTAATAATTTGAACACGCAGTGTTAAATTTGAGCACATACTGGGCAAATTCAGTATTGACACGGAATGTGGTTTCAACACATATGTGGTCGATTTTTTAACTCGGTGTAATATCGATTGTTATCTCTCTGGAACAAATTATTATTCGTCTGATGGAGCGCCATCAATAAGAATACACATAACTATTTTTGGATCTTGTTTGACGTACGAATAGTTAGTATGAGTGGCTTAGAGATAGAAACAGATTATTTAATCCCTATAATAAACTTTGATAGATTTCCTGGATTAGTATACCTGATAGTTATAACTAGTTTCAAACTCTATTATTGAGGAAGATACAATCACACTAGAACCTGGTCGAGAATGTTTTTTGAAGATCTGGGATATATCTTTAAATTACTTAGTAGTGTCCTGTTAAAAAACATTTTGTAGAAAGATCACTCAATCGATGAGTATTGATGAGCTGAATACAAGAAAAATCATACACAATTTTTAAAAATTCATCTTTGGTTCCCTTCCTGCGATTGACAATCACAGTTCTAGTACAATTTGGCAAAAAAAAAGTTTTCCTTCAAAATGGGTGTCAAAAAATCCTAAATTTAACTTTTAATGAAAAAAATAAATAAAATAAAATAAAATAAAAAATATTTAAATTATTAAAAAAAAATTGGGTCCAAAAGCGGTAATTTTATTATATTAGCGAAAAAAAAATCTATAAAATTTTTGCAAAATATATGAAATATACACACTTTTTATACCCACCTACGAAATAAGGTAAATTTTTAAAAAGTTGATGTTGGGATAGACTCGGCCAAGCCGAATATAACATTCTCGCTTAAGAAGTAATTAAGATGGACTCCTTTAAGGATTGGCTAGAGAAGTACAGACGGATTTTCATATCCCTCTAGTTGAGTAGGGTGGGTTTCATCATATAATTCGATTTTCTGTCGGCTTGTAAATACTTCTCACAAAATATCTTATCGAGCTTATATTCTAACGGATTTAGATCAGGAATATTTATGAGTATTGGATTTTGATCGCAATTAAAGTTTTCTTTACAAATAGTAAATCGCAATAGAATCTTTAATTGGTATAGGGATATCTAAAGATTCTCAGTAGCACTTGGATTTTGAATGAGTGTATTTAATTGTGAATTTGATGTGTATTTAATTGTGAATATGGATTCTTAGATCCTGATTTTCTCCAAACTGAAACCATTAGTGATAAAAGTTTTAAAAACTATATAGAGTATTATATGACAGAACTATTTATGAAAGTGGGTTTAGCATCATTCCTTAACGCTTCAATTGAACTAGTTCTGAGTAAATAAAAATAATTGATTAGGAACCATTTTCTAAACTAATAAAGTAACTTTCCCACATAACTAGATCTGGTGCTGACAATTTCGAACATTTACTATTTTCATGAATTCTGGAACTAGTTTGAAAACTAATAAATTTTTGCAGTGTCGTCTTTGGTACTTTGGGACAGGTAAGTTAAAGAATCACAAATGCAAATTGCAAATTTAACTCCTTAACATTTTACCAGTTCAAAGTTCGCGCTATAATTAGTTGTGTTGAATAAGGTTACTTACATATGTTGCCTATAATTTGTCATAAAATTATAAATCACAACTAAATCACTCCTTTACATTAATTACAATCCTCCTATGCTTCTTACATCGTTTTCTATTTACTAATCCCCCTATTATTCATTACAAACCGTTCACTTCATTATTCTCTTTCGATTTATTTTGTATGCAAGACCAGAAGTTTGCATTGTTCACTAGTAAGCGAAACGAAGTACACCAGTAAAGTATGAAAAGTACGTGTATAAATAAAAGACATGTATTTCTTTTATAATCCACAAGTCGGCTGATATTCTATTGGTGTTTCAAAAAAAAAACTCAAACACGACATCACGAAAGGTGTTCATCATCTGTTCGTTTCTTTTTGCTTTGTGGTATTTTTATATATTTTATGTATTGTATTTATAAGCGATTAAATTATTTTATCTTCTTAGTATGGAATTTCAATCCAATAAGGAATTTTGTCTGTATCGATATAAAAAAAGTATTAATAAAATATGACGAATGGGTTCACAACAAAAGATTGATGTTTGATGGCAAATGAATACTAATTGAAGAAGAGAAAGATCGGGAGAGAGAATTAATATGTAAATATGTTGTTGTTTATGAAATGAATAACACATTTTATAATTATACTCATGTTAGATTCAGGGCAGGGTACACTGAACAGGTATATAATCGTCGGCCCAGCTGATTTTGTTTTTGTGTATGAGATCTGTCAAAGTTTGTTTACGTTTTATTGTTTACATATAGAAAGAAAAAAATAAAATTGTATATTTTGCAATGTATTTTAATCAGTTGTTTTTGACACATAAACTACACGAAAGAGAGGGAAAAAGTTGGGTTGTTGTATTTGTTGCCGCGACGATTATACCTGTTTAGTGTACCCTGATTCAGGGGTATAGTTTTTAACATAAAAAATCTTGTAAATTTATGGTTTTAAGCTTATTTATGGTTATGGCTTATACAAAAGCTTATACATTTGTTTTTTATACGCTTTTAAAATATGCTTTTTCTTAGCTTTTTCTTAGTGGAGCTTTTTATATTAAACAAATAAATTAAACAAATTATTTTTATTAAATATAATCTTAACCATGAAAGCTATTTTTTCTTTAAATATTATATATTTTAGATTTATAAAAAAGAATCTTTTTGAATCCACACGAATTGCTAAATATTTCTACTCAAATTTAATTTTCTTGGAAGCTTTTATATAATAGGGTAGAAGGGGGAGCATTCAACATAGGGGAACATTTGTTTTTGTCAATTATCTTGAAAACGAAGTAAAATTTTTTGTGTTAATAATTTATTTTCTTTTCATATTTGAAAAATCTTTAATCTATCAAATTTTAAAATTTTCAACGTACATTTCTTCGAAAGTAGACGTGATCAATACTCTTCTAAATATTTCACTGCGGTTACTTTATGTGATAACTCTCATATTTTTTGGTATTGATCAAACAATTTTTTTTAATGCTATAAACATGAAAGTAATGAACAAGATTTAAATTTTTTTAATAATTTTTTTTTTTTTAAGGTGTGAAAAAAATTATCACTTGAGCGCAATTGACCTCCTGGGGTACATTCGTCAAACTGCTGGTAGGCCGATTTAGCTTGTCCTACAGGAACGCCGTAATCAGATACGAAGGTCTTACTATCTGTAGATATTTCACTGTACATATAGACTCTCTAGTGTTAATGAATTCAAACAAAAATCATTAAGTGATTTTCTTATGCATAGATTTTGGGACACCATTTGTAATTGAATTTTGATTTATTTTATATAAAATTCAATTAAACATATTAATTTTTGTTTGTTTTTCAAATGCTGTATTAAAATAAATTAAAAAACCATCATATATAGGAAAGCGAATCTGCCCCCATCACTTGGCGAATCTACCCCTTGGGATGGGGTAGTTTCTACGTTTTTGATCTCTTTACAAATTCTCAATAAAAATTAACTTAACATGAATATAGTCAGGATTATAAGGACTTAAATATAAGCCAGCATATCAAGGTTTTTATTACTAAAGAAAGTTTATTGATATCGTGAATCGTTTTGAAAATACAGCATCATTTTAAACAAAAAAGTGAATACTAAGTTTGAAATTAAGCTTCAAAGCTTGATATTTAGTATACTAAATACATTTTAATTTACACAAATAATATTTCTAACATATCCTCAAAATTGCGATAAAAGATAATTTTAAATAAAAATTTGTACATATTTTTTATTTTTTGCAAAAACTCATTGAACCTGTCATTATAAATTAACTTGAGCTGAGTGTTAGTTAAAACTTAAATCAAGAAACTTGGCACAAACTAACTGCAAAAATCTATGTTTAGTAAAAAAAAAAAAAAAAAACTCCAACGTTTATCACACACAAATATTCCACATATTTAAACACGTAAATTTTGTAAACACACCCAAATTCAAATGAAGTCACAAAGCAAATGCACTGAAAGAATAAACTTGGTAAAACATTTCACTTAAATAAGAACAGGAATTTTAAGTTATTTTTGCAATTTATTATAAATATTTAATTTCCATAAAATTATTCCTATATAGTCATTTTGGAAAGAAAAATTTATTTAACATTAGTTTAACGATTATCAACATAAATGGACGTGTAGCATCCTGTTGCAATCTTTGTAGGAAGTTTGAATTTGACAAAAATTTTATCACATTTTATAATTTTAGATACGTAGCACAGAAATAAGAATTTTGAACTATTTGAAGGACCATAGGCTGTATTTCGTCAAACCAATTTATATAATATTAAAACGCGTAGTCGGCAACAATATCAGCAAAAATTATCAGCTGTTTACTGTCAGAATAACATGATGATGTCGTTATAATTACATTTAAGCGTAGGCAGCGAGTTACCCATTTCTTTGCTCACTTCTTTTGTCTCGCTCTCAATTTGAAAGCAGCGCAGTGAATTTAGAAACAGGGCTAAATGAAACAGCACTGCAAACTGCTGCTGACCAAATGTAATCAACACCATAACAAACAGTGCATTCTGAATTATCAGCTGATTGTTTCAGCACACACTGCTGCTGCCTACGCGCTAATGTAATTTCGGCTTAAGAAGTTTTTGAAACTACAATGGGAATTAATGCAACCTTGACAACATTTAAAAAAAAAAAAAATTTCTGAGTTATTGTGGGAACCCATGGTGTAGGATATACAAATTTTTTATAAAACGTAGGTTTATCTTTAAATTTTTTCATAAAAGTTTTTGTAAAACAAAAACCTAATTTATATAAATAATTGTTCAAATGTGCTGAATAGATTTAACCAACAATATTTTCTTACGTTCTTTATTGGTATTTTTTTTTGACGTTAGTGTTGTTTACATAACAATTATTTATGTCACTCGGCCCCTAGGTCTTATAAGCGCTGATCAATGGTGTTAAAGTAGTTAAATCTATTTAACAAATTATTTCTTTTGTAAATCTTGTAAAAAATTCAAAAGCTTAAAGTTTTCTTATCTCTTTTTTCAGTGTATAATAAATTAATAATTTCATATCTTCATTAAACATTTCTTCCAGCCACCACTGCAGTTTAGCATATAAAAATTGAAATTTTTTCGTTCTTTTTATTTTGATTTTATTTAAAATTCTACTTGAGTAGTTTGTGTGTAATTAAAATCAATGCTGATGAAATAATAAGGAAAGAGTTAAGAACTCCCTTAGGAAAAAACTCTTAAAGCAAATTTTGAACAATTTTGCACAATTTTGCACCTGCCGTATAAAAGAATTTTTTTCTATATAAAAACGAAAAACGCACTTTTTTGGTGAATAATTTTTTTTCTTTTAAAAACCTCTAATTAAAAAAACCATTGACTACAAAAAAACTTTTATCAGCAATTAGTAGGTACTTAATAAAAAATTAAATATCTATTAAAAATCATTTAATGTAAAAGTGACCATAAATTCTTATCTCAATTGTTGTGGTAGTAGTGAACATATTAAATATTTACAATTTTACAATCATTAAACAATTTTCATTTTGAATGACTCAACACCAGCTACACAGAAAGGCGTTTTATGAAAAAAAGTCGTATTGCATTAAGTATCAGTCAGTTTGCAAGAAAAACTGCTTAATTTTCTGTGTCTGCCTTTGTTTGAAAGAACAAAAAAAGTCAAATATTTTCGCTAAATTTACCTGCAGAAGTCATTGTTCAAAAACCAGTTCCTTTCATTTTATTGTTAAATAAAGTATAAAAAAGTGATTTTTTTTTGTTAAAGTGCCATTGAAATAAGGGAACACAGGAAATGTTTTTAAAAGTTTACAACTATAACATTTTATTTAAGGTAAAATTAAGGAAAAAAATTCATAGAGCTAAAAGATTCGGCAAAATAGTTATTTAAATACACTTTAACGATATAAACAAAAGACTAATTGTAATAATACAAATATTAGTTCCATTAGGAAAGTTCCTACTAAATCCCGTCATCTTAAATAAATTATAGACCATATTTTGAGTTGTGGAAATACCAATAGAGAAGTTAAATTTTTAAAATATTATTTAGCCTGTTACAAACCTATTAACAAATTAATGTCTTTCCCAATCTGTTTAGGGTCCAAAAAAAAAAAAAATAAAAGCTTTCAGACATTTGTTTCTTGCTAGTACATATGTATATTTGTATAACCTCAACTACTGTTTTTTAGCAAAAACTCATCATTTATCAAGCTGCTTCCAAAGACAAACAGCCAGGCAGCCAGACTGACACTGGTAATATTTGAAATGCATTTAAAATGGATTTAAGTTGTTGGCAAGTAGAAAGGGTTCTCCTAAAGTGAAGAAAGAAAAAATCATAAAATTTTTTTTGTGGATTTTCCAAAAGAAAGTGTTTTACATGTTTGTTTAGCTTTAAAATTATTTTAGTTTTTTTTTTTTTTTTTGCTGCAATTTTTTTGTTTTTTTTGTTTCAACTAATGTATTTTAATACAAGTCACGTGCTTAAATCGTATTAAAATTGTATGCGGTCTTGTCTTGTTTTACGTACTATTAAGAGGAGTGTACCAGAATGTATGAGTAGAGTATACGAGTATAAAAATTTATTTACATTGTAAATTCTGTTCAGGTCTCTTTATTTATTTTCTTTGCTATTTTTTGTAAAAAATTATATACAAATCTTTGATGGATTGTATGTGAAAAAGGTAGGGATATTACAGTGAAATTTTTGGTGAAATAATTGTTTATACTTTTTCACATATGTGGCAAGAGTTTGACATTCCGTTTTATATATTCTGGGTCTCCAAAATTATGGGAATAAGATGCCAAATACTTATGTCTGTTCGTATCTAAAAATCTACTTTTCTAAGATCCTGGACTTATCTGTAAAAACAAAATATCGTGAATGCTTCTCAGAATTATAAGCAAACGGATGTTATAATAAAAAATAAAAAAAAATAGGTGAAAACCGGTTTTCACCATACACAAATTCTTACTAAGAAAAGCATATGAAAACTTATAAAATGAGTTTTCTAGTGACACAAAATATAATATTTTTTATTATAGATTTCTGTTATTTTAGTTCAATTATGGACCGGTTTTTATGAAATTTGTTACAAAGATGTAAAAATTGGGGCCGATGGTACAAATTTTGATAATAAATCTGTATCTCCTAAACTACTGGACGAATCGAAGAGTTATCTATTTTTATACCCTTCACCACAGGTGTAAAGGGTATATATAAGTTTGTCATTCCGTTTGTAATTTCCACAATTTTCGTCGGAGAGCAAAAAAGTTTATATTTTCGGAATCCTTGTAAGAAGCGATGACGATTGGACCATGTCCGTCCGTCCGTCCGTCCGTGTGTCGGTTGAAATGGCGTTTATGAAGCCCACCGATAACTGACATATATAATATGTATGTCAAACGATCGGAAATGCTTTCGAGAATTTTGCTATTGGAATTCAGCAAGATAGGTTCATACAATGCGGAGATATGTTCAAAAAACCGGTTTTTTGTACCGGTTTTCTAGTTTCTGAAGCCTCTGTATACACTACGGACTTCGTTTTTACAAAGAATTCTCGGACATTTTTTTCTGAATTTTTGTTCTGAAATAATAAAATAAATCGGTTCAGTAATAACTGAGATATCGGACAAAACGCATTTTTTATTTTTTGAAGCCTTGGTTTAAGCTATAGATTTTTATTTTTATACAGATCGGTCACAAATATTTTTATAAAATTTCAGTTTTTTGAATCAGGAAGATCGGTTTATAAATGGTGGAGATATGCTTTAAAAACCGGTTTTTAGAACCGGTTTTTTAGTTTCTGAAGCCTCTGCATATACCAGGGACTTCGAATTTTTAAAGGGAGCTCGAAAATTATTTTCTGAATTTTTGTTCTGAAAAAATTAAATAAATCGGTTCAGTAATAACTGAGATATCGGGGAAAACGAATTTTTTATTTTTGAAGCCCTTGTTCAAGCTACAGATTTTTATTTTTATATAGATCAGTCATAAATATTTTTATAAAATTTCGGTTTTTTTAATAAACCAAATTCGTTCATAATCAACAGAGTTATGGCCCAAAAACAAATCTGTTAAGAATATAAATACACCAACAAACATGTATATTAAGCATTGTAATGACTATTAGTGACGTTTTTTATACCCTTCACCACAGGTGTAAAGGGTATATATAAGTTTGTCATTCCGTTTGTAATTTCCACAATTTTCGTCGGAGAGCAAAAAAGTTTATATTTTCGGAATCCTTGTAAGAAGCGATGACGATTGGAGCATGTCCGTCCGTCCGTCCGTCCGTGTGTCGGTTGAAATGGCGTTTATGAAGCCCACCGATAACTGACATATATAATATATATATCAAACGATCGGAAATGCTTTCGAGAATTTTGCTATTGGAATTCAGCAAGATCGGTGCATACAATGCGGAGATATGTTAAAAAAACCGGTTTTTAGAACCGGTTTTCCAGTTTCTGAAGCCTCTGTATATATTAGAGACTTTGTTTTTACAGAGAAGTCTCGGACATTTTTTTCTGAATTTTTGTTCTGAAAAAATGAAATAAATCGGATCAATAATAACTGAGATATCGGACAAAACGCATTTTTTATTTTTTGAAGCCCTGGTTTAAGCTATAGATTTTTATTTTTATACAGATCGGTCACAAATATTTTTATAAAATTTCGGTTTTTTTAATCAGCAGGATCGGTTTATAAATGGCGGAGATATGCTTTAAAAACCGGTTTTTGGAACCGGTTTTTCAGTTTCTGAAGCCTCTACATATTCCAGGTACTTCGAATTTTTAAGGGGGGCTTGGAAATTATTTTCTGAATTTTTGTTCTGAAAAAATGAAATAAATCGGTTCAGTAGTAACTGAGATATCGGGGAAAACGATTTTTTTATTTTTGAAGCCCTTGTTCAAGCTACAGATTTTTATTTTTATATAGATTAGTCATAAATATTTTTACAAAATTTCGTTTTTTTTTTAATAAACCAAATTCGTTCATAATCAACAGAGTTATGGCCCAAAAACAAATCTGTTAAGAATATAAATACACACACAAACATGTATATTAAGCATTGTAATGACTATTAGTGACGTTTTTTGTTTTTTGTATAGACAAGTAGTTTAGTTAGAAACAGTAGTAATATAATGAATAACAGTGTTGTTGTTGTTCTTTGTATATGCAGTCTGTACAAAAATAAATAGATATGGAATTGTTGTTGTTTATTCTTTAAAAACTAAAACATATTTGTTAAGAATATACATAAATACATACACAAACATGTATATTAAGCATTGTAATGACTATTAGTGCGTTTTTGCCTATAAGATAAGTAGTTTAGTTAGCAACAGAAGTAATATAATGAATAACAGTGTTGTTGTTGTTCTTTGTATATGCAGCCAGTTTGTATATACATACATAAAAAAATAAATAAATATGGAATTTTTGTTGTTGTTTATTTTTTAAAAGCAAAGCCTGCTATGATTGTTTTTTTTATATATTCAAATTTTCGTAGTTTGAATAAAATTTAGATTTATATATGTGAAAATATGAAAGCATACGTTAAGGCGAAAATTTTATTATTTGTCGGTAATATGGTAATATGATGTCGATAAGACAGTAAGATGGTAACATGGTAATATGGTGAAGGGTATCAAAGATTCGGCATAGCCGAATCTTTTTTCAATTTCATTGTTTTTTGTATAGACAAGTAGTTTAGTTAGCAACAGCAGTAATATAATGAATAACAGTGTTGTTGTTGTTCTTTGTGTATTCAGTCAGTTTGTACATACAATAATAAATATATATGGAATAGTTTTTTGTTTCTTTTTTAAAAGCAAAGCCTGTTATGATTGTTTTTTTTTTTTTCATATTCAAATTTTCGTAGTTTGAAAAAAATTTGGGTACTCATTTACCTCCCTAACTCACTTATAATCGTAAATATTTCCTATACTATTTATCCGATTGCAAAGATTAAGGTATCAATTAAAAGCTCTTAATGGCGCATTTATACAAATAAAATTAAAAAAAAATAAAAGTTTTATAAAGACAACTTTTTTAAATATTTTGTAATTTTTAGTACAAAATATAATTTTTTTGTTGAAATATTTCTTTTTAATAGCCGGCCTTCGGCCGGGCGGAAGGACTTTTAACTCTGTGGTATGTCCAAAAGCGGCTTCGCTAACGTAACTTTTCCTTTTTACTCAACTTTTTTTTATAACAAAAATTTTTTAATGCGAATTTCTTAGGGAAATTCGATTTTCAAAGCCCTATAACTTCCAAAATATTTAATTGCGCTGAAAAATTTTTACATCATTATTTTCACCGATAAATGTACTAGCAATGGCGAAAAAATCAAATAAATCGGAGCTGAGTTAGGGAGGTCTATTTATGCCAAAATTTGGATTTAGAAAATATGCAAGCATACGTTAAGCCGAAAATTTTATTAATTGTCGGTAATATGGTAATATGATGTCGATAAGATGGTAAGATGGTAATATGGTGAAGGGTATCAAAGATTCGGCACAGCCGAATCTTTTTTCAATTTCATTATATTGTGTTTATATTTTTCACATACTTAAAAATTGGAAGAAATTTAGCGTAAACAAATTAAAAATTTAGTACAGTCAACTCGCGAAAACGTGAACACTCGAAAGGGTGAACGTCTCAGAAACGTGAACATTTTTTTTTTACACAGACTATTCTAAAACGTGAACACAATTCGAAAGCTCTAAAAAGTGAACACTTTTTTTAGATTTTCATTACTTTTTAAACCTGTAATTTTAATTTGGGAAATCCCCAAATAAAGTGTTCACTTGTTTGATGATGTTACAAGGTTTTTTTTTTCTTATTGTATGTACTCATTGACCTGTTAGTTGTTCTTTGACATTGCTACGTAAATGTTGAAAGTGTTTTATTCGTGAAAGTGAAAAATGGCATTAAAAAAACCGAAAGTGTTATCTTTAAAAGATAAAGTGTATATTCTTGAATTATTGCAAAGGGGTTACAGTGTCAGTGGTTTGGCAAGAAAATATGGTGTTGCTAAATCAACCGTTTGTTCCATTAAAAAGAAAAATCGGGAATTAACAAATCGTGTAAATAATACTCTTTATGGTACCGGGAAACGTAAAACATTACGTGCTTCCGAAAATGGAAAAAACTCTTTATAAATAGTTCCTTATCATGCGAAACAAAAAATTGTCAGTAAGCGGACTGATGCTAAAAGCAAAAGCTTTGGAAATTCACCAACAAATCAAAGAAAGTGATCGTGGTTTTAATGCCAGCGATGGATGACTCCAAAAATTTAAGCAGCGGTTTGGTGTTCGCCTTTTGAAAATTTCTGGAGAAAAACTTTCTGCTCAACCACAACTTGTTGATTGATTAAGAGTAAAAGTGGAAGAACTCTCGCTATGTGAAGACTAACTTTATAATGCTAACGAGTCCGGTTTGTACTGGAAGTAGCTGCCAGATAAAACATACGTATCATCATTGGAGAAATGTGCTCCAGGCGCAAAGATGGAGAAACAGCGATTAACTTTCATGAGCTGTTCGAATGTGACGGGAACACACAAACTTAAACTACTGGTAATTGGAAAATCTAAGAATCCTCGATGCTTCAAAAAATTTTTCATGTCCAGTGAATTATAAATTCTCTAAGTCAGCAAGGATGACAAGTACTATTGTTTACGATTGGTTTCATCAATGCTTTGTTAAGGAGGTACATATAATTTAAAAAAAAAAATATGAACTGATAAATTAAAAACAAATTTTGCTTTAGGTTACTGAGTTCTTGATCAAAAAGAAGCTACCCGTAAAAGCGTTTCTATTAACTGACAATGTCCCTTCACATCCCCCTGAATCGCATTTAATTTCAGAAGACGGATCCATTTGTGTAATGTTTTTGCCACCCAATGTCACGTCATTAATTCAGCCAATGGACCAAAATATATTTAAAATTACAAAATTATATTACAGAAACAGCCTTTTAACATTAATCGCTGGAAAACAAATAGATCTGTTAGATACTATTAAGATGTTATCTTTAAAAGATGCAATTAATCTTTTAAACTCAGCATGGAGTCGAATTTCACAAGAAATTTTAAACAAAGGCTGGAAAAACATTTTAAATTTAGTTTCAGACCAAGATGACCCCGATGAAAATATTCCTTTAAGTGTCCTAAGAGAGAGAATTTCTCCGCCTGAAATAAGGCAGCTAGAAGAAACTGCTATTTCTTCAGGCGCTAAATCCTCAGGTTTGTGTTATTATAGGTTTCCGTATTTTTTAAGAATTTAAATTAACCAAATTCATTTTATTATTTTAGATTGAAGCGACCCTTTCCACTATTGAAGACTGGAACAACAATCCTGCAGAAAACTGCACAGAGGTAGATCATATGGAAATTCCAGAAGATACCGACGATGATGATTCTATCATTTATCAGCCTCAAATTAAAATTAACCCAAAGGAAGCTGTAGAAGCTGATATGGTCGACCAAAATGAGATACGGGTGTTAAGAAATCTTAAAGATAATGCTTTGTTGAAGATGTCCCAACAAAAGTTACCAAAAAACGATGACCGATGAAAATTTGATTTACCTCTTTGTTCAAAAAAATGTTCATATTAATTTTATGCGTATTTTTTGTGATATTTATCATAATTTTTTGTTTGTTTATCATATGCAAAGTGAACTGAATATATGTATTGCATATTTTTTTTTTTTTTTATTTTTAATATTAATAAATTATTTGTTTTGTGATACTTCTTTAATATTTTTTATAAAAATATGATTTCTGATGCTGAGTAGGGGTGTTATTTTTTCCAAATTTAAGCATTCGATAACGTGAACAAACTCTAAAACGTGAACTGCCATGGTAAAAATTAGTTCACGTTATCGCGAGTTTACTGTATTTATAATTTTTAAGAATTAATCTAAATTAGTTTAGATTTGAAAATTTATATAAAAAAAAAAAAATACCCGCTAAAGCTATCAATATAATTTTTGGTATACAAAAAGATTATTATCTTTCTAATATATTACAATTTCTCTTACTCAATTAAAAGTCTTTAATTTATCACGAATTAAGATAATTTAAAAAAAAAATCGGCACATTATTTTGGAATACATTTTATGAAATTAAAAAAAAAATGTATCATGGAAATTATTTGAGAAATACCAATAAAAGTCAAGGCAAAAAATCGAAATTTCCAAATTCAAACGCAAATATTTTTTAATTATAAGATATGTACAGTATAAACTCGATAATCCGAATAATTGATTATTTATAAATATAATTAATTTTCTAATTGGTTTGCAATTTTGTTTTTTAATAAATAGACAGCTGTTAATAAAATATAAAGAAAAATTAAAGATTTGTCTAAAAAAAAAACAGAAATAAAATAAATTTGAATCAAATTCCAAAAATTTTTAGCTCATTATATCTATTAAAAAAAACAGTAATAATAAAATCAATTTTTCTAGTTATTAATATTATCATTTTGATGATTGGAACAAAATCAATTAAAAATTATTTAATATAAGCAATTGAAATTTCTGTGTACTTTTTTTTTTTTCTGTGTACTTTTTATATTCAATCCGGATTAGAGAGTTGCAATCAATCCTGATTATCGAGTTTATACTGTATATCATAGATGGGTAAGTATATTTGTTCTTCATCTCATGAAGTTGTTTACAAAGGTTTTTAAATCTTAAAAATCTGACTTGATTTGTAGAAGTTACAATTTTTATAACTTAAGGTGGTCAATTTTGACACCCTGTAGCCTATCACGTATTATTGAAGGATAACTACAAGATAATTTTTCTAGAAGCTTAGATTCTCCAAAATTTTTGGCGTTCGGTCCCACTGTGCTGTACTTTGCTCACAAAATTCACATGGACGGTCGTCATTAAATAGAATCGGAAAGTAATTCTGAGTCGATTAAAAAAAATGAACTAATTCTTAGGAAAATTTTAAATTTTCAATTTGGAAAACAAATGTTTGAAATTCTTAAGAGTTTTTTTTTAATAAATAAAGAAATTTTTAAACTTAGAGTCATAGTCATATAAATTAACACTTTTTCAAAATTAAAGTTGAGTTTGTATTATGAGATTTTATATTATCTTAACGCCAAGATTTTGGATAATCTTTGGCAATGTTATGCGAAAATAATAGATTTTTTAATTTGTGTAAATAATAGAAAAATTTGTGTAAATAATTTTTAAATAAAAAATGCATACTAATTTTTCTTTTAATATCTCAAATTCCGTGACTTTTTCAGAAATTACCACAATCTACTCTGCACATTTCAGGCTTTACAACAACAAAACAATTATTTCAAAATATTTTATAACTTCAGAAATATTTGACTTCTTTTTCAAATGTTCCAAAATGTAAAAAAGTGTAAATATATATGACTATGCTTGTATTTCAAATAAAAAAAAAATTTGGTAAAAAATTGTCCAGAAAATTTTTAAACTAATTTTCATTTTTTCTGACGAAATTTTTTAATACCAAATTTCCCAGAAAAAACGGATGTAGTTACTTTGTAATGACAACAACATACTGTCTGCATTACATGGAAGTTGTTTAGTAACTAATTATTTATAACCCGAATGTAAATATTTATGATCAAATTTTTAAAAATATTAATTTTATTGATTTTTATAATGCATTTAACAATTCATATATTTGAAGAAGGGCTACATAACTGAAAGGCAAAATTTGCGTATGAATTAATTTTGAATCTAAAATAGTTTATTTATATAACATTTATTTTAATTGCATTTTTGGTTGTTGTTAAGTTTTTTAAATTAAAATTTAAAAAATCCTTTTACAACAACAACATTTCATTACTTAATTATAACCTAAAATTTAACTAGTTCCTATTGTCATTACTAATCATGACTTCAATAATGCTTTAAAATCAATGCGCTATTTAACAGCTTGGAAGTAATTGGTTGTCATTACACCTAAGTAATGTATAGGGTAAGTAGTTTCCTCTAATGCCATCGCCGTGTTAAAATAATGAGTTATTCATCTAATGTGTAAGTAGTGAAGAGCCATTATATTAGCTTCTTAACTCATTACATGGCAACCAAAGTTTTTGCTGGGGAGTTACTGATATAACAATTTTTTTATTGCTTTGAAAAGATTTTAGTGAAACAAAATTTTTTTAAAAAATATTCAGTTATTAAGGTCTAATTTTGTAAAACACTTCACATCACTTTGAAAAATTGTTCATATAAATTGTTTTTGTTTTTCAAAAATTTGTATGGACAATTTTTTAAAGTGAGGTGAAGAGATTTACGAAATAAGGGGGTAAATAACTTCTTATTAGCAATTAAAAATATTGTGATATGAAACTTTTGCCGTATAAACGATGAGTTAATATTTTATTGCAAGTTAGTAATTCACGAAAACTAATCGCGATTAGTGAAACTATTTGCAAAAACATAGTTGTATTTTTTCCATTTGGCACAACAAAAAAGAAAATATATTTATTTATGCAATTTTCTTATAAACGGTGAGTTAATTATTTGTAATAATATTGCGTATAAACGTAATATTTCTTTGTGAAATTATTCTATGAATACCTCTTCTGTTTTTTTTTTTTTTTTCGTGTTTCGCCACTGCTGCATTTCTTCATTATTATTCATCTAATGTTGCCTTTTTCTTGTATGCTAAAGAATTTCTCCTTATTTCTTTGACACTTTTTTTTTTTATTTCTATAGATATTTTCTACCCGGTACTCCTATTAGTTTGTATTTTAAATACTTTTGCCAATATCATAACATAAAAAAACATTGACATCTTCTAAGGTTAAAACGTGATTTCAATTTAGTTTGTTAACACAATTCTGTCTTCATTTTTTTTTTTCAAATTCGATACTGATTTTCATTTAATTTTTATAAAAAAGTACATATGTATTTAAAAGTGTTTTATATAAAATTATATTCATTTAAATAATTATGCGAGACAAAATCTAAGGAGTGGGTAATAAAATATTATAGAAGAAATGATAATTTTATAATTTATATACAAAGCTTTTCTTAAGTTTAACAGATAAAAAAGACATTAGACATTAAGGTGTGAGCTTAAAGCTTAGCTTGTATTCGTTTTTTAATTGTATGTCTTAAAAATATAATAGCATGATCCTGAGATATTTTCACCTATTTATATTAAAATAAAACTTTAATCGCTCTGAATTATATTGAATTTTGTTATAAATATAACAAATTTGTTAAATATTATTTTCAAAACTTTAATAAGTTATAAAGTTTTTTTTTTAATGTTTTTATAATAAGTTAACAAGTAATTAAACTCTTTGTAAAACTATTGATATTACAAAAAAATCGTTAATCCTATTTATTGTTTTCAATAACAGTTAATTTGAAAAAATGTTTTTTTTTTTTGTTTTTCATCTTCCAAAATCTAAAACACTTTATAAATAAAAGGAAACTCACCTTTTTCTTACGGCGATTAGAGGCCGTTGACTGGCCACTCTCACTTGGCGGCACTTGATAAATTTGATCCTGCTGCTTTAACGATAACAACAAATCATCGACATTACGTATATAATTACGTTCTATAGGTTGAGAAGCAACAGGCGATGACATAGCATCCTCCTGTGATGGCAACCTTTGACCTAAACTATTGCTACGTGAACGTATACGTTGTTTTTGCAACCAATAAACTTGATTGGCTAAATTTATCTCAGTAGCTGCCTTACGAGCATCACGGCGAGTTAAAGAACCTGAACTAGTGTGTACTATATTACCAGGCAACGAAGCATTTGGATGATCTGTGGAACCATTAGCTAAGTATTCTCCAGATATATGCACTTTAGGTGCAGTTACCAACTGAAGGCCAGTGGCTCCTGTATCATCGGGAAACTCATGGAGCTCATAAGGAAACCGAGGATCCATTGTTTGGCCAGCTTGCCGAGGATACATATAGCCATCACGTATAAACATTTTGGTTGTGGTATAAATACGATCGTCTACTTGATAAAGACCCTTAGAGCCGGGACCCTCACCATTGCCTATAATGCCATTGCGTATAAAGGCAGTGGGTTTTTGTTTGAGAAATGGGTAAAAAGCAGCTTTAGGATTAACGGGATGCATAACACTGGAACGTGTTGAGGTTGCCATACTAGATTTACGTTTTTTTAAACTACTGCGCCTCGAAGTATACTTTAAGATTTTCATGGTGTGTTTATTAAAACGTTGTTGATCAATAGAGTTTTTAGTGGTGAGTTGGTTTTCTTTGAGGTGGTGTTTTTTATATTATTTAAAACACAATAAAGTAGGCAACACTTTTTTGTTAATATTTTGTTGGAAAATTATTATTTATAATTATTGGGGTGTGTTTTTATTTTTGTTTAAAGATTTTCACCTTTTTTTTTTTAAGAAAAAGTCGTTATTTTTCATTTATTTATTATTTAAGAAAATTTTATATTTAGTTATTTTTTATATTTTTTGATATAAAAAACAAAATAAATTCGTTGTTTTTCGTTTAAAATTTCAAATGCAATTGATTTTCTATATTTTATGCAATTGTTGTTGTACCCCTTGTTTTACAACAATTTCTTTATGTTATTTCTTTTTTTAATCCAATTACGCGATATTTGTGCTTGAAATTTTCGCTTTGTTTTGTTAGATTTATTTTGCTACACTCAAGGAAAAAATTTAGAAGAAAGGTACAGACAGTTAAAAAAAATATTAGTAAAAAATTATTGATTTGACAAGAGGTCAAAGGCCAAGATTGATTTTTTTTTAATTTTTGTAAACTCAAGTGAAAATGTTTTAGAATTTTTATTTTACAAATTTTATTTAAGAAATGGTCAAAGGTCAGCCATTGACTAGAAGTATTAAGTGAATACAATTTTGTTTATTCTCTTTTAATTTTAGATATCTATATTCGGGAATAGATCTTTGTAATATAAGTTAATTTGGCTAAGATGGCTTTTTATATTACAGTGAAATTTTTAAATAAATAAATGTTTTTTTTATTTTTATAAAATTGATTTAAGAAAAGTTAAATTTTCAAAAGGAACTGAACTAATTTCATCATAGAGACCATTTCTTTAGGATTTCCCTTTTTATATTGTTATTTTTATACAATATAATTTTGAATGGGAGGATTTAAAGGTAAGGAAATAATTAGTTTTTATACCCTCCATCACAGGTGTATAAGTTTGTCATTCCGTTTGTAATTTCCACAATTTTCGGAAATTCCGAAGAGCAAAAAAGTTTATTTTTATTTTTCTGGATTCTTGTAAGAAATGATGTCGATATGGCGATGTCCGTACGTTTGTCAGTTGTAATGGCGTTTATGAAGCCCAAAAATAATTGCCATATATAAAATATATATCAATCGAACGGAAATACTTTCGAGAAATTTTCTATTGAAATTCAACAAGATCGGTTTATAAATGTCGGAGATATGTCTAAAAAAAAAAACGGTGTTTTTAACCGGTTTTCGATTTTCTTAAGCATCTAGCCAAATTTAATACCTACAACTAGCCAAATTTGATACCTACTAATTTGTATTAAAAAAATATATATTATTCTAAAACAAAATTAAAATTCTAAAATATTTTAGTTCTTTTATATTATCCCTAAATTTTTAAAATTTGAAATTAATTAACATTTTATTGCTAGTGTAAACCTCCACATGAAAATTATTTTATATTTTACTCTTCTTTTTTTTGCTATAAAGGCAATTCTTTTTTTATTTTTTATTTTAAGTATGACCAGCGCTTTTCTGAAAACCCCACACTTTCTTTATGTACATTTCTTTCTTTGTAATTTCCCTACTTTACGGTTCATTGTTGATTACAAGGTAAAAAGATATGAATAAAACACAAAATAAAGTACTCTTAAAAAAGAACCAACTGCAAAAGATTGACGTTACAAAATAAACGTATGCCGTATTTTTTTTAAACAAAATTGGCACACTTTTTACATTTTGCTTCTTTTACTGTTTGTTGCTGATTTCGCCATCTCAACTATTATAGTTTTTAATTTAGTTGTTGTAATTTAAATTCCTTTTTTTTTTTTGCCTTTTTTTATTTGTATTTATGTTTTAGTTTAATTTCTGTAGTTAATCTGTCATTGTTAATCTTTATATATATATATATTTTTTTTTTTCAAAACAATTTTCTGTTAATTTTCTTTCCTTTACGATTTTAGTTTGACATGCTAAACCTTTTTTTTTTTTTTTTTTTTTTAGTAATGTCAGAAAACAAATTAATACATGTATTGACCCCAATAGTTTAAAGTATTTATTTTCAAAATATTAGATACAAAGTTAATTACTTTTTGTAGTTGTTGTTGCCGTATTCATTGATTTGCTATTTTTTGTTTTCATTTTAAAATTATTTAATTGTTGATTAAAGTATTTTTTTACTATTAATTGACGCCCACAATTTTAGTGACAGAAATTTGAATTAAATGTATCGAGTTATAATGTTTAAGAGATTTAAAGGAATGAAATCAAATTATAAAATATTGTAAGTTAAAAAATAATTCATATTTTATTTGGCTCTTAAGATTAAGGTAGAAGGGATACTATTCACCATTTTTTTTTTTTCATAGCCGCAGACCTCAGTTATCCGTAATGGTCGGGACCGGAAGCATTCTGGATAATCTATTTTCCCGGTTAATTGAGTAAAAATTTTGAGTAGTATTTTTAAAACTTTTTTTTATTTATATAATTCAATTATTCAGGGATTTGATATAAATGTTTAAATAATATAAGGAAAAAATAATAATTTTGGAAAAACAGCAAACATAAATACATAAGGGTTTCATTTTACGTAGTTTCTTAAAAAAAAAAAAAATCATATAATGTAGTTTGTTTCTTCTGCTTCAAATTCATATTTTCGTTAACTAGTTTTTCATGAATGCAGTAAACTTGGATTTTACCTTGCTCTGACTCATCTTATTCAAAACGAGGGAGATCTCCTTTTTTATTTTATTCACATTGTATTTGATTGTTCAAAAGCAATCGAAAGAAAATTATGCTTAGAATCCCGGATAATAGAGGTAATCACGGTTAATCGATGCAACAAAAATTAAATGGATGGAAAAAAAACAAATACAAATTTTCTTTCCCGTATAATCGACGTTGTCGGTTAATCGAGGCCCAACTGTACTTAGAGATCTTGGCTTTGAGTTATTTGACTATATAGTCTTGACTATTTCTCAATTTGGCAAATGGATAAAAAAAAAAAAAAAAAACAATTTTAATAAGAAAACTATTTCCGAATTTGTATTAAATTTGTGTTATATTAATAGATAATGCCATCTAGGGTCAGTTATAGGCCCTGTCCCAAAACTATTTAAAAAGGGACAATAGTTCTCCTAGGCTAGTGCCATGTTCAATTCTGCATTCAATCATATTCAAATGTCCAAGTTTGGTGGATGAAAGTTAATCGGTAAAAGAAAGGCAGCGACGGATGTGCCCCATATGGTGAATAATCCCTCTGCTACCTCTAGCTATTAGATTTTTTTCTTTTTAATATCTACAGATTTTTTTATATTATTAAGTCAAAAATAAATAAGGTGTTGAATTTAAAAGACTTATCAAATAAGAAGGAAAGAAAAAAGCTAAGAAATTTAAAAATATGCTCAAAATGCTTAAATAAAAAATAATTTAAATTATGTTGTTAAATGCGAAATATGCTGTAATGTAAAATATGCAAAATTATAATCGTAACTTTTGCAAAAACATGTCATATAAAAGTTAAATAACATTTTTATTGAACATCTCATAGCTACTATTTAGAAAATTATAAAATTTATTCTAATTTAAACTACCTCATGGGATGGGGTAGTTTCGACGTTTTTACTCACTTCACAAATTTATAATAAAAATAAACTTTTAATATTCCCACTTAAGTTAAAATTAAAATTACTATAAAAATAAACTTAACATGAAGGTAGTCAGAATAAAAAGGTCTTAAATATAAGACAATATATCAAGGTTTTTATTAATTAAGAACGTTTATTGATTTCGTGAACCGTTTTAAAACTATTAAAAATTAAAAAAATCCAAATTGACCCTACAAAGAATTGGCCAAAGAATTAATAATCGGCCCTCAAATTCTTTCGAATGTTATTAAACAGCATCAGAAGAATTCGACCATTGATTGGAAACCAGGTCCGGGAAGAATGGTCCACAAGATATTGGGAAGGTCAAGAAAATTTAAAGCATATTGAAAAGAGCTCCATCTGGTAGAAAATCAGCCCGGTTAGCTCAGTGCTCTGACTATTTGGTGCGAAAAGTTAAAGCCAATTCTGGCTTGAAAACATACAAAGTCCAAAAAGTTCCTGATCGGAATGCTGCAAACAAGAATATGGCATGGAAATTAAAACCAAATTTTATACAAAAATACTCATGTTGTATAATTGCAATAATGGACCGGTCCCTCAGTACCAGTTTAGTACCAATTGACACCTAACTCGTCACCAAAGTTCCAGCTGAGAATCAGTTGACACAAACACACTCACTATATAACAGTTGAGAGTCAATTTATAACATGCTTGTTAAGTGCGCAATTAGCAACTCGCGCGCAATAACGGTCTGTGGCTGAATGGTTAATGTTGAAGACTATAAAACATAAGATACGTCAGAAAAACAAAAAAAAAAAAAAAAGTAAACAATTGCGGAATTTTTGTCAAATTTTTATTATATTAATCGACACTGGACATGTTCTCTTGGATCAGTTTTGTGACCTATACTGTGACCTGTCCCAAGGGGCTAATTAGCCACCTCCAATGACAACTCCATGTAAAAGTGACAGGTTCCTCTCATATAATGTTCCGGAACTGGGAACAGTCACTAGCCCTGAGAACGTGTCACGTAACTAGTTTTGAACCAAATCTCTTTCCTCTAGGGATGAACGACGAAACGTAGTTTTTTTCGCAGCATCTGGGTCTGAATTTTTATGTTGCTAATGCTCGAGGAAATGTTAAAGATAAGTTTAGATCTAAGAGCCCAAACACAACCAAGCGGATTATTTTTTTTATATGAAGACTTGGCAACTAAAACAACACAGCGGAATCCGCTGAAAATTAAAATTTGTTTTATTTTTACAACGGATTCTCAAAAGCTCTCATTTTCTCACTCTCCCTCTCTGTCGGTGTTGCCGTTGTTGCAAAATGAATCACATAGGTTTACATTAAATTTATATAAGAAGGTAAGAGATAGAAAGATTTGCTTTATATTTTTTATGTATGGAATTTAAGAGAGAAAGAAAAACATTTTTTACACATGTAGTTTTGTTGTTGCCATATAAAAAAAAAAAATAAAGAAACAAAAACAAAATGTATATGAAATCCGCTGCTAGACGCCGTCTTCATTTGATTTGCATTTTTCTCTTAGAGCTGAAAACAACATCCGTCACCGCTTGTTTGTGTTTGGGCTCTAAAAGCAGACAAAATTTCCTAAAAATTTGTGGTATGGCATACTTTATGCAGTTGCGGAAAAAGAAGTCAATTTTTTACAGTGGGCTCTATAAATACCGAAATATATATCAAAGAATGTTTGCAAAAAAAGCTCCATTTGGCATAATGTGACTACTACGGTACACTGAAAAAAGTAATTTCAATGAATGAAGTACATTAAATGAAATTCATTATTTTTTTCCAAGAATTTATTAACTTAATGTACGAATTCATTGCTTCAATGAAAATATTCATTAAAATTCAATGAAAAAATTAACGCTATTATGAACATTACATTGAAACAATTCATTAAATTTATTTCTTAATACAATAAGTAAATCAGTTATTTGATTTAATGTATTAGTTCATTGAATTAATTTATTCAATGTACTATTACATTGATTTAATTAAGAAGAAGCATTATACAATGAACAAAAGCATTGAACCAATGAAATATTTCATTAAATTATATTGAAATAAATGCTTCTAACGGCAAATAAAGTAAAACGAAGACATATACAACTCATTTTTATTTTATCTCTTAACAAGAAATAACACGTTTTAAACAAAAGTCAGAAAATATAAAAAAATCAGTGTTGTGTTAAAAACAAAAATAATTAAAAAGTAAATAAGTTATAAAACGAATTATTAAAATACAAATATAACTTATTCGGAAAGGAGAAGTCGAGCAGCATAATTGAATACACCAAATTAAATTAATTACCCAAAATAAGGAATTTGGAGACTTGCCTCCTAACACGTAAGTTTAATAATGTTTATGATTTTAAACAGTTTTTAAATATTACATTTCATTTATATTTATGTAGATAAAACAACTAAGACTCAGAGGAATGTGTTATTAGCCTCAAATATAAAAATATTGTGATTTCAAAACCAAGAGGATTCTATTCGTAAGTATATACATAATTATATGAAATATTTTAATTGAATTCTTAATAAAAATATATTATAGACTGATCAAGATTTGGATGCTACATCTGGTGAATTTCTTGTCTATAGGGAATTTCTATAGACAAGAAAAATTTAAAGGTAACTAGTTCAAATATTTTAAGCAATTGAACGAATTTTAAAAATTTTATTTATAAACTTTTTTTGTTCAGGATAATGCTGTTGTTATATTAATGTGGCGTCTAACTGGATATTCCATACCATCATTCAGCAATATAGAGGACAACAGGAATTACTATATTATTATAAATGACAAAGCAAACACGATCACATCTGTATCATGCATTTTGTTTACTTACATTTTTTAGTGATATGTAATATTTTTATATTTATATTTAATTTTTGCTTATATTAGCTCAATATCATATAATTTAATCATTTAATTTAAAATAAAAACCAAAAATACAGAAAAAGCTATTATTATAATACATTTTTAATGTATAGTTTCATTGGGACAAAACATGAGTTCATTGAAATCAATGTACTGTTCACTGGAATTATTTATTTTATTTAATGAACGTGTTCATCGATTCAATGTAAGAATAAATTTAATCAATGAACTTGTACATTGAATTTTAATATAATAATATGGCAATACATTGTTTCAATGAACCTGTACATAGGGTCAAAATTAGTGCTCAAATTCATTGTAATAATGAACTTTTTAATTGTATTTATGTACCTTTTTGGTTCAGTGTAGGAAATCTCTGGAGTAGTACTAAAACAATAAAATAGTTTTTGTACCAAGAGAGGTCAATTCTCCAAATTGTTCGGAGCTAAGACCAGTAGAGAGATATTAGGCTCTTGTGAAAAGATAATTGAAGAGGTCAGAAAAGGTGTCCCAAAATATCGAAGATTTTAAATGGAGATGGGCAAACTGTCCTAAAAATGCGACTAAAACAACTATCATCATGTTCATAGTAGTGGTTAGAACTATAAAAGTTATATTTTTTCTGTGATTTGTAATATAATAAGAAATAAATAAAAAAATAAAAAAACTCTGAGATCAACCGTTTCCAAATTATTGAATTTTATATATGTTCAGATTTTTTTCGATCTCATTCCTTAAGTGGTGGACTTACAGTATTGATGGAATCATTCGGAACTGAAAACATTTCAATTTTGCATTTATTTTCTGCTCCCCAAATATTTTTACACCATTATTTTTTAAAGGCAAAAAAATTCAACGATTATTATTTGGGAGAATGATTCAACGTTTTAAAGTGTACAAAACATATGCATCTCTTTTTTCTCACTTTCTAATGGAAGAAATTTACACTAGCAAATCGTTTGAAATAAGAATTATAATGTTTTTGGTGTTTAAAAAAGAAAAATTATTTGAATTATTTTAATTAAATATTTCAAGGCTAAAGTATTCAATATTGTGTTTAAATCAACAGTAAATGTGTTGAACACTGGAAATTTGTAAACCGAAACGAATTTTTAAGTCAATTTCAATTTAGAACAAATCAAGATTACTGGATATAAAATGTGTCGAATTTAAAAATGAATGAAAAAAACTGTGATCTGAACTCGATCAACAATGCACAGTGGGACAGAATTGAAAATTCTTGGAAATAAATCTGTAACTTCTAATCTAATCTAACTTACGCGTAGCAGACACTGTATACATTTAAGTTAGAAAGGCGGCCCCCACAGACCGCTCAGGAGCTAAGGTGGCACAAAGTAGAGTACCTCTGACACAAAACAATTTTAACTGCTAGCCAAATGTATATTTCTTATCCGATTTCAAAGATTTCTATATATTATTAAAGTTCTTGATAAAAAGGCTTGCCCCCGCAGTTATTTACGTTTGAAATTTCGATTACCTCAATTATGAAAGATATTGATCTACAACATTTCCTATCGATTTTGTTAAAGTTATCTGCAATTAGCTAAAGAACAAAATTGTCTATGGAATAAAAAAGTCGATATGTAAAATTGTCATCGTCCAAAAATAAACGATTTTAAAATTGAACTCGCGAACATTACAATTTATTTTCTTTTCTCTAAAATTAATTTTTTTTTTAAGAAAATATAATTTTACAATTTTCTGAAACGTATCTTCACAGAGATTTTGGAATTAAAAAAAATTCAAACATCCAATAGGACTATGCACAGACCCTCCCGAATTTGACCTATTTTATAACAAAATTTTAACTGTAGGCTATATGATCTCAAACTCCAAAACATGGATCTACAAACGGAATGTACTTAATTTTGGAAACTCTGATGTGTTCTAAAAAATTTGCTAACGTCTTTTTCCAGACCTGCAACAAATTTGGACTTTATGGACATATTTAAGAATCTAATTGTTGGGATTTTTGCCGGTTTTTTGAGAACTTCAGGATTATTTTCACTTTTTTTTTTAAGATTTCATATATTTCCAACATTTTGTTATGTACTGTTTTTTTGTGGTTTGCTAATTTGGCAGACTTTTGTTAATAAATAATCTGTTTGTTAATACAAATTAATCGCTAAACTATTTGCGACACAATAGTTTTGCACTGATTGTAATTAAATTAAGTAGTTTTTAGTTTAAGTTTTTAGTGAAAGTGGCAAAATTTGCGCTTGAAATAAATAATGAATTAAAACTAATACTTCGAGTAAAAAAAAAAAAAATAAATAAAAATATTTACAAAGAGTAATTGAAAAAAAAGTTCGAAAAACCTCTTAAAAATACAATTAAAAAAATCAAAAAAATTTTGATTTGGTATTTTTGTTAAAGGATTTTTGGGGAAAACATTTAATTAGCAAGACTTTGGTTTTTTAATTTTATTAAATTTTAAACAATAAAACAAAAAAATAATAATGATAAGATGCTCTGATCGTTAGAGGATTAAAGAAGGCACGTGTTCAGACTAAGCAACTTTGAATTATTAGAGGAAATCGATAGGGTTACAAATTTGCCTATACCGTGAAAGAGAAAAATAGTAAAATTCTGAAATAAAAATCTGTCTTGCAAATAATTCAAAAAAGCTTCTGAAGTAATGTTCAATCTGTTAAATTTATTGATTATAAAATGATTTAAAATTTAAATTAATTTTGTTATCAAATTCACTAATAGGTTAATTTCGATTAGTTTCTTTTTCAAATAACGATTTTAAAAAGGGCGTATTTAATGCTCAGTAAATCGAAAATTAATGAAAGTGAAATATAAGATAATTGGTTAAGTTTTAATCCAGTAAAAAAGAAAAGTAAAAAAAAATCACTTAAGTATTCGGAGCATTATTTCACGTTCAATAAGCTTAAATTTTTTAGAGCATTAAAAGTAAAATAAGTTTTGAACTGAAATTAGGAATATTTAACTAAGGGTTAACCCTTATCAATAATATTAAAGATTTTTTTTTATGACATTATACTTTTTTTTAAGCAGCATTATAAGTAGAAATCAATATTTTTGATTATGTTTTAAACAATCACATTTGAAATTTTTAAATTTTGGTTTAAAATCAATATTATCATTCTGCTTGAAATCAAATCATTGCATTTGAAATTTTTTGCATAATCCTTTAAATTGTATATTTCTTCTTTTTAAATTTTAATAAAATTTTGTCTTTGTTTTTTGTTAACATTTCATTAGAATATTTTTCACATAGTCAACTTTAAATTATAAAGTTTTTCGTATATATTTTTTTTTCTTTTTTTGCACTAAATTAATTATAATACATTTACACCCTATAATTAATTTAATTAATTACAACATCCGTTTTCCGTTCTTTTGTAAAGCGTTATTTTTTTCGATTTAATTTTTGCGATATGAACGCGCCAAAGAACAATTGTCAACTGTTTAGGGGCAATTGAAAAACAAAAAGAACAATTGAATAAAAACATAATCTGTTTTGAAATAAAAAAAGAAATCAACATAAATAAAATACGCATAGCCAAAGAATAGAAGATAAGAATTTAAATTGTTTGGTAAAAAAAACTAAAAAAAAGAATCCGGAAAAATATAACAGACTTTTTAATTCAACAAAAAAAATGCTAATCAAATGGTTAAAAAACTGATATAAATGCACTACATAATATAAAAAAAATATATAAAAAAAAAAAACAATTTCATAAAGAAACTCCCCCTTTATATATATTAATATAACAGTTATAAAACACTCGTGACAAATTGTTTTGTATAATAATAAATTTGATATGATCACAATAAAATAAAAAAGAATTAAAGTACTTACAAAAAATTCATCTTCTATAACAGGATCGGCCAACATTTCAATAGCCTCGGTCATCGAACGACATGTACGATTTGTATTCTTTTTCTTCTTGAGTTTGCGACCCAGTGTGGCAGCATCACTGAATCGATGTAATAATTTCTCACGCTTACGTACCGCCAAAGGACTGGAAGTTGAATTCGAATGACATAGTAGAGAAGAATAGTTATTGGTACTAGCTGCTGCAATTGTGGAAGCATTTGCATAGAAATTTTGTGCCTGATAGTGTGAAGGAGCTGTAAGTGATGATGTAGTGGATTCGAGTTTGGTGATAAGATTGTATTCAGATTGTGGATATTTACTTGGTATTGAGAGGACGGAATTATTGGTAGTGGATGTTGTAGATGTTTGTTGTAAAAGTATGGGTTTTGGCGGTGGAGGAGGTGGCGGTTCTTTCATAAGATTAACACGACGTGGAGCAGCTCGAGGGAGTGTAGACATAGAGGTGCTATTGGTAATACCACCATAGCTGACTGCACGACGATTGCGATCGTTTTCTTTGTCTCTGCAAGAGAAAAAAGGAGGAAAATTTATTAGAATTTAAGAATGTTTAAAAATGATTAAATATAGTATACAAGATAATGGAGTTCTTAATAGATACTATTTGTTAGGGATACTTAAATATTTATCAGTATTTGAGCTATAGTAAGGTATCTTAAAGAAACTAAAGTATTTGAAAGATACAAAAGTATCTGAAAGATACCAAACTATATGAGAGATTCTAAATAATAACTGAGAGATGGTAAAGTACCCAAAACTTTTTAAAGTAACTTATGGGTAGTAAAGAATCTCAAAATTGCTTAATTTAGAAAAATATAATATAAAGATACCTAAATATCTAAATGATATCTGAAAAAATAAATGAATAAATAAATAAATAAATAAATTGTGTATGTGAAAGATATAAAATCCCTAAAAAATATAAAAGTTTCTGAAAGGTACAAAAATGTCTAAAGGATAGCTGAAGGAAACAAAAGTATCGGAAATATATATATTAAAAAAATATTAAAAAATAAAGTATTTGAAAGCTATAAAACAGTGTAAAAGATATAAAAATATCTAAAAGATAAAAAGACACAAAAGTATCTAAATGATATAAATGTATCTTTAATATACAAAAGTATTTAAGAAATATAAAAGTATCTAAAGGCTACAATAACATCTAAAAGCAAGAAAAATATCTAAAATTATTTAGAAGATAAAAAAGTATTTAATTGATATAGATAAACATTTTCTAAAATATACATATAAAAGTTGTATAAAAGACAACTTAATTTAAAGTCACAAAAGTATTTTAAAGATAAAAAAGTATTTAAAAGATAAAAAAAAGTATCTATATGATATAAATGTATCTTAAAGATATAAAAGTATTTAAGAAATACAAAAGTATTTAAAAGCTACAAAAATATTTAAAAGATACAAAAGTATCTAAAAGTATTTAGAAGATAAAAAAGTATATAAATGATATAAAAGTATCTAAAAGATACAAAAATATTTAAAAGATACAAAAGTATCCAAAAAATATAAGATTTTCTAAAAGATATAAAAGTTGTATAAGAGACAAGAAAGTGTAAAAAGTCGCAAAAGTATTTAAGAGATACAAAAGTATTTGATGATAAAAAAAAAGTATCTAAAATATATCAAAGCATAAAAAGATTAAAAAAGAAAAAAAATTAAAGACACCAACGTAACTTATAGATAAAAAAATATTTAAAAGATACAAAAGTATCTAAATGACAAAAATTATTTAAAAGACAAAAAAGTATGTAAAAGGTACAAAAGTATCTAAATGATAAAAATTATCTAAAAGACAAAGAAGTATCTAAAAGCTACAAAAGTACCTAAATGATATAATGTACATGTCTAAATGATATAAAAATATCTAAAGTATAAAAGTATCTGAAAAATACAAAAGTATCTTGAAGAAAAAATATTAACAAAAATATTAACAAAAAAATTATTTAATAAGATTCTAGACTATCTAATATATACTAAAGAATCTGGAATTTACTAAAGCATTTGAAAGATATAATGAATCTTCAAGATTTCAGAAGAGACACAAAAGTAATTTAGAAATAATGAAGTAAATATATTTAAATACATCAAAGGTAACAAGTATCTGATAGTATATTCAAGTATTTGAAAGATACTATAGAATCTAAAAGATAATAAATTATCTGAATAGTAATATAGTATCTGAAAGGAAAAAATGGCTTCAATTACTTTAGACACAAAAGTATCTGAAAGATACTATATATTATGAAAATAATTCGAACTAAAAAAAAAAAAAAACAAAGTATAAAGAAAAATACTAAAGTTTTGGAAAAATACTTATGTATCGAAAGGATCCTAAAGTGTCTGAAAGTTAATAAAGTGTATATAAATACTGAGTTATCTAAGATACTAAAATTACATCTTTAAAATATTTTGAGGTAACTTGTTATCTTTACTGATGCAGTAAAGTATTCTAAGAATACATTAGCATCTTAAAAATACTTAAGTATCTCGAAAATCCACATTTTCAAATTTTAGATTCAAGTTTTCAGTTTCCCATTGCAACCAACATTTTTTTCCTGGTGTAAAAGATTGATAATATGAAAAAATATTACAAAAAAACATCACAACAAAACTCTACCTATATCTCTTTCTCTGCACGGGCGGACTAAAATAACAATTCGGAGCAAATGGTACAAAGTAACCCAATTGAGGCGATTGTACTGAAGAACGCTGATACAGATGGTGTTGATGCTGCTGCTCTGCTAAATGTTGTGGCAATTGTTGACGCTGATAAGGTGAATTCACATAATGTTGATAAGCTGATATCTGTGATGAATTCATGGAATTCATCATTAGAGGCATAGATATTCTTTGTTGTTGCATTGTTGCTGTCGTCACATAAGGATTAAAAAATTTCTTATAATATTTTATTTGTTGCTGATGTTTACGCAAAATATTATTATCTATAGAAGAGGTAGTTGATTCGGTAGAATTAAGTGAATACTGACTGCCAGAGTCAGCGTTACGTAATTCAAGTTCATCGATGGAAGAACATTCAGGTACAGTATAACAGGTGAAATTATGAGCTTGATAGTCAATTTGAGCCATGTTTGTAGAATTTTGTTTATGTTTTGTTTTTTATTAGTTGACATAGGAAAGTTGACAGTAATTAATTTAGATTTTTTTTTATATAACTTCAGATTTTTTATAACTTCTCAGTTCATTTTTTGTTTCCGTTTTTTGCTTGGTTTATTTGATATCATTAGTAATTTAGTTTCTCTTGTAATTTAATTTCGTTATTTTTAATTTTATTGCGTTATTAAATTTTAATTATTAGTACATAGTCTTTGTTTTTAACAAATAAATACTACAAATATAGCAAACAATTTAAAGTAATAATTTATTATTTTTTTTTGTTTGTGATATTTTTGAGATACTTTTTGTAAAAAGGTTTTTCTTGTAAGTATGTGACACACATTTTTTTACACCCTTTGATTCTATGGTTTTCATTAATTTTATTGTTTATTTCTTTATTTTTGCTATTTTTTCTGAAAAATTTTATATAAAAATAAAATCAATATTTTAATCTTTTAGTCTGTACCGTTTTTGTTTATAAAACAAATATTTCAATTTGCCAAAAAAATTTTTGTTTATTTATTTTAACGTGGGCTTTTTCTTTATTTGCTTAAAAGAAAAATCACAGATTTTTTTGTATGTCTGCTAAAGAAAAATCCGAAATAATCGCAAAATAATTTTAGCTCATTGAGTCATAATTTTTATTTTCTGGTCACTGCACTATTTTAACCAAATTCACACAAAACGCAACTAAACTATTTATTAATCATCTTACAGTAAAAATTAAAAATAAAAAAATATAAAATATAATGTATAAGTGCATTTAATCATTTATAACATTTTTAGTACTTAATTATGCACCTAAAGTTGTTATCAGATTTTGTAGCATGATTTGAGCTTTCTATTTAACATTTACCCTCCTTTTACTAATTTATTTTTATTTATATTGGTTTAATATTTTATAAATAGCTGTAATGTTATTGAAGTTATCTTATGTAATTTTTTAGCAGTAAAACTGATTTTTTTCAACGCTTTTTATAATGAATAAAATGGGGGAAGGAAATTGTAGCAAAAACTCTATCATAAATTTCCGCATTAAAAAAGTTAATTTTTTTTATCTATAATTTGTGAAAAGGGCCAGAGCTTAAAAAGAATGATTTAGAATGATTAAAAATTGATGCTAAAATATGCAAAATTTTCAAAAGTTTCTTAGGATATCTTACAAAAGTATCTAAAAGATACTAAAATTTCTAAAACTTATTAAATCATATAATATAATTCTTAAAGATTCTTTAGTATCCTTAAGATAAATTATATCAAATATACATTTTACGTAATAGTTTTGTACTTATTTATTTATTTTTTTATTTATTTAATCAGAAATATTTTAATTTAAAAGAAATTGAAATTTAAAAAGAATCAAATAATTAAGTAAACATTTAAATATTATCATACCAAATTTCATAATTTTTGTTTATGGACTTAGGTCACTATTAAAATAAACCCCTCATACTATAAATATATATAGCACGTGTCTATTAGGTATCTATTATGGCATCTAAATGGTATTAATATGTATATGTGATAGTTAGTATTTGAAATAAACCATAGTTTGTGAAAAATACAAAACACTAAAGATAAAGTCAAACTGGAACTATAGAAAGAGCAATGATTTAAAGCTATAGAATACAATAGTAGCAAAAATCGAACTATGTAAAAAAACTAGAATAATAGTAAAAATAAATTTAGAATAAATATTAAACTCCATTTATAAAAAAAAAATACGATTTAAACTAAACTAAGAAAATCAGAAATATACTAAATTAGTTATAAGATAAAGGCAGCTTATGAAAAAATACTTAATTACTATTGACGATTTTGTTAAACTGCAACTAAAGAAAGTGTTAAGCAGCAGTGTGTGCTGCCATAATCAGCTGATTATTTAGAATGCACTGTTTGTTATGGTGTTGATTACATTTAATCAGCAGCAGTTTGCAGTGCTGTTTCATTTAGCCCTGTTTCTAAATTCACTGCGCTGCATTCAGATTGAGAGCGAGACAAAGAGAGTGAGCAAATAAATGAGAGGCTAAAATACACAAGTAAAACAAAGCTAAATGGTGGTTGTAAATTGTGGCTGCCTACGCTGAATTGTAATTATAACGGCAGCAACATGTTGTGCTGACAGTGATCAGCTGATAATTTTTGCTGATACTGTTGCTGACTACGCGCTATTGTAATTTGGGCTTTACATTCAGGCCTGTCACAGAAAACCATTCCGATCGAAAGTGGAATTAATTCCGAACTTTGCTTCTTCAAAAGAAATTGGAACTTAATTAAGAACTATGAGTTAAACTAAACTTTAACCAAATAAAAACTACGATTTAAGCTAAACAGGCGTTATATAAGAGTTACTATTAAATCCAAACTTCAATCTCATATTGGATTAAAGAGGGATTTTATAAAAAACCAAAATTGAAACTAAAGTTAGAACTAAAGCTAAGTTTGCACTAGATTAATATTTGATGATATTTACACGAATTTGATCTGCCTAATGTGAACACCAAATATTTTTACGGAGCAAACAAGAAAACAGGTGATTTTAGAACAATAAATATTTGCCTTAAATCAAAAATGATATAAAATAATTGCCTCTATTATTTTTAACGAATTTTTGTTTGATCTTAAAAAATAAATGCAAGAAGGGCAAACAACAGCTGATGTGTCTTAAGTTGAAAAAATGTTTGCTTTTATGCACATAAACGTTAAATTAACAAACAATAAATGATAAATTTATATTTTGTCTATTAAAGTACTGTTTTTTAAATAAAAATTTCAATATCTCATAATTTCAATATACGTATTAATTTTTTTTATTAAAACCCTAATAGTACGTCTTATTGTCTGTTATTTATATAACTGAAAGAAAACAGTGTTGTTTTGTGAAGACAGGCCTGTTCTATAAATGGAGTGAAAAGGAAACAGGGTTGTTATTTTGTACCTAAAGCCCAAATTACATTAGCGCGTAGTCAGCTGCCTCAATCAGCTGATAATTTAGAATGCATAGTTTGTTATGGAGGTGATTACATTTGGCCAGCAGCAGTTTGCAGTGCTGTTTAGCCCTGTTGCTATATTAACTGTGCTGCTTTCAGATTTAAAGTGAACAAAAAAAGTGGGAAACTCAAATGCACAAGTAGAATAAAGCAAGATGGTGGTTGTAAATTGTCGCTGCCTATGCTTAAATGTAATTATAACGACAGCATCATGTTATTCTGAAAGTGAATAGTTTGTAATTTTTGTTGATATTGTTGCCGACTACGCGTTAATGTAATTTGGTCTTAAAACTAAATTACTATTTATTTTTTAAGTAATTTTCATTAATGTCGTTATATTTTGAATTTTTTTTTAATTAATCGATTGATAATATTTAAAATTTCTCATTTATTATCAAAATATTTTCTTTATTGTAATTTTTTTAATATTTGCTTAAAATAAGCAGCACTTTCATTTTGTATAAAATAAAAACACTGCAAACATAACTTTGGCTTCCCCAAATTCCGAAATTCTCTCTGAAAATTATTCTTAATCGAAAAAAAAAGAACCAAATAAAAAAGATTTTCAATTAATTCATTTCATAATTGTTATCAAATAAATTTATGGTAGTTGTGTGTTTGATCAAATAATTTTAAGTAAACAATTTGCATGTAATCTGAACAAGCCTCAAATATGTTTTACCCTTCATGTATTTTACAGTATTTGACATCTGTTTCATCAAACAGAAAAAATCAAATAAATGAGCGTAATATGAATAAAAAACCAACTCTGTATTGTATTGCAAAAATTGCAGGAAAACACGATTAAATAATTCTGGTCAAATATTTGTCTAATGTGAACTTAGCCTTAGACCTAAGTTTAAAGCAAAGCTGGGAATTTTTACGTTTTTTTAATTTTTAATTTGACATATTTATTTAAAAAATTTCGTTAATTTCGAAAAAAAAGTCAATTAAAAAATAATTCTTTTAAATCTCTGTCAAGTACTTGCATTGTATTAACAAACCCCAAACCAAACACAAAGAGAGAGAGAGAGAGAGATCATCAAATGCAGCATTATGAATGAATATAAAATATTAAAATTGTAAAATTTTTCCCCTGATGTTTTGTTGAGCCACATTAAAAATATGTCTCCATTTTGTCTGTTTTGTGGTTAAATGTAAAATAGGCAAAATAAAAGGGGTGTATATAAGCAAAACAATTTTGCATTACAGAATATTTTTGTATAGAAAAAATATATTACAGTATTTTTACTTTTTTTGTATGCAGATGCATTTATACTGAGGTTTTTGTGTATTTTTTTATGTATAAAATAAAATTCCTTGACATTTTAATAGGTTTTTAAAAAGGGGGATTTGTACAAGAGTTAAATGTAATTTGGTCAAATATAAAAAATATCTTAAAGGCGTAAAGGAATTAAAGAGGATACTAAAGTGAAGGATATATAAATTTTTTTTTAATTTCATAGTTTTTATATTTCACAAAAACTTGTTTAATTTGGTTTTAAAACTTAAATATTTTCTGTTTTTTATTTTTTATAAAAAAAATCAGTTTGATTTTAGCAATATTTTTGATTTATGTATTTAGAAAATTCCTTTTTTAATTTAGACATGTGTTTATGTAAAATATACATTTATATTTAATTTTTTTAATTTTTGCCATAAATTATTTTTATTTTCTTAAGAAAAATTGGTATTTATTTGTTTAGTTTTAAATTAATTTGTATTTATATTGTTTTTTTTTTTTTTTGAATTCGCACTTAAAAGATATATTATTTTATAGTTATTTATAGTTAAATTTATTTTAAACAAATCTATTTAATTTGCTAATACATTTCAAAACTAAAATAGTTTTTTATAGTATTTGTTAAATTTAGTAAAATCTCAAGTATTTTATTTAGTTTTTTTCTTTAAAGCTATTTATCACCAGATGTGCTTGTTGTTTTATTGAGATACATTATCATTCTATGGGATTTTCTTTTAAGGTACTAAAATAATTAAAATCTTTTATTATGATGCATAATATTGTGAAATTTAAAAATTTATAGTTTATGGCTTAATTTTATATATTTTTCCTATTTAGCAGTTTGTTTAAAAAAGGTCTTTTTTTATTTTTATTTCTAAAAGTCTTTAAGATTTTTCTTGAGCATTTTTACTTGTAAAACAGCAAATTTACTTATTTGTTAAACATTGTGTTTTTAGTTGATTTTTCTTATGATGTGTGATATTTTGAAATTATTTTGTTTTGATTTTTTTTTTTTTTGGAATTTATGTTTGATTTTTTTCTTTTCTTTTTTTTTTTTTTCTTCTTGTTTTGTGTTAAAAGATATATTTGTATCTTTCTGTGTTTTTTAGATGACAAATTTAGTTTTGATGGTTGAAATTTATGTTTAGTTTTATTAATTTGAAATATTTTTATTGTTTAAGAATTTATAGTTTGTTGTGACCATTTAATTTATTAAAAATTACTAAGAGAAATTTTTGTTTTTAGACAGATTTTTTCTTAGATACATTTTAAGTCAAATAGGATTTCCACCTGAAATTTGTGATTAAAGAAATTTATTATTGAAATTTTTAACCTACAACTGAAGTTAAAAAAACACAACGAATAAAGCATTTAAGCGCTTAAGAGCTTCAAATAAAGATATTTATATTGTAACTATAGTATATTGACTCACAATTAAAGCTAATATAGGACCCAATAAAGAGCTATGAAAAAACGATTAAAAACAAAGTAAGATTAAACAAAATAGGCAGGATAAAAGTTGAACCTGGACTATAAAAAGATCCAGTTATCATTGAAAAATATGTCAGTTATTATTTTAGTGACAACTATGTTGATTTGTTGTGAGTTTGATCAAAATGAGTGGCGAAAATGATGTACGTGCTATAAATTATTAAAAAATTAAAAAAAAAAAAAATTTAAATTGTTCCTACAAATAATTGGTCAAAAAATTAAATACCAGCCGTCAAACTGTTTCCAAGGTTATTAAACCGTATCAGGAGAATTCGACCATTGATAGGAAACATGGTTCGGGAAGAAAAGAGGTCCACATAGGGTTGCCAGACGGGCTTGAATGAGCTTGATTGTCAAGATATTTTAGGTCATGTCAAGTTTCAAGTTAAAATACAATTTGTCAAGCTAAAAATATTTTATACTACTTTAAAATATTCTACAGTTTAAATTTCTTAAAAAATATAATAAATTTAGTCAAATATAAAAGGTATGGTTTTCTCCGTTACAGATTGTATGCATTTTTCCCCATCACTGACAATAAATGCAAGAAATGATTTTAAAACTTTATTTAATTGTGAAATTTGTGAGTACTTAATATCAAATATATTTGTGAGAAAAATTTGTAGTACCGGAATTATTAAAGGATGAATCACTTGATTCAAAGGCTGTTTTTCATAATATAATACATGGACTTAGTTATAACAGTTTAGATTGCCATATAAAATTATGTCTATAATTATACTGCGATAGTAAAATTGCTAACAAAATTACTTGGCTTCATATTCACAAGAAAAAGTTTCTAATGCCTTAAAAGAAAGTATTTTTTTTTTTTTTGAATCTGCATTAAATATTGGAAATATAAAAACGTATCCGTATGCAGTGTATTATTTTAGTATTAAAAATGGCTTTCGTAGACAAATTCTGGATTTCTATGAAGACCCGAATGAAACTTCAACAGATATATTCAAACATTTTTAAAAAATAACTATAGAAAATAAAATAGTATTTGTCTACCATTACCAGGTTACTATTCAGTGATCATGACTTCTTTGTATAATATGATGACCCAAGAAACTGTATTTTGCGGCATTATTTTATATGACCAATGCAAGATTTCATGAAAAATTTGAATTATGTGTTTATGTGTTTTTTGTTCAACTTCCATTTTAAGAAAAACCAATTTTGCTATTACCATGAAACTTAGCACATGGCAAGTGAGCATAATGGCAAATACAAACCAGTTAACAGAATTATTAATTTTTCACCACATCAAAATTTATAATCCCAAGAGTATGCACGGATTTTTTCGTGCGCAGTCCTTTGATCTTCAAAAAATAACTTCATACAGCGCCAATAATACAATTATAAATTATGGTGTCCATAATTCCGCGTTTCAAAAATAAAAACATGAAAGCTATAAAATAATGGAAGCTAACTGCAACTGTCATGTGATAAATAATTGTGTAAAAAGTGCGTTGAATACTCTATCTATCGTAATAAAAACATTTATATTACTCTGAGTTTTATATATTTTTTGTTTAAATTAATTTTTTAGTTCCTAATAAAATTTTGTTGAAAAAATTAAAATTTGTTTGATATAATTGATGCGTCTACAATTTTCTTCATTTTTAAACATTTGTGGTTATGTCAAGTTGATTTGTTTAAAATCAAGTTGAATTTTTCGAAATGTCAAGCTAAACTACCAAACAATTCTGGCAACCCTAGATCCACATGATATTGGGAAGGCCAAGAAAACTGAAAGCATATTGAAAAGAACTCCAAACTCATCTGGTAGATGAGTTTGAGCAGCCCGGTTAACTCAGTGCACATACTATTTGGCACGAAAAGTTAAAGTCAATGCAAGCTTGAAACCATTCAAAGTCCAAAAAGTTCCAGACTGGAATGCTGCAAAAAATTTAGAAGCCAAGAATAGGGCACGGAAATTAAAACCAAATTTCATACAAAAATACTCATGTAGTATAAAGAACGACAGAACGAATGTACTGGCATATTTTTCGCAGCTTCCGGGTCAAAATTTGTATGTTGCAGATGCTCGAGAAAATGTTAAAGATAAGTATAGGACCGAAAGGCTGATGATATTTCCTAAAGAATTCGTGGTTTGGCAAGATTTATGCAGTTGCGGCAAAAGAAGCAAGTCATTTGTTACAGTGGGCTCTATAAATACCGAAATAATGTTTGCAAAAAAATATTTTTACTTTGATAAGAGAGCACAATATGTCCACTTATTTTTGGCCCGATTTGGTATCATTTCACTACGTAAGAAAGCTCTGGAGTGGTACCAAAGCAATAACATAGTTTTTGTACCAAGAGAGGTCAATTCTCTAAATTGTCCGGAGCTAAGACCAGTGAAGAGATATTTGACTTTTGTGAAAAGAGAATCGAAGAGGACAAAAGAGTTGTCCAAAATATCAAAGATTTTAAAAGGAGATGGGCAGACTGTTCCAAAAAAGTGACTGAAACAACTATCAAATCTCTAATTGAAGGGTTACCAAAAAAGGTCTACGGGTTCATAAGTAGTAGGCAGATGTATAAAAGTTATATTTTTCTATGATCCGTAGAATAATATCAACTAAATAAAAAAACAATCAGAACTCTAAGATTAACCGTTTCCAAATTATTGAATTTTATATATGTTAAGATTTTTTCGATCGCACTCCTTGTGACGACAAAAAACATTTTTAATAATTTTCATCTAGTTAACACTTGCTAAAGTGGATTTATCTTTGGTTAAGAGACAAATATACATTTGTATCTAACATATATTTTTTGATTTTTAATTAATATTGTCTTTATTTTATTATTTTATTTAATTTTAACACATTACTAATTAATTTAAAATTTTTCATTAAAAGATACTTTGTGTTATTAATAATACAGAGTTACAAAATGAGAAAACATTTCTGCGGCACGGGGTTTCTCAGTCGATTCGGATACACGGTAGTAATAAGTTCTAAGCCTCTAATCCAATTTTTTTTTTAATTGACTTCGACAAATCGCGATTTATTTGTTAAAAAAAATATATAAAGTTTTAATTAAAATTCTCTTCAAGTCCTTCTTATATCACTTTTTAATAGTTAACAGTTATGGAGATATTAAGCCCATCTTTTGAAAAAAAAAAAGAAATTTTATACAAAAAATAATTATTTTTAACGTATTTAATTGTTTGGAAATTTTTATTAAAAGATCCCTTTTTTAAAGATATCTTTAAACTATTCATAAGTATGATGTTATATAGGTGAAAATTTGGCCAATCTTTATTAAACAAATTTTAAATTATTAAATTCTATTTTAATAGATTTAAACAAAAATATACAATTCTATATTAAAGCAATTTTATGATTTATTTTTATTATATATTTTGAATGTTTTTAGGTTAAAATTAAGTTAATTTTTTGAATTTTCATTAAAGGATACTTTTTTATTTTCCAGACATTTTTCAAACTTTTCATTAAAATTGTGCATTATAGGTGAAAATGTCCGTCAACAAGTATTTTCAAGTAATTAACAACATTTAAATAGGTTATGTCACTGATTTAAACAAAAAGATACAAAATATATATTTTTATTTTCTCATTGAATATATTGAGATATTTTATTATTTTCAACGCTTCATGGTTGAATTCACGAAGATTTTATTACAAGAAACTTTTGTATCTCAAAGATATTTTTTTAGCTTCCCACAAAACGTGTATTTAAGTTAAAAATCTGTGTAATAATTCTTTGGTAGACAATTTTGATTAATAAATATTCTTTAAAAAGGATTCAGACTTTCATTTTTTTAAAGATACATGTGTATTTTAAAGATTTCTTATTTTAATTTTGTATGTATTTAGGATTTAGACTTTTTTCTTTTGCATATTTAAATTTTTTATTAGAGCATGTTTTTTAAACGTAATGTTCCCGCATTTTTTTCTTTATATTTAATCTATTTTAACACTTCACTTTTGATTTAATTTTATTCTTTTTTATCGCTATTTTTTCGTTCACAACTTGTCTGTTCATACACTTAAATTTTTTTATGCTTTCTGTAGCAAAGAAAAAACATTTACAAACTTCACTTTTTCTTTAAAATTACATTTATTTTTGGAGATTTTCGCGTAACAGGCACGTTTCAAATATTACAACAATTTTCGTTGGCTACATTCAAACCAAAGGCGCCTTAAAGATTTATTTTTATTTCTTTTACTGGATTTTCCAACTTTTTTTCTATAGTTTTAATCAAAATATATTTATCTTAATGCCTTTGGACACTCATACAATTTCGAAATTTTCTAATTTACAGCTCGCGGAAAAACTCGTGCCAAGAAATAAATTTGGAAAAAAAAGCAACAGATTTGGTTTTCTAGCGTTGAAATTGATGTTTGTTGTATTAGATAGAAAATACGTTTATTTCTTAAAAATCATTAATTCCGGACGTTAAACGTAAAATTGTCTGATTGTATTTTTTTTTTTTTTTCTTCTATGGCTTGTTTTGTTTTTCTTTTTTTCATAGAGCGCGTTTAGCCAGCCAGCTCGATAAAGTTAAACAGGCGGCGTTATACAAATGTTCTGACCGCGAGCAAATTTTCAACTGAATCTCTATAGAAATTCAGCCAAATGACGGCGGCGGTAGAAAAGTAAGAATGAGTAGAAGAAAAAAATTAAATAGAATAATCTCACTTTTGGATTTTGCTGATATTTTAAAAACAAAAACATCATCATCAATAGCAGCAGCAACAGCAACAACATCGGCAAAACATGCAATATACACACAAACACTACGTATAAAGAAAAGTAAAAATATCCCCCTTTTATTTTTGATTAACCTACACGCTCTCACTCTCTGCTTTTTTAAGTTTAAACAATTTCCCTCCAACAACAAGTAACATTAAAAAAGTAAAACTCACGAAATTAAATGAAAAACCTATTATAAATAATAGCTGTTCCGTCCGTTTATTTGTCCGTCCGTCTATTCAACCATTTGTCCCATAAAACTGCAGGCTGCCAAGCGCCCATTTAATGTGTCACATTCGGTAGCTAAAATGTGGAGGGAACAAAAACACACAGTGGCAGAAAAACATTAGCAACATAAAAATATGACGTTTACCAATGACCGCATCTACACTAAATATTTATATTTAAACTCCTTTCATCATAATTTTGCCGTCTTTTTTTTCATGTTTTTCATGAAGTTTTCTAATTTTCCTCTTTGGTCTCTTACTCTTTTCATCCTCCTGCTACTCGTGATGAAGAAAATAGGCATTATTAGAGAGAAAAAAAGTTGCAATAATAAACAATATGCCTCTTGGCAGACTTAAAGACGCACGTTTATTATTACAAGATGTTTTTATTATTATTTGTTCCCTGTTTATGTCTTATGATCCCATTGTCTTTGATATGGTTTAATTGCTGTATACTTGTAGTTGCAACAGGCAGTAGCAGTGCACAATGGGAAAGAGTTTAAAAATTTGTCATACATTTTTCGAAAGGGAAAAATATTTGCAAGATTTTATTAAATAAATTAAGAAGAATATTTTTGATAATAATTTAAAGGGTTACTTAGTCTTTTTTTTAATAATTGGAGATCATTGTACTTGAATATATACCCAAAATTTAGCATAATTTTGCCGTTAATTATTCATTAAATAAAATTTTTAATTTTATTATTAATACAAAATTATTTTATGAATTTCAAAATTTATATGTAAGGAAGAAAAATTAAAGGACATTATTATTATATTAAATTACGATCAAAAAAATGGTCATTTGGATCTCAAATTTTTATTTTTAAAAAATAAAATACTGTTTATTTATTAGTTGAGGAGTTGCAGATGAAAACGCTTCTTTTTTTTTTTTTTTGCATTTTTTCAGAAATTGCTTTTTTGTTATTTTTGTATTCAACAGGTTTAAGTCTATCAGAATAAAATCATGGTTTGTTTGTTGGGCTTTGTTTAAGCTTTGATATTTATAGTGTAGAACTTATAATTCTCATTGAGTTTATAAAGTTTACACTGTAATATATCTTTAGTTTTTCTAAAGAAATTGGGAAAGGTTTCCTGATGAGCTGGCTTAAGCAACCGGCGAAATGAGCATAGGAACTAGCTTCCCCCCAACAAATAAATTGTGAATTTATTCAAAGTAATAATTGCGAGATTAGCACAATATTAAAATCATTAATATTCGTTTATCGCAGCTTAATTATTTTGAATGGAAAATCTTTGTTTGAATAATTTTTTCCTTTTTTTCTGCAAAAAAATTTTGCAGATTTTTTCCGTACAAAACGTACTTTTGCCGTACAAAACGTACTTTTTTTAAAATATATTTTTTTAAGACGTATATTTCTCTTAAGAAAAAAATTTCTTAATTGTTTTGGTTCACAGTTTTTGCAAACATTAGTTTTGAATCATTTAATAATACATTCATGAAAAATATTCTCCTTAAAACTCAAAGAAATTATATACTTTTCAAAACTTTTTTAACAAAACGTACTTTTTTACATTCAAAAGTCCATTGATCTTACACATCTTCAAGATTTTTTTTATTGATGTCGTTCGATGCATTTTATGGAAAGGAGAACGTTTCTTACCATTTCCAGATTCAAACTGCTTTGTAAGGGAACGAACAAATTAATTCTCAATTTCACAGCAAATGCAAATAATAAATTTGAAAAATGATTTTTCTTAAGTTTACAACATGATTTCCGAAACAATTTAGGAAGAATATTATGGAATAATTAATAAATTTTCAATATAATATAACCAATTATTTTCTATGCATTTATGACTGATTCATAATAAAACTTTAGGAAGCAGAAAGTACTTAATTGAAATTAACCCTTGAATGTTATTGTAAGGTTAAATCCCAACAAAAAAGATTTTTATGGAAAAAAATTTAAGAAAAAGAGATGAAAGTCATGAATTTATCATTGTGTTGTCATTGGAAGGAAGTACTTAGTGGTGAAAAACAGCTTCAGAAGTTCTTTTTTTTAACCCATGGTTGTCATTGGTAGGGTGTTCTTCTTTTATACTTGTTGTTCGTTTCTTTTGAAGTACTTCCCTTAAAACTATGTTTATACAATTTTTTAACAAAAATTCTGCTTTAGCCTTATTAAAAGATAATAAAAATGCTTTAAAATTTTAATTTTTCTTAGAAATTATTAACCTTTTTTCCGGCTAAAAATTCATTTATTTTCACTTTCACAAAAGTTCAAAATATGCACTTTGTTCCACTTTTGAAGTGGCGAAAATGTTATTTGGAATCTCTTGATCGTTTTTTTTTTGCTGGGATTTTTTCCAAACAATTAACCCTTCAATGCGCATTTTTTTTTTTTTTTTTTTTTTTTGGGCTAAAGTAATTTTTGTCGATGAAAAATTGTTAAGAATTAGGAAACTCGCTTCTAGGGCATATAGAAAACGCTCTTGAGCATAAGGAGTTTGCATTAGTTGCCTTCCTCGACATAGAGGGAGCTTTTAACAATGCGACTCCTCGACATAGAGGGAGCTTTTAACAATGCGACTCCGGGGGCTATTAAATTGTCTCTTGAAATACTGAATATCAATCGGTCGCTAATCAGCCTCATATGGAGACTTCTAACCAAAAGGGTTATAAATCCAGTATGGGAGCATCCACCATATACAGGGTAGCAAATAGGGGTACTCCGCAAGGAGGAATTTTATCTCCTATTCTTTGCAAAATCGCCGTAAAACCACTACTCAGGGAACTAGATTCTCTGAAGTTTAAGACTGTCGCTTATGCGGACGATGTTGCGGTGGCTGTAATTGGGAAATATCTGGATACTATGACTCAACGCCTGCAAACTGCTCTGGGTCTACTTAGCATGTGGAGCACTACTAGTGGCCTCAGTGTAAATACAGGAAAAACGGAACTGGTTCTCTTCTCTAGAAGATATAAGATTCCATCTTTCCTATTACCACGCCTAAATGGTGTTGAATTGAAGGTGTCAGATAGTGCGAAGTATCTAGGGATTGTACTGGACTCCAAACTATCCTGGCTCCAGAATACAAGGGCTAGAGCTTCAAAGACTGGAATTGCCCTATATATGTGTAGGAAAGCCATTGGGAAATCTTGGGAAATAAATCCCAAGAATACAAAATGACTCTTCGATATGGTGATAAAGCCGATACTTATGTATGGAGCGTTAGTATGGTGGAAGGCTATGGAGAAATCCACCTATTTCGGAATCTTTAAAAGGATTCTGCGTAGTTCGGCGCTGCTCATTACAGGCGCGTTAAGTACAACCCCATCTAAAGCCCTATTCGTTCTAATGAACTGGCTACCGGTGGACCATATGGCCAAACAGATCGCCATCATGTCGGCGACAAGGCTCAGAACTATAGGTGCATGGACTGATAGAGGACACGGCCATGCAACCGGTTTAGGGTTACTTGACGATATTCCCTGCAATATTGACTATTGCACTCCTAAAAATAAAAAAATGATTTTGTGATTTTTTCAATGTTTCTATGTAACTTGTAAATGAGTAATTTCACTAATTTGTGCATAAAATCAAAACTTATGCATTGATTTTAATGAAATATTTCTTGCTTTATTTGCACCAAATTTATCTTTATGAATAAAGAATAAAAATTTGAATTTTTGACACCTTAAAATTTTAATGCTTTTTTAAAAATTGTGTTTTTACATTTTGTATAAAATTTCATTTTTTCTAAAAAGATGGGCTTAATATCTCCATGATTGTTGACCATATTAATGAGTAATGTAAGAGCGACTTGAAGATAATTTTAATTAGAATTTTTCGATATATTTTTTAACAATATCGGACAAGTCGTTTTCGAGATATGCTTCAATATATGGTGCAATCTCTTTAATTTTACAAATCGCGATTTATCGTGAGAACTAGAGTCAATTCTAAAAAAGTGGATTGGAGGCTTAGTATTTATTCCGAATTTAATGAGAAATCTCGTGTCGCAGAATCAGTGTTTCCCTGTGTTATCAATGAATTCTAAAATAGTTTTTGAAGAAAAATTTTTAAATAAAAACAAAAAATAATTCAAGAAAAATAATAAAATCAGTTTAACAAAAAGTAATTTCCGCTGTCAGATATCTGAACAGAAAGGGTTTAACTGGTTTCTACTGTACTAAAATAACAAATAAAATATGATTTATCGCAACCCATTGTGCAGTACTATTATCAGTATAAAACAAAGCAAAAATCACCTACATACATTCATACTCAATCATATACTTATTATTTTGATACAAATTCATTCACATTATAAACAATTCAGACGTGTACCCCTCATACTTATGCTTATTATCAAAATAGGGGGGGTGGTATAGGTAAATATTTCGCTCTCTTTTATAAGATCTTACAGATCTTTTTATTGCATAGACTTTAAGATTCTTTTAAACATCATAAAATATAAAAGAAAATCATTTTTTATTTGCTTTACTTATCTCCCATTGTCAGATTTATGAATGAGAAATAAAAAAATTTGTACAACAAATAAAACAAAATAATATGAATATTAAATATAAATATCACAACAACAATATACAAGTAAGGGGAGAAAAATAAATAAACAAATGTCATACAGTTTATGACATTTAATGAAGAGATTTAAATAAATTTATTAAATTAAAGTGAAACGTCTGAAAAAGGAAATAATGATTGTAGAGCTGAAGCTGAGCAAAATTTCTTAAATTTAGAACACCTTAATAAGACACAAGAAAAACACTTTAAAAATGATCGTAAATAAAATTTGAAATTGTATTTTAAGCTTTATGAAGATGTAAAAAATAGGGAATAAATATAAAGAATGCTAAGACCCTAAGAAATTTATTTTTTTTTTTAAGATTTTGGTATTAAGAAAAATAAGATTTTTATAAAAAGATTTCTTATTTAGGAAGATAGGATTACAAACTATGTGATAGCTTATTTTTTATTTTATTTTTAAAAAATAAATAAAAACTAAAAAAGGGGAAATGTTTAAAATTTATTGTTTTTTGTAAAGAAATTTTTAGCGTTTATTGAACTGTTTTTGTTTTTCACTTTTTAAAAAAATAACAATGTTGCTTATACTGGCTTTAATTGAAATGTTTTATTACAACATTTACACTCTTGTCTCAATAATAAATCTTATAACCAGCATTTTTTCTGTAAATTGTCGTGTGTTAAAAACGTCTAGCAAATCCCCTTCTTAATAGAGTTTTTAACGAAAAAATAAACTTAAATGAACAAGTCTGAGATTTTGTTTTCATTTAATTAACATGAAAACAAAAAAACAAAATGCCATCACAAAAATAACATTTCAAACCCAATAATATTGAAACAATTGTTTATTTAGAAAAAAATAGTAAAGTTGAGTACCACATAATTTGAAAAATAATGCGGGCTTTTAGTTTTTTGCTGACAAAGATATCACACAATTGTTAGGGAACAAAACTAATGTTATTTTATATATTAAATCAAGAAAGAGTAAAAAAGAAGTCTATGAAAACTTTAAATACATAGAAGGGAGTATTAAATTGGCAATAAACTTGAAATTTATTTGTAATAAGATCTCTTATCTTTTGAATTGTATTGCATTAAATTACACCATTAAAACTTGTCTATCTTAAAGTATACATTACTTAAAGTCAAATTTATCTATACAGTAAATTGTTTTTATTATTTTTCCCATTGATTTTGTACACATTTTGATTTTTTTCCTTTTAGTGTTAGAGTGTTAAGTAAATTTTGGAAATTGTCTCTGTATAAGACAAGAGACACTTGTAATTTATTTATTTTTTTTTTGTCATCGTTAAGAACTTTAAGTAGTCATCCAAATTCTTAAACAAAATCTATATTCGTTTTCTTGTTGTGTTTACAAGATTTTGAAATATTTGTTGGCTGCCGAAAAATGCAAGAAATTTTTGTTTTAAGATCTTTTGATGTGACACCAAAACAATCTGGTATTTTGTTTGTTAGTTTTATTTCAAGTGGCTTCTTTTTTGTTGCTTATTCTATGAAAAAAAAAGTTTGTTGCTTTAAATAAATATTTTGACATTTGGTGTTTACGAAATACATAAAGTTTTTTTTTTTTTTTTTGGGAATTAATCAAGTATGAATAAGGAAAATTGGGCAATTTTGGTGCAAAAAAAAAAAAAAAAAGTTTTCCAAAAATATACTTAAAAACTATAAGTTAATTTATTATAAATGAATTTATAAATAATCACAAACACTAAAACGCGATTTATCGTTTTTTAGTATTTTTTTAGTTTTTAATTCAACGGTTTTTGTATTTTCTTTTTGGTATTTCAGCAATTCTTATAATTTGGCTACTTTTTTTTATTAAGCGATTTTTATTTTGACAATTTTTGTAGTTTAGCGATATTTTTGTAACTGCACGATTTTTTGATTTCAACGACTTTTGTATAATTAACAATTTTTTTTATAGTAATTTGAAGATTTTTATGTTATTTTGCAGCTTTTTTTGTGCAATTAGACGATGTTTTTTTAAAGCATTTTTCTGTAATTTTTTGTTTTTTTTATTTTAGCGCTTTTTGTATTTTAGCGATGTTTTGGTAATTAGGTGAGTGTTTTTACAAGGTGTTTTTTAAAATTAGGTTTTTTTTAATCGATTTTATATATTCTTATCGCATTTTTTATTTTATTTATACATTTTTGTGTTTTAGTAATTAAACGTTTTTTTTTTTTTTTAACAAACTAAAAATTTTTAGATTTCGGTAAATCAACTTTTTTTTAATTTGGCGTTTTTGTATTTTATTTTTATGCAAATTTTATAGTATTTTAGAACTTTTTTTGCATTTTTGTAAATGATTGTTTTTGAAATTCAAACGATTTTTTTGTTGTGGCGTTTTTTTTTTTTTTTTTTTTGCTGTTTTTATACCCACCATCAAAAAGATGGGGGGTATATTTATTTTGTCATTCCATGTCGAAGGAACCATTTAAGACCTCATAAAGTATATATTTTCTGGGTCCTGGTTCGATTGAGTCGATCTAGCTATGTCCGTCCGTCTGTCTGTCTGTTGAAAGCAGGATAGGACTCGAACGGGACAACGTAGGGGAACGAAATTTGGCACAAATATTTACCTTAAAGTTTTTATCTATAAGGTTTGTTTGGTGGTCCGCATACTTTACCGCCCACCACCCATATAAGGTGAAAATCAACGAAATTTTGTACAAATAGTTTAAGGACCAATGTAAACTCAGAAACAAAAAATGGGCATGGTCCGCCCACTTTAACGCCCATCTCCCATGTAACGAAAAATTTGAAAAACTTAGTATATAGATTCGGCCGAGTCGAATATAACATTCGCTCTTGTTATAGCTTGGAGATCTTTGGTAAATCAAAGAATCTATTATTATTATTTTTTATTTCGGTGTTCTTTGTAATTTGGCTACTTTTTGTAAAAAGGCTTTTTTTAATTTAGCGTTATTTTTATATATTTTATGTATTTTTATTTTATTGGATTTTTTTTTTTTTATTTAAACAATTTTTATACTTTGCAATTGAGCGTTTTTTAATAATTTCTTCTTTGTTCTTTTTTTTCGCAATTTGCTATTTTTGTTAATTTTGCATTTTTGGCGATTTTTTTATATATTATTTTTTATGGGATTTTTATAGTATTTTAGTTATAAGATTGTTATAGTACCTGAAATTTGAGCGTTTTTTTTTTCGTTTTTAATTTATGTTTTTTTTTTTTATAGCTTTGTATTTTAGCGATTTTTATAACTTGGATATTTCTGGCAAATCAATGATATTTTTAATTTAGTGATTTATTTATGGACTTTATTGGATTTTTATATTTTAGGATTTTATAATTTTTTATTTTCTATGGAATATTTTAGGGTTTCAGCATTTTTATTATTTGTAAATGATCGTTTCTAAAATGTTAATGCTTTTTTATTGGGCGATTTTTTTAATTTAGCACTTTTTTTTTATTTATTCTAAATATAATGTTAATTTATTTTTTTTTTTTTATTTTGGTTTCGATTTTTGTTAAATGTTTTGTTGTATTATTTTTATATTTTTTATGGAATTTTTTAGTGTTTCTGCAATTTTTTATTTTTGGTAATTTGGTGAGTATTTTTAATTTTTTTGTGGTTCAGCTTTTTTTTTAATAAGACGATAAGATTTTGTTGTTTTTAACTGTTTGTAATTTAGTATTTTTTGTATTTGAGCGACTTTTTGCTGCTGTTTTTGCCATTTTATTTTAAGTTTAACTTTTTTTTTTATAATAGCGATTTTTAATTTGGCTAGTTTTTTGTAATTTCTTAATATTGTTCTTTTTTTTTTTCTGTACCAATTTTTTCTATGTACCCTTTTAAAATAAAAAAAAGTCCATAAGTATGCAGATAAAAACAAAACGAATTAATTTTATACAGATTTATAAAAGAACATAGAATATATTTTTAGAACAAACTATGCTAATATTGAAAACGTCATCAGACCTGCTGTAAATTATTTAGTTGCTCTACAAAAATTTAAATCTTCCGTTTTGACAAATGAAAATTTAACCCACTATAAATAACACTTATATATTCCTATCTAACATTTCCTCAACCATTAACACCAACTAAACAATCAAATACAAAGTGTTAAATACATATATCATTATTCATCCACTTTATTTTCATTCAAAATTTAAATCATTGCAGACTCGTCCACCCTAAACTCCAGATGCTGCCTAAACATTTCAAAAACTCAACCACAAATAAAGTGTCAAAAACTCGAAAACAAATGTATATTTAAAATTTTTATTTATTTCTTAAATATCAATCTTATTCTCAATCAATGTGGGCCACCACCAAATGTTTAAATTAGATGCAGTTCCAATATGTTGATTTGTTAAATCTATAAATTATTGACATATAATAGACAAAAATATAGAGACAGATAAGTTAGTTAGTTGGGTGAGCATATGATGTCTAAATGAAAAATCTGTAGGTGCAACATACAGTGGTGGCCACGAATTTAAGACACGACATGTAACGAACTAAGTTGTGATAACCCTGCAATATAAAATTAGATTTTGTTAATTTTTCAGTGTACCCTGTAATGTTAAGATCAATTACCGTTATTTGGTTTTGTTTGTGTATACATTTTGTTGCTGTTTTTATTATATTTTCGTAAAAACGTGCTTTTGAAGCTGGTCACGAATTTAAAACATATAAGAAATATTTGGTTTTTAAGTGATTTTTTGGTGTTTTTTGAAGCTAAAAGGTAAGTAATGAATGTTTTATTCCATTTAATGTTAGAATACATCAAAATATTTAGTTAGAAATGGCCAGAGGTACTTGGAGTTCGGATGCCGAGCGAAAATTGATCCAACAAATGAATACTGATGGAAAAACAGTAATGGAAATTTCCAAGCTACTAAAATGTTCCAGATCCAAGATTTACAATGCACTGGAACACATCAAGCAACATGGCACTACCAAAAATGTCAAACAGCACCCTAGAGCCCGAAAAACTACACCCAGGGAGGATAGCTTAATTTATAAATCAGCTGCTAAAGATCCTTTCAAGAGCTCAAGTAAAATTAAAAATGAGATTTCATCGGATTTTGGTATTAATATATCGTCCAGGACAATAAGAAGACGTCTGAATGAGAAGAACTTACGTGGGTGTATTGCACAACGTAAACCACTTGTGTCAAAAAAAAATATTAAATCCCGACTAGCGTTTTCAAGAGAAAATCTCAATAAGCCGATGACATTTTGGAAAAATATACTTTGGAGCGACGAGTCGAAGTTTTGTCGCTTTGGTTCTGATGGAAAACAGTACGTATGGCGTCCTCCAAACCTGGAGCATCACCCAAAGTACACCCTTAAAACGGTTAAGCATGGTGGTGGAAATGTCATGGTGTGGGCAGCATTTTCCTGGCATGGTGTAGGTCCCATTCAGAAGATTATCAATAAAATGGACCAGCATATTTACAAAAACATACTGACAAGCATCATGATACCATTCGCTGAAGACAACATGCCTCTAATGTGGAAATTTATGCATGATAATGACCCTAAGCACACTTCACGCCTAGTGAAGAGTTGCTTAGAGGAAAATAATATCACAGTTCTGAAATGGCCAGCTCAATCCCCGGATCTCAATCCAATTGAGAACTTGTGGAATGGTGTTGAGGAGCATGTACGAGCAGTAAAGCCAAAAAATTTGACTGATTTATGGGAAGAAATTCAAAAGGCTTGGTATGTCATTCCAAAGGAGCGCTGTATGGCCTTAGTTGAAAGTTTACCCAGGAGATGCGCTGCTGTGATTCAAAATAAAGGATTTCCCACCAAATACTAATATTGTTTTATGAAGCTGAGCTTTACTTTTGTGAATTAACTTTTATTTTGCCTATGTCCTAAATTCATGACCAGGCTTAAACTTGTATTAATCTGTATAATATGTAAATAAAAATTGGAAACTAAATATAGGTAACAAACTATTGTTGATTTTTTTTCATAACATTACTAGGATCTTTAAAAAATAACATGGATCTAAAATTTGTTCGATAAGATGTAAAAATTATCAGAAATATATAAGTGAAATGTCGTGTCTTAAATTCGTGACCACCACTGTAATTAGAAACTGATACTAAATTGAAGGCGAACGGGAAGGTGTTTGATTTGCTGCACACTGTGTGTGGTTGAAAAAATTATTTATTTCATAATTTATTCATCAATTATGAACAATTTTATAGATGACAATTATTGATAAGAAATATTTTTAGTGTGTGGTGTTGAGAGAGATATTGGCTTAAATAAATTAAAGTTAAAAGCTTTGAATTGAATTGAATTTAAAAGCTTTGTTAGTTATACTATAGCATTTTGTTTAATAGCAAAATGTTATTATGATAATATTGATGATAAATTGCTAAAAAGCATAACAATTGAGCTTAAAGTTTCGGAAGAACATATATTATAACTTTCGGGCCTAATTTATTTCAGTATTTTATATTTATTTTAGAATGTTTTAGTTGTTGCAACAGTTAAAAATCACAAAAATAAGGTTATGGTTTTGTCAGTTACGCTGCACAGTGTTTCCAAAACACTTTTTTTTTTTTTTTTTTGTAAATAATTCAGTAACTAAAGAACCGTTAGAGGTATCTCAATGAAATTTCACATGGTCAGAGCTGAGGTGTTTTCGAATTGATTTAGAGGAGTACAGGATCCTAGTACAGGATTCAGGGGGAAGTGGGTGGTCCTCCAAAATTGCCCATCTCGGGTATGTCATTTTTTTAAAAAATCGCCAAAAATTAATTTATGATATGACAGAAAAGAAATTTTATATATAAATAGTCCTTGTAAATCTCTACAAAAAATACGTTTACATGTGTATGTTATCTCTTTTAGTTTAAGAGATATTCGGGTTTAAATAAATATTTACCTAATTTTTAGCCTCGTATTTTTTTAGTTTTTATTAACTTGGTGGGCTTAATATTGCCTCTAGAATTTTTCTAAAATATTTCCTTCAAAATTCTAAATAATATTGCTGCAAGAATCATATAATTCAGTTATATTAATCTAAAGTTGGAACTTTAAAAAAATTTTAAATTTTTTGTGTTTTTTTCCGAGAAGGTGGCAATATTTATTCAGTGATAAAATTAGTTTTTTGTTCTGGGCTTCAGCTTTTGTTTAATGTTTTCAAAAGAAATCTTAATGTAAATGCGTGTAAAGTAAATCTAAAGGAGTTTGGGACAAAGGTATGCCCACGAGCCCTATCCAAATTTTGTCAATTTTGGAAATTCTTTTTTCTTTTTTTGTTATGTTCTCAAATCTCAAAGCTGGGCTCGACTTAATATTATTTTAATTTTTTAGCCCTATATGTAAGGTATACACCCAAAAAGTATTTTCTGACGGAGGCCCCTTATAACGACAGGGTGACCATTTGAATGAAAAAAGTCAATTTTTGAAGGAAGCTTTCCCCGAACTGGAATTTCGGGTATTTCGGAATAAGAAAATGGGAATCTATTTATTCTCTTTTTTTAAGGACAAAATTTTTTATATTGTACTTAAATTTCACAATGATAGCTTAATTTATGTAGATTTTATTTAAGTTCAAATATATATATAAATATATATATATATTTTTTTTTTTTTTGGAAAAATAACACTAAATACAAAAATGTTTAGTTTTTTGATAAATTTAATGAAACATTTAGTTTGAATACTTTATTATTTATATATTATTTTTCAAGTAATAACCTTTCCAATGACACCAAATACTTGCATAAATATTTTACACAATCGTTTAAAAACTAACTGAAACTTGACTCCCCTTCAACGAAATGTGCACATTTTTCTTAATTTCTATAGTAAATGTGTACTGCAGCATTCTGTATACATAAGTGCACAGCAGTTTCAACGTGTTTTTTTAAATAATTTTGTGTAACTTTTGAACGGATAAATATATTTGAATGAAATTTCACATAATTATTACTGAGGTATTTTCCAACTGTTTTGGAGGAGCACAAGTTTCTAGCTGCTCTGTGAGCAAGGGGCAGGTCCTACGAAATGGGTAACCTCGGATATTATATAATAAATAATTAAAGGATTTGAACACTTTCGTAGGTTCTCCTTCCGTCCACAGACCAGCCAGATACTTGTGCTCCTCCAAAATAATCGAAAAACACCTCAGAAATAAAGGCGTGAAATTTCATTGAAATATACTTAAGGGTTCAAAAGTTGCACAAAATTATTTAAAATAACACGTTGAAACATATATATATACGAGGACAGCCGTTTCGACAGTTTTTTTTTTTTTTTTTTTTTCATCTATAACACTTTAGGAATTTAAAATATTATGAACAAAAGGGTCAATTTATATATTCTGCAATATTTCTCTAATCTGGTGAATCTCTTAGATTTCTTTTAAATTTTATTGAATCTTCTTAATGAAACTGTCACACGCAATTAGCCAACATAAACATACATCTGTATAAATTCGTATAATATTTGCATAAGACTGAAAAGATTCAAAAATAGCTTTGGGAATAATAAACATAAAAATAAACCTCAAGACAAAATTCTGGGAAAAACGACATAAAAAATCGTAAATAAATACACACAATTTGTTGTGTTTAGAGGAAAGAAAATACACATACACTAAGGCCTTGAAAGAGGGCACAAATAGAGTTATCTACATGTAAGATAAAATATAAAATATATTTTTTAAAATGAGTTTAAATAATTTTCATGAAATAGTTTCTTATAAATTCTTTTAAACTACAAATGTTATAAACTAATTAACTTATTCATTTTTTATATACTTAAAATCGGAAACGTGACATGCTAGAGGTTCACTCTGGACGGACAGACGGACGGACCCCAAAATAGCAAGTCCGAAAGATCTATATTAAACAATTTGACTCTAAAATGTTTTTAATTAATGATTGATTTTAAAATTGATGCTTTATTTTCAAAACAGCTTCCTGCAAATACAATACTTTTTTGCTCATCTAAATCGTCAACAGAGTTCTCACTATACCTCCTGACAAATACAAATTGAAAACCAAACTAGACTATAAAAAAATTAAAAACACAAAGAATATGACACACATTTTATAAAGATGATGTTGAGTGTTAATTTTTTTTTTTTTTTGTATCTGTTATAATTATAGTGACATTTGCCATACACTTAAATACAATCATATAAGAATATATGTAAGTATGTACGCAACACACTAACAACAAAAAACTAGTGCCATTAACACATTATAAGATGCATAAAATACTCCGACTCATAAAAATGCAAAATGAAAAAAAAAAAAAAAAAAAAAAAATATCAATTCAGTCAGTCGCACGTTACGTTTCATTTAAAATGATGAAAAGAAAAAAAAAAAAAACTAAACACGAACATAAAATTATGTAGTGTATAATATGAATGTTTATAAAAACGCTGTGAAATTTGTGTTAACAAGTCTTTAGAGATTAGGACTAGAGAAGATGATGCAGTCAGATTCTAGCAAACATTTGAAACTTATTTCATTTTCACACACAAACAATAAAATTAAAGTTAAATTATTGTTTTTTTTCCTTTTGACTTTATCACCATACTGTGAATGAAAACACCAAAGTCAGTCAGTAATTTAGTTCGTCAGCCAGTCATTAAAAAACTTAACAGCAAGTGTTATAAATCAGTGGTGGTTTAAAATGGTGGCAGCAGTACCAAAAACACTTGTTGCAACATGTAGCAAGTCAGGCAGCTGAAACAACATTAATTGTCAACAAAATGTTTAGACGTGCAATAAAGATAAAAAAGACAACAGCAACAACAATGTTGTAGAGCTGAGTGACATACATTTTGAACTATTAAATTGTGCTTAAGGTAACCTGGCAGAAGGGGGTTAAATGTATGTTAACCCTCTAAGGTGTAATTGTCATATTAAAATAAATTTTATTTTTCAACTTGTGTATTAATTACAGGAAAAAGTGTCAACTATTATTTTAGTTTTAATTAAAAAATATACATAAAAAGGAAAAATTAAATAATTCCTAACATAAGTACCAAATTTAATGAAATAACTCCTAATTTAATATATCAAATGGAATAGTTGGTAAATAACATTTTTGAGGCTTTATAACACATTTTTGATATTTTTGTTGATTTTTAGCATTTATTTATTTTTTAATTTTTACAACATGAATGAGAAAGTAAACAGTCATCCTATTTAGAAAACAGTTTAATTTAGCGAAGCCTTTTTAATCCAGACAATTACCCAAGCTTAAGTTAGAAATATTTTTATTCTGAATATGGCAGATTTTGTTCAGAAATTTTATCATATAATGTGATAATTTTCATACCTCAAAGTCTCATAATAAACACTGGATAGGAGTGATTTTTCGTAAATATTTTCATTTTTTTCTTTTCACATTTTTTGAGTAAAATTTAAATTTTTATCAGCCATTTATGGCAGCCATTTTATTTGGGAGGAAAAAAGTTAGGAAGTTATTTTATTGTTTAGCTAAGACTTATATTTCATTTGGTATTTCTTTCAATATCATTAACAAAATTTTAGTTATAAGAAAATTAACTTCAAATTACAATAGAGGCATACTACAACCTTCAATATTCATTTAAAGAATTATTATGGCTCTTTTCAGTTGCGAAATATTAAGGTTTTACTAAAATTTTTTGCCATATTTTCTTTGTTCAAACATATCAATTTTTACAAATAAGTCTCAAAGAAGTACTTATTACACTTAAATATCGATAAATTTATGAAAAACATAATAAGTTTAATTAAAAATAAAAAAAAGGATTTTTTGAAATTTAGTCGCTATTTTACATGGGTTTCTAGTTTTTGGTCAATTTATGCTTTTGGGTACATTTATTATCTTAACTAACCATTTATTTGCGGTTAAAATTAACTTAACTAAATATGGTCCGGTAATCTCAAAATATTATTTGTGCAACTAAAGGGTTAAATGAATACACGTATCAATAGTATTTAATGAGAAATTCCCAATGATGCCTTAAAATCCAAATTGCGATGGAAAATGTCCAAAATATTCAAACTTTAATAAAATATTATTTAAAAGTAAATCATAGAAAATTTTACTAAAATTTTAATTTCGCTAGAATGAAAACGAATTATAAAATATATTTTTCACATTTTATGTTAGTCGTTCATGTCTATCATATGTTGTAATTTTTTTGACAAAAAGTCAAAAACTGTGTAGACTGTTGATTGGAGGTGTTTTTAAAATGGTCCAGTTCACGTGAGCGAAATAATTGAGCCAAAATATGAGGATTACTTTAAAACATATCAATCTTTAATTTTAGGGGGAACAACAAAACTTTTTGTTGTCCCCATACAAATCATAGCACTTTACCCTACCCTGCAGTCTATGGTGACCGTCTGAAACCAATTACTTGACTGACTACATTAGAGCACCACTAGTCACTATTACTAACTACGTGACTAGTCATTTTAACATGGGGATGTCCTAGGAGGAAGTGTATTGGCACCCAAGGATCAAGGAGCGATATAGTGACTAGTACGAACAAGTCAATTAATCGGAATCCTTTTACTGGTTACATTGTGTCAGTCACCTGACAAGTGTTTTAACTGGTTATTTTACTAATTACGTGACTAGTCACTTTAACATGGGATGTCCTAGGAGGACATGTCCTGGCATCCCAGGACTAGTACGAACAAGTCAATTTATGAATATCCTTTTAGTGGTTACATTAAGTCAGTCACCTGACAAACTTTTTAGTGGGTAGTTCGAAAAAGTCAATTTATGGAAATCTTTTTAGTGACAACAATGAGTCAGTCATTCATTATTTAAAATTCAATCATTTCGGTAACATTGATTTATGATAAATTCGAAAACGAATAATTTTTATAAAGCTGTTAAAGAAAAAAAACACAAATGTAGAATAATCGATTTCTTTAATAAATTGAAAACTCTAATTAGCAAGACTGTGTTTTGTATTACATAAAGGTTATCCATTGGATGTATTCCACATGTTTATATTAAAAATACATTTAATTAATGTAGTACGCTTAACATAAAAAATATAAAATAACATAATTAACTTTTTTTTCTTACAAAATAAAATACTCAAGACTCTATTAAGCACCAAAGAGTCAATAAATTAATATTTGACACTACACACGCCTAAAAAAGATGCATCGGAGCCAAATGTCCTACCATGTATTTATTGCCGTTAGTCAAGTAACCAAACCTGTACTCACAATGGATGACTTTTTCGTGACTTCTAAAAAAACAATCGCCACTTTTACGCTTACCTAAGAGTCAGTAAAGTATCAATCGCCACCTCACCGCTTACCAAAGGGTCAATAAAGTGTGCGATAGCCACCTCAATGCTCACCAAAGATTAATTTTGCTTAACTATCGCTCACAAAATGTGCGAAGTTGGGATAAAGAAAAAAACGTACACATTTGAATGAGTTAGGTGGGTAGACACATATGAACTTTACTGTCTAAAAGCGGGTAAATTGACACCAAAAACTGCTGGGTACATATCATTAAAAAATGTTCAAAGAAAAAAATAGTTGCATTTTCAAGAAAATTATATGGGAACTATATTTAATAGATTGATTATTTAATTATTTATTTCTGCTAAGGAGTGAGATGGAAGAATTCTTAACATAAATAATATTCAATAACTTGGAAACGGTTGATCTTAGAGTTTTCATTATTTTTTTAATCATTTGATAATTTAGCACAGATCACAGAAATATATAATTTTTATGGTTCTAACCACTAATTATAAAATTATGGACCATTTTTTAAAACCCTTTCTTTGGAGATTTGATAGTTGCTTCAGTCACTTTTTTGGAACAGTGTGCACATCTTCTGTTAAAATCTTCGGTATTTTGGGACACCTTTTTTGTGCTCTTGAATTCACTTTTCACAAGAGCTCAATATCTCTCCACTGGTCTAAGCTATGGACAATTTTGAAAATTGACCTCTCTTGGTACTAAAACTATGTTATTGATTTGGTACCACTCCAGAGCTTTCTTACCGTAGTGATATGATACCAAATGGGTCCAAAAATATGTGGACACGTTGTGCTTTCTTAAGAAAAGAAGTCTTTTTTGCAAATATTCCTTTATGCATATTTTGGTATTTATAGATCCGAATGTATCAAATGACTTTCCTGTTTTGCCGCAACTGCAAAAAGCTTGTCATACCATGAATTTTGTAAGAAATGTTTGCTGCTTTTGGGCCTTAAACTTATCTCCAACATTCTTCGAGCATTAACAATAAAAATTTTTGAGACACAAGCTGCGAAGATTCTGCCAGCACCTACGTTTCTTCGTCAATTATACAGCTTGAGTATTTTTGTATGAAATTTGGTTTTAAATTCCTAGTCCTATTTTTGGCTTGTAATTTTTTTTGCAGAATTCCAGTTTGGAATTTTTTGAGCTTTATATGTTACCAACAGGGCAAGTTTTTATATGCACAAAAAAATTTTAAATATGCGCTTGAAAAAGCACGAAAAAATGGTGTTATATGCACAGAAATATGCAAAAATAGCATGAATATGTATATAAAAACTAGGGTATCCAATTATTAGGGGTTTTATATTAATCGGTTTATTCGACAAATAATTATTCGGGGTTAAAAGTTGATCGGTTAATAACCGATTAATGGCAAATTATTCGATTAACCGAATAGTCTCAGTAATACATATTAGACATATAAATAAAACTAATTATAATATTTAATCGATTGAAAAAGTTATTTAGAATCTTAATATAGAACATAGAGTTTATCTTATTAGTTCTTTCGGCCATTTGTATGAAAAAATTGCACTTTTCCACCTAATACTACAAATATTTTACTAATTCAACTTTATTTAATAAATCAGTATTTTTAATTTAACTCTTTTTATTTTCTGTGTGAAAATTATTTTCTGTCATTTAATATTTTTACGTACATTTGATGATGAACATTAAAATGTTTATGACTTATATAACTCTGAATTTACTTTACTTACAACTATATTTTCGGAATTTCTATTGTTACAAGATCAAGTATTTGTAAAATTATAATCTTTTCATGTCGCATTTTATCAAATGAACTGTCTCAATAAAAAAGAATATCCAAAGAAGTAAATAAGATCCTAAACTTGTGATCTAGAAGTAATAGAATGTTGGATCATTTCGATGAATTTAACATAGACTTGTCATTATACTTGTTCTCTTTTTTGATACGTATTCAGTGAGAAGGAAGTCATGTTCACGACTTCATGCAAAATTTCAATGAATGTCCAAATAAATTTTTATTGGCGAAAGGAATTTAATTTAAATTTTTAAATTAACCAACATATTTTTTAACAAAAAAAAAATTATGCATAACACTATTTTTCATTTCCATAACAGATCTTTTTAGCAACAAGTATTTGAAAAAATAACAACCAAATCTCAACGTTTTATAGCAGAACAATTCATTTGAATTTTTTTATAGTATCTTTTGATGCTAATTGCATTACTTCTAAAGTATTGATACTTTGAAAGTAATGAAAAAGTACTTCCATAAAAATTTATTTTATTTATTTTTGCTGGAATATAATAGATATTAAAAATAATATGTGGTTGACATAAATTTATCTTAAAAATAAAAAATTTCTAAATTTATAACTCTAAAAAAACTTAATTTCGGTTAATCGGTTATTTGACACAGCTTATTCGGTTTATTCGTTATTCGAAAATAGACAATTTTAAATTATTCGAACAGTTAATCGACCAAAATTAATCGGATAACCGAATGACGGTTAATCGATTGGATACCCTAATAAAAACCGACGAATTTATGCATTCTTATATATTAATGTGTAGAAAATATGCACAAATATGCATTTTTTAACTTTCAATCTCTAATAGATTTCGATGTTTATAAAAATATAACTATTTTAATTTTAAGTATCATATTTGACGCTTCCGAAATTTTTTTCTTTACAATATTTACAATGTACTTAAAATGCTCACCAAAAAATTTTTATAATCATTTGATTGAACTCTAAAAAATAACCAAAAAATTGTGTTTTTGTTAAGAAAACTTACTTTTGTATCCATTATATGCAAAGATTTAAAATATAAGCATTTTTTGTGAAATTCTTTTTAAATATGCAAATGCTTACTTTCCAAGCGAAAAGCTTGAAAAACTTGCCCTGGTTATCAACTTTCCCATTAGCTTTAAATTTTCACACCAAATAGTCGAAGCACTGAGAAAACTGAGCCGATTTTCTACCAGATGTGTTTGGAGTTCCTTTCAATATGCCTTCAATTTTCTGGCCTTCCCAATATCATGTGGTCCTTTTTTCTTACCGAACTAGTTTTCACATCAATAGTCAAATTCTCCTGATACTGTTTAATAACATTAGAAACGGTTTTACGGACGACATTTAATTCTGTGGCCAATTATTTGTAAGACCTATTTGGATTTTTTGAAATTTTTTAATAACTTGTAAGACGTAAATCTTTTTCGTCACTTATTTTGATGAAAATAAGGACAAATTAACAATTGTTATAAGAATAATAACTGAAGTATTTTTCCATGATAACTAGATCATAAAAATGTTGAATATTGATTCCGAAAAAGTTATGAGGCAAAATGTGTGTTAAGATTTTTTCGATCTCACTCCTTAATTTTTACCTCCGTACTAAAATGTATGTGTGATTTATGCACATTTAAGTGAAGTTCTTTAGGAGGCCTGATATGGATATGGTCCGATTCATTTGACAATTGATTTGATTACATTTAATATATTATAAGTGGAAGAATGACCAATATTTTTGGGTGTTGGAAACATTAATATAAAGTATAAAAAAATATTAATTTTATATAAAAATTCCTAAAGGTAATACATAATACAGTTGAAGAGCATGTAGGATTTGCACATACGTATATAGCACACTTTTAATTAATTCTATATTAAACTTTTATTATATCTTACTCGCATTATCTATATTTATACTTTGAAATTGTATACCACATGCTATTGACATATATTTTATTGTAAACTTACATTTTTTTCTGCATTTTTTAAATATAAGTTTTGAATTAAATTGTCTTAAAATTAAGCATGAAATTGTTAATATTTTCTGCACCACAAAAATCCATTACAAAAAACCCCCACCCTAAAGATAAAGAATTAAATTAAATTTTTATTTTTTTTAATATTACACATAGACTACTTGAAAATTCATAAAATGCGATTATTGTTTTATGGTTATAAATGCGCTCCAACACCACCACGTCTTGCATACAAATGCAGTTTCATTGAATGTTCACTTTATGGATTTGCGTAGCATTTATTTTACTCATATATTGTGTTTTAACACTTACCATTTGTTTAGTGATTTCAACACAATTTTTAGTTTTTCACTACTATTGAACAGACAGACATAGGATTCGGTCAGTGGAGTCATTAATATGATTGTCTGACTGTGCATGTCAGCCCGTTTAGTTTGCAAATGTCTGACGAAAATTTACACAATTGAAAATTTGAAAAATTAAAAAAAAACAAAAAAAAAAAAAAAAAAAAATTGAAAGAGAGAGATAGAAAAAAAAAGAAACATTTCAGGGAGTTGTACAAATTGGATTTTAATCGTTTCATAACTACATAAGTAAAACTTTGATTGTAGTTAAAATTTACTACACTAAATATACAATGAAAAAAAATATACACATATAGAGTGTAAAATACTTTGTACTTTTTTTTAAACTTACAATTAGATGGTTTTTGATGAGGCGATATGAAAATGTGTGAGAGATTTTTTTGTTTTTGAATTTGGCACTTCATTTTTTAACTTCCGCGTTGTATTTTTTTTTTTTTTTTTCGAAGTTGTTAAATAGTTTTTAATTTTGTATATTTTTTCTTTTGCTTTTTAGAGTCATTTTTAAGTGATGATTAAGTGGGCTTCTCTATAATTATTGAATATATATTTTTTTTGGTTTAAAATTTCAAATGGGAGGAGTTGTTTTTTAAATATGTTTTAAAAAATATTAGCTAAATTTTGTCATTAGCAGCCTAAAAACAATTATAAAATATATTTAAAAAAAAAACAAATAATTACTGGAGCCACCTTTACACTATTTGAGTTGAATATTAATAATTAAATTTGAATCTGGAGGCTCAAATATCACAATATTATATTGAGAAGTTTTTTGTGATGTTTTTCAAACAAATAGTGTTAAAGTAGTTTTGTAAACATAAAATTCATTGCTGACTTTACATATATTTAAAAAATGTAATCTTAAGTTAAATAATTGTAACTTATAAGGCACAAAATATATATGTATATGATAAAAGGGGGACTATTCGCCCTAGGGGCACATCAGCTATTGCCAATTATCTTGAAAAGAAAGTAATGTGGCACATGTGATCATATGGAAATACAAAGGATAGTCAGGATTAAAAAGATTTAAATTAAAGCCAACACCTTCCTAAGTCTTTGGGACAAAAGAAAGTTTACAAATATCGTTTAAGGTTATATAGGGAATAGTATCCCTTCTATACTAAATATAAACTATAAGAAAATTAAATCAAGAACTGGTCCTTTTAGAAATTATTAATGCACTTAAGCCCATAATGTACATATTTATATAAATTTTATGCACATAAATTTTATACTGTCTATTAAATCTTTATTTTTGTCTTTGTTTTCTTTTCAAAATTTTAATCTGCATTATAAAAATATATTTCATTCAACATTTTTTTCTCTTTTCTATTCATTATTTTCCCAACCCCATTCAAAATCATTTAAAGTTAATTAAAGCTACTGTTTTACAGCTAAGCGGAGCTACTGTGTTATCGCTTTAAACATTAAAATGTGATCAGTAAATTGCAGTAAAGAAAAAAACAAATCGTGATAAATTTTCAAAGATATTAAAATATCAATAATATTACGAATCAATAGACAATTTATGCTCAAGTCATAAAAGTCACTTAAGGCGAGGTTAGTGGCCATAATTTAGAAAACAAAACAAAAAAAAACAAATAATTGTAATAAAAATAACAATAACAAAAAATATTAAAAAATAAAAAAATAAAACCAAATTGTAAATTGTTTATAAACCTAAAATAATAACCAAATTTATTTTTTTTTTTCCATTTTCTTTAATCAAACAATTCAAACACGCTCCAGTTCCAAAATGAAAAATGTATATTGAATGCGTCTATACTTTTTTTACACAACTATTGGCTGTTTGTCAAAAAAAAAAAAAAAAAAAAAAAAAAAAAAAATTAAACAAATTGTACATAAAAATGTACAGCAGACTATGACGCTTGGCGTTTATTTCAAATGCCAAAATTTATTTTCTTTAAATTAAAAAAATACCAAAAAAAAAAAAATCATTTAAATTGTTGTCAGTTTTAGTTCAAGCAACAAGTGTCTTCGCTGTTGACTGCCTGTTTGCATGTCAAAATCATAAAAATATCATTAATGTTTGGTTTTGGTTTGGAAAAAGGGGGAGGGAGGAAAATTAAAAACAAAATGTGCACCTGAGAAAAATTCTCCCACAAAAAAAGACAAACATACAAATAGGGAAAACACACAAATCAAATGTAAATGAAATGGAATTACAATAGAAACGACAGGCGACAAAACTACGGAGAAATTTTAAAGTTCTAATAATGTATATTGAATGAAATTTTTGTTATCAAAAGATACCTCTTTCTGCGGTGAAAACCATTTTAGTACAAATAAGTGGAATAGAAGGGGGACCATTCGCCACCCTTTTTAAAGAGCTTTATTCTCATAACCTTAAATGATATTTATAAAATTTATTTTGCTTTAAAGACTTAGATATGTTGTCTTTATTTTGAGACATTTTGGTTAAAACCATCTCTCTTTTTATAAATTTTTTATATGAAGTTCTGAAATGATCAAAAAGGGCATTACCAGCCCACCTCTTGGGTAAACTCTTCAAACACATTACATTGATAAAACAAATGTTTAAATGTTTGGAACTTTCTTGGAGTATAAATTGGGTATGGGTCATCAGGAGTCAGAAGAAAGATCCTCAGTGGGAGTTTTATTTTTTTCACACTATATGTGAAATTTGCTCAAACAAATAAAATATAAATACCTTTGTCCTCTTTAAATGTTATCTAAATATAGATGAACTTGAGTATTAAAAAAAACTCCGACTTTTCAAAATGCCAAAAAATAAAAAATTCCAATCCAGGAAAAAAAAAGCCCATACATATTCTAGAATTTTGTTACAATATTCTTTTAAATATTATAAGGTATCTAATGAGCATTTTTACATAGAATTTTATTTTTTTAAAAAGAAATATTTTTAGAAAAAAAAAAAAAAAAAATACATTAAATTATACAATATGATCTTCTGGCATTTCTGCGGTTTTTCTTATTTATTATTTTTTTTTATTGAATTTGTTCAAATTTTTCGGAAGTTTGAATTAAAATTTTTTTTGGAGGGTCAAGTTGTAAACATATTCTTTATATATAATGAGAAATTTAAGTTATGCCGTTAAATGTGCCTTTAAGGTCCTTTATTACGATGCCTAATTTTTATATTGTTTATTTGACAGAAATATGAAAAATCCCAAAAAACCTAAAAAGGAACCTTTTTTTAAAAGGATTATGCCGGGACGCAAATGTTGAGAAATTTTAAGTTAGATTCCGTAAACAGCTATAAGTAATGATGAGCCCACTTGGGTCCTTTTTGGATCCGCTGTATTATCCTGATGGATCATGTAGGATTAATCACATGTTCAGATCAAGGTTTGAATCGAACCAGCCAGACGTTGTGGTATACCCATAATGAGGTTCGAATGCCCTTGATCATAATGGGGCCATATTTACCTCGAGATAGATAATATGCTTTCATTTCTCCATCTATATTTTGCTATTATCTATCTATTATCAGCATGAGGACAACAGTATACCATCCTGTTAGTCCATCTCTTTATTTCCAAGAGGCGTGGTTACCCCTTCCCTACCCAGATTAAACTTCGGGTTTGAATGTCTCCTCAGCTTATTCAGAGCTTTCCGGCATTTATGTTCTAACTTGAATTACGAAAAGCCAACCGAGAGAGGGATTTAATAGCAGTTTTTCATGTAGATGCGAATGGTAACACTCCCAACCCCTTCAGCAGATCTTGAGCCATTGGTATAACATCATCTGATCTGGTATTTAAGGTTAGATCAGTTAAGAACCACTTCTAAGGAGAAAAATGTTTCCAATAAAATTAAAAGCGATTTTTTTCGCCACTAATTTCCGAATATATTGAGCGGATAAGAAAATATTAAAATAACTTGAAGCTAATTTTTGTCGGTATCCTTTGAATATTTATTTATCCAAATTGAGAAAACCGTTCTCGTGTTAAACTAATGTGACTGCCTAAAAAGCGAGAATATTAGATATGAAAAAAAAGATTCGTGTTCTGCACTTCAAATTCCATCTTGTCCATCAATTCTTGTTTAAAGGGGGATTTTTCTGTTGGAAATAAATCTTTAAAATTTAATTTAATTTAAAAATGTCTATGTAGAGTATCTCTGACATAGACATTTTTTAACCGCTAGCCAATTGTTTCTTAGCCGATTTTAAAGATTTTGTGTATATCCTTAAAGCTCTAGATAAGAACAATAAAAAACATGTGCCATTTATCTTCTACAGTTTTCCAGTTATTTGCATTAAAAATTTTAACTTTTTAAATTTTTAATGATCTTGGCTCAGTTTTTTCCATATACAGCCCAACATTTGTGACCAATTTAACTAGATTTTTCTGTAATTTGTTAAAAAACAAAATTATCTATCGAACAACTTTTAAGTCGATATCTTTTTTGAGACCATAAAAGATTTTGGTCTCAAAAACAGCAAGAGCTTGGATGTTTTGGAGGCAAAGCAATTTGGAGTCTGGTATAATATCAAAGTAGTACGCACTGTGCGATACATTTAATTCAACCCCATTTGGTAACAGAAGTGGGAAAGGTATCCATCTTATCTTTTCGTGAGAATAAGACAAGATCCGTCTTTCCTAAATTAACACTAACACAAAAATAAAATAAATTTTAATTTGAGTAGGGAACATCGACACCTTTAATTTTTCATTTACCATTTCATTTCATATTATCATAGACGTATCGCTTTGTCGCCTGTCGCGGCCAATGTAATTTTATATTCTGCCTAATCCATTTATGTATTTGTTTATCACCCAACTTAACATGCAAAAATCATTATTATTTTTATTTCTTTTACTTTATTTCTTTATTCTTAAACTTTAATTACTTATGATGTTTACATTTCATGTTTTTATTTTAAAAATGTTATATCATTTCACAGTTTTAGATGTTTAAATTATATTTTGCGTGTCTATATTCATGTTACGTTTTCATGCTATATTATTAGTTTCTTTTTTTTTTTAAGAAAAACACCTAAATGTTTATTTAGACAAATTCATAGCTTTTTGTGGAGTTCACTAACCATTATTTCTTTGGCATTTTGTTTTCATTTATTTTTTTGTTTAATTATAAACAAAATCCTTTTAAAGTTATTTAATTTAAATTTCATTGCGGGAGATTTCCTCTATTACGTTTCTCATTACATTACAATTTGTTTATTTTGGTTTTCTTATAAAAAAAAAAAGTTCAAGTTTAATAGAATTTATTATTTTTATTGTTTGCGTTCAAGTTTAAGGCCTAAATGATTTGATTAATGATCATGTTGTGTGGAGTTAAGACAAATAAGAATTTCCTATAGGTAAATTAGTGTTTAAACAAAAATATAAATAAATAAATAATTTTGAAAAAGACAAATTCATTGAGTATTGAAAAATACATATAAATTTCATTCATGATAATTTGAGAAGTACTTGAGTACTTTTTGATATTTAACGAGTTTAAGTCTATTTTGCTTTAAAAGTAAATTGTATATATATATATATATATATATATATATATATATATATATATATATATATATATATATATATATATATATATATATATATATATATATATATATATATATATATATATATATATATATATATATATATATATATATATATATATATACATATATATATATATATATATATATATATATATGTATTTGAAATCAATTGCTTTTCGACTATTAACATATTTTCTATTACGTGAACAAATTTATCAACTTGTTTATAATTTAATGTTTTCTAAGAAATTATATGAATTGAAAATTATGACTATCGTAATTTTTTTAACGTTCTATTTTATTCGATCTAGTGTTTTATAGTTCCGGTTTATGGCTTTTTTATAGCCTTAAGATGTTTGGAATTAAATTAAAATGAAAACAAATCAATATTGAAAATTATCTTTCCCTTAACAAAATATAAAGCACAACGGTCTATTTAATACAAATTTCTTATATAAATTCTGTCTAAATGTTTGTTTAAAGTTTTTAAGATATTAAATAGATCTCCAAAAATATTTTTTTATTTGTTCCATAAAAAAAAAAAAAATGTCCCCTTAATACCAAACCAACCAAAAGTTTTAATTATGCTCGCAAAAATATTTTGTTTATAAACAACTAAAGCAGTCATCATTTTTTAATCCCAAAAACCTCTGGAGCATACTAAATTAGTTTTAAAATATAATTGTTGGTTAAAAATAAAAGTTTTAGTTTTTGTTGTTTCTCTTTTAATTTTGATAATTGAAATACACATATTCACTTTTAAATTTTACATTTAAACCAGCTTGGCACGAGTTGCCAATTTATACTTAAAAAGGTTTAAACCCGAAACAACAGCAGCACCATATAAGTGATGACTCACGAAACTTTTGTAAAGAAATTTTGGAAAAAAAAAAATAATAAAAAAAAAATATATGGCTTAAACAGCAGATGTTTGGGAATAAGATAAAAAATTATTTTACGGTTCTTGTTTTATTTTTCTTTATTTCAGAGAAGATATAACATAAAATATAAATTAAAATACAGCTGGCTGTTGGAAAACAAGTAACAGAAGATTAAAATAATAGTAATTAATTAAAAAAAAAAAAACTACTAAGAAAATAATGGAATAAAGTCTTAAAAACATATTTTAGATGTTTTTTGTTTTTTTAATTTATGTTTTAAGTTAATTTTTTTTTTTTTTAAGTTAATATTATTTTAAGGTCAGCGATTCAAACAAAGGAACAATGTGAAATTTTTGAAATCAGTCAGTCTAGGAGTTACTTGTTCGTTTCCCCTCAAACTTTTTTATAAAAATTAAACAAAATTTTATAATAAAATTTAAAAATTTTTTATAATAAAATTTAAAAATTTTTTATAATAAAATTTATTTAAATTTTATTGAGTTTCAAAAAATTGTTTCCAATATTGAAATAAAATTCTGAACAATTTTATTTTTAAAATTTGGCCTTTAGGCTCATTGCTAAAGTTTTGCTGCGTCTGGTAAAAGCCCAACAAATAAATTTAAAACACATTAGGGTTTCCAAAACTGCATTTGGTTTATTAATCAAAGCTTTTCGTAAAGGTTTTCATTTTCCTTAGGAGTTTAAAACCAAAAAATATAAAAAGTTGCTTTGGTCTGGTAAAATTCTTTTAAAAAAAGTTTAAAACAAAAATTGAACAAAAACATGAACAAAATTTAAACTACTTATAAACAATGTAATTAATTATATTATTGAAAACATAAACAAGGGATTTAAGAAAATCATAGTAGATCTATTTTAAAATCAAATAACTTTGATTCTGTGTGGTCTGTAGGATACGTCTTCAAAATTGAAACTTCCAATACACAGGTGTTAGTATTATATGACATTTTTTGCCAATTCATTAAAAGAAATTTTAGTAGTAGAATTAATGAGGATAGAATTAGAGAGATCGAACAAAAAGGCAAATAAGAGCTAAGTAAAAAATATGTAAAAGGGAGAAAAACTGGAGACAAATAAGAGAAAATTTTATTCTGTGAAATCCTAGATAGGTAAATTTTTGTAATTTTCTATTCATATTTAGCCTTAAAAAATAACAAAAATGTGAACTAATAATATTTAATTTTTTTATAGTTCTTTAAAAAATATGTCAGTTATTACTTTTAATAGCAACCATGTTGATTTGTTGTGAGTTTGTCAAAATGAGTGACGAAAATAAATAACGTGCTAAAGTTATTAAAAATTTAAAAAAAAAATCAAGCGTGAATGTTATATTCGGCTCGGCCGAATCTATATACCCACCATCAACTTTTTCAAATTTTATGTTATATGGGAGGTGGGCGGCAAAGTGGGCGGACCACGACTATTTTTTGTTTCCGAGTTTACATTGGTCCTTGAACTATTTGAACACAATTTCACCTTATATGAGAGGTGGGCGGTAAAGTGGGCGGACCACGCCGATTTTTTGTTTTCGAGTTTATATTGACCCCCAAACTATGTATACAAAATTTCGTTGTCGCACATGCTTTTGTTTAAGAGATATCAGCAGAAAAGTATGAAACGGACCCCCTGTGTTTCTGTTTATTAACCAATTTTGCCCATTTTCAATCCCAAACAAACCTTTCGTCCCCCTACGTTGTCCCGTTCGAGCCCTATCCTGCTTTCAACAGACGGACATAGCTAGATCGACTCAAAATCTAAACAGGACCCAGAAAATATATACTTTGTGGGGTCTTAAATGATTCCTTCGACATGTTACACACGGAATGACAAAATCAATATACCCCCCATCTTTTTGATGGTGGGTATAAAAATCCAAAAATCTGGTTTGGGAAGAAAAGAGATCCACATGATATTGGGAAGGACAAGAAAATTGAAAGCATATTGAAAAGAGCTGCAAGCACATCTGGTAGAAAAGCAGCCCTGGTAGCTTAATGGCCCGTCTATTTGGTGCGAAATGTTGAAGACAATGCAGGCTTGAAAACAAAAAATTCCAGACAGGGATGTTGCAAAAAATTTAGAAGCCAAGAATAGGTCACGGAAATTAAAATCAAAATTCAAAAATACTCATGTTGGATAATGAACGTCGAAACGTATGTACTGGCAGATTTTTCGCAACTTCCGGGTCAACATTTTTATGTTGCTAATGCTCAAGGAAATGTTAAAGACAAATCTAGAATCCAAAAGCAGTCAAAACTTTCTAAAAATTCCTGGTATGACAAGCTTTATGCAGTTGCGGTAAAATCAAATCATTTGTTACAGTGAGCTATATAAGTACCGAAATATATATCAAAGAGTGTTTGCAAAAAAGGCGGCGGCGGCTTTCACAAGACAGTATCGCGGGGGCTTATATGTCGGCTTGCTGTTTTTCCTAGAAAAACCAACATTTTTTTGGGAGCAAAAAAATAAAAAATTGTTTAGTGCGGTAAACATATGTACAGGTGGCAATAATGTATTTAATGTATTATAAAATACAAAAAAGTAAAGTGTGTTCTAAAAGGACATTACGCTGAAAAATATGTTTTCATGAATATATTTTGGCAGAAAAAAATAAAATTTAAATCAAAAATGGGTCTGAAGTACAAAAATACAGAAAATTAAATATAAAATTGTATTTTTTATCTTTGGCGCAGCCGATTGTATCGGCGGCTTACCTTGAGCCGGCTCAACCTTTTAAGCCGATACATGTTGGCCAGTCGGCTTGGTTCTCTGGTGTGGTACCAAAACAGTAATATTGATTTTGTATCAAAAGAGGTCACTCCTCCAAAGAGAGAAACATGCCGAGGGAAAATGTTCGGAGGCGGCGCCGCAACACTTTTTAATCGGCGGCGACGGCGCAGATTATTATTATTAAATTTTCGGTTGGGATTTAGTAAATACTACATTGTGCCGCCCGGATGCTCCCCATCTACTTGAAGTAATTGAAATATAAGTGACGATTTCTTCATTTATTAATTATTAATTCACTTTTATAAGTTCTATTATCCTTAATTCTAATAAATTTATCATATGTAAGTAAAATTATAATAATAGATGCAGCCATTGCATTCACTTCTTCGAATAAGTATTTTTGTTGAATTTGAATAAAATTTTAAACATTTCGGCTGCTGACTTTGAGCCGATGTGAGCCGATGAAAACGGCGGCCGTGCATGAAGTAGAAAATTACACGGCGGTGGCACAAAACCGGCATGGAGCCGATCGGCTTGTATCTCTGCCTCCAAATTGTTCCGAGTTAAGACCAGTGGAGAAATAAAGATTGGGCTCTTGTAAAAAGAGAAATGAAGAACACAAAAAGGTGTCCCAAAATATCGCAGATTTTAAAAAGAGATGGGCAAACTTTAGTACAAAAAAGTGAAAACTATCAAATCTCAAATGGAAGTGTTACCAAAAAAAAGGTCTACGAGTTAACAAATAGTGGTTAGAACTATAAAAGTTATATTTTTCTGTAATCTGTAATATAATGTCATTTAAATAAATGATACCCATTTCAAGACAAAATTCAGTACTATTTTTTCAATCTGGTAGGGAACTGAAGATCAATTTAATTTTTTTTATTTTTTTAATACTTTTCCTACAAAATTTGTGTCTACGGGCTACTCTACTATATATGAATTTTAAATTTATGACTAAAAATAAAATCTATGTAAATTTCTTCATATAAAATGGTATAAATTTTAATCCACAAAGTTTAAGATGCAAAAATAATACTATTTAAACTATGCTAGCTTTTTGGTCAACAATTTTTTATTATTATTTTTTTTTTATATTTCAAATATCTTAAATTTAGCGAACTTTACAATATTTCATGCTATTTTAGCATGAAAATATTAAAAAAATATTTATGAACAGTTCGTATTCTAGCATTTCTCAAGGTATAGACACATATACAAGTTGAGTCCGTTGTAAGACAAATATCAGCTAGAGAAACAACTCTAAAATTTCAATCGAAGAAGATTGTGAGAATAAAGTGATCTATATTGTCTGGTAGATCTATTACTTCAGGACCATATAACCTATTCTTCCAGTACCACCTAAACGCAGTTATTAACTGAAGAATAAATTGTTTAAGTCTAGATAACCTGAATTTATAAAACCACTTATTAATGTATGTTTTAATACTCAGACTTATACTAGCTACCCTCGTTTTTTTTCTTCAAACTACTGTTATTTACACTCATTTTCATACAATATAGTTAGTTTAAATAAAAAAAGAATAAATTTACTCTTACACTAAATCAAATAAATAAATCACACCTTAAAGAACAGCACAACAACTATAATCTTAAGAATAAAAAATTATCAATTCTTCGCTTTTTTTAATTCTTTATTTCTTCTTATTTGAATTTAAAAAGTACGTGATTTGTTTGTCTTACAAGTAACACATTTCATACTAAAGAAACCAAAGAATAACTGACAGACTGTTAGCTGACTATTTGTCGGTTTGAAGTTGTATATACATAATTTTTATTGTATTTTATTTGTTCTTTTATTCTAATAATTGAAGCTTTCTCGAAATTATTCTTGGTAACGTTTCAATTTTCTACTTTTGTTACAAAACTAATTGAGAAATTTTCTATGTATGATTTTATTTTTTTATATGAACAACTATAAATTTGTTTGTAGTGAAAGATAAAATTAAATTTTGTTATACTATGTTTTAGGTAATTGTTTTAACACATTTTCAAAAAGATTTAGAGATGAAAGATTAAAAATATACAATAGTGAAGAGAAATAAATATAAAATAACATAAACTTATTAAAGAAGTTGTGTTTTATTTTTAAAAAATGGGCTAGTGGTTTATAAGTAATAAAACTATAAAATTTTTATGTCTTTAATTTCCGCCTTTTCAGGGAGAGAAGTTAATTTTTCATTTTTTTAAATAAAGATTGCTGGAAAAAAGCTACATAAAATAATATATCAATGGATAGGAAATTATGTTATCTTTTCTAATATATATAATTTTTATTTCTTTACATTTTTACATATTTCACTGCTCCTACAAAAATGTTATTTCTTCTTCTACTAATCCCGCTTCTAAACAATTTATGTGCCACAATAATAAGGTTTCCGTGCCATGTTATATCCACACGCCAAAAAAACGGTAAATGTTTAAAGAAAATCCCACTCTTTTGGCAAATGTAGGTGGTCGTTTGGTTGCATTTTAAATTTTGTGTGTTGGACATGTTGCCATTATTTACTACACTCTTGTGGTCATTATCCATGTACTACTATGTTGGTGGTTTCTTTTTTCAATATTTTAAATGCACCATTGCCACAATGACCCATATTCTTTCCTTCTTACAGACAGAAAATTTTTAATGGAAAAAAATGATACAAAAGCAAAAGAATAATAAATAAAAAATCGATTGGAAAAATTAGGGTAATTACGTGTTTTTTTATGAGTTACAACTTGTGAATAAACAAGAAATTAAACAAAAGATTTAAGACATAAACTTGTTATACACACACCAACGTACTAATAGGCAAGATTTAGGAAACCAACAAGTTGTGAAACTTTTGAAAAAAGAAAAAACAACAAAAGATTTAAGTAACAAACTTGTTTAAGTGATATGCAATTGAAAGGGAATTATATGGGTAATTAATTAGTTTTTAAGTATTTAGAGAGCTTTAAATGAAGTAATGAATTATATCATAATAAACACAATAATGCTTTGTCGAAGTTTAAAAAAATTAAGAAGTTATTTAATACAATCTACTTTTAGTAATGGTTTTAATATATATTAGAAGGTGAATGATAAAATATTATATCATATTTGCGAAGGTCCTCAAAAAATAAAACTTTCTGTTTAAGTGGACTGTTTTTTAATTTCCTTCTGTTTCATTTTTTTTTTTTTTTCAGTTTTTCATGGCCTTGAATAACCCAGATTGAAATAGCAGCTCTGTGGTTCGAAAATTCAAAATATAAACATAATTATTAGGTAAGCTTCGACAGTCTTTTAATATGCCATAGGGATATAACCAAATTTTGGCCCTAGCACCACGCAATGGCGAATGTTGTGTTATGTACTAAAACATTTTTTTTCGAGTCATTTTGAAATAAAAAACTCACCCACAAAAACGATTTTTTAAAATCTCCCCCCCCAAAAAAAGTACATACATTTTAAATAAAAATTTTAAATATTTTATTTTATAAAATAAAATAGTAAAGTGAAAAAATTTGTATTTAGTTTTAAAAGACATAAACTTCAAATTTATTTTGGACATTGTTTTGCGTAATGGATGAATGTTGTGTACTACTTTAATACCACGTTGTGTGCACATGTGGCTTCGCTGTTACATTAGGATTGTTGATTTCAAAACAACCGCGAAAAAGTAATACCATTTTTTTTAAATAATATTCAATGGCCTATTCGACTATGCTAGGGCCATTTTAATATTTTCAGAAAATTGGAAAAAGTTATTCCCCTAATATGCAATCAATTGTTATTATTTTAATTCATTTAAGAGACAAAGATGATTATTTCTCAATAAATTTATTAAAACATATAAATAAAATTTTTACCAAAATTTATTAAATATGCAAAATATAGGTTTCTAATTCATTTAACAAAATCTTTAATTTAATAAAATTAATAAAAAAAAAATATAATATTAAAAACATTTCTTAGGTGGAATTAATGTAATTGTTCTCCGATCGGAAGGTATTGTATAGGATAGCTTTAGAACAGGACCTACACTTTCTGAAAAATTATTTTATAATCAATTTTAATTCATTATTAAACCAAAAAAAAAAAAAAAAAAAAAAAAACAATCATATTTTGGTGGAACTTTAGCTGAGGCAAATTCTCGAGACTGATTTGGAAGAATTTAAAATAGACGATTTCGATTTGCACGATCAAGAATTGGAAGCTCGTGACAAATGTATGAAGTGCTTGCAAAATCATTGTGAGTAGATCAATCAACAATTTCCATACGTTTTAGAGCATCTGGATTTATCCAAAAGCAAGAAAATTGCGTGCAACATAAACTAAAGTCAAGAAAGACGTCGAAAGGTAAAACGCTGTTTCCGCGTCACAAAATTTAGTCGCTTCTGAAACGAATTGTTACGAGCAATAAAACGTAGATCGTTTATGATAACACTATGCGGCAAATTTTGTATCATCGCGTGGGGACGGAATCATTTCATCTGCAATTGAAAGCTCTTGATATGTGCAATAAACCCTCTAAAGGATTTTTCGCTGGTAGGCAAAACTTTTGTTTTATGACCTTTTAAACTTATCTAAATAAAAAAAAAATAATATAAATATAGTTCGAAGCTCAAATATTTTAACCTAAATGTTTAGAGCATTTAAATGGCGATATTTCATTAGAACTTCCTATTAATTTATCTCTAAAAGTAAGGGGCTAAAATGTTCAACAGAAATTTTCTACGTCGAATTTCACTAGGGGTCACTGAAGGTTTATGTTCATATAGTATCTGTAGAACATTTTAACCCATTAAATACAAGTTTTAAACGACTTTCATGTCATTTTTTGAAAAAAAAACTAGAAATTACCCCTTATAAATAAGAAAAATGAATTGAAATTTCTAATAAAATATTTCCCGTTAAATGCTTTAAATATTTATGCTAAAATATTTACCTTCTTTTTCGATTTATCTAAGACTACCTTGGTGAAAAAATAGAAAAGTTTAGATGGTCATCAAACAAAAATCTTGCCTACCAGCGAAAAATCCTTTGGAGGGTTTATTACACATATCAAGAGCTATCAATAGCAGATAGAATGATTAAGCCGCCAAAATACTATTGCATAATGTAATATAAAGGGCAAAGAATCAATCATATGTGAAGCCCGGCCATTCAGATAAATCGTCAGCAAAGTCGACGAACACAACCTGCAAGAACACAGTTAATACTTTTGTAGAGAGTATTGAATGAAAAATTACCAGAATATGAGACCAGACACGGAAAATAACAAATATATCCCAGACATTTCAACCTCGTTTCGAAGTCAGTAGGTGGAATGTACATAACTTAAGAACAAGGTATCAAAGTTACATTTATTAGCACAAATCTCATTCTAATATTAGAATGAAGTTAATACTTATTTGAGACAAATAAGTTTTATATACATAACTAAAAACTCCATTGCCAAATATTATTAATATAGGTCCATAATTGGCCATAGCTCCCATATTAGGCCCCTTCTGATAATCACCCTAAAATGCATAAGTATAAATGTTAGTGTCAACATATTTTGCATAGGCATGTTTAATAGAAATATTGGCCGCTGGACTCATATAAAGCCCCTTTCCATATATTGATGTAATAAACAATGGTGTAGAGTATCATAGGGTCGGGTCGAACTATACATTTTGTTTTGTATTTTAGCGAATTTTTTAGTAATTTTGATTTTTTTTTTTTTTAACTTCATTTAAATTACATTTTTTGTTTAATGTGGAACAATTTGATGTTGTAAGAAATTAAAAATTTCAATCAGTTCTATGCGTTATTTTAAAAGAATATTCATCAACAATAATTTCAAATTTTTACATCCTCTCTTTATGCCGAATAATATCAATCCTTGACGAACTTAAGTTTTTTATTAACGATTGCGATCTATAACTTTAAAATATTTGTACTTTTGGTAAAATAAAATCCATAAAATCCATATTAGTCTTCTACTTTTTACTAATTACAGCTGACATTTAATTGCATATTATTTGGCGCTCTTTGTACTAAAAAACAGCGTTGTCAACTCAGTACTTTTAGCACTGTTTTTAGTCATTTTTAAAAATTTGGACGCGGAAAAATATTTAGTTAGAAAATGTACATAATATTTTAATTTAGAGAACAATTGCAATTCGATGTAGAAAAATATAATAAGTAAAAAAAATTCAGTGCTTTTTTTAGGAAAATTGCGCGTTTTTTCCGTAGTTTCATTGCTTTTTTAAAATTGAAAGTTGACAACGCTGTAAAAAAACACTGCAAGATCAAAAAAATGACAAACAAATTTTTTTCTAAACAATTTGTCAGTAATATTTTTGTCAACTATTTGTCAAAAGATTTAGAATAAAATGGAGCGTTAAGCAATGTTTCAATACCACTTTGTACATTTACCAGAAAAAAAAGAAAAAATTGTAATATTCTCTTTTTGCTCTTCTCTGTGGTATAACCCATTGTGTTCATAGGCTAAATGATTTCTGTAAAGTTCTCTGAATCCAAATTTATTCCATAAACATTTTATTATTGCTTAAAGTTATAGCTAAACAAAATTTATTCTAGATATTTAAACCTTAAAAATTTTATGATTTTGTTAAACTAAACTTCAAAATTTTAAGTTCACTTTAAAACACTTTACTCGCACTTCTTACAAACTAATAGAGTTATAAAATAAAAAAAAAACAACATCATAAAATATTTTATTCAAAGAATTCATCTAAATTTAAATGATTAAATATTTAGAAAAATTCATGGAAAAAAATTCTATCTATTTTCATTTTAAACAGTTTCCAATAAACTAGATCTTTAACATCAATGACTGGCTTTATTCAATGTTTTTATCTCATGATAATAAAACAATTAAACGTTTAAGTGTTTAAAATTTAAAGAAAATAAATAAAAAACATAATAATACAACAAGAAAAATTCATAGAAATTATCAAGCATTTAATTTCCTATGAATTGAATACTTTGATACGGAATTAAATAATTTACATCCGTTTATTAATACAGTACGATTATAATTGAAGTATTTTTTTTTTTTTTAATTTTGCAATTTTAAATTTGGCAGGTCATTTACCTTTTAAATTTCCGTTTTATTTTTCATTTGAAATTGAAAGCCTTTTACAAAACATTTTATTTATTGTGATAAATATGTAATTTAAACTTTAGTTTTTTGTGCATTATTTTATGCTCAATAGATTTTTTTTCTTATTTGAGATCATTTAAAATGTTCCATATAATTATTAAAAATTACTTGGTGTATAAACTTAAAAAAAAAATTGAAGCCAAAACCATAAAAATCATGTTTTAATTTTATTTTGAAAAAAAAAAAACTGGTAAATTTTTTTATTGTATTTTCTTTGATAGAAACTTATAAAAGTTGAATTTACTACTACTGCCCATTCATGACCGTTAGTAATAAAACAATTAAAATATTGCTGCATAATGTGGAAATATATATATATATATATATATATATATTTTTTTGCTCAGCACATGAAACTGGGCTTGGCCCCCACTACTTATTTACAGTGGTTCCAAAACACTGTTTTTAATAATTCTTTAATTATGATCCATTAAAAATATCTCAATAAAAATAAAAACGACTAAAGCTGAACTGTTTTCGAGTTGATTTGGAGGAGCACAGATCCCTAGAGGGTCAGGACCCTTAAAGTTGGTCACCTCGAGTATATATTTTATTTTTTCAAAATCCGCCAGAAATTCATTTATAATTTGAATATAAAAAAAACTTTATATATAGTTATTCCATATAAATCTCCATATAAAAAATATGCTTACATATCTAAGTAGGTTAAGCCTTTTAGTTTAAGAGATATTTAAAACAAATTTAAGGCAAATTTTTCTCAAAAATTTCTCTCATTTTGATTCCGTTTTTTAAACGTGTCGGTCGGGCTTAATATGAGTCCAACAATTTTTTTTTTTTGGAAATCTTGTGGTAGATTTCTTACAAAATTATAATAATATTGCTGCAAAAATTATATAAATATATGTATGAATCCGATTCAAAATTTAAAAACTTTAAACAAAATTTACAATTTTAGTATTTTTAAGGAAATATTTTTTTTTTTTTTTTAAATTTTAACATATTTTTTGTAGCGAATTCTCTAATTTTTTTAATGTTTTCAAAAGAAATCTCAAGCCCTACCAAACTTTTTCAATTTTAAGGAATTTTTTTAAATTTATTTGTAAAATTTTCAAAACCCAAAATGGGATAAACAAAAAAAATATATCAGTTAGATGTTGAGTTAATACATAAAAAGTATCTTCTGACGAGCGGCTTTTACAACGACAAGGTGATGATTTCAATGGAAAAAAAGGCAACTTTTGAAATACATTTTGGGGAGTTTTTTTCAATTACCTGTTTACCAAAGACATGAAAAGATTTGACCTTACCAACGTCGTATAGATCAATTAGTCTAGTACGATTTTTATCTAAGCAATTTGAGAAAGTATTCCACAAGAAAATAATACAATTATTGAATGAACAAAATGTTATCCCAGTTTTTCAGTTCGGTTTCCGTGAACAATATGGAACTATCGAGCAGGTAACCCGTTTAACTGGAGAGATAAGAAAATCTTTTGAACATAAAAAGTATTACTCTGCAATCTTCTTGGATGTCACCCAAGCTTTTAACAATGTATGGCATAAAGGCCTCATATATAAAATTAAATGTCTGTGGCCTCTACGTACTCATAAATTTGTAGAGTCCTACCTAACAAACTGACGACTTACAGGGCGTCGATACAGTTGTTGATCATCTCCATTGGATGATCAGCAACAAATCTAAATTAAGCCTTGACTGTAAAGCAGTGATGCGCACACACACTACTATACATTTGCGCTTGTGTATGTGAAGCAGCAAAAAACTCTGCTTGATTTGCATTGACATTAATGAGAGAGCAGCAGTCAAACGAAGTAGTTTATAGTGTACATGTGAAACAGCGTTGCGTAAGCAGCATTTGTAGTCTAGACTCGCGAGTCAGGAAATTTGAAAATTTCGCATCTCTGCTGTAAAGTCATCCTGTATAAGATTAACTTAAAACCAAATTGGAACTATGGTATCCAATTATGGGAAACGGCAAGTAACACCAGTATTGATCTTATACAGAGGGGACAATCGAAAATTCTTAGGACTACGACAGGTGCGCCATGAAACATAAGGAACAAGAACATCTACAGAGAGTTAGAAGTAACATTAGTAAAAGAAGAATTTGAAAAAAATTCGAGGGAGATGTGCCTCTAAACTACAATAGCATCCTAACCCACAAGCATGATTGTTATCAAGAACTCAGTCTAAAACAAGGCTTCGTAGAAGCGATTTACCGCTCTACTAGTACTCTGCCAATCATGGCTCTCAGCTGAGAGTAAATATTTTTATTTTTACATATAAGAATTGAATACATATTGTTAGGCATAAGAAGTAAAGGCAGATACAATTATTTAATAAAAACAGTTAAATAAAAAGATTCCTGTTTAAAAGACAAGCTTATCTATATTATGTAAAAATTTCAATAAAAACTAATTATTTCAATCCAAATATTAACTTTATTTCTCAAAAAACTACATACAATTTTAGCTTCACCTAAGAAATTTTTAACAGATACAAATTTACCGAATTATTTCTAAAAAAAAAAAAACATTCTGGAACCACTGTGCAACAGCACCGGGTATATAAAACAAACAGCAGCCAATGAAACCGCTAAAGTTTATAAAACTGAAAAGATTTTATTAGACAGACCACGAGTTAGACATGTAGACAAACTGTCTGTTTGAAAGAGTTTGTCATACAATCGTGTAAAATTGTATGCTAGAGTTTCACCTTTCATTAAAGGAAGTCATTTTTATTTTAAAGAACAGTTTGTACTGATTTTGGATTAATATAAAGCCTTAATTGAAATATCCTGAGTTTATAAAAGCTTTGTTTTTAATAATTATTTTAAAAGAGTATTATTTTAGATTGAGTGACCAAATAGTTTTTTTAAGCCCCTTATATTATAATGTCACATACATCAAAAATCTGAAAGCTTGATTTGAAAGATGAAGGGTATTTTAAATTCGTCAGAGTAGCATTCGAACTTAAATTTAAGGTTTGTTATTTTGGTGTTAGTCTCTCTGTCATTATTAGTAATTTTGTTGAACGTTACAAATTTTGTTTTTTTTTTCTCGTGTTTCTTTTGCAAATTATTCCACACACTACAATTCACTGGACAAGTTAATTACGCCATACTACTACTATTATTATTTTACTAGTTTTTAATGTTTAAATTAAAATTAAAATGCTTAATTTATTGAATCACGATCACAAGCTATGATATCGAAGGTATATTAAAATTTGTTTAATAAAATCAAATTAAATGAACTTGCTTGATCTAGACAATAAGTTAAAGGTTTTAATTGAAACAATTTTAATGATTTTTAAACTCGTGTAATATATAAAAAAATTTTTGAAGAAATAAAAGGAAAGCATCTATAACAAAAAAATAAATATCGACCACATACGTGTACAAAATGGCACCATTCAGTATCAGTAGTGTTTAAATTGACGATGAAGAATTGTTACCATATTATTATCAACTTGACACCATCACATCAGTATCGAATTATTAAATAACGTTTTCAAAACAGCGACACCATAAATTGTGAAATTTATCGTATTGATCGCTGTAGATTTTCTCACATCATTTTTCTTTCAGTGTAGATATGTTAGTTAAAATTAATATAATCTTTACATTTGCCTATGATTTTTAAATATATATTTTTTTCCTTAAATAATAATTCAATTTCTCTTTTTAATTTAATTCCAAAAAACAACTCCCTATTAAATCCAATTTATTTTAGCTTAACTCTCTTAACTTTTATTCTAATTTACATTTAGTGAAAAATAAATAAATTAAAATTCAAAATTAGTTTACAAATCTTGAAATATTATCTTAATGTTTGAAATGTAGTTTTACCACCACGTGTTTATAATTTGAAAGCGAAAAAATCATTTCATTATTTAAATGAAATGTTTATCTTTGAGACAAATTTGTAATTATTGTATTAAAAACAAATAATAAAATAATGCTTAGAAAAAAATTATTTATTATTAGAGATTATTTCTGAGCAAGAATACAGGTTTTATGCTAAAGAACAAAATAATAAATAGACAAACAATTTGCATTTAAACAATATTATAAAAAAACAAAAGACTTAAGGTTTTAGCTTCAAATCTGCGAAAGATTTAAAATAGAAATAGAGGCTTAAAAATAAAATAAAGTAAAATTGAAAAAATAAAATAAAATTTGCTCGTAATAAAAAAGTATTAGAAGTTATGTCAAGCTCTTAATTTTGTAGGCGATAACATTCTATAAGTAGCAGCCTAAATAAATCAACAATGTTCTAATGTTTCCAAACATGTACTTAATACTATATAATTTCTTGATATTGATTTTGTATGTAAAAATTGATTCCATTTGCGCATATTTGGACCAGTTCAGTACTTAAAAACCCAATGTTAGTACTTTTCGGACCATTCATTTAGATTTTAAATTTTAGTTTTTTTTTTTTTTGTTAATTTTGTCTACAAGATTCTACAAAATCTCCTTTATTTTAATTGATTTAGAACTTATCTATCAATTGTAATATTGTAAAATTTGGAGTTTAAAAATTTTTACAATTTGGTTTAATTTGAAGCTCGTCCTTTCATTCTAATCATGACAAACATTTTAGTTTTATTCGATCGCATTTCAAACTTAACCCTTTGGTTACCAAAGAGTCTATGCAAAGTATTTGGGCATTATTTTGGACTCAAAGCTTTCATGGAAACTAAACATTCAACATAGGGTTAGTAAGGCTACGGTAGCATACTACACCAATCGAAAGATGTTTAGTGCTTGAATTCAAAATTGACAAAATGGCTATACACGTTAATATTACGGCCCATTCTCGTATATGGAACTCTTGTTTGGCAGACCGCTACTAGTAAGTGATACGTGGTGGATCAACTTTAAAGGATACAAAAATCTGCTTCAATTGGTGCATTACGTACTAGTCCCTCAGAAGCTCTGAACATTATATCACACTGACACCCATAGACCTACACATTATTGAATCATCAGTTAATAGTGCGATAAGATTATCTGCAACTGGGAGCTTGAGCTCAAGAATGTATAGATACGCGAGGATATTAAGCTTAATACCCCCGCAATTCAATCAATCTACCGACTATATTACTTCCCAGATGGACTTCAGAAACACCATTAAAGTCCTATTCCCCACCAGGAGTGAATGGAGAAAGGGAAATCTTCCTGAACAATATGGAACTAAAGTATACACTTCCAGCTCAAAGTTGAACTGCGGTGTCGGTTCTAATATCTTCTCCAACGACCTTGGAATTAGACACTCATGTAGACTCCCAAGCGGAAATACTAGCGGTCAGAGAGGCGTACAAACCAATTCGCAATAGAAATATTCAGGGGAATATTGGTATATTCGTCGACAGCCAGGCGGCAATACTATCACTCAAATCACACAAAACTACCTCTATTCTAGTCAGACAGTGTAAAGAGGAACTGTTAGGACTAAGTCGACTGTATGAAATTACTATAGTTTGGGTTTTTGCGCATAGGGACCACTATGGCAATGAACAGGAATCCTTAGCGGATTCTATCGCAATCTCGGTAGGATCAGTCAAAAGTAGAATCCAGAAACACTATCTCCAAAAAGGCGAAATCTGGACAAATGTATAGTCGCGAAGGAAACGTGGCCTATATACAATGAGAAACGCTCAACGCTACAAACGCAAAGACATTTCGAGACTAATAGCATTGTTTACAGGTTATGACATGCAAGCAGACTAGGTCTCCCTTACAATGAATACTGTCGTAGTTGTGGCAATCGCGAGAAGGAGGAGACAGTACATATTCTTCTATGCGAATGCCGAGCCTTGAACGCAATCAGACATACATTTCTGGAAAGGTACCAATAGGCAACCTCTGTGAGATATCTGACACTAGACTCAGTGACATTCTTAAATATCTCTCATTCTCATTCTCATTTCTCTTCCTTACACTGGCGAGTAGTGTGGTCTCATCAAAACGGAATCTAACGAATCTAATTGATTGCTCGTAAGTTTACGGGCTACCATGTTAACCAACCAAAAAGTCCTGGTAATAGTTAGTGTATATATAAAAATTGTGTTTTCTAGAACAGAAATAGTTCTACAAAAATTTGATAACAATAAGTTCCCTTTCTTCCCCATTTAGCCCCTAGGAGTTTTGAAAGATGAAAAAATAAAAAAACCTTCCCCCTTTTAATCCGCATACAACCAAGACAAAATGAAAGCCGAAGATATTTTTCTAAAAAAATTTTAAAATTCCGAAATGTCTGATAAAAATCCCAGAAAATAAAATTAATGGGGATTTAAATTTTTTTTATTTAATTTTGTTTCATTTTTCAACAGATTTTACATAAGAAAACTGACGCCAATTAAAAGAAAAATTTAGAGTTTTTGGTTCAATAGACCCAAATTTTACTACATACAATAAATAAAAGTTTAAATTCACACTTAAGACAAAACAAAAGTCTTAAGTACAGACTTTTTGGATTTCTCCTTTTCAATCCAAAGCAAAAGACTTAAAACACAAACTTTTAATTGCAGAATTTTTATTTCAGTCCACAACAACATAATGAAGACCGAAACTTTTAAATATAATTCTTTGACCTTACTATTCACCATTCTGACTAAAAAAAAAGATTTAAGAAGCAAACTTCAAGAGCCAAATTAAAAAACTTGAGTACCAAACTTTGTTTATGAACCTTTTTTGAGTCAAAAACAAAGGATTTAAGTAGCTAACTTTAATTCAAAAAAACTGCTCTTTTCTCTACAACAAAACAAAAGACTTAAGAAGCAAACTTTGATCTTCAAAATTACCTTTTTCTTTAGTAAAAACAAAAGACTTAAGATACAAACTTTTAGTAACAGAATTTTTAGTCCAACAAAAGGTTTTTAAGATGCAAACATTTATATATAATTTTTCAATGATTATTTAAGCTACAGTCAGTCTTTTATTTAAATTATTTGTTACTACATTTTAATCAGCTCTATTGTTTTCTCAATGACCTGTGTATTTTTTTTTTTTTGCTTCCAAAATTGATAAATATTAATAAAACTCCCTCTAAAAATTGGTTTGTATATACAAACAAATCTTAACAAATTATAATATAATCATTAAATATTTAGGGAGGGAAAAAATAATAGTAATAAAAAAGATAAAAACTATAAAAAAATAAATAAAAAAAAACCAAACAACAAATGAAACTTGATTTAAAGTAACTTTTTTGTTAATGGAAATTTAAAAACTAAACAAAAAGATTATAAAAAAGAAAAAATAATATATTATAACTAAGAGTACATAATAACACTGGTTACACCTGTTTTTTTTTTTAAGTTGCTTTGGTAAATTAAATTATTAACAATAAAGCAACATTAAAATACAAAAAAAAAAAAAAAAATGAAGATTCACTTTTGTTTTTCTTAGAAAAATGTAGATATATTATGTTTTAATGCTGCGAATATTTAACTAAAAAATAAAGTAATTTAACCTGTTTTAAAATAATAAATTTCAGTTTCATTGCAAAAATTATAAAATAAAAGTAAAATTAACAAGAAACACATCAGTGAAAGTGAAAAAAAAAAAAAACATTTTAAGCAAAATTAAGGTAAATTTTATGCTATTTTTGATTATAAAAAAGCAAAAAATTAGCATAACATTTTATTTTTGATTTTGACAAAAGTATTCACACATTATTTAGTTATGCTAAATTTATAAATTTCTTATTTTAAAATAAATTGATTTATAAATTTGACTACAAATTGTTATTAAATTTCTTTTGTTTTAATATTAAGCAAAGATTTATTGCTATATTGTTTAAATTTAATTTGAATAAAAATAAAAATAATATATATTTTTTAAAATTTAATACCACAAATTAATATTTGCTTTCTTATGTTTTAAAACTGATCAACGATTTATTGCTTTTACATACAAATGAAAGCATGTTAAATATCAAAATGTTGAGATATTTATCAATTTTATGTTGGAAATATTTGTTTATAATATTATTAAAATTAGAAAAAAAAAAATGAAAATGATAGTGAAATTTAAGCTTAAACAAAATCCAGAATGTAAATTTTTGTTTTCTTTTTTTTTTTTTTTTTTTTCTCATAAGAAGAAAGTTTTATTTATATTTTTAATATTATTTCATGTCTCATTTCGCTTTATAATCATATTAAACATGTGGGAGAATTGTGTTGCTTGATTTTACTCACTTGTCTATATATTCGATCGTATCGATTTCTTTTTGTAATTTGTCCTCATTTTTCTCTTCATCGAAGGTGCCGTCTGCAAATAAATTAGTTTAAACAAAATACGAATGTTAATATTTTATTGCTTCAACTTCAAAATAAAGCATAAATAATAGTTTGATATGCATGAAATTGGCTAAATAAGTTAGCAATATAAAAATCTATAATATACAAAATTTAATAGTATGATTTCTTAAGCGTTTAAAATTGGCTTTAATTGTAATAATTACCATGTTATAATTTGCAAAAATTGTAAAAGTTTCAATATAGTTTTTATGGCTAATATTAAATTTATTTCCAAGTACAACTTATATGTAAAATATCAGATTTACTAATCTTCTATTAAGATTTTTCTTTTACTGTTAAGGGATTTTTTTTTAAAAAAACTTTGTTAAGTTAAAAAACTTTGTAATTATTATTATTATTATTTTTTTTTTTTTAATTTTCTCTGTAAGGGCTTTTTTTCTGTTACCAAGTGTTTTATTTTACCTTTCCAAATAAAATTCACATATCTCGGAAAAAATTGCTAAAAAATTATAATTGTCATGAATTTACATACAGTGCATTCAACTGAATTGGTTCAAGATTTTCATTACATTAAACCTCTTGTTATTATACTAGGGTGATCGACGCGGTTTTCCAACCGGTTTTAAAACTGGTTTTTTCAGTCAATATGCTGTCGGTTTTTTCAAAATGTTCATTTTTCGAATGTCGAATAGACCGGTTTTTTTAAACACAAAAAACCGGTTTTAAAAATGGCATTTTATTTCAGAAAACATGTACTAAATATTGATAGTGATATTTAAAAATTTAGGAATAATTTTTTAAATATTCATAAAGACTGATTTCTTATGTTTTTAAAATATAGTTTAAGTCTAAATTGGAATTTATTCTGTAATATTAAACAAATAAATAATTAATAATTATCCTGTATGACCCAATTTAATTTTTTTGATCCAATATTTCCTTTATTTTTTAAAAGTGTTGTGTTAAAAAAGTTTCACTTGAGACAGGCTTCCATATTAAGCCATGGATTCTGTTTATGCTAACCAAAATTTAGATGATTTTTTCTACAATTTTGAAACATAATTATCTTCTACTCATCTAGATATATAATTTGCTTAGCATTTTTCTCTTTCCAGAGCTTTCTGAAGCTACCAAACAACGTAGAAAATTAAAATTTGGCTTAATTATAAAACTTTTTGTCCAACAAATCCTAATGGAGCCATATTTTGAAATTTTTATCAGGGAGCGGATATAAGAGGATTTATGTGTCTTTTTCTAAGAATTTTTTCTCTTTCCAGAGCTTTCTAAAGCTCCCAGAAGACATAAAAAATTAAAATTCAGCTTAATTATAACCATATTCGTCCTACAAATCCTAACGGATTCAGATTTTGAAATCTCTATCAGAGAGCGAAAATACGTGGATCTATATATATGGATTTAAATATATCTTTCCTAAGCAATGTTTCCTTTTCAGAGCTTTCTGAAGCTCCCAGACGACGTAAGAAACTAAAAATCGGCATACTTATAAAACTATTCGTTCAACAAAATCTAACAGTGCCAGATGTTTCTATCAGGGACCAAAAAGTCTGTTTTGGCATTAAGAACTTTTGATTTGCTATACTTATTGTTTGCTCTCCAAATCCTATAAAAAACTGATTCTGTATTTCGGCCAGGGAGCACATTTACGACGATTTTTTTATTTTGAATATGAACGGCTTCAAATAATTGACTTAGATTAGGGAGAGGAAGGTGTCTAAATGTTGTCCATATTTTTTTCTTTTAATTTTCGGATTTGTTTGTGCATATTTTCATTATTATATTATTTTTCCTGACATTGTTAGGCTTTTACGCTTGTATTAAATAAATTTTAACTTAATTATAAGAATTGATTTTTAAAGAAATGTAGTTTTTTGAAATAAATATTAACTTCTGCAAAAAACCGGTTAACCGGTTTTTTCTGAATTTCAAAAAGTGCAACCGGATTTTTTAAAATACCAACTATTCGAACTATTCGAAAACCGGTTTCTCAAAAAAGTCGAATAATCGATCACCCTATATTATACCCACCATCAAAAAGATGGGGGGTATATTGATTTTGTCATTCCGTGTGTAACATGTCGAAGGAATCATTTAAGACCCCACAAAATATATATTTTCTGGGTTCTGGTTGAATTCTGAGTCGATCTAGCTATGTCCGTCCGTCGGTCCATCTGTCTGTCCGTCTGTTGAAAGCAGGATAGAGCTCGACAAATATTTATCTTATATAAGGTTTGTTTGGTATTGAAAATGGGCAAAATCGGTTAATAAACAAAAAAGTTATGAAATTATTAATAATAAAAATAGCCTTTATTATTTAATTTAACCTAAAAAATTATATTTAGAAGGGAAAGATTTTCAACTTGTAACAATGAATGTTTGCTCCAACTTTTTTTAATCTCTTCAGATAATGAATTTTTGTGCTCGTATTATCTTTCCTACTCATAAACATTACGTGACAGCAATTTCCATACATTTTCTATTATATTAAGGTCGAGAAAGTATGATAACCACTGCTAAGTGGTAGAATTTTGACTTCGAATTCTTTGTTTCCGCGCTCCTGCGGTGTGAATAGCGCCATTGTCGAACTGGAATGTCCATGAAATAAATTAAAATAGTTTATAAAATGTTAGAAATTATTACCCGTAAACTTTTGTAAGTTTTTTCTGTAATTCTATGCGTAGAAAATCGAAGTTCACATGTCTCAAAATATGAAGTAGGACTCTACGCCATTACACTTCCTTCGCATATTTATGGGATACATAATTAGCATCCTTTTTTCTCAAATGACGAAAATAATAATATTTATAGTCATTGGAGCCTTCTATATTGATTTTTTTTTTTTTTTTTCATTCTATAGAACAATATGTTTCATACCTTTTTTAGAAGATGCGTTCACGGGTAAACGGGAGTAGTTTTACTTCACGAATGGTGTTTAGAGATGGGTTCTTTATAATTTTTAGTCTTCTTAGGTGCACTGGATTTCGAATAACACGTTTTACGGTAAAACACTTGCTGAAATACCTGATTTTTGTTTAATTTTCAATTCAACAAATACTTGACGTAAATTGATTTTATTCTAAATGAGCCCATTCAGATGAAACAAAAAAAATTGCCTTATACATTTGTTGGAAGAAAATCCGTTAAAAATCGTACTAAGTTCGTTATTAATTATTTTTTGCTATTAAACATCATAGAACTCAAGACCTTAAAATTCAAAATAAAAAAAAATGAACTTTATTATATTAAAAATAATACGAGTTTTAATGTAACGAAAATCTTGAACCTATTCAGTTGAAATGCACTGTATGTTCGTATCCATCACAAAAAAATTTATTTCAGTAATGTTCATCCATAAATGTGTGCATGTATGTTTGTGCACATATGTATAAGATAGTTTTGCATTTGCAGATGTTCTGGAGATATTTGAATTGGGATCATAATATTTGCTTCATTAAAAAAAAAAAAAAACTTTGTAGACAATAGGTATATCAATGGATAGGTAAATATGTCTATCATTATACAGTCGAACACGGTTATAACGAACTCGAAGGGACCGACAAATTTAGTTCGTTATAAACGTAGTTTATTATATCTGCAAATAATTTTTTGGGGAATTTTGCATGTATTTCATTACGATTTGTAATTAAATTGTATTTCTTTCATTTAAAAATGTACTGTTTTTATGACTCTTATTAAATATTTCAATATATCAGGAAGTGTCAAATTTAGATTTATTATATTTTTTATAATCATTCAATGTTCTTCTTTTACCAAGGTTTTGAAATTGGCATGTTTTGAGATGTTAACTCTTTGAGGCACAACGATTTTATTTTATTTAGATTTTAATCCTCTTACTTTTTATTTTTAGCTATTTTCTACAAATGTGTATGCGTTATATTAAAAAGGTTAACAACTGTAAATATAACATTACTCTTTTATTTGTCCGATAATTTAAATTGAAATGAATAAAAGTTATTTCTGTTAGTTTTTACATTTTTGAAATATTTTGAAATGTGCAATTTTATTTGAAACTAGTATTTGTGCTAGTTCGTTATAAACGTAGTTTTTATACCCACCATCAAAAAGATGGGGGGTGATTCAGGATATCCGTGAAGATATTAACTGCAGATTGTATTTCGTTTTTGCTTTTCAGTGGAATATTTTGTGGTAAGTGTTAGCTTATGTACATTTTGTATTTTAACCAGTTTGTTTTCTTGTTTGGGAAACAAGAGCTTTGTGTTTCAAAGTGGCTTGGACTATTAATCAGTGTCAGGATCGTTGGTGTATGGTCTGACGAAAGATCAAGTGAAGGAATCACTGATATACATTCACGTTTTACATTTCTAATTACAGCAAAGTCGATAAGATCGGGAACCTTATTGAGGTCTGTAGGCCAATAAGTAGGTTGGCCACAAGATATGGAATCTAGTTTGCTGGATGATATTGCTTCAAATAACTGCCTACCTCTGGGAGTTGTTAGACGAGAGCCCCAAAAGGTATGTTTTGCGTTATAGTCTCCTGCTGCTATAAATCTTGGGCCTAAAGTTGCAAAATAATCAAGAAATTGATTACGATTAATAGAATATCTTGGAGGACAATATATAGAGGATATTGTTATATTGTTATCGGGAATATTTATTGAAGTGGCCTGAATATGATCCGTTCTGTATTCTGGCATTGGAAAATGCTTTATATCTTTACGAACTCATATTGCTGTCCCTCCGCATGCCCTTCCGTTAGGCTGCTTTGTGTCATAGGTATAGTAGCCATTTATTCTGAAACAGTTCTTTTGAGTAAAGTGAGTTTCAGATACCAGTAGCAGATCAATATCTTGCAACGTTAAAAATTGTTGGACTTCGTGTTTATGTTGGCTAAGGCCGTTAGCATTTCAGTAACATATTCTTAAGGAATTTGTACGTGAATAAATAGCTCTATTCTTATCTTTTACGTACATGTTTCAAAATATACATTCCGCAAGAATTAGCTAAATATGACACAAAAATACTATACAAAGACAAATTACCTCCTTAGACGAAACTATAAAAATTAGGCGCAATTAACACCGAAAATGAATCACAAAATAATTTTTAGATGTAAAAAATGTGACATTACTATTAACCTATGACATTGTAAATAAGCAAATTCATATGTTTGCTATGATTGCCAAGCAGAGTAATATTAAATAAACATTAATGGTATTCATCTCAGAAATTGCAACGTTGCTAGACCCTTGCAAAGTAAGTTGTGCAAAATTTATTCTATGTGGTTGTTGTTTTGTTTACAGAAATTGATGCAAATTTTCTACTTTGCAAGGGTCTTGCAATGTTGCAAATTTCTGAGGTGAATACCTTTATTATTTTTAATAAAAGTAATAATATTTATCCACTTTCTATGCATGTCCTTTATAAATAAACCTAAAATTACGTTTTATTTAAAAAGGTTCGGACTTGATTTGTAAAAGTTACGATTTTTTAAAACTTTTTCCTACTCGAGGTAGTCAAATTTATCTTGTCTCTTATTATTACAGGATGTTGATTTTTCTAAAAACTTAGATCCGACCTCCTCTCTATTTATTAGCAAAATTATTTGCGATTGGTCCCACTGTGCTTTGTTTATTTTATCAGAAAAGTTAAAAAAAAAAAAAAAAAACGATCAAGTGCTCTCAAAACAGAACATTATCAACACTATCCATAATAGAACTATGTACATATTTATTTAGCTTTTTTGGAAGTTATTACTGATTACTTCCAAAAAATGAAATTAATGTATTCTTAGCGGGAAAAAAGGTTAATAAATTCTTAGAAAATTAAAATTTCACAAATTTAAAAGTATTTTTATTAATTTTTTTAAGCTCAAAATATAATTTTTATAAAAAAAAAAAAAATTAAGAGAAGTAGTTCAAAAGCAATGAACAAGAGGCATAAAAGAAAAACATCTTACCAATAACGACCATAGATTAATAAAAGAGCTTCTCCAACTCTTTTTCAGCAATAAGTTCTTCTTTCCAATGACAATACTATGTTAAAATCATGACTTTTTCAGTTATTATTGTTTTTTATTATTTATTTTTTTGCTGGGAAGGAACGATAAAAAAATGTAAAGGCAAAAGGAACGACAAAAATTACTGAGACTTTTTTTTAATGAATGCTGCCTAAAGAGTTATAAAAAGTACGGAATGACATTTTTACATGTAGGAAAAAAGCACTTCATTTATAACAAAGGACACTTTTAACAGAGAAATACGCAAATCTGTGCCGTTAGAAAAGATTCCTTTCTATTATTGGAAACACAACGAATTATAATTTGTTTGGCTTCATTTAGAGTTTAAAAAAAGTGAACCCATTCCACAAAAAATGTTGGGTTTTTCAGAAAATATTAAATATTTTATTAAAAATTAATAAAAAAAATATATTTTTCCTTTAAATGTAAAACTTTAATGTATCAGCTTTTAACAAAATCAAAATTTCAGAGATTGGACCATTAGTTTCGTTTTCATAAGCTGAATTGTATGCACTTAACTTTTCATACACAGTCTTTATTTTGTAATTATTTTATTTAAAAACTAATTTTCAGAAATGACTAAATTATTATTTATTTATTTATTTTTTTATTTTTTTTTTTCTAATATTTAGTAGTTTTTCGAAACCTTAACTCTTTTTTTTGACGCCTCTTATTCCAAGCTTTTTTTCAGAACGGCTCATAAGTTTATACACATACATATATCAATCTACTTTAGTATAAATTCACACTAGGCACAAGTTAAATAAACAACTTAACATTCAAATATACATACAATTTATTCAAAATAAATGAAACTTACAACTTGAAAGACTCATGACAAAAACTTGTTACTTTAACATTGACTTGACACCAGCTGAAAACAAAAGACTTAAGACAAAAACATAAACTAGTACAAACAAAATTCATGTTATAATTTGGCATGAGAACTACAAAAATAAAAAATATAAATAAAACCTGAAGGACAACAATTTATATTTTATACAACTAAAAAATTACTGCAAAAAAAAAAAAAAAAAAAAAAAAAAACTTTCAGAAATATTACAAGTACTCTACATAACAATTGTATATAATTCAATTATAATTCGTTTAAAAGCAAAATCACTAAAAATCATGTACTTTAGCTGAAAACATTCGAATTTACACATCCTTTTTATTAAAAATTTCAGTGTGGCATCTATCATCAGTCACGTTTATCTTTATATACCTACTATGTCAAATTATCATTTCCTTTGCCAGTAATTTACTTTTTTTTTTTTTGGGTAATATATTTTAGTAGATTTTGTTTAAATTACTTTTTAAAAAACTTTTCATGATATTTTATTATACATGAAACCCGCTCTAATTTCCTTTTGAAAGCCTAAAAAACATTACTTTTAAGTTTAACAAAATACATAATCGTATAATTTCTGCATAAAACTTTTATGTACTGCCAACGGTTTTGCCAACCAAGTGGTGTATTTGTTCATGAGCTTCTGTAATTCCCCATTAACTGAAGCATATCCCAAGGTAATGCGTGAGAAAGAAAAACAACTTAAATTAGTAGTGCACCAATAAGTTAAGTTGGTTGCATGCATATAAGTTGTAAGTAAATTTTTTCGCAAATAAAAATAAACCAGACCATAAGACACAATGATAGAATGAAGAATAATGTTTGGTAAGGTAAAAAAAGACAGCCTAGCTAGACTGACATACATACAGACAGATATGGTGATATACATATTAAATAAAAGACCAGGTAGTAAAGTCCAGTCATTTGATGTATAAAAGGAGATTATTTGTATTAAATTACAAATAAGTTAAGACAGTTAGTTTTTGTTACAAATATGTTTGTCAGTTAAATTAAAACAGAATTACTACTGTAGTGTAACAAAATAGTGCAAAAGACAAAATATTAAGTGTGGTTTATGAAAGAAAATTAATTTTTGTGTATAAGAAAATTTTGTGAAAATATTTGGTTAGTTTGAAGTATTTATGATTAGATTTATAATCCAATTTCATGCTAAAGCATGTAAACGAAAAAAATTTTACATTTTCAAATGTAAATATTTAAGTATCTATAAATGGTATCTCAAGAATGTTGTACTTTTATAAAACTAGTGACTCCAAAGAATACAAATATGCTTATTTCTTTTGTTTAAAATTATCAGTCGCTGAATAAATATAAACATTTTAAAAATTCAGAAAAAAAAATTTGGACACGTTTTTCACACTATTTTTTTAAAAATATAATAAATGGCCACAATTTTCTTACATTTTACATGTTCTTTTGACACAGTTTCAATTTTGGATGTAAAATTTTTTAACTGGTTTTGATCTTTATTAATTTTTTATGACACCCATACACTGTGTGTTTAACAGTATTTTATCATAATCTTTTCCCGATTCACTTTTCGATGCCAAATCTAGCCAGTGTGTTAATCAACACATTATTTAGTATTTTAATTGATAGATTATGCCATTGTCTTTCCTTTGATGTATCATTTACTGAAATTATCATTGTTGAACTAGAATTTTTTGGACTTGGTTGAAAGTTGGGTGATGCAGTGTTCAAAAAAATTTTCTTAATTTGAATTTTCTGTTATTTTTCAATTTTTATGATTATAAATTAACAGTTTGGATTTTATAAAAAAAGTATTACATACATAAAATCTTCGGACTTCGCAGATTCAGAAAAGTATCCAATCTATATCATATTGCTTACAGCGACTGAAATATTTTCGTTTTAAAATGTAAAAGATTTTTCGTTTACACATTTTTTTAAGAAATTTTTCCAAAATTTTTTTTCTGATGTTTTGCAATTTTTAAGATATTTCGTTGACTGATATCTCGAAACTCAAAATGTAAATATATATATATTCAAAAGACTATATACTGTGCCTTAAATATATGCAATTGAAAATGTAAAAAAAATTTCGTTTACATGCTTTATGTTTAAATGTTATGTTTTTAAAAAATTAAAAGTACGAACTGTGCACGAAAAATATAGTTTATAATTAAATTAAAAAAAGATTCGGCTGTGCCGAAATAAAAATAAAAAATTTTTAATTTTAATACTCTGAGGGTGAAAAAATTACTATTTGAATTTTATTTTGATACCCAAAAATATTTTCATTTTCCATCCCTGATAAGTCCATAATGTCTACGCCGCAGTTTGATTACAGAATATCATGTCTTTACTGCGTTTTATTTAGTTGACATAAATATGAACATATTATGATCAGTGTAGACAGGGTGTTCGGCGGACTTGTCGCAACACTGACATCATATATCAAACGCACTTTTTTTATTTACTGTTCTTAGAGAAATAAGTTAAGCAAAAAGTGTTTGTAAAATATATTTAAACTAAAAGAATTCTATTTTAAAAAATAATAAAAAGAGTTTTCTATTAAAAAGAATAAAAAATGCTTGCTATTAAAAAGGTGTTAATAGTCTAACAAAAAATCGTAGTCTCTTGTCTCGTAAGAACACATAAGTTTACACTCTTCCCAATATAAGTTTCCAAAATTTCTCTTTGTTTTTAATAAAGGCTTTGTAGTGATAAATCTTTTTTGATAGCAATTTAAATAACATTTTCCGTTAGGTTTTCAATTCACTAGATGATATCTTGTATAAAAATAATTGTAAAAATGTGCATGTGATTTTAAATTTTACATATTAACTTTGTCTATAAATAAAAAAAAATAATAATTAAATTACCTGAAATATATTTAAAGCTTAATAAAATTAATCCTATCATATTATGCAATTCTAAAAAAATAATTTTTATTTAATTACACTGGACGACAAAAATTTTTTTTCGAGATCCTTCAAAAAAAATATGTAGACTAGATGGAATTCCGATGCTAAACTCGAATTTTCTTTCAGTTTTTTTTTTTTTCCATCAGGTCGGGATTTTTTTTTTATGGGCGTGTCTAATATTGTGCCCTAAATATGCCGAATACTCGAGTATATTTCACTATTAATTGATTACGTACGATTTATATAAATGATATACCACGATATGCGGAATAAAATTAGCTTTAAGTCGCTCTATTAACAAATTTTTATCCGCTCAATAGTTTTAAATAAAGCCACGTATTATAAACATTGATGCACAAATCTTGATTGGATTCACAGTTACGTTAGGATACCCATGTATACCTATAGCTAAATGGAAATACACTAGTGGCAAACAAATTATTATTATTATTATTTTTTTTTTTTTCGTCTTAAATAAAAAAATAGGTGGATTACTTTTTTTCTATCACGCATTGATTTTTTTTAAGGGCATGACTACTATGACCCCGCCTTTAGACAGTCACACTTGTATATCCCGAGAACAGTTTTCCAATTAAGATAAATTGAACTTTAATATATAGCGACCTAAATTGTCTTTGAGCTGAATTTATATAATTTTTTGTCCAGTTAATATTATCGTAGGTATTCGGTAATTAGTACCGAAAAATATAAAATTTTTTTTTTTGAAAAGTGGTGAAAATTTTGATCCATAACTGTGAAATTCTTGAGCGAATGAAAAATATTGTTGACATATCTTGAGTACAATTTTCGTATGCATCTTTTGATGTATCATTTATCAAAATCGTGTAAAGGGTTCTTGAGTTATAGCCTAACTTTGACAAACCATTCTCGAATTTTATAGTGTGGCCGCAGAATAAGGTGATGATATTAGTGGTGCCCATAAAAAAAAATCAGTACGTGATAGAAAAAAAGTGAATGCAGATTCTTGTTTAACTCGTCAGAATCCACCTATTTTTGTTTCTATTTCTACTCAATTGTATGTAAAATGGGTATTTTTACTTAACTCTGAATAAAATCAAGATTTGTGCATAAATTTTGAAGATACATGCCTTATTTTATTCGCAGCATTACCAGCTTTATGATAAAGATGATAAACTGTAACATATGATGTCTTCATTTATTAAAAGAAATTTAAGTAACAAAAAAATCTAAAATTTTGCATGAAAATGAATTTTTTCGGACACTTATTTCAAAATAACTCCGAAACTATTGAGCACATAAAAAAATTAAGATTACACACCGTTCTTGAGTTATGAGGAAATATACTAGAGTAATGGCCTTACTATGGGCGAAATATTAGACACGCCCATACAAAAAAATCCAGACCTGATGGAAAAAAACTGAAAGCAGATTCGTGTTTAGCACATCAAGTCCAACTATTCGTCTATGGGGGAGGATTTTTTTTGTTGACCAGTGTTATTTATCTACGTCTTAATAACATTTCACATTATTAATAATAAAAAACGCATATTTGCCATAAATCATGTAAAACAAATATGAAAATTAATATAACTCAAATGAATTATTTATGACATTTGAAATGTTTTTGATTTCTATACTAATTGTAATTTTAATGAATTAATTGTCAATGTCACAAATAAAACATTTTGAACTTGTTTATGTAGACAATAAATTAATTATATTATAAAATATTAAGAATTTTGAAATAAGAGGGCTGTGTGATAAGTAAAAAATAACAAACATACCCAACAAAGAAGGCTAATCTTTATTAAAATAATAAATCAATGCAAACGTAGAGTAGTTAAATTAATTTATCACACAACCCTCCTAAGACCAGGTGGTTGAAAAATTTAAATTCAAAAAACAAAGGATATAAAAGTTTTTTTTAAATCTTATTCCACGTTTATTATACTTATCTTTTTTATATATCTTTTATATAAAATAGTATAAGTAAAAATGCCTCATAGCGACACAAACCGCAAAAGCACTCACAGTTGCTTCGACAATTCAAAAAACTTACATACATGTCAAAGTGTTAATTGTCAACCATGAACACTTGCAGTAAATAACAAAAATTAAACCGATCTTGTTAATTTTCTCAGACTATTTTAGAGCTACAAAACAAAGTGATCAAGGAAAATTTATTTATTTTTTCTTTTTCCACCATAAATCATAAATATATTTAGACAACATGTCGCTTGCCAAAGGCTAAATGTAGTTGCATCAAGCTGTGTACCTTTAAAGTTTTGGGGTGGTGAGAGTGGTGTGATCATGTTTAGTAAATATATTTCTTTAAAATTGAAAACTAAATTATAACAAACATTTATGCTCGTTTTTATTTATTAAGGCAATTGTAATATTTTATAAAATAAAATTTTTAAGTTAAAAAGTAAAAAAAAATAAAAAAAAATGTTTTTAATAATATGGTTTTATTACTATTATTATTAATAATAATGATATTATATTTAGCTTTTTTTCAGGCCTATTAAAATCATCGTGGGAATTTATTTAATTTTTTTGGACTAGACTTTTTATTATTACTTTTAAATATGAAGAGTATTATTTATTTCAATTGTATGTTTCTTTGTGGCTTTCCTTATACAGAGACAACTTTCAATAATATTTTAATGACAATTTTCAAAGTCACCATTGTTGGTCTTATTAAAATGGGCGATATTTCAATAATACATTTATTAAAATGAAATAAATTAATATACAATTGTTTATTATTGTATGGGCTGACAATAGTAAGGGTATTCATTAGAAATAAGTTGACACATATTGTCCCTGCGGGAAATTTGCAGTAATGGACCGGTCCCTCAGTACCGGTGGAGTACCAATTGATACCTAACTCCGGACCAAAGTTCCAGTTAAGAACCAGTTGACACCAACACACTCACTAAATATCAGTTGAGAGTCAATTTCTAACAGACATGTTAAGTGCGCAGTTAACAACACACGAAATAATTCTGTGGCTGAAAGGTTACATTTGAACACTGTAGAACGTAAGGTACTTCAGAAAAACGTGGATTTGATTCGGGGTGCTGTCATCGACATTAACGAAAAATAAAAATATGTACACAGAAAAAAGTCACCAATTAATAAATATACAGTGGTGGCCATGAGGTTAGCACACTTGCAACTGCCTGTATTTCTTTATTTTTTTTTTTTAATATTTCTTTTATATACGTGTAACATGTCTTGCTAAGATCACGTCACAATATATTCATTGTCATTCCTATATATATCTTTGCTGTTTTTCTGTTCAGAATAGAATAACCGTCAAAAAACACGGGACAGTATTTTAGCACAAAATAAAAAAAATTTATTCACATATAAAAAAAAGTAACAAAAGAAAAAACTTATTTCACTAAAACTTATTACTTAGTTGGGTATCCATTATTTTTTATTACAGCTGCCAGTCTCCTTGGCATACTTTCCACAAGTCCCATACAGCGCTCCACTGAAATAGCATACCAAGCTTTTTCTATTTCTGTCCATAAATCTGCCAAATTTTTAGGTTTTGCTCTCATTACGTGCTGCTCCACATCATTCCAAAGGTTCTCAATAGGATTGAGATCCGGAGCTTGGGCTGGCCATTTTAACACGTTAATATTGCTCTCTTCCAAGCAACTCCTCACTAAGCGTGAGGAGTGTTTTGGGTCATTGTCGTGCATAAAACTCCACCTAAGTGGCATGTTATCCTCTGCATAAGGCATCATTGTATTTAGTAGTATATTCTGGTATACATATTGGTCCATACGTGTATCAATCTTGCATATAGGACCAACGCTATGCCCAGAAAAAGCTGCTCACACCACTACATTTTCTCCACCGTGTTTTATTGTTTTAGAAGTGTACTTTGGATTGTGTTGCATGTTTGGAGGACGTCATACATACCTCTTACCATCCGATCCGAATCTACAAAACTTGGATTCATCATTCCAGAGGACATTTTTCCAAAAAACTAATGGCTTTTCCAAATGCTCACGAGCAAGGCACAACCGATCCCGAAGGTTCTTATTTGAAACGTTTGGCTTATGCTGAGAAATGCATCCACGTAAATTTTTTTCATTAAGTCTTCTTCTTATTGTTCTGCAGGACACGTTGATACCATATTTTCTTGAAATTTCCCTCTGGATTACGGTGGAGCTTTTAAAAGGATCTTCGACAGAGGTTCTATATATTAAAGAATCCTCTTTACGTGACGTTTTTCTTGGTCTAGGAGCCTGTGTAATATTTTTAAATGTTTCATACTTCCGAATATGGTTTAGTGCATTATAAACCATCTTTCTGGAACATTCCAAAGTATTAGCAATCTCACTTATGCTTATGCCTCTTGAGTACATCTGTTGAATAATCTTACGTTGTTCCTCTGTACACCACTTTTTTTAGACATGTCTAAATAATGTTTATTTATTTAATTTTTTATCTTCATTAATGAAATAATATCTAAACTTACCAATTAATTATTTATATTCACAAAAAACATATAAAAAATTTAAATATACTTGCTTGTGCTAAAATTGTGACCAGCTTATTTTGCCTATTACTGCACTTAAATTAAAAATTAAAAGAGAATTGCGATAGAATGCAAAAAAAAAAATAACGGGACTTATTGCAGACACCATAAACAAAACTAAAAATCAAAAATTTTAGTAAATAATTGTAATGAGACGAAATAATTTTCTTTTAAAAACAGTAGATATGATGTGTGCTAACCTCATGACCACCACTGTATATGAAAATAATTCATTCAATTATAAACTTGTTTAAATTTGCACCTCTCACCAAAATGATTATATCAATTACTAAAAACTGTAAAAAATACAAAACAGAAAAAAATTCCCAATTAATAAATAAAAAAAGTTTAAAAAGTAAAAAAAAAAAAATTTATTATATTTATCGACTCTGAACTTGTCCTCTTGAACCAGTGCTGTGACTTATCCTATGACTTGTCCCAAGGAGTTAATTAGCCACCTCCAATGACAACCCCATGCAAAAGTGACTTCCTCCCATATAAAGTTACGGAACTGGTACCGGTTACTAGTCCTAAGAACCTATCACGTGACAAGTTTTGAACCGGTTCTCTTTCCTCTAGGGGTAATAACTTCTAACAGTTTTAAGATTTTGGATCAAATTATAGTTTTTTGCGGTTTTTTGTATCGAAAAGTTTTTGGAAAATTTTCTTTTTTATAGAACATTTTCCTTAAATTTTATTTTTATAGAAAAAGTTTAATAAATTTTCCTTTTATAGAAAATTTTCGATAAATTTGCTTTCTATAGAAAATTTCAATAATAAATTTTCTTTCTATAGAAAAGACACGACAAATTTTCTTTCTATGCAAATTTTCTTTTTATAAAAAAAAAAATTATTTTCGATAAATTTTCGTTAAATTTACTTTTTATAGAAAATTTTTGTTATATTTTTTTAAATATAAAATGTTCGTTAAATTTTATTTTTATAGAAATTCGTTAAATTCTCTTTTTATAGAAAATTTTCATTAAATTTTCTTTTAATTTTCCTTGAATTTTCTTTTATAGAAAATTATTTTTTTTTTTTAGTAAATTTTATAGAAAATTTTCTTAAAATTTTGTTTTTATGAAAAATCTTTTTCTGTAGACAAATTTTATTTAATTTTTTTTAAGAAAATTTTCATTAATTTTCTTTTATTGAAAATTTACGTTGAATTTTTTTGTAGAAGATTTTAGTTTTTTTTTTTTTTTCTTTTTCAAAGAAAATGTTCGTTCAATTTTCTTTTTACAGAAAATTGACTTTTTATAGACAATTTTCATTAATTTGGTTTTAATAGAAAATTTTCGTTAATTTTGTTTCTATAGAAATTCTTGTTTTATAGAAAATTATCGTTAAATTATTTTTTTATAGAACATTTTCGTTAGTTTTGTTTTTATAGAAAATGTTCGTTAACTTTTTTTATAAAGATTTCGTAAAATTTTCGGTTTATAGAAAATTTTCGTTAATTCTTTATTTAATAGAAAATTTTGTTAATTTTTTTTTTCTCTCTTTAAAGAAAATTTTCCCTTTGTTTTCTTTTTATAAAAAATGTTTGTTCATTTTTCTTATATAGAAAATTTTCGTTAAATTTTCTTTTCATAAAAAATTTTCGTTAAGTTTTCTTTTTATTAGATTTTTTTTTATAATTTTCTCTGTATGGGCATTTTTTTCTTCAAATTTCTTTTTACAGAAAAATTTTGTTGATTTCTTCTTTTATAAATAATTTTCGTTAAATTTTGTTAATTTTTTTTTTTTTTTTTCTTTTTAAAGAAAATTTTCCCTTTGTTTTCTTTTTATAAAATTTTTGTTAATTTTTCTTATATAGAAAATTTTCGTTAAATTTTCTTTTCATAAACAATTTTCGTTAAGTTTTCTTTTTATTAGATTTTTTATAATTTTCTTTGTATGGACATTTTTTTCTTCAAATTTCTTTTAGAAAAATTTTGTTGATTTTTTCCTTTATAGATCATTTTCGTTAAATTTATTTTATAGAAAGTTTTCGTTAAATTTTCTTTTTATAGAAAATTTTTTTTTTTTCATAAAAAATTTTCGTGCAAATTTTCATTTTATAAAAAATTTTCCTTAGGTTTTCTTTTTATTAGAATTTTTTTGTATAATTTTCTTATTATGGAAATTTTTTTGTTTCCGTATCATTCTTGACATTTCTAGCGTTCTAAAATTCCGCCCCTGCTGTAACTATCAGCTTTGCATTTTTTTATCTTAATGATAGAATAAGAAATCAGTTGGAAACGACTCTGCAGTCCAGTGATTCAGCCAATTGGATTCTAGAGTTGACTTTTCATGCTGTAAAGCATACTGCAAGGATATACATATTTTGCAATAAATCTTATAATTGTGGAGTTTTGAGTTTATTTTTAAGTGTTTTCTTATAGTAAATAAAAAATAAAATTTTCTTTTTATAAAATACCTATTAATTTACTTACATTTTACGAAAATATTTAGAAAAGAAAAGCTCGTAATTGAAATTCAAAAGCTGTTAGCTGCTTGGTTTGTTTTCAATAGAAAACCCGATAAAATTGGATTCTTTGACACCTTAAACCGACACTAATTTTGATTCGAACATAAAACCTATAATATTGGAATTCATGACACCAAAGACATTTTTCTGTCGTTTTCAAATCCAATTCCTTCCAGAATTGGATTCTATGACAGCCCTGTATAAAACATTTTCGTTAAATTGTTTTTAAAACAAATTTTACGAAATTTTCTTTGTAAGGAAAAATTCGTTAAAATTCATTTTTATAGAAAATATAAAAAAATGTTCTTTTTTTTAGAAATATATTAAAAATCATTTTTTTTTTTTTTTAATTTATATAACTTATCACCTAATATGAATACCCTTAATATATATATTATACTCTATACAAACTATAAATTTACTATTAAATCATATGAATGAATGGTGAAAACAATTTATAAAAAAAAATAAATAAATAAAAAAATTAAAATAAAATTACAGCCATATAAAGCAACTAAAATAAATTTATAAAAAAAATCATTATTGATACTCATATGTAGTATATGTAAGTGTAACTTATAAGTGTTATTAAAATTGTTGCTTTCATATTATTTTTTCATATGCAACAAAACAAGTCGCTTTGCACAAAAAGTTATTGTTAAATTCCAAAGTCCAACAAGACAGACCCTCAGTAAGATATTTATTGTATTGTATAGATTTTGTAAAGAAAAAAAAATATATAAAATTTGTATTCAATATTATTATTTTTTAAACATAAAGACGTCTGTAGGTCTGTCTGTCTTTCTATAGAGAAATAGATAGACATTTCCATTTAATTCTTGGGGTTTTTGTTATTTTTATTTTTTGTTCCTGAGAACTTAATCGAGTTATAAATACTTGAGTTAATTTTTGTGTAAATCAGACGTAAGTTTTTTTTTTGTTAGTAGATGAACTTTCCGTCTGTGTGATTTAAATTATTTAAGTTGTAGTCTTGCATTAAATATGGTATTTTTATTTGTAAACTTTTTCTTTTGCATTTTAATGTTGTTGTTTTTTTTTTTTAACAATTTGACATAATTTTCTTAGTCAAAAGAGGAAAAGAAAAGAAACAGATTTTTTTAAAGGCAAATAACATTTTTAAGTATATTAAATGATTTATTTTTATTGTTCATTTGTTTGTAATCCTATTTAAATCAGAATAATGAAGAGAAAATAAGAAAATAAAAGAATGAAATAAATTTAAAGAATATAAAGAAAAGTTGAGCCATTTCTTTTGCCGGAACAAATAAATATTTTAAATACAATTTATGAATCATTACAAGAAGCTTAAATAAATTAAAAAAAGATAAACAATGTTAGTATGGAATTAAAACAGACTAATTGAGAAACATAAATCTTTTTAAAAAATTTAAAAAGAAGCGAAAATGAAGTGGAAATTTAATTCAATTAAGTGTTTGCTTAAGTAAATATTACATAAGTCTTAAAAACTTCAAGACACACTGTAAGAAATTTTAATAGATTAAACAATCAATGTGTTTACATAATAATGACGTGTAGCAATGAAGTTAAATAACACAATAAAAAAAAAAAAAAAACATCTGCAAATAATAAATAAATTATTCTCATAATGTTTTTATAATATTTTCTTACATAAAAAAAAACTTCAAACAAAATTCCAGCGTACAATTTTAGTTATTCATCAAAATCGCTCAAAACTGATAATTATCTTATCTTATCAAATAAATATTTATTGTTATAGACACAAATCTTACAAATTCCCCAGCTAAACTTTAATTGAATTTTATATAAAATTTATTATATTTAAGATTATTTTTGCCAAATAACATAATAAAACATTTTAAAGATTCGTTGTCAAGGTCAATAGTCCATTAAATTGTTATTTAATAAAAGAAGCAAACAAAAAATATTTATGAGCAAATTTTGCTTATGGTGGGGGCAAATAAATTACGATTTTTTATTAGATACAACAAAAAAAAATATAAAAAAAAAAAAAAAAAAAAAAAAAACACTTTAAAGAACAAAAAAAAAAATAATAATAAATAAGATTGAAAGAGAGTTTGAAGATCAAACAATATGTATACAAACCGAACGAAATTTTAGAATTCCAAAGCAATTTCTTATATTTCTTAATTAAAACAACCTCTATTTGCACTTACATATTAAAAATAAATAAAGAAATTTTCTTTCAACTTCAAATTAAACTCATCATATAATTATTAGCGGTTAATTTAGAAATCTAAATACCTCTAAATCTTTTCTTACAAGCAACTACATAATAATCTTTTAATTATATTAAATTACAATCGTTCTAGTTTTCATTTAAACTTTTTATTCCCATATACAAACATACAGATTGATTAAGACTATTTTATGGAAACATTAATTTACTATAAAAGTTGAATGAATGGATTCATCTTCATTAACACTGTTTTCATCAAATACTCTTTAAGCAATTAGGAATATTTGTCTACATATAAGTCTAAAATATTAAGCCTGAGAATATTTTTTTCTCTATTCAATTACAAATTAAGAATGTATTATTTAAGCTATGGGAAGATTTTTTTCTCTTTAAACTTCTTGTATCCAAACGTTAAAATGTTTTCTACACTTTGTTGGGGCAAAAATAAAAAAATAAAAATGTTGGCAAAATGAAAAGTATCTTCTACATATAAAATATAATGAGTTAAATCAAAACCGCAAAAGAAATTCTTCAAGAGAATATTTTTTTCATCTTATTTTCAAACTCATAATTTCATAATGTAGAATGTGTATCAGATTTAAAACCAACTTCCGTTTGAAAAATTTTGAAATTTAATCCACAATAAAGTTTAAGGAAGCAGAAAAAAAAATGTATAGAAAACATAATAATTAAAATCTTAAGAAACAGATTAAATACAATGCGCAAAATAATAAAAGGTTAAATAAAATAAACCTACATTAAGGAAAAAAATTATATTCAAAATCCTGATAATTTAAAGTTCGTTTAAGAATTTTATAAAAACATAATGTAATTTAATAATTCGATACTGAAATGGTGTCAACTTGATGCCAATTGGTATCAATTTTCATTAATGATTTGAACACGCAGTGTTGAATTTGGTCACATCCGTGGCAGATTCACTATTGACTCTGAATAGTATCGTTTAATTTTTCTCTGGGTTTAGCACTTGCAAGTACTTTTAATAGACCAAAGTTTAGTTTTTTTTTTTCAGATCTAGGTCAGTTTTAGTTCACTTAAAGTTTAGATCTAGTTCAGTTCAAGTTCAGTTCAAGTACAGTTCAAGTTCAGTTCAAGTTCAGTTCAAGTTCAGTTCAAGTTCAGTTCATGTTCAGTTCAAGTTCAGTTCAAGTTCAGTTCAAGTTCAGTTCAAGTTCAGTTCAAGTTCAGTTCAAGTTCAGTTCAAGTTCAGTTCAAGTTCAGTTCAAGTTCAGTTCAGTTCAAGTTCAGTTCAAGTTCAGTTCAAGTTCAGTTCAAGTTCAGTTCAAGTTCAGTTCAAGTTCAGTTCAAGTTCAATTCAAGTACAGTTCAAGTTCAGTTCAAGTTCAGTTCAAGTTCAGTTCAAGTTCAGTTCAAGTTCAGTTCAAGTTCAGTTCAAGTTCAGTTCAAGTTCAGTTCAAGTTCAGTTCAAGTTCAGTTCAAGTTCTAGTTCAGTTCAAGTTCAGTTCAAGTTCAGTTCAAGTTCAGTTCAAGTTCAGTTCAAGTTCAGTTCTAGTTCAGTTCTGAGTAAGTTCTAGTTCAGTCCTTGTTCAGTTCTAGTTCAGTTCCAGTTCAGTTATACTTCAGTTATATTTCAGTTATACTTCAATTTTAGTTCAGTTTTAGTTCAGTTCTAGTACCGTATAAGTTCAGTTCTAGTCCTGTTTTACTACAGTTAGTCTAGACAATAGACCAGTCTATAGACTAGACAAGATTGCAGGCTGACTAGAGACCAGAACATACTAAACTATGTATAGATTATACTACAGACTAGGCTGTAGACTAGGCTATAAATAAGACTATAAATTAGACCATAGACTGGAGTTTTGACTAGACTATAAACTAGACAATAGACTAAACTATTCGCTAAACTATAAACTAGACTATAAATTAGACTATAAATATACTGTAGACTAGACTATAGACTAAATTATTCACCAGACTATAGATTAGACTACAAACTAGACTATAAACTAGACTACAGACTATATACTTTAAAATAAGCTATAGACTATATACCAGTCTATATTCTAGACTATACTAATCATAATACTATGTTAAAATTTGTAGTAAATTAAAAATGTCTCTTAACATTTTATATTAAAACTATTCGCTAGATTATAAACTAGACTATAAATTAGACTATAAATATACTATAGACTAGACTAAACTATTCACCAGACTATAGATTAGACTATAAACTAGACTACAGACTATATACTTTAAAATAAGCTATAGACTAGACTATATACCAGTCTATATACTAGACTATACTAATCATAATACTATGTTAAAATTTGTAGTAAATTAAAAATGTCTCTTAACATTTTATATTAAAACATTTAAATCCACATTTTGGTTACTTTTCGTGTCAAACGAAAACAAATTGTTAAACATTTTCCAAAATAATTCATTAACAAAAATGTCCCATTACTTTGAAACCAAAATCAATTAATAATAAAATCATTTGAATTCATTAAATTTATAACAACTTTCAATTTGTCTTATTGTGTTCTTTCTCAAAAATAACATGACAATTTTGTCACATAACGTGTCATCACAGTGTCGTGATTTGGTTTATGGACATATGACTTGTTTTGTAAATAAGTCTAATGTCATAAAAGCTTTAAATATAAAAAGAAACAAATATTATAGTTTTATCACGATTTTGTTATTTTTCTGTTTTTTGAAGTTAAGAGCATATCAATTAGTTTTGTTTTAAATAACTCACATTTTTCTTCCTCAATACAATTAATGTTAAATAGAAGCATTTTGTGTAGGAGTTATTCATAATATATTTAAGACAATAAAAATAGAACACCTCATACAAATTAATTCATTATCTTAAGCTTTGATCTGTTTGAATATCAGCTTTTATTTAAAAACATACCTTATCGAAGAGGTAGAAAATACTCGTTTATTATGGTTTTAAGATTTTATTCTTAAATGCCACCAAAAAGGTGTAAAATCATTTTAAAGTGTTACTAAGCTTATTTGTATTCTTCTTTTTGATTTAGGATTACTTTTTAATATTATTTGTTATTTTTCTATTCTTATAACTTAGAAATTGTTTTATATTGTTCAATTTGTTTATTTTTTATTAGTCATAAAAATGTATACATTGAAATGAATCAAAACTTTTAACTACTACTTTATTTCTAAATTACTAATTAAATACAAAACTTGAAAGAACAGAAACGATGAAGAATGAAATCATTAAAAATTATTGTAATTATATTAAAGTGTTGGAGTCCGTTCTTCAACTACATATAAATATAGCCCTCCTTTCGGTGCTTTTCTTAAAATCTTTGCTTTTTTTCTGAGTAGTTTTAATTCTTTTAATTTCCGGCCTAAAACTTTATGTATGGCGGTATTATTTAAACAAATTGTATTTAAATACATAAAAGTAAAAAATAAAACAAATATAATTTGCTGGTCTTTTAGAACTTCACCCACATACTCGTTTATTAAACAATAAATAAATGAACATAAAAGTTGGAGAAAAAAATCACAACAATTGTGTTCAATGACAATATGATCAAAGTAAATATTTTATTAAAAGTTTTGTCCATACAATTTAAATATAAAAAAAATCTATTAGGGCATTACTTTGCTCTGACTAGGTCTTTAAACTGGCAGACATGTAATAAAAATTTCACAATTTTATATTAATTAAAACAATGAAAATGTTCATCAATTTAATTTCAATGAAAATATAATTATTGCTAGAACCTAAAAATATACAAATAACTAGGTAAATCTTAATAGTTATTTGACCGTTAAAATCTTAAAGAATTAAAAAAAGTAACACCCTATTAAATAAATTTTAGGCGCGTTTATTTAAATATATTTAACTTAAGTACTAAACATAGTATTGCCATCAACATAACATGAATATGACTTTATAAACATTTGTTAAAACTTTATAGTAAAACACACCCCTTCACTTTTTAACAAATAAATAAAAAATCAGAAAAAAAAACTATTAAAAAATTATAATAAAATAATAATAAAAGAAAAAAAGTAAACTAAAAGTTATAAATAATCATGGTTCAAAGCAGCCAAATTGTCTATTTGTTAGTCATATTTAAATATAATTTTTATTTTCATATTACCCAGCTTTTAACAATATTTTTTAACAGCTACTGAATATGAATATTTTAATTTGAAAACAAGGAAAATATACATTTTTATAAGTTGCCATGAAATAATTATTTCAAAACTGTAATTAACATTATTCGCACTAAATTGTGAAAAAAAAACTAAAAATATTAATTAAGTAAATATTTGTTGACGGTTTTTTGCCAAGTATTTGTTTAAGACTGTAGTGTAATTAAATTATTATAATTATAGTGTTTTGTTTAAAAAAATATTTTGCTATTTTAATAATTATAAAAACAAAAGATACAAAAAATCGCAAGAAACACTAACAATATATATTTAGCTGCACCTTAATAGTGCCTTTTTCTTATTATCTATATTCTACAGGTTCGCATTTAGAGACACAATTAAAGCCGCAGGCGAAAATAGATTTTATATATTGAAAATATTAATACGTTATTATATAACAGTATTCGAACAATTCGTTTTTGATCAAACTAGAAGAAAACTAGATTTAAACTATAACTAAAGTATAATTGAATTATAACTGATCCAAAACTGAACTTAAACTAGAACTGTACAAGAACTAGAACAAAAATGGAAGTGAATTTGAACTGAAATAGAAGTCAACTAGAACTGAATTTCAACCAGGCGCGGATCCACGGGGGGGGGGAAATCGGAAATTTCCCCCCCCCCCAAAATGGATTTTCGACCTTAGAAAAATTAAAAATTTACAATAGGAAAAGGAAAAATTAAAAATTCTTTAAGAAAAATTTTCTTTAGTGAAAATAAAAGAAGGCAGAATGAATTTATCTTCAATATAGTTTAGGAATGGCCAAACTATGTTTAGAAAAAAGTATTTATCGTATTTTTTCTTTGAAAAATTTAAGCAAATAAATGGGTTTTTAAAAATAGAAAAAATGTAGGAAATGCAATTCCTATATATTTTTTTTCATTAAATTCAAGCTTAAACTTTACATACAATTAAAAACTTATATGTCAAAAAAAAAAAAAATATATATATATTGTATAAGTGCTAGTTTCATGTCATATTGAAATTACACTAACTAATGTTTTAATATTACTTAAAAATTTCGACTTTATGAAAAATATGTTTTATAAATCCGAATCTTTTCAAAATTTTATACGAAATAATTTTTTAACATCAAAAATTAACAAAAGCATTTTCACAGAAAAAAATTAATAAAATATGTAATAATATTAATAAATAACAAAATTTTCCCAGCTCTTTTATACAAAATATAATATTTTTTTAGATTTAATAAATTTTACATATGATAGAAATTTTGGTTCACTACACAGATTTAATTTATAAATAAAATAATAAAGGTCTAAAAATTGTAATTTTTCAAGAAAAACTTTAAACTATTTTTATTGAAAATATTCACAATTTTGTGTTAAGAAAAAAATTGTTTAAATAAAACTATTAATTTAATATTTTCCCAAGAAAATGTCTACCATTTTCCTAGAGGATGATAAGAAAAATATTACTTTTCGCTTAATATTTTATTAAACCTTCTGAAAATTTCTCTTGCTTTCCTGAAGAGTTGTTGTACTTTTTTCGCACACCTGTGTGAAAAATTTTCGTATTCAAAAATAATTTTTAAATACACCCTATAGCGTTGAAAAATTACTCGGGAAATGACATAAATAGCATCATAAAAATGTTTTTTAAATGTCCAAAGCCTATAAAATTTTGGAGTCATGCTTAAATTTTTTAGGTTCCTGTATTTTTTCTATTAAGATATTTTGAAAGTAGAATAATCAAGTTTATTGTCGTATTTATTTCTTTGGTTTGAAATTTTTGGTAATTCAATGCATTAGAATTTTTCTGTAAAAGTCAACAAAAAATATGCAATTAATTTAAAAACATTTTTGTTGTAAATATAGCAAGATTTGGTTTTTTTAGTTAGATAAAAACTTAAGAACTTATTCGATTTTATGTGAAATTCCCCAGAAGGTATGCTACAAATAAAGCTTCAAATGAAATAATTAGCTTAAAATAAATGAAAAATTTTTTTATAAAATTTTTGAGTTTTTAAACGATTTTAAATACTGACATCTCATTTTATTGTAAACAAAATATCATTAAGACTTAAGAAAGAAATACGTAAAATAGAAAAGTATTTTAATATAGTTAAAAGGTATATTTTTCCTAATAAAAAAAATCAAAAATTTAGGGAGTTCCGAGATTTTTTCGAATTTTCTCGAAAATTGGTTGGTGGTGTACTCAAGAAGATTGTTTTTTGAGTAAAACTACAAAAATATAAACATTCATACTGAAATAGTATGAAATTTTATAAAGTGATTTTTTTACATAATTTTCACTAGATTTTCTTCACGGACTCCACTTTGCAGAAAAAATTTGCGTATATTTTCCTGTTGACATATAATATATTCCAGTAAAAATTAAATTTAAATGAGATTTTATTTCACATTTAAATGTTTAATTCATTCAATCATCTACTTGATTGATTTAATCAATTTTTAATTGAAAAATGTTTTCTATTTTTCATTTTTTGTAGTTATTAGTGATTGGTATAAAAATTTTGGTGATTTATTGGATACTTGTTTTGGTGTTATCAGATTAACTTCAAATTTTCATTTAAGTAAAAAAATAAATTTTAAAAATTACTCACATAACGAAGAGATAGTTCAGTGTGCTTTAGGGAATGGTAAACAATGTCAAAACTCGATTTTCGATTTTACGATCAACTTTTTTCATTTCGATTTTCAAAATCGATTTATCGGTCCCCAAAATCGATTTTATTTTGAAGTCGATTTTTTATTGATAAAGTCAAAAGTGTATCAAAAACATCTAAAAATTAAAAAATAAATCTATAAAATAATTTCAAATATTCAGGTCACAAATATAAAAGTTATGTATATAATATATAAGAAATCTGTGAATATTTTATTTATCCATCAAAACAATCTTCTTCAGTAAAGCTTTGTAAAAAAGGCTATGTTCACTACTAAGCCTGTTTCTTTGCTGGGTTATTATAAGGACATCCTTCAAGAATAGAAGTTCACACGGTACTGATATTCTCGAGCAATTTCATTAATATTAGGATAAATTGTTTTATTATTTTTTTCCTTTAGAGGATTTAGACTACTGTTTTGCCAACTGCCCAGCTAGGATTTTTTTTTCATTTTCTATTGGCAAACTCCACTCGGGTGCATTTTTAAAATTTACTTTTACTCCTTAAATATTCACCGCCAAATTATGTTTAAAATAGCGGACATAACTTTATTATTACAAACCAAAAAATTTTAATTTATAAGATAATTATACATATTTTTTTTTTTTAACTTTTTAAAACAAACCCGATTTTTGAAACTAAATAATCGATTTCAGTATAAAATAGTTGGCATAAAATCGATTGCAAACAACCGACTTTTTTTCCCATGAAATCGACTAAAATCGAAATCGATTTACCATTTCCTAGTGTGCTTGACATTCTATCCAGATCTAAATAGCTTAGCTTTTTGTGATGCATTCTTTATTTAAATTATTTTATTTTGAACTATTCAGTAGTATTACAAAAGTAAAAACACGGCTTTCATAATTGAAATCCTTTCAATATTCTCTGAGAAATGTTTATTTAAATACATATTTGTAATTTTGCATTTTTGTTTTTAATTAAAAATAATAATTATAAATAACCAGTTTTCTGGCAAAAAAAAAAATTGGTTAAATTTTCATAGTTCTAAAATTATATATAAAAACATAATTTTTCCAGTGATGATAAAAAAAATTTCCCCCCCCAAATGCTTTGGCTGGATCCGCGCCTGATTTCTACTGAACTAGAAATGAACTAGAACAAAATTTGAACTGAACTAGAACTAAATTAGAACTATAACAAAACTAGAAATAAACTAGAAATTAGAACTGAACTAGAACAGAACTAGAACTAAACTAAAATTTAACTAGAACTAAATTAGAACTGAAATAGAGTTGAACTAAAACTAAACTATAACTGAACTAAAACTAAACTAGAACTAAAAGTGAACTGAACTATAAATTAACTAGAACTGAACTACTACGAAGTTAGAACTGAACAAGAACTGATCTAAAACTGAACTTGAACTAAACTAGAACTGAACTAGAATGAATAAAAAAGTAATAAAAAAAAAAAGAACTAGACCTGAATTAGAACTGAACTAGAAAAGAACTAGAACTGAACTAGAACTAGAACTAAACTAGAACTAAACCAGAACTAAACTAGAAAGGAACTAGAACTGAACTAGAACTGAACTAAAACTGAACTAAAATTGAACTAGAACTGAATTAGAACTTAACTAGAACTGAACTAGAACTAAACTAGAACTGAACAAGAACTGAACTGGAACTGAACTAGAAATTAACTAGAACTGAACTAAAACCGCACTGGAACTGAACTAGAACTGAATTAGAACTGAACTAGAACTGAACTTTTTTTTTTTTTTTTTTCTAGTTCAGTTCTAGAACTGAACTAGAACTGAACTAGAACTGAACTAGAACTGAAGTAGAACTGAACTAGAACTAAACTAGAACTGAACTACAACTGAACTAGAAATGAACTAGAACTGAACTAGAACTGAAGTAGAACTGAACTAGAACTGAACTAGAACTGAACTAGAACTGAGTTCTAGTTCAGTTCTAGTTCAGTTCAGTTTTCATTGCGAACAGACGTGTATTAAATAGTGCTATCGTTATAACTAAAATTTCTCAATAAATCAAGTTAAACAAAATTAAAAAACTAAATAAAAAGTTCTAGAACTGAACTAGAACTGAACTAGAACTGAAGTAGAACTGAACTAGAACTAAACTAGAACTGAACTACAACTGAACTAGAACTGAACTAGAACAAAAATAAAACCGAACTAGAACTAAACTAGAACTGAATTAGAACTGAACTAGAACTGAACTTTTTTTTTTTTTTTTTTTTTCTAGTTCAGTTCTAGAACTGAACTAGAACTGAACTAGAACTGAAGTAGAACTGAAGTAGAACTGAAGTAGAACTGAACTAGAACTAAACTAGAACTGAACTACAACTGAACTAGAAATGAACTAGAACTGAACTAGAACTGAAGTAGAACTGAACTAGAACTGAACTAGAACTGAACTAGAACTGAACTAGAACTGAACTAGAACTGAACTAGAACTGAACTAGAACTGAAATAGAACTGAACTAGAACTGAACTAGAACTGAACTAGAACTGAACTAGAACTGAACTAGGACTGAACTAGAACTGAACTAGAACTGAACTGGAACTTAACTAGAACTGAATTACAACGGAATTATAACTGAAACAGAACCGATTTAGAACTGAACTAAATCTAAACTAAAATTGAACTATAAGAAAACTACAAACTTAGTTAGATCATTGCAAATCTTCCTGTATATGAGTAGTTCTAACGCTTTTTGCTTCAATTCTGTTTTAATTTATATACATATTTTTTCATTTTAATCGTTGCATTTATTTAATTCTTTTGATGTTTTTGCGCTTATTTTAAACGAGATCAAATGACAATTTCAATTGGGTTCGTTCACTCGTTTCGTTGTTGTTTTTTTCCTATTCCATTTTAATTATAACAATTTGTGACAAACTATCAATTATATTATAAATATTTAATTTATTGCTATGAAAGAAAGAACAAAAAAATATGTACGATTAGCCACCATCAACCGTCTAAGTAAACAATTATCGGTAGTCAAGAGGTATTTGTGGCATTCATTGACACTGCTTAAACTTATAATAAATAATTGAGTTAAAATTGTTAATAAAAAATACATATATATAAAGTAATTTAGAAAGGAAATATTTATTTAAAAATTCGACGGTTACTAATTAAAGAAATTCTTTCAAAACAGTTTTATAAATTTCTTATTGAACGAAAATTAAATAAATATACTTATCGTAGACGAGAAAATTTTATGTTACAATCGAATTTGACGTACCTGAAAGTAAAAGAAAGAAAAAAAGAAATTTAATAAAATTAATAATAATTATTATTTTTTAATTAAAACTAAACTGAAATTGCATGACTAACTCCGATTAATGTAAACAGTTACGTTTGAGGCTAACATTTTCTGTTAATTCTTTTAGTGAAAAAATTTGAAAAAATATTTAAAATATTTTATAAAATTTTGTTTTAGTTTTCAGTTAAACTGACTTTAATCTCAATATTCCCATCGTCATCAACAATTAGTCAACACCAAACCATTAGAGACTTTGATCAATTAAAATAGCTTTTACTATTTTTAATTAATTTATATGTATTTTATTTGATTAATTATTTTTGACCAAATCTCTGAGTGTGTTTAATACCAAAATCAATCAAAACATTAAAATGTTTTTTGGAAAATAATGTATGGTTTGAGATGTGTTGTAAATAAAACTGAAAATGGTAAGTTGTAGTTGATGTTGTTAAAAGTTGTTAACATAATCAAACAATTTGCAAGACAAATAAGTAACCGTGGATGGATCAAATGTATTACGAAAGGAGTGACCGACCATAAGCAAATAAAATACTAAATGAGTCATAAATAATTTTAAAAATTTTAGCCTCATTCTCTAACTAAAATAAATTAAAAAATCTTGTGATATAATTTATTTGAAAAAATAATTCTTAATTGACAATTTCTAGAAAATTAATAATAAATTTACTATAATGCTAGAAATGAGAGGAACTTTCTGGGAATAGATCTGAATTTTTCATATCACTTTAAATCGGTTTTACTTTAAAACCTAAGCTCTAAGCTTAGGCCAAATAATTTTATTTATTTCAATTATATTTCTTCTTCATAATTACTTGAAAATGTTTTTATTTTGTGTTGATAAATTTCCTTATAAAATCTTAAAAATAATGTTTTTTTAACAATTTTTTCTTTCCATAACATTTTTGTTAACACTGTATTTGTCTAATTTTTATCACTATTTAAACAACACCTGCAATTTGTTTAAATTTTTTATTTTTTTGATTTAGACTTTTGCGGCTAGCTTGACTCAATGGCATTAAATTGCAGCTACAACTTGCCACAAAACAACTGCATTTTTTGGATTTTATTATTTTTTTTTTTTTTATTGATCAATCATAACATTTTGTTTTTTTATTTTACTACGACAATATTTGCTTAAGGCAAATACTAGTACTACATAAAAAAAGAAAAATACTTTGAAAAATTGTTCCTTAATGGTAGAAAAAATCATGTTTGATACATGTAAGAATTAATTATGATACTTGTATTTGTTGTTTGATGATTTGCCTTAAGAGTGTGTTTATGGTTAAGCACTTAGCAGGTAAAATAATAGATATATTTTTTTTTTTGGATAGTTAATATACTACACATAAGTTGTTAATGTAGACCAACGTTTAGTGGCAATACTGGGAGAAATTAAAGATCTGTAATCAAATCCTAAACTACGGTTTTAAAAAAATCCCTTATTACAGCGGAGCTTAGACCTAGAACTGAACTACAATTGAACTAGAACTGAATTAGGACTAATCTAAAACTGAACTAGAACTGGAATAGAACTGAATTAGAACTGAACTAGAACTGAACTAGATCTGAGCTAGAATTGAAATAAAACTGAACTAGAACTGAACTGGAACTGAACTGGAACTGAACTAGAACTGAACTAAAACTGAACTAGAACTGAACTAGATCTGAACTAGAACTGAACTAGATCTGAGCTAGAATTGAAATAGAACTGAAATAGAACTGAACTAGAACTAAACTAGAACTGAACTTGAACTGAACTAGAACTGAAGTAGAACTGAACTAGAACTAAAAAAGAACTGAACTAGAACTGAAGTAGGACTGAAATAGAACTGAAATAGAACTGAACTAGAACTGAACTAGAACTGAACTAGAACTGAACTTGAACTGAAATGGAACTGAACTAGAACTGAACTAGAACTGAACTAGAACTGAACTAGAGCTGAACTAGAACTGAACTAGAACTGAACTAAAAATGAACTAGAATTGAACTAAAACTAAACTAGAAATGAACTAAAACTCAACTAGAATCTTACTAGAAGGGAACTATAGTTTTATATATAGAATAAAACTGACTATTAATATCATCCTCAAAGAAGTGTTTCACTAAGTCGGTTTTAACTCGTAACATGATTTTCTATCATTTAAATGTTTTCAACCATTACTTATTGCTTTTTAATTTTGGTAATTTGAGCAATATTTTGCAAATTATGCTTCATAAAACCTGTACTAAAATGTCATAAATAATACAAATTATTAAACCTGCATTTTGGTTTTTTGTTGTTTCTAGGAGTTTAATTTTTATTAAAAATAAAACTTATCAATCACTAACTAAACAATGAAGATTCTGACATCATTTTTAGTTAATTTTTATTTCTAGAATCTTATAAATATTTATTTATTTTTTTTTTTTCATAGAATAATTTGTATTGTTATTTTTTCCTTTGTGTGTTTATTTAATTAAAATTTTAGTTTCATCTTCTTTTATTGGTTTAAAATATAAAATTTATCACATCTCGATTTTGGTTGTTTATATAATTTTGACGTTCTTATAGCGTGTTTAGGTGCAGCCAAGCGTTTAATGATAAAACACTAAAACTTGACAGTATTAAATGACGTATTATAATGTTACATGATAATGAAAGTTGAAAAGAAATTTAATTTTAACAAGCGCGAATGTATATACCCACCATCAACTTTTTCAAATTTTACGTTATATGCGAGGGGGCGGTAAAGTGGGCGGACCACGCCCATTTTTTGTTTCCGAGTTTACATTGGTCCTTGAACTATTTGAACACAATTTTGTTGATTTTCACCTTATATAGGAGTTGGGCGTTAAAGTGGGCGGACCACGCCCATTTTTGGTTTTCGAGTTTATATCGATCCCCGAACTATACGTACAAAATTTCGTTGTCGTACATGCTTTTGTTGAAGAAATATCAGCAGAAAAGTATAAAACGGACACCCTGTGTTTCTACACGCAGAGAAAAAACATGGTTACAGCATTGATTTAAATATACTGTGTTCATGATAGCAATGTTTATGATTCTGTTTAATAATTTAATGATTACCCACAATCAAAATTTTAATATGGTTCACTGAATTATAATATGAATTTAAATATGTTTATATGAAATCATATTTATGAATAAATCCAATCATTTAGTCAATTCTACAACAATTTAGTTAATTACATAACCATTCATTTCATTTTACAAATTTGGTTAATTCTACAACCATTAAGCCATTAACTTTTAATGCCTTTTGAATACACATTTTTGTGTATCAGTCCAGTAGTTATAATACTCATTTAGTTTATATATAAACATATATAAATTGACAAGTTTTGTTTTTATTCAGTATGATGATTGTACCACATATCGTGGTACAAATGAATATAAATATGAAAATGTGGGATCATATATATGATGAAATGGTATTATATATATGATGAAATTTGTTCATATATATGATAAAATGGAATTATACTTATGATGGAATTAGTTCATATATATGATAAAATGGAATTATATATATGATGAAATTATTTTATATATATGGTAAAATGGAAGTATATATATGATGAAATTAGTTTATATATATGATAACATGGAATTATTAAATGATAAAAACATGATGAAATTGAAAGCAATACTTAAGAAAAGGTTATAAAACTTACTAATAAATTATAAACTGGAATCATAATAATGATTACGTACAAATATACTTATTGTAACCTGGAATCATATATTACAATCATACACTGAACCAAAAAGGTACATAAATACAATGAAAAAGTTTATTGTATCAATGAATTTGTGCACTAATTTTGACCCTATGTACAGGTTCATTGAAACAATGTATTGCCATACATTAATATTAAAATTCAATGTACAAGTTCATTGATTCAATTTATTCTTACATTGAATCAATGAACACGTTCATTAAATACATTGATTTCAATGAACTCATATTTTCTCCCAATGAAATTATACATTGAAAATGAATTATAATAATAGGCTTGTTCTGTATTTTTGGTTTTTATTTTATTTTAAATTAAATGATTAAATTGTATGATATTGAGTTAATATAAGCAAAAATTAAATATAATTTTCTTAATATAGATTCCATAAATATAATACAGTGTTTATACTACATTTGACTAAAAAAATTTTAATAAACAAAATAAATGTTACAGATGTGATTGTGTTTGCTTTGTCATTTATTTTATTAAGTAATTCCTGTTGTCCTCTACATTGCTCAATGATGGTATATGAGAACAGCATTATCCTGAACAAAAAAGTTAAATAAAATTCTTAAAATTCGTTCAATGGCTTAACATTTTGAAACTAGTTACTTACGAATTGAATCAATACTCTTGGTTTTGAAATCACGATAATTTTTGAGGATAATAACACATTTCTCTGCGTCTTAGTTGTTTTATCTATACGAATATAAATTAAATATAATATTTTGAAACTGTTTAAAACTATTAACATTATTAAACTTACGCGTAAGGAAGGCAAGTCTCCAAATTCCTGTTTTTGAGTAATTCATTTAATTTGGTGTATTCAATTATACTGCACGACTTCTCCTGTGTGAATAAATTTGTATTTATGTATTTTAATAATTCGAACGTCGATGCTTTGTAACTTATTTACTTTTTAATTATTTTAGCTTTTAACACAACACTGAGGTTTTTTGTTTTTTGTTTAAAACGCGTCATTTCTTATTAAGAGATAAAAGCAAACTAAGTTGTTTTTGTTTTACTTTATTTCCCGTTAGAAAGCATTTTTTTCAACATAATTAAATGAAATATTTCATTGGCTTAATGTTTTTGTTCATTGTATAATGCTTCTTCTTAATTATATCAATGTATTAGTACATTGAATAACCGAATTCAGTGAACTAATACATTAAATCAATTATCTGATTTACTTATTTTATTAAGAAATAAATTTAATGATTGGTTTCAATGTAATGTTCATAATAGCGTAAATTTTTTCATTGAATTTTAATGAATATTTTCATTGAAGCAATGAATTCGTACGTTAAGTTAATAAATTCTCGGAAAAAAATTAATGAATTTCATTTAATGTACTTCATTCATTGAAATTACTTTTTTCAGTGTAGTATGTTGCTCTTAGTTTATGGTCACAGGAACCATATTTTTTCTTTGCGTGTAGTTTTTAGTCAATAACTTTTTTGTTCATTAACCGATTTTGCCCATTTTCAATCCCAAACAAACTTATATAAGACAAACATTTGTGCCAAATTTCGTCTCCCTACGTTTTCCCGTTCGAGCCCTATCCTCCTTTCAACAGACGGACAGACGGACAGACGGACGGACATAGCTAGATCGACTCAGAATCGAATCAGGACCCAGAAAATATATACTTTGTGGGGTCTTAGATGATTCCTTCGACATGTTACACACGAAATGTCAAAATCAATATACCCCCCATCTTTTTGATGGTGGGTATAAAAATAGTTTTTTCATTAAATAAATATTTGTATTTATTTGCAATTTTGATAAATCAGAGTTAAGCAGAAATTTGATTATTTGATGATTTTAGAGAAATGATAAAATGTAATTTTTATTGAAAATTATAGAAAAATGTTTGAACATTTGATATGCGAATTAAGATAAACTGGCAATAAATTAAAACCTACGATTAAAACTAAACTGGAACTTATTACGACCTAGGAATAAAGTTAAATATAGAACTTTGATTAAAACTAAAATGGGACTTAACAAATACCTACAATTAAAGCTAAAAAACTATTCACCTAAACCTAAAATGGAATTAAATAAATACCTACGATTTTTCAGGATTTTTCTTATGCTAAATTGGGACCTAACAATGATCTACGATTTAAACTTAACAGAAACTACTGTCACTATAACAGTATCATCATATATATTGAAATTCTAAATACTTCCTATAAAATTTTTAAATTGAAATATACCTTTTTAATTAAATTAATCTTGCTTAATACTTTTTTAATATGTCCTATACGTCATATAAAATTGTCTAACTGACAGAAAAGACTTCTAAAGAACATCCTGTTCATAATAATAATGCTACAATACAGAAGTTTCTCTTACCACAACAACTGACTATTTAACTGGCGTTAGCTGCCAGCCATGTGTCCAGACTTTCTATTTAAAGTCTTCAATTAAGTCATTATTTTCATAACTAAATAACATGACTCCTAGTTGTTTTCTCTATGTATATCTCCAATAAAAAGTCATTCAACCTGCATATTCTTGATTATCTTAGTTATGTATAGTTTTTGTTCCTTTTGTTTATTTGCTATAGTGAAATGACAGTTTGTATGATTACTGTTGACACAACTTCATCAATAATATTTATTTTGTAGTTTTTTTTTTTTTTTTTCGATTTGTATGGACTCCTAGAGAGTTTTTGTATTAGGTAAACTAAAAATGTTATAAAAGACAAACCAAACCAGATATTAAATGTCAGAATGTTTTCATTCATTTAATATCTTTTTGAGTTTTCTTTTACTTTCTATGTATTCAATGTAAACAATTGTCATTAACGCAAAAAGCTCCTGTTGTGGTGTTGCTTTTTTTTACTACTGGGGGTTAGTTTGGAAAATGCATTTAATGACAGCGAAATATATGTGAAAAGATGACTGTAGTTCAGTGTTGCCATTTAAGCACTTTCGGTGATAGATTTAGGATAAAATGCATTGAAATTTTATAAAAATGTGCTAAATACTTTTTAGCAAATTTCACAGTATCTTATGAGTCAATAAAATTATGATTTTTTTTTTTAAGTTTTTCATAGTAAATATGACTTTATTAGTTTTCATTTTTAAAATAAGGGCCACTATTTTTACTTTATTTCCTTACATTACAAATAATTCTGAAAAAAATATTGTTTATAAGTTGTCATTTGAACTAAATTTTACAAGAAACTAGGGCAACGAAAATATGAATTTTCTTTACAAAACAATTTAACAATATTGTTTTCTGCTGTGGAACAATTTATCATGATATTGGACGATTTTGCATTTTTCCAATTACATCTCGCAACACTGTAATAGTTGGTTGACAAAAACTTTATACCAAGTATAGTGAAAATAAAACAGTGTGTAACAACTGAGTGATTCCGTGTCAAAACGGATAGCAATAGGACTTGACATCTCCGATGTCAATGAAATTCACTACAGATATTGACAATTGGAAGTGTTTCCCAAATCATAAAATTTTAGACTCATGCCCCTTCCCGGTCCAAAAATATGACGGTTTGAAAAAACGAGAAAAAGCTAAAAAAAATTACAAAGGTGCATTTGTTTAATTGCTAATAACGTCTAAACTATAAAAGGTAGTTGTCTAGTTTCAATTTCATAAAAAAGACAAAAATAATACCTTTATAAAGATATTTATAAATTTTTTTTAAATCAAAATTTCAAAGGTCAAAGTTGGACTTATAATAATTCAAAAAACGGTATTTTAAAATTCTTTAAAAAACTATATATAGATAACTTAACTCCATTCTATACTCGAGCCAAAATTCAATTTATATATTATAGATTTTGAATTTTGAACTTTCGAATTAAATAAATTTTATATGCGTCATTTTAAGGCTAATATCTATTTCTATTAAATGAGATACAAATTAGAATTTTACAATGTATAGTTTAGAAGTTATGAGCAATGACCTGTGTACACTTTTGGATAAAATTTGGTAGTTTTTTCATTTTTAAAACGTCATATTTTTTGACCGGAAAGGGGTTAAGTCTGAAAGTAAGTAATAGGTAATAACTGTAGCGAATTTCATTGAAATCGGAGACATGAAATCCGAAAATGACTGTTTTTTGTCCGTTTTGATATGGAATTACTCAACTAGCCCATGGAATTTTAAAATTAAAAAAAAAGATACAAAAATGTAATTTTTCATATTGTTTTTTGTAGAAGTTTTAAATATTATTTACAAACAAAATTTGTTGTCTAAAGAACTGCAAGAACTTACTTTATACGGATTTGATTAATTTAGATAAAATTAAAGGCAAAGACAAAACTAAGACCGATTAAGATTAACACTAAATTGAGACAAAAAAAATTGTACTAAAAGAGTAATTAAAGCTAAACGGAGACTGCAAGAAAAGCTAAGGTTGATATTAAACTAAGGATTAATTAAAAGCTACGATTAAAGCTAAAATAAGACTAAAAGAAAACCCTTTAAAATATTAAATGGGACTAGAAGAGAAAATGGGACTAAAAGAGTAATTAAAGCTAAACGGAGACTACAACAAATGGTATGATTGATGCAAAATTTAGGATAAAATAAAAGCTACGATTAAAGCTAAGGTAAGACTAAAAGAAAAGCATCTATTAAAGCTAAAATGTAACCAAAAGGAAAGCTAATATTGATGTTGAACTGAGACTAAAAGGAAAATCAATCAAAGTTTAAATGAGACTAAAAAAAGATCTTCGTTTGCAGTTAAAAGGAGGCGAAAGAGTCGCTAAGTTTTAGACTAAAATTTAACTAATATTAAATTAAGGATAAACTCATATTATATTAAAAGCTACGATTAAACTTAACTGATGTTAAAAGTGGAGTTTAAATCTTAAACTACACTAAGACAAAAATAATATATGTTTTGGACTAAACTGAAACAATAAAAAAAGATACGATTAAAGCTAAAATTAAACTAATAGAAAATTAAATTGTTACTTAAGAGAGACTAAAAGAAAAACTATGATTAGAAGTAAACTGAGATGAAAAGTTAAAAAGCCATGATTAAAGCTAATCTGATACCAATGTTGAAGCTACTATTAGAGCTAAACTGAGACTAAAAAGTGCTAAGTTTTTAGCTAAAATGAAACTAAAGGAAGAGCTAAGATTAACTGAGACTAAACAAGGAGATTAAACATTAAAAGCGAATTGTGACTGACTAAAATAATAATCATTAAAGCTAAACTGGGACTAAGAAAGATAATTGAGGATAAAAAAACCTACAATTGAAACTAAACTAAGGTTAAAATAGCTAAATTTAATATAAAATTGCGCTGCACTGACATCGAAATACTTAATGTTTAACTTAATAAGTCTAAAAGAATAACTTCGATTAAAGCCTTAAATGCAACTAAAAAAAAAATCGCTACGAATTAAACTGAACTAAGATTAATAGTAGAGCAACGATTAATACTAAAAGAAGAGCAAAGAGTAAAGCTAAACTAAAACTAAGATAAAGCTAAACTGGGACCTCAAAAAGAGCTACGATTGTCAGATGTGGCGATTTTTTAATTGCTTTTGGCGAATTCGCCATGTCGTTATGCGACATGGCGAATTTTTTGGCGATTTTTAACAAGGTGGCTATTTTTTTAAATTTTATTAAATAGGTATTCGCATAGTAAAACTATTACGTTTTCTTACTAGCCAACGTCTATTTTTAATATTTTTCTATCCAAAACGGCGGTTATCAAATGGGGGTCCGTATAAAGATTGTTAGGTGGTATTTGGTATCAAATTGAGAATATGCCATTAATTTTTATCTTTAAGTATTAATTTATTTTTGGATTAAGAATTATTGAGGAATATATTTGATATGAAATTGAGAAAGTATCACTTTTTTCAAATGAATATTCATTTTTATTCAAACTTGTAATTCAACTTACATATTTTCAAAAATACCTTTAAATTATAAAATTTAAAGGCACGAAGCAAGAGTTTGTAAAAACCCCTGATCTAAGTCGGGGATCACACACAACAATTTTTCCTGCTGCAATTCTGAGTTCGTAGGAGAGAGATGAGAAGGGAATACTAAACATTTACATTTACATTCACTTTAAACCTCTCGTTTACGAACTCAAAATTGCAGCAAGAAAAATTGCTGTTTATGAACGCCGACTAACAAAATAAAGATCCTTAATTTATAAATATCTTCAATAAATGTTTGGTAATTTGTTTTCCATCATCTTATGGGCCATAATGAAAAGAAAACGTTAATGAATAAATTAATTCTTCGAAACAATTTATAAGCTTAATAGGACAAATGTTCATTGTATAATTTTAGAATTATTCTTTTAAAAAATATAATAAATTTCAATAAATTGTTGACCTAAAATTGATCTATCCCAGCAAAAATTTTTTAGGTACTAATAAGCAGCACAAAATTATTCATGCCTGTCGATAGCACATCATTAATGCGCATTTATGTAAGCTATAAAAGAAAGCGAGAAATTTATATTGGACTCATATTTTTTTTTACCGAATTACAACCTGCATCCTCTCTCGCTTACGTGGATGCAGGATTGTAAGCGAATGACTTTCGTCTCCCTTATTTTTATTTACGATAAAAAAAAGTTCTGTTAAATTGGATGATGCAATATTTTAAATTGCGTTGATTAGTTGTGATCGAGTGTTCAAAGTATTAAGAGGTAAGTTTGTTCGTGAAAGTCGGAAAAAAGTAATGTACTTAAAAATTCCATTAAAATTGTAAGTAAAATTATTATATATATTTTTTTTTTTTTTTTTTTTTTTTTGAAATAACTATTATAATAACAAAATTAAATTATTTATTAAATTAATAAAGCTCTAAGTATGTACATATATTGTTTTTAGTTTTCTTATAATATACAAGAAATGACATGTTTTGTAACGAATTTTGTGTTCTATTACTTTTTTTAATTTTCAGTTTGACTTGTTTTGAAGAAATTTATTTTTTTTTTTTTTTATTTTTATACGATTGGAGAAAAAATAAATATGGGTTATTTATTTCTATAATATACGGTACGTATAACATATTCTTTTGTTTTTGTGATAATTTTTTTTTTCTATTGCAGTTTAAATAATTAAGGATTACCCCAATAAAAAGGCCAGTTGATGAACTGATTTAAAAAATTTTCGATTTTTATTTTTAATTTTATTATAAAATAAATCAAATAAAAAATAATAATAAATAAAAATAATAATTTTTATAAATGCATTATTTAAATTCAAGGCATGATTTCACAGCTTCTGGAATCTCTAAAAGATGCACATGAAAGAAGCATGAAATCATCACATCTACGATGCCTTAAAATGCGCATAATAAAGGCATGTATGAACCTAATACGTAGCGCAGCAAAGAGACCTACCAAGTGGGACATCACGAACAAAAATCATGCCTTCTTGAAGCAGGTCGGTAAGGGAGAGTTATTTTTTCTCTCCCTTACAAACCTGCTTCTGGGTATGCAGCAATTTTTGCTGGGATGTATGTCAGAATAGTGTATTGAAATTAATATTTTTTTTTATTCTATTATTATTACCTAATGAAATTAACATTGCCTTTGCTGATGCTGAATTTACATTTTAAAGTTATATAAAGTATTTAAAGTACTAAATATTTTAATTGTTTTTAGTTTTTCTTAAAAAAATATATTAAATTTAATTTTGGCGATTTCTGATTAACAATTTGGCGACAGAGGCTCAAAAAAATCTGACAACCCTGGCTACGATCAAAGAATAACTCCAAAAGTAATGCTATAATTAATGCTGAAATATAACTAACAAAAAGTTAATCGTGGGCTAAACTTAGCTATGCTAAGACCCAAAGATAAGCGACGTTTTAGCCACACAAAGTCCAATACAGTCACAATTAAAGCATAATTGATACAGAGAAAAGAAAAGCTACGATTAAAACTGTATTGGAACTTAATGAAAACTAATAACTAAATCCTCATTGAGGAAACTGAAAAAGCTTTTATTAAACCTAAACTAATACTAAAAAAATAACAAATTTAAGCAAAACTAACGCCTATGTGATGGAAATCATACGATTGTCATTTCACATGCGTTTTGAAAATCGCCAAATTTATTTCAGCATGTGCGGCAGTTCACGCGTTTTACTTGTTCGATTTTTTTCAATTTGATCAGCTGTTTCTATTAAATCGCTTATGTATGAGAAAACAAATAAGAAAAAGAATAATGGATTAAATTTTAAATTTCATATTTTTACTTAAAATTGGTAGAAAATATTACTAGTTCTTACCTAAATGAAAAGAAAACATATTAAATTTTATTTGTACGCCATATTTATTGTTTTTTGAAGCCATGTTTAAGCAAAATAGACAACTTCATTTTGGTATAAGTATGCGATTTGAAATCGCCTATTTTCTTGTGTTGTGAACCACATCAAGCCTATTATGCGATTTGAAATCATAATTGCCAATTTTATTATTATTTTTTTTTTTTGCGCGATTCACATTCCCATTAAAATGGAGAAGTTAAAAAGTATTTTATATAGTGGTTACGTCATTTTGGTCAAATATTTTGTTAGTCTGAACATATCTAAAGACTACATTATATTAGTGCTTAACTGGGTCCATATAAAGCCGCTAAAATTTAATAGTTTATGTTACAATGTTTCCTCTTTTCTTTATTTTATTTATTTATATTTTATTAAATCTCTTTTACATCCTGTTGTCCCACTGTACCGTAAATTCAACATCAGTTTAGAGCAAAAGAACATTCATATTTATTTTCATTGGTTTTTTCTTTTCCACATGTATGGTTTCTTCACTTCAATAAAAAAATACTGTCATATTTTATTGAACAAGTAAATGTATATTTCAATAGTTCAATGGATAGACGGATGGACGGATGAATGAATATATTTTTATGATTTAACACTATAATAATTTCTTGCGGTTTTCAGAAAGTAATTTTTACGTTAAAAACAACAACATCGACAAAATTAAGCCTGGTAAATGTTCTATTCGCATATATTCACACATATATATAAGAAACGTATTTTCTCGTTAGTTGCATTATGCTATAGTGTCATTTAAGTAAAAAGTAGTCTCTACTGGTAGTTAGCTACGTACAAATTTTTCTTTTTATTTTATTACTTGGTGTCACATTTCCTGTGAACGTATTTTTAAAAAAAAAAATTTTTGCGGTTAGAACAGCTACAAAATGTGGAAAAAACAAAAAGATATTTGCTTTCAAATTAAAAAAAAATTCTCATGATTAGTACAAGACATTAGAAAAATGACATTAAATAATGATATTAAGCAAAATTTACTAAAACTTTAATGAAAAAAAAAGTAGCTTTGAATGACACTTGGTTTTTAAAACCAAGGGAAGATTATAATGTCTGTCTTATTGTTGTTTTGTTTTAAAACTAAAATTGTTTATCATATACATGACTGGAGTGCTCTAAATACCATATCAGGAAAAATGTTTGGTAAATGAAGTTTAGAGATTGGCAAAAGTTGTTAAGAAAGAGGTATTTTTAGATAAAACTTCAAAGTGGGTCAGTAGGTAGAAGGTAATTAAGTAGAAAATATGCAAAATCATTGATGGTGGCAAAAATGTTGTTATATTTTTAATATTATAAAAATGAAGCCTTGTAAAGCTAATTTGGGAATTTAAAAATACCTAATTAAAGCTAAATTGTTTAACATTAAACTAGGAGTAAGTTCATTAACTGAACCCATATAAATAACTAAAATTACTTCTAAGCTGGGGTTATGTTAATCGTAAAAAAAAACAAACAAGTTAGAAAGATATAATCGGCCAAGCCCAACCATATATACCGTACACCATTGTGTATGTACATCAAAATTCGGGGAGGAATCTTATATTAGACCTGTGGCCAATTGTGGACCAATAGTTTTACTAAATGTAAAATAAAACATACGAATACAGGATATTACGTTGATACCAAAATTTATATTAATATATGCGCTTTATGGAGATACCCGAAATTGGGGTTATATGGGTGCATATTTGTATCGAATATTAACCTTATATTAACATTTGTTAATATAAGGTTAATATTCTGTACGTTAAAGTGATTTTCTGAAGACGTTAAATATGGGAGATATGGTCAATTATGGACCGAATTTTGGCACACAAATTTATACTTATACAAAACTTTTTCGCACTGAATTTCATTAAAATATAGTTATATTTCAGGCATTTATGATTGTTAAACCTCTAATACTGGAGCACATTTTTATGGGGGCCATGACTAATTTCGTCCTTGTGTTAAAATTATTCATGCCAAATTTCATCAAAATATCTTTCAAATTGCGATCTATACTTTGTTCACAAGGTTTACATAGACAAAAAGCCAGCCAGTTTATTATTAGCCAAACGGACATAGTTGAATAGAGAAAGTGATTCTGAGTCATTTGGTATACTTTAAGATAGGGGTCCGAAGATTTTTTTGTGCGTTAAAAATATCAGCACTTTATATAAAAATTACTAAGATTATAAAGGTTAATAAATCAAACCAAAAACACCTACAATTATAGCTTGATTGGGACTTAAACAAGACATGAGAATAAATTACACATAAAACTATAATGACCTATATTTATATCGAAATGGAGCCCATGTAAAGTGCTAAAGATATAACAAAACTTTGGCTTTGTTAATCATTGAACAAGTGAGAACAGAAATATAAAAGATTCAATCAAATTTTTTACTATTTGAATCTTAAATATTTTGTGATTATATTCCTCTGTATGATATTTTATATGGATTAGTAACCAATTCTATAAAATTTTGCTAGAAAATACTAGCTGAATATGAGGAGAATAAAGAATAAAAAGAAAAATATTTTTTAAACAAAATTGGTAAGCTGAATGCAAAAAAACTGCTATTCAGCAAACTGAATCTTAAGAAATAAAAGAAATTTTAATACAATTAACTTCTAGTAAAATTTTAGATAAATAAAAATGCAATTCAGCTACTCAATAAGCAAAAAATTACGAATAATAAAAAGAAAAATAAATTTTAATCAAATTATGATAGCTGAATATAAAAAACGTCTATGCTGAATATTAAGAAAAATAAAATAATAAAATGAGAATTAATTTTTAAACAAAATAAGCCAGCTGAATATGAAAAAATTGTTATTCAGCTGGATGAATGTTAAGAAAAATAAGAAATTATATTGAATACGAGATATTAATTCAGCTATATAAAATGTAATTTAGCTGGCTTAATAATAAACAGAAGGTTCATCTCAAAGCCTAATTAAACAGCTGAATATGAATAAATTGTTATTCAGCTAGCTAAATATTAAGAAAAATAAAAAAAAAATATAATAAATATAACTTTCATCGCAAATTCAACCAGATAAAAATTAAACTCAATTAGCTGAATATGACAAAAAATTAAGAATAATAAAAAGAAAATTAATTTTTAAGTTAAATTTTTTTAGATAAAAATGAAGATAAGTATTTACATTCAGAATGCTGAATATTAAAAAAATTGGGACATTTTTATTTTAAATTATAAAATTTATCTAAATAAATATTTAATTCAGCTAGCTTAATATGCCAAAAAAAATACAGAAAATAAAAATTAAATTCAATTTTAAACAGAATTAGTTGGCTGAATATGAATAATTGTTATTTAGCTAGCTGAATATTAATTAAAAAATATATTATAACAAATATAACCTAACCAAATTCAACTAGAAAAAAATTAAATTCAGTTAGCTGAATTAAGAATAATAAAAAGAAACCTAATTTTTAAGTAAAATTCTATAGATGAATATATAAATTTTTATTCAACAGGCTGAATGTTAAACAAATTTTGGAAATTTTTAGAAAAAGAAATTGTAATTAAAATTCAGCTACATAAAAATTTAATTCAGTTTTATAACGATACGATTCAGTGTCAATAGTGAATCTGCTTCGTATACCAATACCAATTAGCATCAAGTTGACACCAGACTTCAGTATCGAATTATTAAATTACAGTACGTTTATTTAAAATTTCAAAAAGCCGATACCAGAAATTGTCAATGTGACCACAACAGTCGTGGATTTTGAATCAAATTGTTCCCCTTAGTGTAAAAATTTGTTTACTAAAATGAAAGTAAAAAATCTTAGAGATTTCTGTAACAAGCCAATCAATCACAGCTTTTAAAATTTTTAGAAATCAAAACTTTATTATTTTTATATTATTTATATTTGTATAATAATATAATAAATATTATTGAAATAATGATTAATTATCTCTCACCCATAAAGATAAATAAATTTTATAAACAAAATAAAAACTTTCTCATACATTTATGTAGCTATTGTAAAGCCTCTAAGCCATTTGTTTTATAAGTAATTTTCTTTTATTTCAAATGTCACCAAAAAAATTATAAATAAATCTTCCTCCATCGTCCGCTATAAACCAAGATTAGTTAAACATTATTTTAACACGGCAGCAGCTAAACTTTTTTTAATACTTTTTTTCTCCATATTTTACTATAAAAACACAAGACGCATAAATAAATAAAAAAAACTTTTGACTTTAGTTTCATCTAAACATTACAAAGCAGCTAAAAAAAACGTTTTACAACAAGTGTTAATTCCAAGCACGCGCTTTAACTTTGAATGAAACAATATAAAACTCGTTAAACCATCTTTCAGGGGGGATTTAAAGGCTTAAAGAAGAAACGAGATAGTTAGTTTAATACTCACATATATTTATTAGTTTGAAAGAAGAAAAAAACATTTTTTTTTCTACATATTTTGAATTTAAAAAACAAAATGTAACAGTGATTTTTGTTGTGCTTTTTTTGTTCGTGGCTCATGTTACCTGCAGAATTTTTAATTTAGTGAACTTTTTTTTCAATTGTTTTATAATTGTCTGGGTGTTGAAGAATTTTTAGATTTTTTTCCACTCATATTTTTTTAACAAATAATTATAATTGTCTGTTAACTATTTCCGTTAATAGTAGTTTTATTATTTTTGTAAGAAAAATCAAATTTCATTGAGTATTTAAAGATATTTTTTTTATAAAACAATTTACGACTGCTTAAATACTTATAGAAAACAAAATGTCTTTTATATTTAAAATACCCAGCGAACACAGTATTTAAAGTTGAAAATCAAATACAAAACTTATCAAATATTCAAAAACAATTTGTCAAAATGCACAGTATTCGGATTTAACTTTTCCAATTTCAATAAAATTCACTACAGACTTTTGCTATTGGAAGAGTTTCTTAAATTATAAACTTTTAGACTCATGACCCTTTTTGGTCCAAAAATATGAAATTTCGAAAAAAGGAAAAAAAGTTAAAAACTTCACAAAGGTGTACTTGTAATTTCTTGTAATTGTAATTTCTTATAACTTCTAAACTATACATGACATTTCATGACATGAAATTTCCGGTTTTAATTCCATGTTAAAGACAAACAGCCGTATTCAAAAAAATTAATGTAGGTTTGATAACGAGTTACTAACTTTTTCTTATGGAAATTTACATACAAAAAGTTAGAAAAGATATTAACTTTATAACTTCTAAAATCTTTCTAAAATAAAGGAGGGCACGAATATGGAGAAGATTTTTTTAAAGAATTTTAAAAACATCGTTTTTGGAGATATAATGGTTAATTTTTTTATAAATCAAATTTTTACCTTTGAACTATCGAAATAAGCAAAGTTTCTAGATGTAATTTTAAAAGCAATATATTTATAAGCTAATGGCTTTAAGAGACTTAAAGGAGATCTTCAATTAAAGTTAAACTGAAACTAAAAGAAGAATTACAATTAAACATATCCTAATATTAAAAAAAGACCTAAGAATAAAGCGAAACTGGTATCATATGAAGAGCTATGATGAAACCTAAAATGGGACTAGAAAATAGTTACGATTAAAGTTAAACTGAGATCAAAAGAAGAGCTACATTTTAAGCTAAACTTTTAGTATCAGTTTAGCCTAAAAACTAAAAGTTTAGCTTAAAATATAACTCTTCTTTTGATCTCAGTTTAACTTTAATCGTAGATATTTCTTAGTTTTGAGAAGAGCTAATTTTTAGGCTAAACTGATACTAAAAGTTTAGTCTAAAATGTAGCTCTTCTTTTGATCTCAGTTTAGCTTTAAACGTAGATATTTTGTGGTCTGATTTAAGAAGCATAAATTAAAGATAGAGCTAAGTTTAAGACTGAACTGAGTATAAAAGAAAATTCATTCATGACTTAAATAAAACCGAAAGCTTAACAGAGACTTAAAGAATCACAAATAAACCTAAAATAATAGTAACAAGTAAGAAAGGTGAAATTAGTCAAGCCCGACCATATGATACCCTACACCATTGTGAATATGCATAAAAATTCAGGGAGTGATCTTATATGGGACCCGTGCCCAATTGTGGACCGATACTTGTATTAGGTGTAGTATATATTTCTGTAGAATACTTATATTATGATGCTAATAACATTTATATGGGATTTATGCACTTTAGCGTGCATAAAGTGGGTCTATATGGGAGCTACGGTTAAATATGGACAGATCCTCAAAAAATTTGGCGCCGTAGATTTTTTTTATATAAAACTTATTTTTGTTAAATTATAACTTGATACTAATATTTGTACGGGATTCATACACATTTAAGTGATATTAGGAAGAGATGTTTATATGGGAGCTATGGTCATTTGCGGACCGATTTTCATAAAATTTGGTGTGAAAAATTATACTTATATAAAAGTTATTTGTTTATAATTTTATTATAATATTGCCATATTAAAGGCATTCATAATCGTATAGGGTCTAGGTAAATTAGTGAAATAATTTCAACCAATTTCAATAGGCCCCATATACCAAATTTTATCAAATTATCTTCCAAAATGCAACCTGAGTTTGATTACAATGTTTACATGGACGGACGGACATCATTAAATCGACTCAGCTAGTGATTCTAAGCCGAATGTGGGTCTTTGACTAATATTTTTGGGTGTTACAAACATCAGCACAAATGCATTATACCCTCCCCCCCACCTATGGTGTTAAAACTATCTTAAGGTACGTTCAGGCTAGTCAAATGTTTGACGAAAAAGTCATCATTTTTTTCAATAGAAACATCCTTAGAGGAAAGAGAATCGGTTCAAAACTAGTCACGTGACAGGTTCTCAGGGCTAGTGACCGGTTATATGGTAGGAACCTGTCACTTTTACATGGGGTTGACATTGGAGGTAGCTAATTAGCCCCTTGGGACAGGTCACAGGGCTGGTCCAAGAGGACATGTTCAGAGTCGATTAATATAATAAAAATTTGAAGAAAAATTTTTTCTTTTTAAACTTTTTTTATTATTATTATTTTTTTTAAATTATATTTATTTTAATTTTATAATTTTTCATTAATGTCGATGGTGGCACCCTGAATCGAACCCTCGTTCTTCTGACGTATCTTACGTTTTATAGTCTTCAACGCTAACCACTCAGCCACAGATTGTTATTTCGCGCGAGTTGCTAATTGCGCACTTAACAGCTCTGTTAGAAATTGCCTCTCAACTGATATTTAGTGAGTGTGATGGTGTCAACTGGTTCTCAAGTGGAACTTTGGTGATGAGTTAGGTGTCAATTGGTACTCAACCGGTACTGAGGGACCGGTCCATTAATGCAATTGCCACAAATTTCCCAAAGGGATATTTTCCACTTATCATAAATCATAACTAATATTTTAAAAAAAATATTTGCAATATCAAACAACATCAAACTATTTTTATGTAAAATATTTGCCAAATGTGAAGTTTTGCTTTACTCTATTGCATTTTTAAAAGCTTTTTTAGTAGAGTAACATTTGTTTAAAATTGTTTTGCTGTTTTTTGTTGTCTGTAAAACAGTGATCTTTTAAAATTTACAAAACAAACATGTTTTTTATTTTTATAGATCTATAGTGGAGCAAGGTTAATTTTATTACCAATAACAAGAAAAAAATATTGTTTATTAAAAAAATCTTTAAACGTAATGAAATAATAAACCTTGATTTTTTTACAATTTTGTAGAAAAATTCTTTCAAATTTGAATTGATATAGAGACTCATAATTACATTATAATTAATGTTTTTACAGGTTTAAATAAATTTGAAAATTAAAATATCTTGAATTAAAATAATTTAGAAATGTTTAACTCAATGTTTATACGGCCTATTGCAAATGAAAACAGATATATTTCTTAGAAGGAAAGTTAAATTGATTGATTAGCAAATGAAGTTAAATAAAATTTGTAGGTTATTTATAATATTAAAAGGTATTGTATACGCATTTTAATTTATCGGAAATTTCCTATAGAATCAAAATTTCCTACAAAATCATAGTTTAAAATTTCCTATCAAAAGAAAATTTATCAAACATAAGGAGTCAGATCGAAAAAATCTTAACACACATTTTGCCTCATAACTTTTTTCGGAATCAATATTCAAAATTTTTTTTTGATCTAGTTATCATGGAAAAAATACTTCAGTTATTATTTTTTTTAATAACAATCATGTTAAGTTGTCCTTATTTTCATCAAAATAAGTGACGAAAAAGGTTTACGTCCTACAAGTTATAAAAAAATTTCAAAAAATCCAAATAGGTCTTACAAATAATTGGCCACAGAATTAAATCTCGCCCGTAAAACCGTTTCTAATGTTACTAAACAGTATCAGGAGAACTTGACTATTGATGTGAAACCTAGTTCGGTAAGAAAAAAGAACCACATGATATTGGGAAGGCCAGAAAATTGAAGGCATATTGAAAGGAACTCCAAACACATCTGGTAGAAAATCAGCTCAGTTTTCTCAGTGCTTCGACTATTTGGAGCGAAAATTTAAAGCTAATGGGAAAGTTGATAACATATAAAGTTCAAAAAATTCCAAACTGGAATTCTGCAAAAAAAAAAAAATACGAGCCAAATATAGGACTCGGAATTTAAAACCACATTTCATACAAAAATACTCAAGCTGTATAATTGACGAAGAAACGTAGGTGGTGGCAGAATCTTCGCAGCTTGTGTCTCAAAAATTTTTATTGCTAATGCTCGAAGCAATGTTGGAGATAAGTTTAAGACCCAAAAGCAGCAAAAATTTCTTACAAAATTCATGGTATGACAAGCTTTTTGCAGTTGCGGCAAAACAGGAAAGTCATTTGATACATTCGGATCTATAAATACCAAAATATGAATAAAGGAATATTTGCAAAAAAGACTTCTTCTTTTCTTAAGAAAGCACAACGTGTCCACATATTTTTGGACCCATTTGGATCATGTCACTACGGTAAGAAAGCTCTGGAGTGGTACCAAATCAATAACATAGTTTTAGTACCAAGAGAGGTCAATTTTCAAAATTGTGCATAGCTTAGACCAGTGGAGAGATATTGAGCTCTTGTGAAAAGTGAATTCAAGAGCACAAAAAAGGTGTCCCAAAATACCGAAGATTTTAACAGAAGATGTGCACACTGTTCCAAAAAAGTGACTGAAGCAACTATCAAATCTCCAAAGAAAGGGTTTTAAAAAATGGTCCATAATTTTATAATTAGTGGTTAGAACCATAAAAATTATATATTTCTGTGATCTGTGCTAAATTATCAAATGATTAAAAAAATAATGAAAACTCTAAGATCAACCGTTTCCAAGTTATTGAATAATATGTATGTTAAGAATTTTTCGATCTCACTCCTTATCCTATAAAAAAAATTGTTGAAAATTTGTTTTAAAAAGAAACTATCGAAAATTTCTTATCAAAATAAATTTTATTCAAAATTTTTAATTAAAAGTAATTTTGATTTTTTCGATAAAATTTATCAATAATATCCTATAAAGAATGTGTTATCAAAAATTTCCACTAAGACATTTACCAAAAATACCTTATAAATAGAAAATTTAAGAAAAATCTTCTATAGAAAGAATATTTATCAAATATTTCTTATAAAAAGAAAATTTATCGAAAAAAAAAATCCCAAAATTTTCCATTAAAAGAAAATTTGTATAAATGGAGAATTGATAGAAAATATACTGTAAAGGAAAAGTTATAGTAATTTTTTTAGAGATTGAAAATTTATCTCAAATTTTCTATAAAAAGAAAATCTAATAAAAATCGTTTATTAAAAGAAATCGATTTAAACTTTTTTATTAAAATAAATCCAAAATTTTAAGATATTTTCAATTTTTAATTTTCCATCATAGTTTCCTCTAAATGATTAAACTTCCTTATTGTAAATATGTCAATAACACTTCCAAATTTTATATTATTTCTTTACCACATTCCTCTTTATCATTTACCAAGAAACTATTATTTTTCAATAACAAAATTACAAAAAAAAATTATACTAATTTATTAAAAAATTACTTTTATTAAATTTACACAAACAAAAAAAAAAAAAAAAAAAAAACTCAAAACAATTATTTATTTATATATTATTTTATCATGTTATTAACACGTGTTTAAATTAACAAAAACTATATACAACTACAGCAACTTAAAATTCTCTATAATTGTTGCCAGCTGACAGTAAAAAAAATACAAAATTTTATAGAAAATTGGCAACGTGTCAGTCAAAATAGAGACTCATTTTGATCGCCATAGGAAATACTGATCATCAGCATAAAAATACTTTAATTTTGTTAATGTCGTGATCTGTTAAAATAATAAATTAAATAGATTTCTTATATGTATATAAATATATTTTCCATATAATTTTCATGAAATGATACTTAAATAAATTTAATGTAAATTTCAGGGTGATGACAACATTGCAAAAAAAAAATTATACAGCATCGTTATTTACATTGCATTTAAAATGTAGAAAAAACAAAAAACTAATCACTTAAAAGTAATTTAATGCTTATTTGTTTTTATAAAATAATTTGTGTTAAACATTATTTTTATAATAACTTTTAAATGAACATATAATCATTGTTATATGGATAATGATTTTGGGATTTAATTTCTTGTAATTAGTGTGAAAAAATTGAGATTTAGTAATTGTATTTAAAATTGTAAATAATGTATCATTGTTTGGAAGTTTGATGTTTTCAGTTAAATAGAAATAGTTAACAATATCCTTTTATAGGAAATCTTCGATACAATATCTTTTTATAAGAAATTTTCAATAAAATTTCCTTTTATAGGAAATTTTGATAAAATTTCCTTTTATAGGAAATTTTCAATAAAATTTCCTTTTATAGAAAATTTTCAATACAATTTCCTTTTATTGGAAATTTTCGATACAATTTTCTTTTATAGGAAATTTTTGATAAAATTTCCTTTTATAGGAAATTTTCGATAAAATTTCCTTTTATAGGAAATTTTCGATACAATATCCTTTTATAGGAAATTTTCGATAAAATTTCCTTTTATAGGAAATTTTCGATACAATTTCCTTTTCTAGGAAATTTTCGATACAATTTCCTTTTATAGGAAATTTTCAATTTCCTTTTATAGGAAATTTTCGATATTTCGAAATATTTCTTTTTATAGGAAACTTTCGATAAAATTTCCTTTTATAGGAAATTTTTGATACAGTTTCCTTTTATAGTAAATTTTCAATAAAATTTCCTTTTATAGAAAATTTTCTACAAAATTTTCTTTTACAGGAAGCTTTCGATAAAATTTTCGTTTTATAGGAAATTTTCGATACAATTTCTTTTTATAGGAAATTTTCGATATTTCGAAATATTTCTTTTTATAGGAAACTTTCGATACTATTTCTTTCGATATTTTCGATAAAATCTCTTTTTATAGGAAACTTTCGATAAAATTTCCTTTTATAGGAAATTTTTGATACAGTTTCCTTTTATAGTAAATTTTCAATAAAATTTCCATTTATAGGAAATTTTCTATAAAATTTTCTTTTACAGGAAGCTTTCGATAAAATTTTCGTTTTATAGGAAATTTTCGATTACATTTTCCTTTTATAAGATATTTTCGTTTTATAGGAAATTTTCGATAAAATTTTCGTTTTATAGGAAATTTTTCATAAAATTTCCTTTTATAGAAAATGTTCGATATAATTTCCTTTTATATGACATTTTGAATAAAATGTCCTTTTATATAGAATTTTCGATAAAATTTCCTTTTATAAGAAAATTTCTATAAAATTTTCTTTTATAGGAAATTTTCGAAAAAAACTTCCTTTTATAGGAAATTTGCGATATAATTTTTTTTTAAAGGAAACTTTGGATAAAATTTCCTTTTATAGGAAGTTTTTGATAAAATTTCCTTTGATAGGAAGTTTTTGATAAAATTTCCTTTGATAGGAAATGTTCGATATAATTTCCTCTTATAGGACATTTTCGATTTTTAGGAAAAATTATTTTTATATTCATTTCCGATAAAGTTTTATAGCAAATTTTAGATTTTTAGGAAAAATTATTTTTATATTCATTTCCAATAAATTTTAATTTTATAGACAATTTACGACTCTTTTTTTTTTTTAATTTCTTTAAATCCTCAGTGCACCTATAATTTTCTTTCCGCCTGTAAGAAAATCTCTCCTAGGGATTAAAACTATTTTTTTTCCATATTTCAATTTTAGTTATATCATAATTGAATTTTATTTTTTCATATCACCCCTTCTCTCATGGTTTATTGACCGATATTTCATGCAGTCTTTTAATTCCGTACGCACATTTACACAAACATTCAAACTTACACTCATAATTACACTTAATTTGTTAAGAAATATAAAACAGATGCCCTTTTTTCTTCATCTTATTAATAACTTTAAAAAATAATAATAAAAAAATACTCAAAGTACTAAAATGCAATAAAAATAATATTCAACAAAAATCCATGTAAATTTATTTGCCTTCTTAAAATATTTTCAACAAACTTATGCGGGTCTTATTTCTACACTTACAAAAATATTTCAAGTTTAAACAAGTTGATCGTATAAAAAATTAATGATTTTTTTCTCTCAGTTGTTTAAAACACATCAGTGGTACAACAATAATATGTGCATCAGGCATGCAACATGCATGGCGTACTTGCCACACAACCATATGTTGGAAATAAAAAAACAAAAAAAAAAAAACACTCATACACTAAAACAACAAAGGGGCTTTCGAGGGCCGGAAAGTAGAAAAAAATTGATGAATGCCACAAACAGAGGCAGCATCATCGTCACCATCTTCTCCCTTTATAACTAGGGCTCTAGCAGATGCATTTTTTATTTTTTTGTTCACTTGTCTAAATACAAATTACAACAACAAACACATGCAAACTGTTTGACTATACAAATGGCAATATGCCGAATTACCAACGATTTTAACACGCGCCAAATAATTAAAAATAACTTTGAGAGAAAAAAAACTAACATTTTTAAATATAAATCGATAACAATTTTTTTCCCCTTCACGCGCAAGAGAGGGGTTTACCAAAATTATATTGTTTTTTTGTAAGGGAATTTATTTTTATAGATTTACCTCATTTAAAGTGGTTTTATTTTTGTATTTGGTTTTAAAAACAAATAAAAATTAAAAAACCTTAATGTTTAGATTTTCTAACCTTAAATATGATTTTAATTTTCCTACCACAATTGTGAAAATTTATGACAACAGTTGAAACTGTGGTTTTGTTTCAAAATACCACAAATGTTGCTGTTTGTTACCTTCCGCTTATTAGGTTTTATATGTAGGTATATGAAATGCCGTTAGGTTAATAACATAAATTTTAATTTTAAGGTAATTCACAAGTCATTAGAGACATATAGGTATATTCTTCAGGTATTTTACAAAAATATTTAGTTCTAATTTTGTTAATCCCACAATATTTAAAATAAAGAGCTATTTGCTTCCTATGTATATTATTTTGTAATGAGTATACCTTATTGCCAGCATTACTAAACATATTTTACGTTTTATAGCACTATTTTGTTTTATTTATTAAATTTACCTTTAATTTTTACGCCTAAAAATCTTATAACAATTTTGTCTCAATAGAAAGCCATAATCGATAAATAAATAAGTTTCAACTCAATGGGATAGTTTGTTTTCATGAAGCATCAATTAATATTAAGTTCTGAATAGAGATTTTGTAGGAATTATAGCTTCAAAATTAATTTCTTATGAATTTCTCTGAACTCTTTTATCAGTACACAGTGAAAGAATTGGTCCAATCTAGCTTGACATAAATCGGGTTTTCCAGTTTCATTTCTGGTAAATATTTTAATTGTATTTGATAAATGACATCTTACTGACTAGGAAAATATAAAAATTTTACTAATTAGTTTACAGTAACAATATAACGGTAATTCAAACTTAAATGTTTTTGAGAGGACTAAATATGAAAAAAAAAAATACGTAAAATTACTCATATTCAAAAGAGTGTAACTTTTGATTGGAACAGTCTTGTTTATAATTATTTTTTGTCATTTTAGAGTACAGCTTCCTCACTTTTAACATCTGATAAATTTGTTTAAAGATCTCCGAAAACATATTTAGTAAGATATGATTAAAAAAAAAAAACTTTTTTTCGGGAAAGTACTAGAGCATTATAAGATCTAAATTTTAGGTCCGTCACGGTCCATCTTTAAATTAGTTTAAAATTAAAGGTTTTGTAAAAAAAAAATCTATAATAAATGATAAAACCTCATACTATGAATTAGACCAATTCGATCAAGATTATCCTTAACTTTGAATGATTTTTGGTTCTGAAAGTCATGTTTTAATAATAAAATTTACATTTTATTAAAGTAGTGCTACGATTGCTTCACTTAAAAGTGATATAAAAAATTTTCTGAAGAAGAATAAATACGTACATATAAATATTCTCCCATTTTCATAAATTCGTATGGTTTTTAATTACATAATATTTAATCAACACTTAAACAAAACGGACTTTTTCAGAAATAAATTTTAGCAGTTGTATGGAAGGTGGGCGTGGCATATGTTCAATTTCGTCCATTTTTTAGTCAAAGCTTCATATTAGTCTAGTATTACTTAATACCAAAATTCATAGGTATATCTTCATTACTTTTCAATATATTTAATTTTGTCTCTCTAAAATCCTAAAATATCACACTGTGCAGTGGTGTTTCGAACTCCTTATAGATATTTCCATGGTCCTAATTAATTCGGGGGTCAAATCGCGAAGAAGAAATTCTAATTTAGTTTATATTAATATTTTGGTTCGATTTTCTCGTAATTTCTAGCATTGTTTCTGCACGCCTGATATAGTTCCCAAGAATCTGCCTAAAAAAGACCAAAGCTATTTCAAACATAAGAATTTATTTATTTGATGCCATATGGACCGGCAAGTAGTCTCATACAATAAAATTTAAAGATAAATGTTTTAAAAAGTTCTGAAAGATTTCAAGAACTGATCCAGGCATCTTGCTTGGTTTCGTCGGCTTAGTGCAAATAAAACGTAGACTATTTTCTGGGATCATTCAATATAACTGTTTAGCTAAGTTCTGGTAGATTTCAAAAGCAATCGCTTTCTTTTTACTTAATTAAGAGTGCAACAAATCTCATTCCTGCTAAGCTACTATTACTGATTCAAACCCTTTAGTTTCGGCTAAGAAGGAACATAGAATCTATGTCATAGATCCGAAAAGTTTATGCTCTTTGATCCTCTTAAACAAGATAAACATTCATCACCAAAACTCCTACAACATTCGTTTAAAATGAGACACATCCTCCTCCCACAGGTCCCGAAAGTAGAGCATGTTATGATTTGAGATTATGTTTTTCTCACCTCAAATGAAGATGATATGGTTTTTGCAAATCGCCGAGTTTTCAATAATTACAGGAGATTTAATGACAGATTTACTAAAAACGGAAATATGTATCTCCCAACATTCCTATACGAGGAATGCAAAATCAGTTTTCGATTTAATTTTCTACCACGTCTGGGAGCTTGAAAAAGCTCTGGAAGGAGAAAAATACTTAGAAAAAGACAGATAAAACCGATTATCTCCGCTTCCTGGCTAAGTTAGGTTTTGTTGAACGAAAAATTTTGTGAGCTAAATTTTAATTCAGGGAAAGGTGATATCAATATTTTACTGATCACGTTTTATTTTTTTATTGATTCTTAGTTAAATAAATTCAGTTTTAGAATTTTATACTTTTCTGCTGATATTTCTTCAATAAAAGCATGTACGACAACAAAATTTTGTACGTATAGTTCGGGGATCGATATAAACTCGGAAACCAAAAATAGGCGTGGTCCGCCCACTTTACCGCCCACCTCCCATATAAGGTGAAAATCAACGAAATTGTGTTCAAATAGTTCAAGGACCAATGTAAACTCGGAAACAAAAAATGGGCGTGGTCCCACTTTACTGCCCACTTTACCGCCCCCTCCCATATAACGTAAAATTTGAAAAAGTTGATGGTGGGTATATAGATTCGGGCGGGCCGAATACAACAACATTCGCGCTTGTTACTATTTCTTTTATTCTTGCTTGAATATACTAATTAAATTTTTATGTAAAATGAAATCTGTGTATAAGCAACCTAAATTATTTTATTTACTATTTAAATACACCATTTTTCTATTATTCCCTAAAAAATAATATTAAAGTTTTAAAGATTTATTTTTCCTTTTTTTTCTCAAATTGCAAATGCAATCAATGTACGAATAATACCTAACTGTTGGCAGTATTCACACATCACTGCTTCCGTAATACATTCTCAAGAATAAATACATTTAATCTACATTAAACACACACACCACAAAGCATATATTTACACTACAAACATTTGCATGAAATTGCAATTTGTTCTCTAAGTTAAATTCAAATGTTAAATTGTTATTGTTTTTTAAACTTCAGTTGGCAACATGTTTCGTTTCCGTCTTTGTGTTTTTTTGTTGTTAAAAGGATTATTGCAATGAATAACAGGATTAAAGTGAAATTCTTATCGTTTTTCCTAAAAAGGAAAAAAAAAATTAAAGGTATACGAATTTTACCCCAAAAAATTTAAAAAAATAAAATATTTTGCCAATATTTTTTTATTTAAAGAAATGAAGCAGCTGTTGAAATATTTATATATTTGATAAATATTCCTACAATACATAACCGTTGGGTTTATGTGTCAGTGAGGAAAAATATGTTGGAAATGTATGTTGAAAACATGCAAATGTCATAAAATGTTAATGGCTTTTTGTAAGAATGCACAAAATATGACATTTACGAGAATACGAGTATGACATGTCTAGGAGGATTATTATTTTTTTCAAAAGCAATTACAACATTTTGCAGCAATAACAACAAGAGCGAGAAATATGTATGTAAACATGATATGTTAAAAATCATCAAAGGTATTTAGGGTATTCAAAGTCTAATTTAGAAAATGAAAATATTATATGAAAAATATACTAGTTAAGTCTTAAAATATTGGACAACCTATAGAGCAAATAATTATTTATACTCCTTCGGTGACAGGAACTTCCATTTTGGAACCTATTGCTTTAAAAGCAGTAAATTTATTTTAAAAGAGTTAATTGTAAAGATTGTAAATGCTTTTACATTTTTGAATATATATCTTTTATTTTATAAAACCCCGGGGGTTCGATGACCTGCTTTTGCCTTGTTTATTAATTGTATTATTTTAAACATATGATTTTCACATAAATGACAATCCACTTTTAATCACAGAAAATATTATTTTGCGATAATTTAAAGTAATGTATGGATTGTGCTGTCCCCCTTAGGGGTTACAGACTTTTATTATTATGTCTTTTAAAGTGTTTTTATGCCTTTAAAGTGTTTTCAATACTTTAGACAAAATAATTACCTACATGTTCAACCTCGGAAAATTCTCCTTCTTTTAAAATATTTGTACATTATAAATTTTAATGAATGCTTTATAATACATTTTATCTACGTAAAAAATTATTTTTTTTTTTTTTTTTTTTTTCGATTTAAGAAATAATGTTTCCACTATTCGAGACTCATGGCTCAACAGATAATTCGTTTAAAGAATCTCAATTATACAGAATAAACTTTTTACTTTGGGAAAAAGTCCTGTGCAACACCCATGAACAAATATTTTATTCATCATGGTGTAATGATGCAGAAGAGGATACATTCCACTACCTTTGCCAATGTGTTGTTTTACCTCGTTACAGATTTAAATATTTTGATTCCTATTTTTTTCAGAATTTAGAGGAACTGAGAGGAACGAATCCAATGAAGATGCTGAAATTTGTGAAATTAACTGGGCTATGTGAACGAAACATTGAGACATCAGTGGATAGACTATAATACTATCAAATGGAGTAGCTAGAGAACGTGAAGCAGTACTGTAATTACAATTACAGGTTAATTGTAATTGAAAAGTTGTAATTACAATTACTAACTAACTTCGAAATGTATAAATTAAAAAAGAAATGATTATATGACGTTAAAAATATACAAAATTAATAATCGTATGTTGAATTTTTTTATTCGCATTTCGATAAAATATAATTTTAAAGGATTTAAAAGTGTAATTAATTACAATTATTTCCAATTACATTGTAATTGTAGCTCTCATACAAAAAACAGCTTAAGTGTAGACTTTTTTTCTTCTTTCTCTCAAATATTAGGCAGTGGGGCAGAATCGAAATTTTTTAAAATAAATCTATAACTTCTAATCGTTTGTATTTTCATAAAATTTCACATAGGTATAGCTGAGGAGAGTAATAATTTAAGTTAAAAAGGAGGAGCGGAGTTATGGGGCTCAAATAGGGTATTAATCACTAATGAAAATATTTAATAACTAGCGAATTTTTGTTACTTATCCGATTTCAAAGGTTTTTATATCATCTTATAGCTCTTGATAAATCTTTAAAAAAATTATGCTTGCATTTACTATTTTTCGAGTTATATGCTTTAGAAATTAAAATCTCAATATTGCGAGATCTTGGTAAAGTTTTTTCCATATATAGCCCAATATTTTCAACTGATTTTATAATATTTTATTGTAATTAGGTAAAGAATAAAATAATCTATCGAATAAAGGAAAACTGAAGTCGATATCTTTATTGAGTCCAAAAATAAACGATTTTGAATTAAAAATATTACAAAAATTATTTAATATAAAAATAAAATGTAAATAATAAAATATTGATATCACTTTTCCCGGTATTAAGCCATTTCTGCCAAAAAAATCTTATAATTCTAAAATTGCATTTTTTAACTTAATAATAAATAAACTGTGATCATATAAGTATTGATATCACGTTTCTCTGAATTAAGCATAATTTTCGAACCATTTAACTCCATTATATAGACGGACGGATGGACATTACCATTCTGCAAAAAAAAAAAATTCTAAAATTATAAAAATGTATTTTTTACCTAGCTAGGTCGGTAGGTAGGTAGAGAAGGGTTGCACAGTACTCGAAAGAGTTCCTGTGCATCCACTCGGAGACCTAGAGGTCCATTGTGAGTCCCTTCGAAGAATTTACAGAGAAAGTAAGAAAGAAATGAAAAGATATTAGGAGTTGAGACCAAGAAAAGAACAGAAAAGAATTGAAAAAAGAGATTTAGTATAGAAGGAAGATATTACCGCCCTACTTCATTCGCCGTAAGCCAACGGCACCCTTTTAGCCAGCCTATTCCCATGACGAATCCTATTAAGCTACTCATATCCATTTCCGATAAGCTATCTAACTCGTCGACGAGTCGGCCGCCTAGCCATTTCTGCCTACTCCGTTGTAGACATGGACAGTGACAAAAAATATGTTCCACTGTCTCTATTTCCTCATTATCTTCGCACATCCTGCAAAGACCAAAAGAACCTATCTCCCAATTCCCCATCATTCCCCCTATAGGACAATAACCTGTCAGAATACCCATCATGGTTTTCAGTTTTCCCCTTTTCATGCTGAATAGTAGATTTGTATCTGCCATATCAAGTTTTGGCCATAGGGCCCTTGACACTCTGCAGTCCGCTCTACGATTCCATGCATGATTGGTTCTATCCTGAATCCACTCTCTAATCAACCTGAAGTAAAAGCCTATAGGTGGTCTAACACCACTTTCACTTACAGCACCATCCAAAGCTGAGCCGTTCCTAGCCAATTCATCGGCTACCTCATTGCCCATTATCTCGCAATGACCCGGTACCCAGCAGAGTCTAATATGATAGATGCCCATCAATCTCCTAAGAGCCTTCTTACAGTCGCTAACTAACCTAGACTTGACAAATGTCCATTCAGGGCCTTTAGCGCCGCCTGGCTATCCACATACAGAGTTACCTCCGCATTCTCTTCGATGTTCCTTGCTATCAATTCTGTGGCCCTAAGGATACCTAGAATTTCTGCCTGAACACACTAAAATCGTTTATTATCCAAAAATAAACGATTTTGAATTAAAAAATTTGCAAATGATTAACAAACAGACGGACGGAAAGACGGCCATTAGAATTCTCTCAAGAAAAACATTTTTATATTCCAAAAATTCATTAATATAAAAACCAAATGTAAATAATAAAATAAATAATAAAAAAAATCTTATAATTCTAAAATTACATTTATTAACTTAATAATAAATAAACTGTGATCATATAAGTATTGATATCACGTTTCTCTGAATTAAGCATAATTTTCGAACCATTTAACCCCATTATATAGACGGACGGATGGACATTACCATTCTGCAAAAAAAAAAAAAAAAATTAAATTATAAAAATTTATTTTTTACCTAATAATAAATAAAAAAAATAAAACTTGATCGTTAAAATATTTATATCACCTTTCCCTGAATTCAGCGCCATTTGCGATCTCTTTTACCCCTATGTGAATTGTCTCAATAATAATTTAAAATGAGAGTTATAATTATCAGCTGTAGGGTATAACAATTTAATCAATGTTAGCCTATTGTTATTATTCGAAGTAAAAAACCACTTCGGAACAATATTTTTCATATAAATAAAATTTCAAAATCTGTTTAAAACAAACTGTTAGTATCCCTAGCTAACAACTTCCATCACACAATGACAAGTGTTTCTTAAAGCAGACGTTATATGTACTTTTCTTGTTGTTTATTTTATTTGTTGTTGTTGCATTTTGTTTCCTATAAGGATATAAAAACACCAACTGCAATGACAAAGACAACAAGTTGTACTTTAAACAGGCAGTAAGAAAGCAGCTGGTGAAAAAAAGGAGTTTGTTTTTTTACACACTGAGTAGTTTAATGTCAAAGGCAATTTGTAGTAAAACATTTAAAAGGCTATTTTGTTTTAAACAATACTTGCATATATATATATATATATATATATATATATATATATATATATATATATATATATATACATGTATATGGTCAGACCAATACATTTTTTAAAGGATATATGTTAAGGATACTCTATTGGACAAAAACAAATATGCAACCAAGCATAAAATCAAATAATTTCTAATTTCATGTTTACTAAACAGCAAAATACAAAAGCCACACCATCATGGTACTTCCTCCCTTATAAGACTTCTTTAAGTCTTTTTTTTTTTTTTCTTGGTTTGAAAGGTGGAAAGTTTAAAAGGTCTATTGAAAGAGTGTGACAAGTAGAAAAGAAGTAGTTTTGAAAACAGTCAAGCCTGAATAAGTGTCAATTGGTTTTAATTTTGTATGTTTAAAAAGGCTTCTTTTATATACCAAGAAAAGCAACTCTAAATATTAAAAAAAAGAATAATTTTTAAATTTTGAAAGGTGAATTAGAAGCAAGTGTATCATCTTGAAAAAGCACTCTTGAGTAGAAGAAACCAATAAAAAAAAACAAAAGAGCCTTGTTGCTTTTTTTCCACTTCAATGAATACAAAAAAGGTACTTGAATATTTGAAGTAATTTAAGAATAAATAGTGGTGGTGACTATTTATTGTTAATAATTTGCTTGAATACTTTAAAGATGCTACTGCCGATTGGTGGTGGTTTTCTTTTCTTAAATAAGAATTTTAATTTTGAATTTTTAATATTATATAGAGAGTTTGTTTATTTGATGTTTCTTTTTTTATTGTTAAATGAAGTTTTTTCTATTTTCTTCAAAAATTTTTCAGTTTTTCTTTTATTAAAATTGTTCTGGTGTGTGTGGTTTTTAGGTTATTTTTTATGTTTTCTTAAGTATAAATATTTATAACATTTTTAAGACGCCTTTAAAACATTTCAACACCTGATGTTTTTGTTTACTTATATTTTCTTTAAAGAATCCCTTAAATTGTTTAGATAATTAACCTAAATTTTTATTATAAACACTTTAATATTTCTTTCACACTTTTTGAAGTTTAAAAAAAGAAAAGCATTTTCATTTTGTTTAATAAAAAAAAAAAACTATTCTACTTAGAGAGTTATTAAGGGACCAAGAAAGTAATAAAATAAAAAATAATATAGATTTTTTGAAGGGGTGTTTGAAAGAAAGTAAACAAATTTATTGTAGCTTTGAAATTTAGAAATCATTTATTAAATTCAAAATGTTTTGAAAACTAAAAATTAAAAAAAAAAAAATCAGAGAACTAAACTTTCAAAAAAAAAAAATAATAATAATAATAATATTATACACACAAAAATATGATCCACTAAAAGACTTGTCATAGAAAAAAACTATTCCAATTACGTTCTTAATTGTATCAATTATTCACACAGAAAAATGTCACCAATTAACAAATATATATGAAAATAATTCATTAAATTATAAACTTGTTTAATGTTCACCTCTCACCAAAATGATTATATCAATTACTAAAAACTTAAAAAAATTTAAAACAGAAAAATATTTCCAATTAATAAATTAATTAAATCAATCAAGTAGATGATTGAATGAATTAAAAATATGTAAATGAAATAAAATCATACTCAAATTTATTTTTTCTTGAATATATTTATTAAATTTTGATGCAAAATTAAACATCTGAGTTAATTGAAAAAAAGATGGTAATAATTTTTTCTGTGCAAGTGATCAAAATTAAAATTTTCTTATATTTTTTACTAAAAATAAAACAATTTTTCGGCTTTCAATTATTATTCTTATTGTATAAATTAATAAATTTTTAATTGAATATAACATTTTTTAATAGCTTGAATTTTAATTAATAAAATAATTGAATAGGTAATTTTCGAAATTGAAATTGGTTTTTAGATTTTTTCCATGTAAGATTTTAATTTAAATTAAATTTAGTTTGTTAGAATACATCAGTTTTGAGTAATTTATTTAATTATAAAAAAGATTTGAAATCATTTTAAAAATCTAAATTATAAATTAATTAAAATTTTTCGAAAATAAGTTTTTTTTTTTCTGTGTAATAATAATAATAATAGTAAAATATAGATAATATTATCTGTAAAAAAATACTTAACTTATGAAGACTACAAAAAAAATTCAATTAAGTTATTTATCTAAATTTTGAAACGATATCAAAGTATTCTAACACAGAAAAAATATTTTCGAATAAATTTCAATGAAATTATTAATCAGAATTTTAAAATTATTTCAAATAATTTTACAATTAAATAAATTACATAAAACCAAAGTATTGTAACAAATTAAATTAAAATTTTACATAGAAAATATAAAATTAAGTTTAGTTACGAATGATACATATTTATTTATTTTAATAATTGAAATTCAACTTATTAAACAATTATTCAAATTATTGTTTATTTTTATTTATACTTAATTAAATGGTTTTCTTTTTAGTAAAAAATATCAGAAAATCTGAATTTTTATCACTTAATAATTGATATAATTAAAAAAGTAATTGGATAAATGTATCTTTGATAAATCGTGTAATAGACCATATTATATCTCTGAACTAAATGAATTCAAATTTTACATAGAATAATCTTACAAATAGTACATATTCAATTATTTTAATAAATGAAATTTAACCCATGAAAAAATTTTATATTCAATTATTCAAATTATCACTATTTTATATTTGATTAATATATTTATTGATACAATAAAAAATAATTGAAAGTCGACACAGAAAAAAAATATTTCAAATTAATTTTTAATCAAATTATTAACTAAATTTATATTGGAATTTAATTATATTATTTATTAATATAATTAATTTTCTAATTGGTTTACATTTTTTTTTTTTTTTTTCATAAATTGACAGCTCTTAATAAAATATAAAGAAAAATTAAAAATTTGTCTATAAAAATAAAATAAAATAAATAAAATACATTTAAAACAATTTAAAAAAATGTTCAACTCATTATAACTATTAAAAAAACAGTAATAATAAAATCAATTATTCTAGGTATTAATATCATCATTTTGATCATTGGAGCAAAATCAATTAAAATAAATTAATAAAAGCAATTTCGTAATTGAAGTCCATTTTTACTTTTTTTGTGGATAAACTGTATTATTTTTAGTAAAAAATAATAGAAAATTTGAAAGTTAATAATTGATACAATTTAAAAAGTATAAGAATATGGGAATTATAACAAACATTTTATATATATTATATCAGTACAGACGCGGATCCAGCTCAAGCTTTTTGGGGAGGAAAATGGAACGATTTTCTTAACTGTTTCCTTAAATTGTATGATAAAATCTGTACTAAGATTTTTCATTAAGTGTTTTCATTTTGGGGAGGGAAATTTCCTTTTTTCCCTCCCCGTGGATCTGCGCCTGTATCAGTAAGACAGCACGAATTATAACCGAAATTTAACTCATTATATTTATTTTGCAGTAATAATAACCTCTTCATTAATATAAATTTAAATTAAAATTTCAAATTTATATTCTTTAAACTTAAAATTTATACTTATCTTTCCAATTAATCTTACTTTTACAAAAATTTCTTCACCGACAAAAAAAAATCATTAAATACATACCTGTAAAGAGAATAAGAAAACAAAATCCATTAGTTCATTAATTTATAAAACATTTTCCATTCAAACTTAATACTAAAAGTTGAAAAAATCAAAACAATAAAAGAAGTTGAGTATAAAAATAAAAAAAGAGGTGTAAATAATACTCTAAACAACAAAATGTTCGAAACAAACATCCCCTTTTAGTTTGCCATAAAACAATCGATTCAAATGCATTAAGGGTAAAACCCCGAGACAAGTAGTTTCTATAAACAAGGAAAAAAAACTTAAAGTGTTTTATATTTTTTGTATACATACGATTGTTGCCAGGAAAATAAATTACAGAAAAAGAACAATTGATTTGGAAATGGGAAAAAATAGGAATTTTCATGTAAAAATGCAGAAAAAAAATAAACAAATAACTTCAGAAGTAAAGAAATAAAACCAGCAAAAAATCATTAGAAGACCATAAAAACTCCCTACTAAAGAAAGCTACTAATTATTTAATATTATTTATATAAATGTTTGAAATTTACAACTAAAGCCATTACAAAGTAATGTATAAGATAAGTATAAGTATACACTTTACTAACGCAAAAAGTCACTTCACTGGTGAAGTGAAAAATCACAAAACAATCGACTCGTTTGTACTAAATTTGTTTCCCAATATATATATAATTTGGAAAAAGCAGAGTGCCATTAACCCCTTGGGGTCAGTGAAATACCACTCAATACAAAAGAAATTTCTGATATTTATTTTAACTTTACTGAAAATAAAAAATAACAAGCGCGAATGTTATATTCGGCTCGGCCGAATCTAAATACCCACCATCAACTTTTTCAAATTTTATGTTATATGGAAGGTGGGCGGTAAAGTGGTAAACATTGGTCCTTGAACTATTTGAACACAATTTTACCTTATATGGGAGGTAGGCGATGAAGTGGGCGAACCACGCCCATTTTTGGTTTCCAAGTTTATATCGATCCTCAAACTATTTATACAAAATTTCGTTGTCGTACATAGTTTTGTTTAAGAAATATCGGCAGAAAAGTATGAAATGGACACCCTGTCTTTCTAGTTTTTAGCCCATACATTTTTTGTTTTTTAACCGAATTTTCGTCGCCCTACGTTGTCCCGTTCGAGCCCTACATAGCTAGATCGACTCAGAATCAAGGACCCAGAAAATATATTTTTTGTGGGGTCTTAAACGATTCCTTCGACATGTTACACACGGAATGACAAAGTCAATATATACCCCTCATCTTTTTGATGGTGGGTATAAAAATAAAAAATATCAAAAAAGTCCTGTTTACAAGTTATTATTGCCAAATTCTTAAATGTCACATAATGCCCCGTGTAGTGTATTTTACCATTACAATGCCATACATAGTTCATTGTATTGTTAAGTTATTTAAACCTATTAAAATAATTTTATCTGTTTTATTTTGTATTTTTAGTATGAAAACTGCACAGGAAGAACAAAGTTACATTGAATAAAACTGAAAAATAAAATAAAACTAGAGAGGAATTAAAGTAAAAAATTGTATACATTGTTAAAGAAAACACTATGTGAAATAATTATAGATACAGTATTCAAAATGAAAAAATGTATTCTTGCTAACGTGTGGCTAACTTTGTATGTAAATTTTCATAAGTAAGAAAAAGAAAAATTTTCATATCTCTATTATTCTTTTCTAAATAAGGAGTGAGATCGAAAAATTCTTAACATACATAATATTCAATAACTTGGAAACGGTTGATCTTAGAGTTTACATTATTTTTTTAATCATTTGATAATTTAGCACAGATCACAGAAATATATAATCTTTATGGTTCTAACCACTAATTATAAAATTGTGGACCATTTTTGAAAAACCTTTCTTTGGAGATTTGATAGTTGCTTCAGTCACTTATTTGGAACAGTGTGCACATCTTCTGTTAAAATCTTCAGTATTTTGGGACACTTTTTTTGTGCTCTTGAATTCACTTTTCACAAGAGCTCAATATCTTGAAAATTGACCTCTCTTGGTACAAAAACTATGTTATTGATTTGGTACCACTCCAGAGCTTTCTTACCGTAGTGAACATGATACCAAATGGGACCAAAAATATGTGGACACGTTGTGCTTTTTAAGAAAAGAAGAAGTCTTTTTTGCAAATATTCCTTTATGCATATTTTGGTATTTATAGATCCGAATGTATCAAATGACTTTCCTGTTTTGCCGCAACTGCAAAAAGCTTGTCATATCATGAATTTTGTAAGAAATTTTTGCTGCTTTTGGGTCTTAAACTTATCTCCAACATTGCTTCGAGCATTAGCAATAAAAATTTTTGAGACACAAGCTGCGAAGATTCTGCCAGCACCTACGTTTCTTCGTCAATTATACAGCTTGAGTATTTTTGTATGAAATTTGGTTTTAAATTCCGAGTCCTATTTTTGGCTTGTATTTTTTTTTTTTTTTTTTTTTTTTTGCAGAATTCCAGTTTGGAATTTTTTGAACTTTATATGTTATCAACTTTCCCATTAGCTTTAAATTTTCGCTCCAAATAGTCGAAGCACTGAGAAAACTGAGCTGATTTTCTACCAGAAGTGTTTGGAGTTCCTTTCAATATGCCTTCAATTTTTCTGGCCTTCCCAATATCATGTGGTCCTTTTTTCTTACCGAACTAGGTTTCACATCAATAGTCAAGTTCTCCTGATACTTTTTAATAACATTAGAAACGGTTTTACGGACGACATTTAATTTTGTGGCCATTTATTTGTAAGACCTATTTGGATTTTTTGAAATTTTTTTATAACTTATAGGACGTAAACCTTTTTCGTCACTTATTTTGATGAAAATAAGGACAACTTAACATGATTGTTATTAAAAATAATAACTGAAGTATTTTTCCATAATAACTAGATCAAAAAAAAAAAATTTTGAATATTGATTCCGAAAAAAGTTATGAGGCAAAATGTGTGTTTAGAGTTTTTCGATCTCACTCATTAGTACTTCTTAAACTAATATACAGTACCTTTTTGTATGTTGATTTTATGAAAAATGGTACTTTTATGAAAAATGATACTTTTGAATAGAGATCCCTTATTGAACAAATTTAGAACCGTAAAATGTTTTAACACTTTTTTGTAATTTATTATTATTTTTTTTTAATATAACTTTTCTGAGCACTACTTTAAAAAACAAAGAAAGTATCTTTAAAAACCGGAATTTTTTAAATAATTTTTTATTTCCACAGCAAAATATTTAATATTTAAAATGATTTCAAATATTTCTTCAATCAAATAAATTGCTCAAAATTGAAGTATTCTAACAAATAAAATTCAAATTTTACATATAGAATCTAAAATCCAATTTTAGTTACGAATAATACATATTTAATTTTTTTATTAATTGTAATTTAACTTATTAATATAATTGTATATTCAATTATTCAAATTATCACCTTTTTTGGTTTATACTTTATTAATTTATTAATTAATACAATAAGAAAAATAATTAATTATGTTATTTTTAGTAAATTAACAAAAAAAAAAAAAATAATAATAATTTTGATCACCTGAATAATTGATACAATTAAATAAGTAATTGGAATAGGTTTTATATTTGAAAATCATTAAAATCTCTTAACAATTCATAGAGATATTGATGCTTAAAGTTACACACTCTTCCGAATTTTTTTTTTCACTTTTCGGAAAGTGAACATCGTGAATAAATTCGCGAATTGTTCTAAATTCAAAAAATAATAAAAATTGAAATATTTAAATGTCTCCATAGAATATACGTATGCAAAATATCAGCAAAATCGGAAGACAAAAAAAAATATTTTTGGGCGTTCTCTCGTGGAATGAACGACATATTTCTTTTAAATGGTACTTTTTTAACATTGTCAAAAAACAGTACATTCTTGAAGTATAGATTTTCTCAATATTATATTTTTTTTTTCTGGGCTTAAAATTAACAAAAAAATATTTATGTAGAAACTAGAGGGGAAGAGATGGGAGTATCTCCGAGGTTTTGCTGGACAGAGAAGTTAGTTTAGATTTTAAGGGTTGGGTTTAGACAGGACGGTTTAAGACGGAATGAGAGCGGGGGTATAAAAGACCGACAGTTTAAACAGAGGACAGAGAGTTACTCAGTGTGAGTTGAGCTGAGTTGAAGTAGCTTAACACAAAGGAAGTTTGTGTTAATGTTAAGCTATTTTTAAGTGTTGTAAATATTTTACATAAATACACAGAAAAAAATATTTCAAATAATTTTTTAATAAAATTATTAATTAACTTTATATTGGAATTTAATTATATGATTTATTAATATAATTAATTTTCTAATTGGTTTACAGTTTTGTTTTTTAATAAATTGACAGCTGTTAATAAAATATAAAGAAATATTAAACATTTGTCTATAAAAGTACAGAAATAAAATAAATTTAAGTAAATTTTCAAAAATTTTCAGCTCATTGCATCTATTTAAGGAAAAGAATTAAAAATAATATCAAATATTCTAGTTATTAATATTATCATTTTGATGATTGGAGCAAAATCAATTAAAAATTTATTAATATTACAAATTTCATAATTGAAGTCCATTTTTACTTTTTTCTGTGTAAATGTAACTATGTAGTTGAATTGTGTATATAATTTAAAAGAAAGGAGTTAGAGTGTGACAGAGAGAAGTCACAAAACCACAGTTTTCTACAAAACGCTTTTAAAATCTACATTTATTTTATGGTAGGAGAGTCTGGGGCAGCTTCGGCTTTGGGGTAGCTTCGGCAATGACGTTTTCGATATGAAGCAACCATTGTGCATCACTAACTATTTATGTAAATGAATCAAAAAGCTTAATAAATAACTCACACGAAATTTGTCATCTCTAGCTTACCAACTGACTTAAATGCAGATGTTTTAGTATTTTTGCAAGTGTTTTTGTAATATTTTGACTCTAATTTTTAAGTATTTTGAATTTGAAAATTTTCAATATTTAAAACAGAGTTTACAAAGTAACATTAAGAATTGTGCTATTTTCTTAAAAAAATAAGTGAAAACCAAATCTTTGTAGAAAATAGTGTAAGAAGTGCTTTCGGGGTAGATTCAGCATTTTAAATCGGGGAAAATTCGGCATCGGTTGAATGTATGATGTTTTACGTGGTGTTAAGACTCCAACGTCCGCCGGTAGAAATTACAATATTAAACGCCAAACAATTGAATCGCACATAAAAATACCAGATAGTTATTTAATAAGCAATATTATTGTGTTTCGTTTTAAGGGTTAAAGAAATATGTTTATTTTTCATTATTTTTATCCAACTAAAAAATGAATACTTAGTTGGCTCATAACTAACACCTAATTCTATCTTTAAATGAATTTTTAATATCCAATTGTTTGTAAGAATATGATAGACGAATGTGTCCCGTTAAATGCCGAAGCTACCCCGGTGTGGGGCACGTTCAGCAAAAATGACTTTTTCTACTAATTCCCAAAAATAAGTAACCAACACTAAGTATTCATAAAATTTTGTACCAATATATTACTGTTCAATATCCAAGGATAACAAGAAGCTATAACATTTTTAAATCTGTAGAATACATTCTTAGATTCAGACCATTAAAAAAAAGGTGCCGAAACTGCCTCAGTCTCCCCTATAGTTATTGCAAGAAATACCACTTTAATGCATTAAATAACTCATAAACATTTTATAATTTCAAAACAAACGTAAAAAATCAGCCGCCCCTGCAAGTATTTTATTTACGAGGTTTTCCCCGCTAGTTCCAAAAAAAGAAAAAAAACTGCAGACAATTTAAAACATTCAGATAATATTTTAATATTCACATCTAAAACATTTAATTTTTATTAGCCTCTTTTATTTCAACATCTCTATTTAGTGTTTTTTTTTTTTTTTTTTGCCATTAAAATTGTTAAATACTACAATTTATATCTGTTTAGTACGTGCACGTTGAACTTGTCTAACCTTTTGCATATAAAATGCATAATTTAATAAAGAAAAAAACATCAATGAAATGATGATGATGAAATTAAAGTGTTGCTGTCATCGACATACCATCGTTATACATTCAACTATCCATTCCATTTTATTCCGTCGTTCACTCAGTCATCCATTGAATGAACGACATTCATTCAATCAAGCTACTTGACTTACACCACCTTATAAATGTTAACACGCCAGCCAGGCCACACCATCATGGCTGGCTTTTGAGTAGGGTAACTGGCCACCACCAGCTACATAGATAAAATATAGATGTACAAAAGAGTTATAGTGTAGGGCAAAAGTAGTAAATATAAATTCAGAGACAGCCCTAAGTAAAAAGAAAAATATTGGGAATAAATAATTAAACTGTGGGGTTTTTTCGTCTTTTAAGTCTTTACAAGTAAAACTTGAAATTAACTAAAAATTTGTCATACACAGAAAAATGTAATTTTAAGAAAATTTTTACTAATCTGAAATTTTAAATGCTTTTAATTATTTTTATAATTGAATAATAACAATTAAATTCGGAAAAATTTATATTAAATTATTTTATTAATTGAAATTCAACCTATTAAATGAATTGTATATTCAATTATTCAAATCATCACTTATTATTCCTTTATGTTTGATTAATTCATAAATTAATACAATTAGAAAAATAATTAGAAGCCCATAAATAGTTTTAAGTATTTTTAGTACACAAATACATATTAAAAATTTTGAGCACTTGAATAATTGATACAATTAAAAAAGTTATTGAAATAATTTTTATTTTTGATAAATTGTTTTATTGACCATATTTTTTTCTGTACATAATAGAAGTCTATTGAAAATTCCGTAAACCAATTAATAAAATATTTAAATTATTCAGAATTGTCTCGTTTATTTTTAAAAATATAAAATATTTTCTATTTAAAAACATTTTCTTTATTTTGTTACCCACTGTTTTCAATGACCATGTCTGTTCGCTGGGTTGCGTTGGTAATCATACCTAATACTACAAATTACTTGTGCATAAAAGTTAAGACCTAAAGGCTGATTATTTAAAACTCAATCTGTGTGCTATTTTTAATGAAAAAAAGTTTCACATTTTATTTAAAGAGAACGAGACATTCAAACCGTAACAACTCTGAAACCGATAGATATTAGTGACAAGAAAATTTCTGCTAATAAATTGTAGTTTAATTAATAATATCGTTAACGAAAATTGAAGGGGATTTACTGATAATTAAATTTAAAATAAATTAGATTTGAAAATAAATTATTACACAGAAAAAAACATGGTCTATTAAATAATTAATCAAAGATAAAATCTATTTCAATTAATTCTTTAATTGTTTTAATAATTAAAGTGATCAAAATTTAAAATTTTTAATATTTCTTTATTAAAAATAAAACTAATTATTGACATTCAATTATTTTCCTGGTTGTATCAATTAAAAAAATTAAACAAATATAAATAAAAATAAGTGACAATTTGTATAATTGAATATAAATTGTTTTAGTAGGTTGAATTTCAATTAACAAAATAATTTAATATTTAATATTCGTAATTGAAAATGGATTTTATATTTTTTATGTTAAATTTTAATTTTATTTATTAAAATACTAAGAATATTTAAAATCTTTTTAAAATTCTGATTAATAAATTAATTAATATTTTTACGGAACTTTTTTTCTGTGTTCACAGAAGAAATATTAAACGATTTGTCAAAGATAAAAACTGTTCCAATCACTTTTTTAATAGTATTAATTATTAAGTTATCTAATTCTGAAATTTCAAATATGTATTAAAAAAAAAAAAAAAAAAAATAATTCATTGGCTTTCAATTATTTTTCTTAATCAAATATAAATAAAAAGTGATATTTTGAATAATGGAATATAAAATTTTTTTAATAGGTTGAATTTCAATTAATAAAATAATTGAATATGTGTCATTCGTAATTGAAATTGGATTTTAGACTTTGTATGTAAAATTTGGATTTAATTAGTTAGAATCTTGAGTAAATTATTTAATTATAAATCATTTTAAATTTTTGATTAATACTTTAAATTATTATTTTTTTTCGATTATATTTTTTTAGGAGGATCATAGAAAAGTGGCATTGCCAAACAAAATAAAATATAAGGCCGAATTCAAAATATTTTTTATTGGAGATCAGTCATCTTTAGTGTCATTCTTAAAAGAATTTTAAAAAAATTGATAACAAGAGTGAGAAAAATATATATTGCGTGAAATATTGCACTCTAAGAACCTAGATCTCGAAGAAAGATAAGATAGGATCCAGAAGCAATACCCGGACGATCATTTATCGGTTTTATCAAGTTTATGAACCTGGATTGACACACATTGGTGACTTAAAAGAAAAGAAATTGGCCTGTGACTTCAGAACTCTAAAATCCACATAAAATGTCTATTCTCTTTGAATGAGTCAAGTGAATATAGTAGATACATGAAAAAAGGGCTTTAGGAAAAGTGATGATTTATTTGGCTACTCAAATATAACATTCGACTGATTCTAAAATCCGCAAGCTTGGATATTATAACCGACGAGAAAAGAGTACACTAGGGTTCATCAAATCGACTTTCGAATAATCGAATTTTTGATTTTAAAAGTGTCGATAAATCGACTTTCTTGATGCCAAAAGTCGAACAAAGTCGGAAAAAACCGAAAATATTCGCTAATAGTCGGAAAAAGTCGAAAATAGTAGGAAAAAGTTAAAAAAAAAAAAAAAAAAATATATTCTATTTATAAGGAATAGTTTCTTAGCAGCTTTATATATTTATACATAATGAACCATTCGTATAGTAAATAGATATTTTTGTGTGTGATCAGCATTTTTATTTGATAGATTTGTATGTTAATCCTAATATATATTATAAAAATGAAGTGTAAGTTTGTTTGTTTGTTTATGCGTCAATCACGTCTAAACTACTAAACCGATTATTACGAAATTTGACACACAGTACCAGTGGCGTTGGTCGTTATAGGCTATATAAGAACTGGTTTGGATTCCACGCCCACTTATTTAAAACTCTTAAACGGTAGTAAATATTTGATATCGCCTAATAAAGGGTAGTGAAGCGCACCGGATTAAGCTCATTAATAAATATATTTGATTGCGTTGTATTCATTTTATATTTTTTAAGTTTTTATAAGACAAATTACAAAAATCTAAAATTATCAAAAAGTTGAAAATAGTCGAAAAAGTCCAAAAAGTCGAAAATAGTCAGAAAAAGTAAAAAATATTCGGAAAAAGTCGAAAAGTCGACTATTCCAATATTAAAAAAAAAAAGTCGAAAACTCGAAAAGTCGACTTTTTGTTCAAACTATAAAACCCTAGAGTCCACGACATTTAACATTTCATTTCATTTCTGATTATTTAGTCGTCTCTTTTATGCCAAATTATCCCATTCACTTTAAAAATAATTTTGTATAATTTTGCAAAATTTGTTCATCCTAAATTTTCTCATTTCATTTCTCGTAGATGTACTAATTTGCCCTCAAAATATTAAGTTGTATTTCACCATCCTTGTCAGTTTTCATTACAAAAATATTTTAATATAACAAATAAAGGTGGCGTATGATTGATATTAATTATATGATATTTTCTTAAAATTGATAAAACTCGGAAAGAAATGGAATTAGACTTTCAAAATATGGTTTGAAATTTTAAAAAATATAAAGCCAGCTGGCACAATTAAGTGGCAAATTAGAGCAACTTAATTACAAAAGCTAGTTCTAGTATTTAATAGGGTGATCGACTCGGTTTTCCAACCGGTTTTTAAACCGGTTTTTTCAGTCAATGTTCTGTCGGTTTTTTCAAAATATTCAATTTTCGAATGTCGAATAGACCGGTTTTTTTCAACACAAAAAACCGGTTTTAAAAATACCTTTTTATTTCAAAAACCATTCACTAAATATTGATATTTGAATCGAAATTTATGATTATTTTTTTAATATTCATAAAGTATGATTTTTAATGGCTTAAAAATATAGTTTAATATTAAATAAATAAGTAATAATTATCCTTAATGTAATATTTTTGCACCTAATTTAAATGTTTTAGTTTTTTTTATTCAGCGAAGAAATAGTTTTTCAAAGATTTTGTTTTAAGAGAGTTTCACCTGCAGAATCCTTTCAATAAAATTTATTCTTGCTTTTTTCATATTAACACATGAAATGTTTATGAAAGTAAATGTGTTTATGCTAAGTAAATGTTAATATCATTTTTGATGATTATTTTCTTACAATTTTTATACCCTACATGCCTATTATGCCTTTGTACTGACGTTTGTAACACCCAAAAATATTGGTCTAAGACCCACTTTCATTTGTACCAATCGGCCTTAAGTCGATTTAACGATATTCGTCTGTCCATTCATGTAAAACTTATAATCAAAATACAGGTCGCAATTTTGGTTTCTTATAGTCCAAGAACGAAGCGTGTTGAAATTGGTTATGATAGGTCCATTATTTCCTCTAGCCCCCATACAAATAACCTACCAGAAAAGGGGTTTAACGATCATAAATCCCTTAAATGTAGCAGTAATTTTTGCACATCTAAGTTCCATATACGTTTAAACCTGTATGCCGAATTTTATGAAGATCGGTCCATAATTGACCATAGTACTAGTCCACAATTCCACAGGTCTAGAAAAAAAAAAGACCCCTCCCCGAATTTTGATGCACACAATGGTGTAGGTTATTGTCGGCCTTGACCGACCATATCTTTTTTTCTCGTTAATAGTTATTGAAATATACCAAAAATAAAAAAGATTTATTGATTTTTCTTTAAGAAATGTATTTTTTTGATAGAAATATTAACTTCTGAAAAAAAACCGGTTAACCGGTTTTTTCTGAATTTAAAAAAGTGCAGCCGGTTTTTTCAAAATACCAACTATTCGAACTATTCGAAAACCGGTTTCTCCAAAAAGTCGAATAATCGATCACCCTAGTATTTAAACTATTCTTTAGAAGCAATTAAGGTGAAATTTTATACAAAAAGTTAAGCAAAATTTATTTTTTTGTCGCTAATACAGATGAATTATTTTTTTTTTTTTTTTTTTATAAAATTTAATATTGAAATTTTGTGTGCCGCAATCAAAACCCTCTTACTGCTTAATTGATTTAAGCATTAAATCCCTTAAAAGTACTACATATGTACTCTCACATATCTCGAGTACATAAAACACTTCTTTCAGATGCCAGCTTATAATGGACTTAATCTAATTTATCTATCACTGCATAAAAATAAGCTCTACAAACAGATGTTGAAGTTTATTTTTATATTCAGCTTTTAAACAAAAAAAAAAAATAATCAAAACAAAATAAGTATAAACAAATAAAAATCCAGCAAAAAATAAAAATAAAGCGTGTTGTTTGAAATATACCATATCTACGTTTCGTCATGTCTGACATTCAAAATAGCACAAATGAAATGGCCATTGAGCCCAAATAAAAACCAAAAAAAAAAAAAAATCACTCTTACAGTCAGCCACCCAGCCAAATAATAACTCAACCATCCATTCATTCATACATCTAGGCAGCTAGCCAGTCATCCAACCAACCAACCATCCGTCCATCAGTCAGTAGTAATTCATTTATTTAAATTTTATTTGATTTACATTGGCTGCTGCTGCTTCTACTAAAGCTACTGCTAGTTGATTCTTTTAAGATCTTTTCAAGTTAAACAAAAAAAAAAAGCAAACAAATATTGGGTTTTTGTTATGTTACCAAAATAGTAATACAAGTAGTACAATTTTATACACTTTCGTACTACACACAATTCATAACAAACAAACAAAAAACAAATTCTATAAACAGAAAATAGAATGAAAAAATAAATCCATGAAATGATATATACAACAGCTTTAACTACTTCCACTCCATAGAAACTTTTATTAAAGGCGGAGGAGTAGGTAGGCGTCCTCTACGTTTTACATTACCAACAAACAACATGTATTAAATCACTTGTGTTATGTTCTACTAGACTCGCGTAAAAAACACACTCCAAAATAGCAGCCAAGAAAAAACAAACAAATTTTGCACCCACACTTTTTTCAGCTGCGTAAAATAAATATTTTTTTTGCAATTGTTGTTTGGATGGTGTTTTTTAAGAGACTTGTACGGCTAAGTGGCGGAGTATTAACAGACATTGATGGGTTGTAGAAGGTGGTAGCTGAGGTGAGGCTACTACAGTTTGATAAGAATTTAAAAGTACCTTTCTATTAAAAAAAAAAAAAAGGATTGGAAAAGGGATACATACTTTAAAATGTATATAAATTGCTTAAATACCAGATAACTACTCGTTCATCAAATTTCAATGTATCAAATTTTTGGACATTACTTGTAAAAAAGCTTAAATGATTATACAGACATTGAAATCAGTACTTTAAATTTCTTCTAAAAATAATTAAGATTAAATTTGGATAGTGAAACTATCGATCATCTTGCTGCATTATTGCTGCACTTAACAATTCCCAACTTAAAAAAAAAAGAATTGAAGAAAATATATTTCGTGCTTAATGGTAATTTTAATAAGTGATTAACCCTGAAAGGCTAAAATTATTTTTATATTATTTATTTTTTTTTTAATAATTCTATAACTTATGAACCCTTGCAATTATCTAAATAATGGTCAGAGTTGATGTATTTTCGAGTTGATTTGGTGTAATACAGGCTCCTAGCGGGTAACGTGGGTAAAGGGTGGACTTAAAAAGTTGGTCACCTCGGGTATGTATTTTTTTTTAATTCGCCAAAAATTCGTTTATGACTTGAATGTAAAAAAAATTACATGTATGAGTCGGTGTAAATCTCTACAAAAAACATGTTTACATGATTAGGTTATCTCTTTTAGTTTAAGAGATATTTGGGTCGAAGCAAATTTCACCCTAATTTTTGACCTCGTTTTTTAAAGTTTTTAAATTTGGGGTATTTAATTTGGGCCCTAAAACTTCTCTAAAATAAATAAATAAATATATCTATCTATCCAATAAAAAGTTGGATATATTAATCTGAAGTTGAAAGTCTAAAATCGAAATTAATGCGCTTGAAGTCAAATTAATTCAAGTTATCGTAATAGGCTCTCATTTCCATTATACACTACTCGTAAAAGGAACTGCATTTAAAAGTAAAGGTAGTAGTTTGATTTTAGTAAATAATATATGTTATGTTAGAAGGATATCCAGTTTCCATATTTACATCATTAAACCAACGATTGCTGGCAATAGTAGCTTTAAATGGCCAAATGTGTTCATTCAGATAATATCAAATATCTACTGTTAAATAACTTGTATCAATTGCTACTGGCATGATCGTTTCAATATTGTTTCTTTAAGATAATTTTTAAGAATCTTCATATTAGAACTAAATATTAATATTATTTCACTGCCATTATCAAAACTATTCCAAAATTCTAAGAAAGTATGGAGAAAATAGTGGTTTTAATATTATTATTAATAGTGGTTTTAATATCCTTTGTAGTTAAAATTACCTTAAATTTATATGTATTGGTAGTAATTAGTAGTAATACTACCAAATTATAGTTTTCAGCATTTTTCAATAATTATTTTTATTAAAATTTAAAAAAATCCGGTGATTTTTTAGGAGTTGCATTTATTTTGTTCCTCTCAATTTACGACTTTTTTAAAATAGATTTGATTAACTGTTCGTATGCGTAACATTTTTTATGCGTTGCATTTTTTTATGCTCGCAACTGTAAATGCATGTAAAACAAAATCGAAGGTGATCAGAGAACGATTTCCACCAAGCCCTAACCAAACTTTTTCAATTTCGATAAAGTTTTTTAATTCGTTTTCTTAGATCAACAAAAAAATATATATTGACAATATACCCCCATTTATGGTTAAACAAACAAAAAATATTTAATGAGCCACGCCTTCTACAAAGGCAGGGTAAGCATTTTAAAGAAGAAAGTCTATTTTTTAAACAAGTTTTTCCCGGACTGGGTATTTTGTTACAAACAAGTGAGAGTTTTTTAATTCCCTAATTTTACAAACAACAAAATCTATAGGCCGCACAGTATCTTCACATAAGCTGTAAACTAACCCAAAGGATATTTAAGGCTGCATTATACTGCCGTAAATGAAGCGAATTAGCTGACACATTTTGCTTATGAGAGTAATTTGCCGTCCACACGAGCCTTTTTCATGCTCGCACATTGAACAAAATGTTGTGCGCACATGCATTTGGATAGTGTGGACCCAAGTTGTTCATGTTTTGTTCTTGTTCGCACAATTGTTCGAGCAACCATGTCTGCCATCAAACGTCATTTTGTATGCGGAAGAAGAGGCGCTGCATATAAAAGTATCGAAGCGACACTGACGGCAAACAAAAAATTATGATTTGTTCGACAAATGTTCTGCCCACTGAAAACAAAAGGAAAAAAATTGTGTGTTGCTCTTCCGACCTTTTGTTCTTGTGCGAACAAGAAAAAGGCTAGTATAGACGGTACGTAATGTGTGTAAGCATAAATCCCAAATTACAATAGCGCGTAGTCAGCAGCAGTGTGTGCTGCCATAATCAGCTGATTATTTAGAATGCACTGTTTGTTATGGTGTTGATTACATTCAGTCCGCAGCAGTTTGCAGTGCTGTTTCATTTTGCCCTGTTTCTAAATTCACTGCGCTGCATTCAGATTGAGAGCGAGACAAAGAGAGTGAGCAAATAAATGAGATAAATGGTTGTAAATTGTGGCTGCCTACGCTGAATTGTAATTATAACGGCAGCAACATGTTGTGCTGACAGTGATCAGCTGATAATTTTTGCTGATACTGTTGCTGACTACGCGCTATTGTAATTTGGGCTTAAATGTAACCATTGTGAAAATAGAAAGTGGATGCACATCTACAAAAACAACAATTGTTTGTATTTTGTTAGTGTAAAACTACTGCATATAATGTAGGGATGTCAATTTCTTTGCACAATTGTGCTGGCTGAGTTTACACGTATTCTTACGCTCTTTCATTTAATAGTTGCTGAGAGTGTAAAGAGTACAAAATGCACTGGAGAAAATTATGGGAATTGTTTGGTAATAAATTTCTTTAATAATAATGTTTTAAGATAAAGTTGAAGAAACGATAATTATATTGTTTTACTTCAACATTAATAAATTTCAGTGTAAGGAATGCGAAAGTGCATAAAAATATGTTATGTGTAACAATAAAGAGCCATGTATACCTGAGTTATTATGTTTGTTAAATCCAGCTTTTCTTTAAGTGCATTATTTTCACTCTCACAAACACAACCACATTTTTAATCATTGACATCCCTAATATAATGTCAAAATGCTATGAACAGAAAATGAAGGAGAAGAAGAGCAAAAAAAAGCGAACAAACTTTGCATACGGTTACAAAAACAATTTGACAGTTTCGTGAATTATGTCTATGAAAAAATTGTAAAAGATCTGTTCGTATGAGTCCACTTTCTAATTACACTATGATAGTAACGTGACAGCTTGAAGAACAGGGTTGAAGTTTTTTATTTCAAACACTAAATATGCGTAAAAATCGCTGTAAAAGGTTTATTAATTGGACAATTTGTTTTCCAATTATTTTACCAATAAATTTGTTAAAATAATTTTAGTTAAGCGAAAATTTTAAGTAATAATTTAAAATTAAAAATTTTAGTTATAAAAGAACTAATTTTGTATCGCTAAAATAAAAACCGATATTGACAGAACATAATGTTCTCAACTATTACTTAATGAAAGAGCTGTCAATAACCAGCATAATCAGATTTGTTTACCCGACTCTAAAGGATTTAAAAAATATATATTCATTGATATTTGTGAAATAAACGAAGTTTACTAACCTCGATTAAACGTTCGAAAGATAAATGCGTTGTATTTGTGAAATTCTTGGATTTACAAAACTTGTTCAATTTGTTACAAACCATTTAACAAATTAAATACTATTAATAATACTATTTTTTCGAATATTCCCATATGCTAATGTCACTGAAAAATCACATATACTTTAAATCTTTACACATTTTATTTTACTCTTATGTGTTAACATTTGTAACCTTTACATCTATAATATGGCCAAAGGCTGTTTATATGACTGACTGCCTGACAGGCTAATAATATCAATATTCTTTTGCTATATTCCAACAACTGTTAGTAAAAAAAAAAGTTTAATTTAATTTCTTATACCAGAACACACAAAAATTTGCGTAGTCCGTTGCCTTGTCACATAGACACACTCAAACAAAAATTTTAAAGGCGCAACGGAAATAATTTTAAATTAACAATTAATATTTTTGTTTTTTTTTTTTAACTCGTTAATATTATTACTAGCAATTAATTAAGTTTTTTATTGCACTTAGACAGACTTTTAATAATATGTTTATTTAACAAATATTTGTCTCAGTTTACAATGTGGAGGTGTAGAAGAATTAAAATTGGATATAAAATAAAATTTTATTACTTGAAAAAAAAAATACCCAATAATAAATAAGTAAAAATATTTACTACAAAATTCTTGGGTATTAATTTCATTACATTTAAGAGTTTTTAATAAAACTCTGTTCACCCAGAAAAAATCAGTATCAATAGTGAATTTGCCTTGTATGTGATGAAATTTAACACTGCTTGTTAAAATTGATGCCAATTGAAATTTTCTATATTTAATATTTATAAACGAACCGTATTAAAAAACCGATACCGTAAATTGTCAATGTGACCACTACCGTGGTTGATTTTGAAACGAATATTTTCCCTTTGCGTAACAATATTTTTTATTAATTAAAATCTTACAATTTCTCCCCTAAGTTACATTTTAATAAACTTAATAAATTATTTCTAAAACTATGTCTATTTTACTCTATAAATAAAATATATTAATTTATTTTTGCCCAAAAAAAACCTTAATAAAATTCCCATAAATTCCCAAAAGTAATACTTTAATAAACTAAATAAAAATAAATTATCAAAAATATCTATTCCTCCTCCCTTCATGTGGTCATGTGAGAAAAAGTGTTTTAAACTTTGCCAAAATAAAATACATATAGAAATATTTGCTGTTGTTGTTTTTGTTTTACATGCAACATTAAACGCATAAATTTTACATGTAAAAATCCCATTTAATTCCATACATGCAACTTCAATTGGCAATTAACTACCCAGTCAAAATATGTATGTATGAACGAACGAACGGGTACAATGCCGGTGATATGCATATGTATATGGTGTAATCACCTTTTATGTTCCCACAGGACATCCCTTGGAAAACAAAAAAAAAAAAAAATTGTATGTACTTGTAATAACAATAATGAAATTTCAATGTTCAGATGATTCCTTTGAAATTGCAGGGTGAAAAAGAGACAAAAAAATCTCTTAGTACAACTATCTCTTTCTTTGATATCAGTAATAGGGTTCAGTAGTAAAACTTCATAGGCAGACATACTTTAACATTGAAATGAATTGAATTTCAGTTTATAAATGTTCATCTTTCTCCCTTCCTGTATCCTTGTGGTATTTGCAATATAACAATAAATAATCAAGTGATAAATGATTGTATTATAATGACATTTTTGGCATGTATTGCATATAAATAATGTTACAGTGTAGGCCATAATTAAATAAACAATATTTGATAAAAATTTTCTTTTGTTTTAGGTCGTAGAACTTTAATTGTTTCTACGTAAGATTAGCAGTTAAACATTTTCATACATTTAATATAAATTTAAGTCCATTTTCTTTCGCTGATATATTTATAATGTTACAGTGTAGGACATAATTATACAATCACTATTTGAAAATAAGTTCTTTTTGAGTTGCAGAAGCTTAATTTGTATTTTATCTACTTAAGATTAACAGTAAGGCAAAACTAACAATCAGAGAAAACAAAAATATGCCCTAAAAAGTGTTTTGTGCGCATTAAATATGCTTTTACAATGGGAAAATATGCTCTTAAAATATTATTTTTGCGGTTAAATTTAAAATAAAATAACTTGATTTTTATTAGAAATTACTTAAAATATATTTCGACACTTTCTAAACCGATTGGTATATATTAAGTTGGATTTTAAACCAAAATTGTGTGTGTTGCAAAAATCTGGGAAGTTATTGCGTATTTCGATTCGAAAATAAATTAATTAGAAGTTGTATTTAAAACACGCTTATTTTCGAAAACATTTATTTTCGAATCGAATTACATAATAGCCTCCATCTCAAACGCATAATATCCCAGGTGATATGTCCATGCTTCACGGACTCTTTTAGAAATTTTTGTTTATTCGCAGACCCCCTGGCATATTTTTATTTTCAGAATAGTAAAAATGAAAAACAATAAAAACCAGGGACCGTAACGGTTATAAGTGATATCAAAAAAAGTTCTTTTATAGCAGTTATTTTCTAAAAAAGAAAAAATCCATCTAAACAGTTATTTTTCAGCGTAAAAATAAGCGTGGAAAGAGTATTGAGTGACCTGCGTTCAAATCTTTCCAACAATTTATCTTTGTAACAAATTATATTCGTTAAATTAAACAAATAAATTACTACAATCATTATATCAGATATACTCCTCAAGAGTTTTGAAATCATTTTTTAAGATCACCATAGGTTCTGAAAGAGATCTGTAATACGAATCTATTGGTATATGACAGTATGTGTTTCCGTTAACATGGAGTTTTTGAGTTTAAATTTTCTGGATAACTGTTATTTAAGGTCCCTGGTAAAAACTCATAAAGTATTTATTTTAAATAAAATTTCGTTACCGGAATTACAAAAAAAAAAAACAAATGTCTGTTTTTACTAACTTTATAAATTGAGAAACATTTTTGACAATCAAATTTTACTTTATCTTCCACATTCAAACGTGATCTAAATTTGGATTTTTTCGCAAAAGTTTTAACGGTTCATTCACAAACAAAGTTTAAACTTTGTAATATTTTAACCAAAAATATTCAACCAACATAGATTCAAAGCATGATAGAATTACTAAAGGTAAAATCACTAGAAAGTTTGTTCTCATTTTTATTTACCCTGAAAAGTCAATCACATAAATCAAAAGAAAATGTAAAAAAAATTTAAAATAAAACTTCAAATTAAAATACAAAAAAAAAAATATTTTACAACAATTTTCTTTAAAAAAATGTATGCCACTAAATTTTATTCTAACAAATATTCGCAAATATATGAATTGTTAATGTCCAGTTGGACAAATGTACGTATTAAAAGGTTACACTGCATTCCAAGGACAGAATTCGGCATTTCAGGAAACAATTTGAATCATATACTTATGTGTGTAAACAAAACATTTTATATTTTTTTCATTCTTGATTTTTGTTTTTTGCTTTTCATTTTTCAGTTTTTTGACTTAACAAGAAATAAAATTGACGACTCTCTCTAGTGATTCTACCTTCTATTATTATATTATGGATTCAAAGTAAGTTTTGGCACACTAATTAATTTTTAGTTCTATTGTAACCAAATTGTAATTCTGTGTGTCAAAAAAAAAAATCACCTCGTAGTCGTTGAGGTGATTCTGTGTGCAAAAATGTGGCACCAAATAGTCGCTTAGGTGGCTTAGGTGGCAATAGAAAATTATCGGAAAATTCATCGCTAAGCGACTCCAAGTGTGTTATATTTTTTATATGTTCTTTATGAACATCAGATGAATCCAAATTATCATTCATCAGTGGAAATAAATATTTTGGTAGAGGGAATTAAAAACGTATTTTTTTAGCTTTTGCACATAAAAGCACTTTTTGAATTAAATTCAATTAATTTATTTATTTGTCTGCCTTGTAATCTAATGTTTATACTGTGTAACGCCTAAAACATTTTTGAGATATAAGCAAAGTACTCTGAAAATTTTTATAAAGATCTACATATTTGTATAAAAGGAAAATGTCAACTGTCTTTAATTCGTATAATCTCTTCTCCAGTTTGCCCTTCGAAATTAAACGGACATCGTTATAAAATATTAATTTCTTATGAAAATGTACACATTTTCGGTCCCTCTCGCGGACACCCTGGGAACACTTGGTGTAGGGTATACAAAATTCAATATATATATATATGGAAAACTAATATGGAAAATATGGACACTTCTAAAATTAACATATTTTATATCATAATTTTGACTTTAACCCCTAACATAATAAATCTCTCAAATCCGCAACTGATTTCCAAGGATCTGCATTTGTTTTGCCATATGTAGAAGATCATAAGATAACATGGTGGAAATGGTCTTCTAGTCATTCAAGTGTCCTCAATGAACAGTCTATCTACACTTTTTAATAAAGATTTTTTATATTGCAGGAAACATTATATTAGCAACTTTTGACATTAGATCCTTTTGGTTTGATCAAAATTTCAGCCTACTACACCGATTACACAACCAAAATTATACTTCAAAAAAAAAAAAAAATATATAAAATCTTACTTTGTCATACATTTATCAAGACTACAACTCTAAAGTAAAAATTTTAAAAATATCTTGTACTTTTTTCTAGAGCCTTTTAATAACGAGCTATCATATTTGTATCCCACTATATCTTCAAACATATAAAGAATGCTACATGCTGCAAACTCCTGATAATAGTCTACAATCTCCGGTAGTTTTATGTTAGATTTTAGAAAATCTTTTAAATTACCAACACTAACAAATAAACACGTATAAGTCTTGGTCTAACAAAACTCTATTTACTGATTGTCTAGTATTATTCGGTTTTATTTTTTTCTTATTTCATAACAAACATTTCATTTACGGTTTTTATTAGTTTTTCTCACTCATATCGTAAAGGGGAAGTAAAAAGTGTTTGTCATTTACTTCCGGCCTAAGTGTGAGTGAGTGTATGTTTGAAAACTCACATACAATATTTTTCTAATTCAACAACAAATATTAGTTATCATTAGGCGGTCTTTGTGTTTGCCGCATGTGTGTGAATGCATTTTGTCATTCAATACTCTTTTTTTTCCAAAACAACTGACCACTTTAGATAAATTTCCTAAGGGGGGAAATTGAAATTTCATTATTGATTATTCAATTTATCTGTGTGATAGAGACAACTTTCTTTTGACAATATTTTCATAAAATATAAAAAGTATTCCGAAAAAAAAAAATATCAATCATTAGAGTTCAATTGTTATGTATAAACTAATATTGAGAATTTATAAAACAAAATCAAAGTTCTATATATGAGAAATAGACAAAATCCAACAAACAATTAACTATAGAATATATTTAAGTCAATTGCAACACAAATTTTTAATGTCACAATCATTTTTGTTTTTTTTTTTTTTTTTTTCTTCAAAAATATGTTAGTTTCAAATAAAATTTATTCATACATTTATCCAAACTAAATTCAATATTTTCTAATCAATATTTTTTGTAATATTTTATTACTAATTCCCATTATACTTTGGCACCTTATGCCATCGCAATTTGTTATACAAATTTAACAATAAATTTTCCACAATTCCCCAAGTCATAATCTATAACAGACGATTTAACTTTTTTATACTATTCAATTTATTTAGTGAATCCAGCGACACAGAGACGAGTTTAGAGAAAAAACAAAATCAAAATCTAATAACTGAATGATAAATAAAAAACGTATTAGAAATAAAATCAAACGTTTTGTGCCAAAGGCATTCTTAGAATTCTACTGCATGCCATAAATTAAAATTTTACTTGTACAACAATATAAACTGCCACAAACAAAATGTTGCACCCGTGTTGTGAACATAAGATGTAGTAAAAACAAATAAAATATAATTTAGTCAAATGTTACATGAAATTTACACTACATTTAAACGTAAATTCTATCCCTGTAGTTTGCAGAATTTGCCAGGAAAGTTTTAAATGCCGACTTCTGCACTACAAGTCCCTATAGTTTAGCCTATATACTATACTATAGTTAAGACTATAGTCTAGTCTATAGACTATGCTATAGTTAAGACTATAGTCTAGTCTTTAGACTATGCTATAGTTAAGACTATAGTCTAGTCTTTAGACTATGCTATAGTTAAGACTATAGTCTAGTCTATAGACTATGCTATAGTTAAGACTATAGTCTAGTCTATAGACTATGCTATAGTTAAGACTATAGTCTAGTCTATAGACTATGCTATAGTTAAGACTATAGTCTAGTCTATAGACTATGCTATAGTTAAAACTACAGTCTAGCCAATAGACTATACTATAGTTAAAACTATAGTCTAATCTACAGACTATGTTATAGTTAATACTATAATCAATTAACTATAGCATAGTCTAGTCTATAGATTATGCTATAGTTAAGACTGTAGTCTAGTCTATAGACTATGCTATAGTTAAGACTGTTGTCTAGTCTATAGACTATGCTATTGTTAAGACTATAGTCTAGTCTATAGACTATAGTTAAGACTATCGTCTAGCCTATAGACTATACTATAGTTAAGAGACTATAGTCTAGTCTATAGACTATGCTATAGTTATAACTACAGTCTAGCCTATAGGCTATGCTATAGTTAACACTATAGTCTAGCCTATAGACTATACTATAGTTAAGTCTATAGACATACTGTATATATAAGACTATACAAAATTTTTAGACTATAGACTATACTATAGTTAAGACTATTGTCTAGACTATAGATTATAATATAGATACGACTACAGACTAACCTTTAAACTATACTATAGTCTATCCTATAAACTATACTATAGTTAAGACACTATAGTCTAGCCTATAGACTATACTATAGTTAAGAGACTGTCGTCTGGTTTATAGACTATACTATAGTTTATAGAGTGGTCTATAAATTATACTATAGATAGTTAAGACTATAGTCTAACCTATAGACTATACTATAGTTAAGACTATAGTCTAGTCTATAGACTATTTTATAGTTGAGTCCATTGTCAAGTCTACAGAAAATACTCTAGTCTATAGTTAAGACTATAGTCTGGTCTATAGACTATACTATAGTTACGACTATAGTCTAGTCCATAGACTATGATATAATTAAAACTGTAATCTAGTCTATAGACTATGCTATAGTTTAGACTGTAGTCTAGTCTATAGACTATGCTATTGTTAAGACTATAGTTTAGTATACAGAATATGCTATAATTAAGACTATAGTCTAGCCTATAGACTATACTGTAGTTAAGACTATAGTCTAGCCTATAGGATATACTATAGTTAAGTCCATATTCTAGCCTATAGACTATACTAGAGTTAAGACTATAATCTAGCCTATAGACTATACTATAATTAAGACGATAGTCTAGACTATTGACTATACTAGACTATACTATAGTTAAGACTATAGTCTATAGAATAAGCTGTAGTTAAGACTATAGTCTAGCCTATATATAGTTAAGACTATAGTCTATGTTATAGTTAAGACTACATTATAAGTATTTTGTAATTTAGCTGGCAAATTTTGAAACTGCAGGGTTACTTTATTCAGTAGCACTTATAGTTTAGCAATAAAATTAACTTGCAAGTAATTCAGCAACATACAGATTCTAATCTTTAAATGGTTTTTATTATTTTTATATTGATTTATATTTCAAAGTTGTTTAATAAATGAATATCAAATGCATTTATTGTCTTGTTTTAAATTGAATTAAATTTTCTAAAACTAAACTAATTTATTTAAAACAATTTAATGTTGTACGTCTCTCATGGCCTCCATAGTATATAGTTTTTAAACACACTTTAGAATAATTAATGTTGCATGAAAATAAAAACCAATAAAACAAATTTTAAAACAAATTGTTGAAATTAATAAAATTTAAAAAAGTAATAACTTTAGATTACATTTTACAGTAGTAGTCGTTTGTATTTATATTTGTATTTTCAGTTTTATAAATATTCATAAGAATTTTATTAAATTTTCCTATAAACACAAGTTTAAATGCTTCAATTACTGCGAATAAAAAATTATATTATTATTTTGTTTCCACTTGAGGTATTCTTTTTTGTTTGTATTTTGTTCTTAGGAAAACCACTGAGGGAAATAAATTTCGATTAACACTTAAATTTTTCTTAAGAATTTTAAAGGCTTTTATAAATTTGTTTGTGTCATGGGGATGGTTTGTTGAAGGAAATATTTGGTGATTATTTAGTTTTTAATATCCGCTTAAAATGTGTAAAATTAATGCATTTCAGTTATTTTTTAATTTATTGATCATAGTTGGGGGGAGAAAAGTTCAGTGGGATAATATAAGGTAGCTTTTTTAATTTATATTAAAAAATATATAATTTTTCATATGATTCTAAAATTTAATATGTCCATATTCCACTGCTTCTTAAGGTGTTTTACAAAAATAACTATTGCCTCAATTAATTCTTTTTGTATTAAATAGTTTTCCTTAAAATTTTTAATATTTTAATATTAAATTTAATATTTTTTTGAAAATAAATTGCATTTTTCAAAACATTTCCTTTTGTTGAAATATATCTGTTTATTTAGTGTGTCCAGCCTTTATTTTTTGTTTGTTTATTTATTTATCTGGATTTAAAACCAGCAGCGACCACAAGACCAACAGAAAAAAAAAATACAAAATGTACTGTCCTGCATAATTAAAAAAAAAAAAAAAACTGAATGAATCTACACATTTTTGTACATTTTTAAACAAATAAAATAATAAACAATGTATGCATATAATCATATATAAGGTTACTTGCATATTTACACAACATTTTTGTTTATATCTGCTAAGTTCAGACTACGCAAATATTTGACACGTAATATTTCATGATGTTTGCATCCAAATACAGAGTTGATTTTTTCTTCGCTTCAAGCTCATTATTTGAGGTTTTTTGTTTGATGAAACAGCTATCAAATATCGTATAATAAGTAAATGGGAAAACATATTTCAATCCTGTTCAGATTGGATGCAATTTATTTACTCTAAATTATTTGATTAAACACACAACTACCATAAATTATTATTTGACATCAATTATTAAATAAATTTATAGGAAAATCTTATTTTTTATTATTATTTTTTTTTTTTTTTATCAATTTTCAAAGAGAATTTCGTAATATGTGGATGTCAAGGAATTTTTTGTAGCTTTTTAATTTAATATAAGGGGAAAATTTATAATAAACAATGTATGCTAGGAAATACAAATATTTAAAAAATTTTTAAAGTAAAATATTTAGATAATAAAGAAAATATGCTCACTATTATCAATCGATTAGTTTAAAATAAACGTTAATAAAAATTGCCTTAAATAATATATATTTTATTTTTTTAGAAGAAGAATATATAAATACGAGCTGTAAACCCGATACTTCGTTAGCGGAAACTTTTTATAAAAACCACAAGATAATAAGCAATTACGATGAGAATTAAAAACAACATTATTAGATGTATTCTTTGAAGTACAAATTTAAGTTCTTTCTAACTGTAATTTTACTAAACAGAAATATAAATACAATTAACTTAATACTAATACATACATAGCATACATTAGAATACATACAATTTGCAAATCATTTATTCACATTCGGATACATTTAAATTTAAGTGTTATATATAAAAAATATAATTTATAATATTATTATAACAAATTTATACAATAAACAAAAATGATATAAAGGGATAATTATTCTGAGCTAAATCAGAATATTATAAACATAGTCGTTAGGTAGGTCTAAAACGTGGTATCTTTCGGTACAAACAATTAAAATTTCTATATTACCACTCCATTGTTTTGTTGCTGTAATGAGAAGAAGCGAGAACAGGCCAGTAAAAAGTGGATACACTGTATTTTCTTAGAAAAGGGAGAAGTCTTTCCCAAAGACACTCATTCACGTTTAGTTCTGTGCTAACGGAACAATTTTTTATGAATGAAGTCCTTTATTCCTGCATATGCACATGGCTTCCCAAATCAAACACTTTCTTGGGAATTTTTATTTCTTTGATACACGATATTTTTCTGCCATATTCCCTCTAGCATTTGCAAGATAGAATTCTTGGCCAGGAAGTTGAAAAAAGTCAGTCTGTACGAACGTTTCATCGTCTATTATACACTAAACATAATTACGAAAAAAATTCGTCTGAATTATTTTCACGTTATTTTTTTACCTCCAAATTCTTGCTTGCATTTCTATTAGGATTTGTTTGTATTTATACGTCTTTGGGCTCGATTTCCTTTCAACTTTTCTGATAAATATTCAAAGCAAATAACTTTTTTTAACACTTTTCTTCCTTCAGTCCTACAGCCTGAAGATACTATTTTTCTTCCACTACCAGGTTTCCCAAGATTTCATGAAAAATTTCAATTATGGTTTTTGGTGTTTTTTGATCAATTTCCAATTTAAGAAAAACTAGTTTCGCTATAACCATGAGCACATGGCTAGTGAGCATAATGACAAATGTAAACCTGTTAACAGAATTATTCAGTTTTCACCACATCAAAAGTTATAAGCCCAAGAGCATGCACGAATTTGTTCGTGCGCAGTCCTTATATAAATATTTGCAAAAACCGTCAAATACTAGCGCAATGTGAACTTAACTTTACAAATATAATTTTAAAAGTTTTTTACATTTACTTTTCACACATTGAAAAAAATTGCAACAAATATAAGAGCAAAAGGGCCTAAAAGTATTATATAAAATTTCAAACATACATGTTTGTAACACCATAAGTCTATGGTTTAAAAATTTACTTTAGGTCTTTATTCACTTTATACACATTTGTTTTACTATATAAAAGTTTTACAATAAAACTCTATGAAAATTAACACCATCGCACCAACAGTCAGACATTTATTTATACAAAAAAAAAAAAAAAAAGAAAAAAAAAAACAGTTGCACATTTAATACACTTTTTTTTCATATAAGAAAATATATTAAAATCCAAGTGCAAAAATCCAGTAGTGAAAAAAATTAATATAAACACAGATTTTAATTCTAACAACAAACATTTGCTGAATTATTTTTATCTGTTATTTCTTTTTTAACTGGAATATGCTAATTAGTTGATATAACAAAAATCCATTTTTTTAATCAAAACGGCCAAAATTTATTTATATGTAACTAAAATTTTTAAATATAAATTTAGGCAGAAATAAAATCTGAAATATGTAATAAAACTATGTACATTTTTCACCAATTATATAAGGGAATTAAATATCTCAATTTTGAATTATATCATAAATTAATATCATTTTACCAATAAGCTAACTTTACAAGATCTTATTATAATTTAAGATCACATAGCGTAAAGTAAATAGCTCACATTACCAATATTTAAATTCTAAGTAAATATAACTATAAAAAACTATATTTGAATATTTTGATTTAAAACAAATTCTATTGAAAAATAAATAAAATTAGTTTTAAATTCACATACAACTGGGGTTATATTACTACAGAATTTTTACACCTGACATGTGCAAATATTATAAAAACTATTTAAATAGCTTATCAACATGTTCGTAGGTAAATAAAATAAACGTGACAGTGATTAAGAATTAGTATTTCGTTTTAAAAATATTAAATCACCATATTTTTAAATAATTTTATAAGATTTTTTCATTTATTTTAGAGTTCAAATTACATTATTTATTTGTCATATATTTAGCTTATAATTTCTTTGAACCGATTTGGTTAGTTTTTAATAGCAAAATGCTTAGGAAAACTAAAAATAAACTGGATGAATTTTATTTATGTAGCGTAATAATTCTTCAAAAATTACCTAGAAAAAGAAAATGATTCGAAATTTAATTATATATATATATAAAATTTAACGAATATTTTAATATGTTTATAGACAATGTCCGCAAATAATATAAAACATAATATATCAATATTTTTCTATAGATACAGTTTTTGCCTAAAATTTTTTATAAATTAAAATTTATCGAAATTTTTCTATAAGCTTAAAATAATTCATTAAACATTGTTCTATGAATTAAATTACAAACTTGAATGAAAATAAATTGAACGGAAAAAAAGTGATAGTCGGTCAAGCCCGACCAAATGATACCCTACACCATTGTGTATGCGACCTGTACTTTGTTCACAATATTTACATGGACATTCAGCCAGCCAGCCGGACGGACATCGTTAAATCGACTCGGGAAGTGATTCTAAGTCGAACGGTATACTTTAAGGTAGGGGTCGGTGATTTGTTCTATGCGTTACAAAATCAGCACAGACGCATAATACCCCAACTTCCTATGGTGGGTAGGTTATAATCAGGGCAAGTTTTTCAAGCTTTTCGCTTGGAAAGTATGCATTTGCATATTTCAAAAAAATTTTACAAAAAATGCTTATTTTTTAAATCTTTGCATAAATTTGCATATAATGGATACAAAAGTTAGTTTTCTTAACAAAAACACACTCTTTTTGTAATTTTTTTTGGAGTTCAATCAAATGTTTTCTAAAAATCTTTTTGGTACTCATTTACCTCCCTAATTCACTTAAAATCGTAAATATTTCCTATACTATTTATCCGATTGCAAAGATTAAGGTGTCAATTAAAAGCTCTTAAGATTGCATTTACAAAAATAAAATAAAAATAATATAAAAGTTTCATAAACACAACTTTTGAAGTATTTTATAATTTCTTGTGGAAAAAAATAAATTTTTTTTGTGGAAATAATTTTTCTTAATAGCCGGCGTTCGCCCGGGCGGAAGGATTTTTAACTCTGTGGTATGTCCAAAAGCGGCTTCGCTAACGAAATTCTTTCTTTTTACCCAACTTTTTTTATAACGAAAATTTTTTGATACGAGTTTCTTAGGAAAATTCGATTTTCAAAGCTTCCAAACTATTTATTTGCGGCCAAAAATTTTTACATCATTATATTCACCTTTAAAAGTACTATCAATGGCAAAAAAAAAAAAAAATCAAATAAATCGGAGCTGAATTAGGGTGGTCTATTTATACCATCTTTTTGTGAGAATTTTGAGTACATTGTAAATATTGTAAAGAAAAAAAATCAAAAGCGTCAAATATGATACTTCAAATTAAAATAGTTATATTTTTATAAACATCGAAATCTATTAGAGGTTGAAAGTTAAAAAATGCATATTTGTTCATATTTTCTACACATTAATATATAAGAATTCATAAATTCGTTGGTTTTTATATACATATTCATGCTATTTTTGCATATTTCTGTGCATATTATACCATTTTTTCAAGCGCATATTTCAATTTTTTTTGTGCATATAAAAACTTGCCCTGGTTATAATAATTGATTTGTAATTTTCTGTAATAAAAATTATTGAAATTTATAAAAAAAAAAATTTGGCAACACTGATTATTTGAATTTAATGTTGCCTGGTGAGGGTATTTACGTAAAATATCCGTTGTCCGTTTTATATGAAATTTACAATAATTATTTTTATAGAAAATTAAAAAATTATAGATAATGTTCACAAAGTTTTTGAAAAATTTTCTTTTTATAGTAAATTTTCATTAAATTTCAATAAATATTATTTTTATAGAAATTTACAAAAAAAATTTTGTAAATTTTGTAAAATTTCGTTTAATTTTCCTGTTATAAAGTTGTCTATTATTTGGATAAAATTTTGGGATTTATATATTTAAAAATGTTAATTTTCGGGAATTCTATCCAACTCTTTTGACGTCAGCGAGAGCGCCAAATATTCTTAAATTTTTTCTTTCATCAAACAACTTCGACGACAATGTCCTAAATATTGTCTTCTTTCCAATAATTTCATAAAATTTAATAGAAATTCAATACATTGTTAAATAAGCAAAATTATTTTCGTTTACTCACTTTAAAATCATTTTATGACTACCCTATTGTAACACACATTTTTTTAATCTTCTTAAGATAACCTAATAAAAAATCCAGAAAATTTACACTAAATAGACAAGTAAAGCAAAAACAACAACAAAACACCATAATAAATTGTTTGTCATAGTCATTGCAAGTATGTTGTAATCATAAAAAAGTTAACACTTTCTTTACTTTAAAAAAAAAAAAGTACTAACAAGATAAAACGCACTTTATAAACATAAGAGACTCATAATATGAGTCTCTTATAGAGCATGTTTCTCTAATAAATTGGTAAAACAAAACAAAAAAAAGTCAAGTAAAAAACGTAAAACAAAACCTTGTATATGAGGTAAAACATATGAGACCAAATAGACAACAAAATCATAAATTTATGTAGTTCATATTTTATCATTTGTAAAGAGTACGAGTAAGTAACTATTTACCTTAATACTCATAATACTCTCGTAGTAAAAGTTAAGACCACACATATTTTAAAACACACACAAATGTTTATAAAATTATTTTCTATACTAGAAAAATTACTACAACAAAAAAATAAATGTAATTAATTTTGATATATTTAATTAAACAAAGGAGTGGTTTTGGTATTGAATTAATGATAATACCACAGAGTGTTTATGTGTGTAAGTTTAAATAAATAAAATTTTAATGTAAATATTTATGTATATTTTCATTTGTTTATTTATTTAATACGGTATTGGAATTAAAAGTTTAATTTTATTTTTAATTAGTTGTTGAATAAATTTGTAATAATTTATATCAAAATTAATAGTGTTTTTATTGGAAAGGTTTTGTATAAAATTGTTTTAAGTGAATACAATTGAAAACTATACCGGTTGTAGTATTAACAATTTTAAATAATTTAATTGAATTAATATTAATAATAAAAAAATTGTAATATAAATAATATTTAAATATTTTAATTAAAAAAATAGGTACTTATCTTGTGTATATGAAAGAGTTTTTACAAATTTTATTTATAAAGTACATACCTGAAAAGGAAAATAAAAAGCGGATTTAATTTTCATTATAATTAAAATATAAAATTATTTTATTGAATGAATTAATCAATAATTAACAAATAACAGGTTTTATATTTGTTGCTATGCCAAAATATATTTTCACACTTGGCAAATATTTTACCAAATATGCATAAAATTCTTTGAGGTTGTTTGATTAGGAAAATATTTTGTATTAGTAAACAACGTCAAATGATATGCAATAAAATTTTAAATTAAATTAAATAAAAATAAATCAGCTTAGATTTATGATAAGTAGAAAATAGTTTTATATCTAAAACAAAGAATTCAAATATACTATGCCTAGTTGAAATTTTAATTCAGGTACTTAAAAATTGGTAACTGCGATTAAAGTTAACTATTGGTTAGTAATTTATTTTTTATCAAAAGCCTGAAATGATAGCTGTTCACAGAATAATTAATTTCACTGTAATAGCAAAGTTATTTAGAAAACCTTTTGTAATTATAAAAAACAAATATCAAAGTAATTTCAAAAATATTTTAAATTAAAAAAAATCCATAAAATATAAGGAAATTTTAAATATAAACGAATATATTATTTTGCCCCAAAAAATTATACTATATAAACTCTGCTCTTTGGTATTAAGAAAAAGTAAACTATCTTTGTAATTTGATTATGGTCCTTCAAGCCGGATGCTAGTTTCTAAATTCTCCAAACTATCAAAACGCTGCGTGCTTCATAAAATATATCATTAAAAAAGATAGGATCAAAATTCAAAGGTTAAAGTTTCTTAATTCTTTAAATATTTAGAAAATGTGTATTAAAATAAATTTCAGGTATTAAGGAATATTTGACCCAAAATTTTATATTGTCAATACAAAAATTAAAACTGTAGATGAACATTCCAGTCTTTTTAAAATTATATGATAAAGTACCTAATTTTCTTTCATATGTAGTATAGTGGTTTTCACTCGGATGAGATAAAGCATATGAACGAAAAAAATTTTACATTTTGATTTTTTAATAACTTTAAAACTAATAATAACAAAAACAAAATTCATATTGGAAATTAAAAATTCAACTCCATAGATTTTAAAAATAGTGAACAATTTACAATTGGACATGAGATAATGGGAATATACTTATTTTACGCTTTAAACCTCTAATGAGCTTTTGGACACCATTTACTCCAATTTTTTTTTTAACTGCTCTGCTCCATCTGAAGAGTAATTGTTTTTCAGTTTTAGCAATTTTCGCTGTTTTAAGTAATATAGATTTTACTTGAGCTCAAAATTTTTCAACTGGACGGAGTTCAGGACAATTGAGAGGATTATAGTTCTTTTTGACGTATTTAATATTATTATTATTTTTGAACCATTCGACCGTTTCCCTGGCATAATGAATAGTGGCTATATCAGGCCAGAATATTGGGGGCTTTGTATGGTGTTTATATAATGACAACAAACGTTTTTCTAAACTCTTTATGTACATTTGCCTATTTAGCGTACCTTGTAAGACACATGGCTTTGTAGATTTCCTACAGCTGCATATTGCTTGCCACATAAGAAACTTTTTTGCAAATTTGTCAACTTTTTTATATTTAAATATCTTCTTCACACCTCCACTCGTAAATGCCGTATAGTATTGAGATCCAGAAATTTGCTTAAAGTTTTCTTTAACATAGGTTTCGTCATCCATTAATATACAGCCTTTAAAATTGGTCAGAACTTTCTTTAGTAATTTTCTTGCCTGTGTTCTTGCAGTTATCTCAACTTCATCACTTCTGTTTGGAATTTTTCTTGCTTTGTAAGATCTAAGCTTAAACTTCCGCTTAACCTTTTAATTGTACATATGAGACACTTTGAATTTTGTGGCTAAATCTCGAACCGACATATTTGATTTATATATTAATGCTTTTCTTACTTTAAACGCCAATTTTTATTAATAAATCCGGGAATTCGGCCAGGTCAAGATCTTCTTTCAATAGATTTTGTCTCCTTAAACCGATTTATCACGTTTCTTGCAGTTGCTTTTTTTTTTTTCATTGTTTTTTTCTTCCACTGTTTTACAAATGAAAACTTGCTATGGATTTTATTATTCTGAATTCATAGTATATAAAAAATAACGGAACTTTTATCGCATTGTTTGTTTTGATTATGATATTTGCATTTGAATTTGTATAAAAATTTTCGTTTACATGCTTTACGAACAAATATTATACGACGTGATTAATTCTTGAGCTTTTAGTTGATAATACTAAAATTTATTTGACTGCGTTAGCTACCCGATTAGTTTATCGATAACTCTAATTTTCTATAGATTATTTATCGATAACTATACATTTCTATAGCAAATTTATCAATAACTGTAATTTTATATAGAAAATTTGTCTATAACTACAATTTTCTGTATAAAATTTACCAATAAATATAATTTTCTATAGAAAATTTATCGATAACTACTATTTTCTATCCAAAATTTATCGATAACTATAATTGTCTTTAGAAAATTATCGATAACTATAATATTTTATAGAAAATTCGATATCGATAACTATATAACAATAAATTTCTACAGAAAATTTATCGTTAATTACAAATTTCTATAGAATATTTATCGATAACTATAAATTTCTATAGAAAATTTATTGATAACAATAATTTCTTTTATTTTTCAAGATCAAATATTTCCTGTGAAAATTCTACCATTTAAAAATTTATTTTAAAAACTGTTTATATTTCCTGCTTCCTAAAAGAAATTGAAATAAACATTACTATCATTATTTAAATACTAAATCTACATTTTTAATTGTAATAATCTCAACCACAAAATATAAACATTTCGAATTTTTGATAAGAATTTCTAAAGAAAGAAATTCAAATATGTCTGCTATACTTAAAGAAAAATCTGTCTGTCTGTCACTTAAAAAATAATAATAATAAATAAACATCATAAATTATATTGTTTACTCAAACAACTAAGAAAAAGTACACACAATACTGAGATTTTAATTTCAATTATTATTATTTTTTATTAATTCTTTGTATTTAACAAGATAATAAGTTGTTGACTTGTGACAACGACAAAAAGTCACTAATAAACTACAAATTACTACGACAGCAAATATTTAGTTATTTTAATTATTATTAAGATGAAATTATGATCTAATAAGTTAAGTATTTGTAAAGAAATTCATTATTTAGTATTAAAATACATTAAGCGAATTTGAAAATAAACAAAATGCAAATTTAAAAATTATTTATTATACATATTATTAACATTTTTCAAACATTTTTCGTATAACATAATTATCATATCGTCATCTTTAACAACATTTAAACATAAAATAAATTACTCATTCATTTGAGTGATTGAATAAGTGAAGACTGTTGTTTTACTGATATAAGATTTGTAATCTATTTCATATAAATATTTTGATTTAAAAGTCACGTTTTATTGCCAACATTAAATATTATTTTAGTTTGCTAAAGACAATAATGAATTATCATTTTTGTCAAAAACAACAAAAAAGTAATATGAATTGTTTAAATAATAAATAAATTTTACAATTGAATTGTTTTGAATGCATCGATTACTAATAAATCTCAAAGAGATATGTGAATGACAGGTAAAATAATTCGATTTAGCACATTATATTTTATTAATATTTTAGTTTAATTTATGAAATTTGCTGTGAAAATAAATTAAAACAAAAATTGGGAACCTAAAAAAAAATAAGAAATCAAAAGTATTTATGAATTTAAAAAAAAAAAAAATATTAAAAATATGTTTTGGCAAAGTTTTTATTGCCTTTAAATAATAATTCTTGCCATTTTTAAAATTCTTGAATATTGACATCTTTATCAGTTAAAAGTAAATCTTTTAAATTCTAAAAAAAAAAAAAAATCAATATCCCATTCTTTTTATATTTATTTATAAAAAAAATTCCAAAAATAACCCAAAAAAAATCGTTTATTAAAAAATCTCCATCCATTTCTTTCAACCAATTAAAATCAATCAAAAGTAGCAGCAACTTTATAAACATTAACTAATCAATCATCATTTTTATAAATTAAATACCAACAAAAAAGTACAATAAAAACCTTAAAAATAAAAGATCAAAAAACCAGACCAAAAAATAAAATATAAAAAAGCACAAAACAATAGAATTGAATAAATTTGGAGTTAAATACATCTCGAATTACATGAAAAAACACAAACAAAAGAAAATAAGATTATCAAAGGCTGTTTATTATAAAAACATCATTTAAAAGGTTGAAAGACTAAGTAGATGATCAAAGGCTTAAAACGTTTAGTAAAGGTTTAACGAAAATTGAAAAGAAATTGGAAATATGGTTTCCAATTTCGTTTAAATAAATAAATGAATAACATTTTCATTATTACATAATCATTGTTGATGATGATTGGAATATATAAACTACCGAAAATAGTTTTAAAGAAATCAAAAGACTTCTGAATTAAATCTTGAAAATTTAATCAATTATGGTTAACAAGGTTAGGAGTAAAAAAGGTGGACAGGATGCACTTCTGTCATATAAGTCTTTATTATGATTTAAGCTATTTTCACATTTATCAAATATTTGAGAAGTTAGAAAATGTTTTATATAGTGCTTAGATCATTTTGGTAAAATATTTGACTAATCTGAACATACCTTTAATCGTGGTCCGGAACATTGATGTTATGAGGGGGTTATGTGCTATAGATTCCGTTCTCTGTATATTGATCTTTTTAAAACTAAGTACAAGGTTTAGAGACATACGCTTAATACAATACGAAAAGATTCCCTACCGAAAATTGAGTTTCTGTTTTCTACTCATTCTTATTTATACTAATAATGGTGTCAATTAAATTTCTTGAGAATGTGTAAATCCTATTCTAAAGAAAAATTACAAAAGCATGTTATTTAAAGAGTTCCTGGATAATAGGTATACTGCAGATAATTAACAGGCTGCTAAGCTTTCAAATACCTTTGACGCTATTTTGAATAATTGCATAATTACTATCTCCCGGAAACGCATTTAGCAATAGAAGATAAAATAATTTTAAACCAGAAAAATCCGGATCGTTTTGTGTATGTTCTACAATGTTACAGCACATTTTTATCCCCGTAGTTTATATCGATATTTACTAACCTATGGCTTCTTGATAAATACGCCTGAATACTACCACTTCCTTATAATCACTATTTTTAACAGAAGCAGCAATAATAAAGCGAATGATCACTTGTCTGGACCTAAAATGGTGCTTAAATCAGGGAAAGGTGATATCAATATTTTAACGTTTACATTTTGTTTTTATATTAATCAATAAGTAAAAAAATGATATTTTTAGTGAATTCTAATGTTTGTTAATTTTAGCAAATTTTCAAATTCGTTTATTTTTGGACTCTATATAGGTATGGACTTAAAATTTTCTTTATTCGATAAACTTTTAAATTTGTTCTAAATACAAAAAATATAATAAAATAGGTCGAAAATTTTATTTATGGAAAAAATTTCACCAAGATTGAAATAGTTGAAATTTCAAATACAAATAACTCGAAAACTGTAAGAGATAAATACTACACGTAAGCATGTTTTTCTAAGACCTTATCAAGAGCTTTAACGTCAGGTACCCATAGCTTCACTCCTGTGATGTATGTAGGGTCCTCCTCTTAAACTTAAATTTTTACCGTCTTCTGCTACTTCTATTTTATGTAAATACCACCACCAGCTAATTACAAGTTACAGATTTATTTGCAAACGTTTTCAATTCTGCCCCAGTACGCCACTTTTGATACATTTAGTACATTTTGTCTAAAAAAGTGGCGAATTAACTAAATTCTCCAAAAATACCCTCTAGCCCCTTGACAGTTTTGAGATTTGTGCTCCACCAAATCAACTCGAAAACAATTCATCTCTAGCCAGGTCAAATTAATTAATTAAAAACAGCGTTTTGGAACTACTGTGCTTCGTAGGATTTGCAAATCGTTTAGACAATTCTTTCCTTTTTCCCTATAGTTGATAGATATAAAAAATTTTACGTTTGTCTTGATATAAATTTCTCTTGTATAGACTCAACATTACAATATACACAACAAAATATATCAGTTACACAGAAGCGTTACACAGGCGCTCAAGTAACTCAGGCTTTGGCTTTACTTCGATTCTACATTAGACAAATTTTTATCAAGAACAAACGTCAAACTTTGATCATAAAAATGTTTCTAGTGTATACTGAATTCGTCAGTATTATTGCAGCGTTAAAACAAAATTATAAGCGCTCGAAATCTGACAACTTTGTCTTGACGTTGCTTGGTAAAAGACGCCATCTTGATTGTTGTTGGTATTTTTTACATGGTTTATTATGACATACGTTTTCCCCTATAATTGACAGAGATTAAAAATTATCTATAATTCAAACTAAAATTTGACGTTTGTCTTGAAAAAGGTATCGCTTGATAAAATCGGATGAAAATTGTAGATCCTTTGAAGTGTTTAATATGTGTACAACTCACAAAGTCTTGTTATTTTACTTTTATATGGCTTTTTCCATTACTTATGATGCATGAAGATTTTACGGGGTTTTTCAAAAATCCATAGGTTCCACAATTTTCATCCGATTTTATCAAGCGATACATTTTTGTTTTACAAATGAGATTATGTATTAAAAAAAGTATGTCTTTTAATAGAGTGTGGGTCAAAAATAGATATAAATTCAAAATAATAGAAGAAAACTGAATTTGTCTTAAATATTCAAGATAGTTTTACTGTTCATTTAAATGAATATATACTTTTTAAAAAGTATAATTTCTAATACAGTTTAAAAAATTTAATTTGGTCAACTGGTATTCTAGATATACAATTTTAAACCGCGAAATCCGAAAAAGCGGTCCTTTGGATATAGCTCCCGATTTGAAAGATATATTTAAATTCTAAAAATGGTATAATAACCTACTGACCATTATCTATAAACTACACTATATTATATTCAAATATTTTTATTATTGTAAACAAATATTTTAAAAATCCCTCAGGTTCAAAATTGAGTACATGCGAGTTGTTTTGTTTTATTCGTAGAGCTTGATGCTTTTATTTTTAAATTATACATTATTTTATTACATACTAAACATAAAATAAATTAAAGAAAAAATTTTTGGATTTACTTTACTACTTTTATTTTTATGCAACGTCAAAAGCACAAATTACAAGCATGTACTCATTTGTGCTACCTACTGTATATTATGGCTTTCTGATTGAAAAGCTTGAAAGGACGCTATATCATATTTAAACTATATTAAAAAAAATCAAATATGATATACTATCTCTTCACAATCAAGAAAAGAAGATCAATTCTTATCTTTGTCCTCCAAAGAACCTTGTTATATGTTTCATCATTTCACATATTTTCTAGTCTTTTTCATTGTCTTAGAATTTTTTCCGTTCTTTATAAGTATATTCCAAACCCATTTCCATTTCTGAAATTTAATAAAATCAAAGGAAATAAAGCTTCGAATTTAGACGTGTCTTGTCCTGCAATTACACTTCATTTTCTTTATATTTATTATAATTTAAATAAACTAACATTTAAGTGTTCTTAGAGTACTGACAGAATATTGGTTGTACAGAATAAAAGTGCTGATTATAAATTATAAGAAATTGAAAGCAGCAACCATAGATTAATTAAAAACTCAATTGAGAACAAAAAAGTACTAGAATTGTTTTTATTTTCAATGAAATTTTTTACTAACACATTCTTAGATTTAGGTTTTTGAGCTTGATAACTATGTTAATATATGACAGCAACTATGAATTTTATAATTTTCCTCACAAAATATATCATACTATTAAAAAGTATAAATTTTAATAGAAAAATAAAACCTAACTACTTCCTAATTGTAAACGTAAAAAAATAAAAATTCGCTGTCTAAACAACTTAAAATCATAATACAAGCATTATATTATAAAATTAAAAATTCAAATTTCTTTAATAATTCTTCCTCTCAATCAATTTATTATGCGCAAATAAACTTGCAAAGTACAAAGTCCACAAAAGCCATACAAAGAAAAGTACAAACAAAAAAAAAACCTCAAACGCCAAAACAAATCAAAACATTTTACAAGTTGGAAAGTACTTTTCCAATTCATAACAAGTTTAATGCATGACTACACAAAACGATCGAAACAAAAACGATTAAACAACTGTTGCATGCAACAAACACAAGTTGCATGTGCTAGGCAAGTAGTACAAGTATAGTAAGTGTACAAACTGGAAACGGGAAAACTAAATAAACAAAAGTTTTAAAAGCAAAATTTAAGATACAAAACCGGGCTTTTGTGATGATTCATCATCTTCTAAGTGAAGTTTTATTTTTTTACAGATTTTTTTTGTAATGTTTAGTTTGTGCCTTTTTTTCTTGTTTGTACGAGCAGAAATGGATATGGCGCAAAAAAATAAATATAAACAAAAAACCAAACAGCTAGAGATTTTAAGAAACTGGTTTCCAGACTTTTAAAGTGGGTTAAGTTTATGATGTGATACCACACACAAATTCAGATAATGGAAAACTTATAGGAGTTAAAGCAACAGGGAATCGCTAAAACATTTAGGAAAGACTTTAGTGTTTGAATGATTAGATGGATGAAAATTAAGCAATAAATAATGCGTAAGAATGGAAAATTACAAGTTTTAAATGATGATAATTGATATTGTAAAAACCGTTAAAAGAAATAATTAAGAAGAAAAAAATAAATATTTAAGAAAATTTTTTTTTATAAAAAACCGTATACAAATATTGTAAGTATATAATTGGTTCAAGATTTTTCCAAATGGATCTAAAGTATGAATAAATGCAAGTAACAGTATGTTTGCGATTTTTGAAATTTTGCTGATTTTTCCTTCTTTTTCTCTCAATTACTGACTATTTCTTTTAGCCGATAACTCGGTTTGTCAAAGTATCAATTTAGTTGATTTCATAAAAAAATATTTGTGATAAATATGTGCGTACAAGAACGAAGTCCGCAGCTTTTTTTAGATACTTAAAGATACTATCCAACGGACATATTTTTTAGGGTCTTAGGCAAAAATTGTAGAATTTACAAACGGAATAGCAAACTTATAATTAACCTGTAACGTGTAGTTACAAATATTAAACCACCAACATATTAGCATATTGTAACTACTGTAGTAGTTACAATACAATAAGAGAATTTATAATTCTCATTTAGTTTATGTCAATTTAAACATAAATAGTCAAGATTACGACAACACATTTGAGCAAGAACCGAAGTACCGATCTTGTTATACTTTACTCTTAGGGAACAAAGTATCACCAGACACGACCAAAGTTCTTTCTTCCGAACCGTAGCCGAATCCGTAGTTAGCCGACCGAGAGCGGAAAAATTTATCTCGTCGGATTGTAGTAGTACCGTAGTTAACCGATTGAGAGCTGAAGAATTTATCTCATCGGATTGTAGTTTGAAGGCCGAACCTTGTAGTTAGCCGACCGAGAGCCGAAGAATTTATCTCGTCGGATTGTAGTAGTACCGTAGTTAACCGATTGAGAGCTGAAGAATTTATCTCATCGGATAGTATTTAGTCCATAAAATAGCTCATACAAACTTAGTTAACCGACAGGGAGCCGAAGCATTTATCTCGTCGGAATATATTTAATTCGTAAAATAGCTCATATGATCTTAGTTAACCGACAGAGAGCCGAAGCATTTATCTCGTCGGTAGCTAATACGATCTTAGATAGCCGATCGAGAGCAGAAGCATTTATCTCGTCGGATTATATTTTAGAGACGAAACCCGTAGTTAGCCGACTGAGAGTTGAAGAATTTGTCTCGTCGAATTTAATCTTGTCAACTGACCTAAGAACTAAACTTGTCAACCCTATTCTTTCCCCTCATAGATAGGTACCATTTCGTCGTTGTTCTTGTCACAAGGAAGCTCTGTGGTAACAGTCAAAGGAAGCATACCTTTGAAGAAACTGGACAGACTGAGTATACCCCAGCTGGAAACAAAACTGCATTACAAACCTTGTAGGGAAGGTTATAAAAATAACACGAAATTCTATTTGATTAGCCCTAAATTCTATTCGAAAATTAATTTTCCAATACCAATTCAAAATAATAATAATGCATTATAAATGATATTTTTTGGTGATTGTATTAAAAAATTATAGTTTAGATTCACTAGAGTGCTCCTTTTTACGGAAGTCTTTAGTCAAAGGTGAAAGATTTATTCAACAACTGAAGAAAAGCCAGGGTAATATTGATGTGCAGCCTTATTTGTTCACCATCAGAGAAACAAGCCTAGGCAAAATTTTCGGCGGCGCAGCACTTTATAATCGGCGGCGGCAGTGCAAATTAAACTAATTCGGCGGCAGCTAAATTTTCGGCTGGGATTTAGTAAATATTACATTAAATGACCATCTCAAGCTGATGCTTCGAACAAAACCAATAATATTGTTTGGTGAGAGAAAAAATGCCTGAATCATTGAATTGCAGGATAGCCCCAAGAGTTCATTGCGCCAATAATTGAAACATAAGTGCGACGATAGACCTTGTCAAGTAATTGTTCTGCTCTGTTCTAGGCCACCAAACTAGAGCTGTATAGGTCAATATTTGTCTAATTATTGTAATAAAATAACAGTCGATCATTCTGGGTTTAAGATTCCACGTTTTACCATAAAGGCGCTGACAAGCATAATGTGCACTTACTGTCTAATTGGTAACATTGGACATTTGACTATTCCATCTGAGAGTCCTATCTAGAAAATCTCCCAAATATTTCACCTCATTTCGGAATTCAATAGTCCAGCTAAAATTTTTGGGAAGGCATCAACCACATGATAGTTTGAAATAAGGTTGGCTACTCAAAAAAGTTCGATGTTTGTGTGCCACATGAATTATCCCAAAAAATTTGTTTGACCGAATTACCATCAATGAAACGCAACGAAATCGAATAATTTTTTGCAGCGGATCATTACGGGAAATGAAAAATAGGTGAATTTCAAGAATAATAAGCGAAAAAAAATCATGGCCAAACGCCGGCGACCTCCACAAACGACTTCAAAGCAATCAAGAAAGAAGGACCAGAATTGGCCATGAAAAAACCAGTCCACACACCTTTGATGATCCGCCAAAGTGCTGCTCTTGGCTGGGAAGCCCGGACCTTGTGCCATCCGACTACCATTTGTTTCGATCTGTCTTGATAGTAAACTCTTTTGATAGTAAAAAAAATTGGCCAACCGATTAGCCGCGAAAAATTACGGCCAAGTTTTTTGCCGAAAAATCACAGAAGTTTTACAGCTATGAAATTATGAAATTACCCGTATATGTAAAGACGTAGATAATAATGGCGAATATGAACTTCCAAAAAAACCCGCAGATACTTTTTATATGACCAATAATTTGAACTCTAAACGCCTAATAGTTAGCAAATCTGTGGTCACCTTAACGAACATTAATTAACTTGGACATACATATGATACAATAAAGAAAATAATGAAGTCACATCAAAAAACAGCTGAAAATAAAACTGTGATTTCTCAAACACTTTCTGTCCCAATTTTTCTATCTGTATTTTCTGTTTTTCCTCTAATATTTTGCACATTATCGGGCCTGTCACAGAAAACCATTCCGATCGAAAGTGGAATTAATTCCGTAGTTTGCTTTTTCAAAAAACATGAAACAAAGAAATTTTTCGGAATGAAACCAAATTTAAATTCGAAAAAACAATTTATAAATATATTTTTGAATTAATAGAATTGATCGGAATCTAAAGAAGTAAAAGATAAATCGATCGAAATTTCAAATACGGAAATAAAACCATTCCTTTCGGAATGTATGACAGGCCTGTATAATTGAACAAATGTTGGACAAACGAGGAAACTCATCTATATGTACAATATAGTATATAGGACATACATACAAAAACACACAAAAGAAATAGAAAAAGAAAACAACATTTAGGAACAATAAGTATAAGAAGAAGCAAAAACAACTGCAAAATTATAAATAATAAAGATTATGAAGAGAATATAAATATTATACACACATACAATAATAATAATAATAATAAAATGGATAATGATCATTTATCTTTGAGTAAGGAAGATGATCATGAACCACAACTTAACGTAGTAAAAACAAAAGAAAACTAAACAAAAAAAATTAAAAACAAAAAAAAAAAAGGGTTTTTAAACATGGAAAGAATAAGTGTTGAAACAACAAAACACAAAGACAAATAAAAAAGAGCTAAAATTTAGCTTGAAAATATTAATAAACTACGTGGTTTAAACAACGAATTTTGGTAAGAAAATATAAACCTAGAATAAAAATGAAAAGATAAACCAAAAAGAGACGAAAAAAACAAACCCTTGATCACGTTTTACCAGAGAAACCGTCACGATCACCGCGACCGGCAAAACAATAAGAACATTAAATAAACAAAACCATAGACTGAGGGACGGACAGACTGAAAGACAGACAGACACAAGTTCTTAATGAGGTTTTATACAAGCACACAAGCCCCTTCAAACAAAAACCCAGGTTGGTTGTATGAAAGAAAAAAAGAACAAGATTTTTTTTTTCGTTTTTTTTTTAGAACAAGTAAAACTCTAGTTTGTCGTCATCATAGTCATTATGATCATTATCGATTTGTACTTTGTTTATGCTCTCTTGCCTTTTTATACCCTACACCAATCAAAGAGCGATTGATCGATAACAAGTTTAAATTCATTTACGATTTTTTAAGGAACTACATTTACAAATTTTAACAAGGCCAATCCCTAATTCGTCCTACTACATATTTAACTAAGCCCTACTCTCAGAAATCTTTTAAATATTTCTCAATATAGTTAACTTGAAAAAATTTTATTGCAAACTAAAATCATATTACAAATATGCAATTTCATGGTTTGGTCAAACATGTCATAATACGATTCACACCATGATTGATAGGACTCCTTTAATAACTCACAAATATAGGGTAACATATGGTCGGGCCAGTCGCTTTAGACTTTAATACTTTTATCTTTATTTTTATTTGACTTTACGTCTTTTCGTGTGTCTGTTGTTATAATTTTTTGCTAATTTTCTTAAGCGGTTGTTTCATGTTTTTATTGTGCCTTTTTTTGTTGTATTATATTTTTTCTCTCTCTCTCTCTTTTTATTTCGTTCAGAACTTCTGACTGTTGCCTATTTCCTAGTAAATAACCACAGGTAGTTTTCTGTGTATAGTAGAAAGACATATCTCTATACACAGTCATATTAATGCACATGAAATTGTGGAAGATCAACTAAACGAAACAGTTGTTTAAAAGAACAAGAGTAAAAGAGTTGCCATTGCAAAGAGAATATCGCATAGATTGGTTTTCATCAGATATACTTGGTTTATCAAGCAGTTAAAGAAAAACCTTCCCCGACAATTGGATTATTCGCTTATTAAATCTAAACATGCATTTTAATCACGAAAATATTAACAGTCCTTGGGTAGCTTTATGAAGCAGACATCAGAAAACTTTCAAATATGTAAAAGTGGTATTGACGCCAGATCAAATGGTCTGTCAGTAACACTATATAGTGTTACTATTAGGAAAGTGCAACCCTATCCAATGAATTTGCACTTGACGACAAAATCGCCCGATTTGTCTGCTACAAAAATGCGTTTCTCTTGGAATTTATGTCTGGCCTTAAACTCTGGGGTTTATGTAAACAAGGTCTTTAACACCTAACAAGAAATTAATGGACAAATCGCAATGCAACTACATCCCCATTCAACACATCAATGGGCATTTTGAAAACTTAATCTTTAAGTCGCAGATGTGAATTTCAATTTTTAATTACAAGTTCGCCTGATACAAATTTCTTTGTCTGGAATTTAAAGTCACGGTTCTTCGTGAACCATCCACAGAGTCTGGAAAGATTTAAATGAAACATCCGACAAGAGAACGAGGAACAAAGGACAATGCAACTACAATGTCATCTCACACAAAAAGGAAAATATCGTAACTGCATTCTCAGTCCACACAACAGTGAACACTTTGAATATTAAATTTCCTGTTTGTAAAGGGTGATCCTTTTATGGTTTCTCTCTTTCTAAATAGAAATAAATTACTTAAAATAAAGTTGATGTCGGAATTTTTATTATGGCCCGAAAGAGCAATCTCTAAAATTTACTTCTTAAAGATAATTTAACCGTTGTCCGCGGCCGCGGTTCAATTTTAAATTACGCTTTGCAGCATTGTAACCAATATCTCGCGAATGACGCGAGTAATGTTGGTTTCCAACTCCTGATATCTCAATAAAACCATTGTTTTGTAACACCAATTTTCTGGATTTTGTATGGCTTTAAATCAAGATCCTGGTGTAAAATTCGACAAATTGTTTCATACGAGATACCAAGGCTTTCCAACACACTCTTCGCTACAGCTTCAATAATCTCTGGACTATTAGGTTTCCTATCATGCACTAATACTGAGACTTAAATTTGCGAATGGTATGTGATGCACACCATAGCAATAGTACAAAGTATGATCAAAAATTTGATTTTCCAAATGAATCATCTACAGTGTACCGAGGCCAATATTTTAAAGAAATACATAATCTTTAAAAAATAAATTTTGGAGATTGTTCTTCGACCCATATTTTAAGTTTATTTTATTTATTTAATTCAATAGCCAATGAAATTACAATTTCTTACAGGCTAGCATACATATTATTCTTAAAGCTATTTACAATAAAATATCTCACAATCATACAATATTATTATTTAATAAATTTAAAATACTCCTCTTAATACAAATTGGATTTTCTGAAAAATCAATATATGGATAAAAAATGTTGAATTGATTACACATACGTCTCATGGGATCAAAGTTGGCATAATTGATTCTTTTTTCTTTACGGAAGCATACTACATACAGTATTGGTCTTACAAGAGAAATAATTGCTTGGAAACGTAAGGATCATTAAATACTTTTCCCCAGCGCTTGAGGAAACCTAGAACTACTTTTGCCTTATTAACAATTTGTAAAACGTAGGAATTAAAGGACAGTTTACAATCAAGCAAAACACCGAGATCAAGGAATTCGTCGACTTATTCAAGTTCATATTCATTTATTCTCTATCTACAGAGTACTGGACTTCTTCTATAGAACATCATGTGTTTGCATTTTCTCAAATTCAGATCCATTAGATTTATAATACGCCAATCATAAAGGTTGTCTAGATCTGATTGGAGTAAGGAACATTGGTAGGAATCAGTAAAGCTATGGAACAGCTTTACATCATCAGCATATATTAATATTCTGGAATTCTTAATGCAGGCTGGTAAATCATTTATAAATATTAGGAATAATAATGGGTCGAGATGACTACCTTGCGGAACACCGGATAAAACAGAAATGTTTTTCGATTTACATTCTCGAAATAAAACACATTGGTATCTATTTTCAAGATATTTAGATATCCATTTAAGGAAAACAGGAGAAAATCCAAGTTTATTCAATTTGAACAATTGGAGATCGTTATTTACTTTATCGAAAGCTTTACTGAAATCTGTATATATTGTGGCTGTCAGTATGCCGGAATCAAATGCTGTTATTACTGAGGTTGTGAACTCCAAAAGGTTTGTAGTAGTGGAACATCCTTTTCTGAATCCTTGCTGAAATGGGGAAAGATAACAAACGACTTGATGTGAAAGGATTTCAGTAACTTTTCGAAAAGATTTGGAATAACACTCAATTTAGCAATACCTCTATAGTTGGAAATGTTGAATCTTCTTTCGGATTTAAACAAAGGTATATTATAAGATTCTCTCCAAACTGCGGGAAAATAACCATTAACTATTGATATGTTGAATAAGTAGGTTATTATAGATAAAAGAGAATTTAAACACTTTATGAGAACGCAACTTGAAACACCGTCAGGTCCACATTTATCGGATTATTTAAGATAAATGTACAGCTGTCATTATCATGGACTTATCTAAAGTTGGACAATTTATTAGGGATGCATCAGGAATTGGATATGGATAATTGGAAAGTTGATGTAATTCTTTATCGGAGTAGGCATATGAAAAAAAGCGACAAACATATCACAAATATCTGCATCATTTGAGGATTCTTTATCTCCAAATTTCAATATGGACGGATAACCAGAGACTCGGCGCTTTGAATTTATAAACTGGTAAAAAGATTTTGGATTATTTTTAAAGTTTCTTTTCACCTTAAAATGGTAATTATTGTAACATCGGATGTTTTCTGAATTGTAAACTGATCTTGATATTTAATATTTCATGTAATCAATAGATAAACCACATTTTTTGAATTTTCTGTATTGTTTGTTTTTTAAATTTTCAAGCTATTGAGTTGCTTTGTACTCTAGGGCGGTCTATGTGCAGTTTTTTTTTTCTCGTCCTTGGAATAGATTTCTTAAAACATTTAAATAAGCCACATCATAAAATTTATTCAAAATAATCAGGTATGTGATGAAAAACGATTTCGAAAACGAATCGATTTTAAATCGAAAATTATTGATAAAAATTATATTTAAATCACTTTCTATCAGATTTTATTATATAATTTTTTAAATTTCTCTATAATTAATTGTTATTTTTCATATGAGCTGTATATTCCTAATGACAAACTTTCAAACCGATTCGATTTGAAAACGATCGGTTTTCATCACATACCTGAATATCAATATTTCGAGGTCATATTTTATTAAAAAGAATGTATTCAAACCAATTTTCAGAACAAAGTAGGTGATTTAGTTTGGAATAGTCAGCCTTGCTAAAATCAAAATCCATCTCATAATTTACATTGGATTGTACTGATAGTTTCGTTTCGACGTATATGCTTATTTCTAGAGTGGGATGATAAACATCTGCAGGCTCTAATAATGGATTAATGCGAAGAATATTAAATTCCTCAGGTTGATCAACAAATACAAGATCAATTAATTTCCCAAACTTGTTTACTACGTTATATGTGACAGGACGACCAGATCGGGGTGTATCGTTGACATCGAAATTTCCGAAACGGAGCAAACCATTCCTGGATCCGACGTTAACTTACAACTTTCTCACCGCATACTTTACTTTTTTTCGACATGGTTTTACAGCATTTTTTATAGAAAAAATTCAACACATAGCGTAGTTTTCAGATATTTCACTCATTTTCAAATCAATATAACTTTTTACACTCGATTTCAGGTATTTTGCATAAATTCCCATAGTTTACATTTACTAATTTAATTTTTATAACATTTGGCAGCCCTATGAACAAAATAAAAATAAAAATGGATTTTTTTTTTTCTTTTTTGTAAATCGTAAAAGTAAATTATATTTTTTACTCTCTACTTCTGTTCTTAATCCCAAAAAAATAAAACCAACAAAAATATATAAAACGGGGTGTGTGCACTTTTTTTTTGCTTTTGATTTTATTTTTACAATTTATACTGAAAGATCATTACAGGAGAGTGAGTAAGTAGTCTGTTCTGACAGACGAAGCTGATCATAATACTTGTAATAAATGTTCATTTATTTTTTATAGGGGTTTCAACTATTTTTTTTTTTTTTTTTTGTGCATAGAATTGTGTTATTGATTTGGTCCATTGTACATAATTGTGGTTGTACACATTTGATTATATTGAATTTATTGTTATTTTAATGTTTTCTGTCTGACGTTTACTCATAAATAGAAATCGTAAAAATATATGTATATATGTATGTCTGACGATCATGTCTGGATTCTAGAGACAAAAAACAAATCACTTCAAGATCATGTCAGGTTCATAGCAGCAGTTTCCTTATTTCTTACTACTCCCCTTTTAAATTTTCTTTCATAGTTGAGCAGTTTAAGAGTAGTTCGTTCAGTGTTTTGAAAATCAAGGAGTCTTCTTTCTTAAGTTTATTTTCAGTGTTTGCTCTAGTTTATTGAACAAAAAGAAGTTTTAGTTTTGTTTTTTCCTTTAACTGGTTTTGCAAAGTTTAAAGTCCTGGTGTTTTTTTTTTCTATTTTCAGTTATTGCAGCACTTTTTCTTAACTAGTTTTTTTAGGATTAATTTACAATACTTTCATACATACATATGTACATATGTATATGAATTCGTAGTTTTTATGTAAGTAATAACATTTTAAATAAACTGACGCTTTGGCTAATATTTTGTAACTTTTTTTAAGTTTTGCTAAATTTGTATTATACAAAGATTTCTCTTTTCATTTGTATTTATATTGAGATGTCTGTTTTCTTTTAAAATTATTTTCGAGTTTTTATTTTTTTGTTTGTGTTTCTTGTTGTCATTGACTAGACTAATGGTGTATTTTAATTGAATTTAGAAGTCTATACAGGAAATACTATTAATGGAAGACTTGTTTGAAGACATTTTACCATGTGACGTACAGAATTAGCGAAGTAAGAAATTGTAATAGATTTGAAGTATAATGTTTAAGGATAAATGCTTGATATTAGCAGAAGTACTTGGTTTCTGATATTTTTATCTCTTAAATGTGGTTTTATAGAAACTTAAGTTTACTTTTATATCGTTGTAGTTTTTATCGACATAATACAGAACATTAAATTTAACTTATATAGGGATTTTATTTAAGTTTATGTTTAAAATTTTTTTGTGCTTTTAGAGAACTTAATGTTTAATTGTTAATTACAGTTTTGCAGAGCTTTAACTTAATCTTCTTTTGTGGTTTTATAGAATTTCAAGTTGAACACAATTCTTTTGCTCTTAATTCGAAGCTTGAGTTAACCTTCATTCGCGGTTTCATTGAATTTAACTCTTTAATGTGGCTAATTAATGCTGTTAAATGTACTTTTGTAGAAAGATCCTTTTAGCTTAACTATTAGGTTAGATTAGGTTTTAAGAATGTCACAGTACTAATTCAGAGCCGGTGTCCGGAAGGATATTAATATCAATGTCTAAAATTTCTAATCTTATAGAAGATTCTTATTATAAATATAATATTTGTTTCATCTTATTATTGTTTTGTTTGTATGCAGCTGTCAGCGCCTATCCTTCTACATAAGATCACTCAATTCCATGAATGAACTGACATCCCTTACAGGGATACTAATATGTGGCTATCAAAGCTTCTTGTGGCCATGGTAGAAGGTACTACCAGACAGATCCTTCCAAATAAGAATTGAATTGATTCTTCGAGATTCAAATGATCGTTCGATAGGTTTAAATACTTGTCAAGTTGCCAGAAGAAGTCTCTGACCGATATGGAATCTTATCTGTCGAGAGAGGTAAACTCTCTATATTGGTGGTCATTCTACCGGATAGCACTTTTATTGTTTGGCATCCTCTGAGATTTTGGATCATGCATAACGATTTTTGTAGGAGCTGCTACGAGGAATAGGAAAGTCTGCCACTCACTTCTTTGCTCCTGACTGACTCCATCAGAGAGAAGGAAACATTTCCTATGTGAACCCTTCTTAAATGATCTGATCTGGGTAATCTGAAGTTTAAGTAAATATTGGAGTTCATTTTTAGTTCGTGAAGGTTTATAGCATAGGTTTGGTGTTTTCGCAATTTTTGTCCTATAATTGAGAAATAATGTAACCCATGCAGCTGTAAGATTCTTGGAAACGTTTTGATCATTTATCTCTAAATTTTTCCTTTATGTTTTGTGTTATTGTGGGTGGAAAATTTCCGTTTTCCTCTGGTAGGTTTAAATGTCTTTTCGCCAGTTCATTCGCATTCTAGTTAGATTTAGTAAGGGACAAGGTTTTGTCCGGCCTTGTCCTTATTATGTCTGATTGAAGCACTAGTTTTCAACGAATCCGTTTTCTGGTAAAGGTTATTCTTGCTTACAGTTTAGCGTGAAAATTAGGTGTTAAATTACTGTCTCTGTAAGACTTTTTCGTGAAAAGTACATCTGAAAGCATTTTCAGTGAATTTCACAAAATATCCGGTACAGTATCAAGGAATTTAACTGATGCCAATACTCATTAGTATGTGCTTTCTTACTTTTATGCCAGTAGCAACCCTGAATCTTTGTTTACACATTACCATAATCCAATCGTAGTTAGCTCTAAACTCTGGTTATTTAGTACCTCAAGCTTGGTACTTAATTGATCTTTTTTGAAGCGTATGTTTAACTCTCCATTTCTATTTTGTAGAACCACAAAGTTTTATTGTTTTATTAAAAACATTTTTTTGAAGCTTACGCTTAACTCTTAATTGTGGTTTTGTATAAGCTTAAGTTTAATTATAAACCCTGGCTTTATAGAGTCAGATGTTAAGCTTAAGTTTAACTCTCAATCCTAGTTTTTAGGACCTCAAGTCTAGTCCTTACTAAAGCTTTTATTAAAACTTAAGTTTAACTTTAAATGGTACTTTTAGAGGACCCTAACTTTAACATAAAAAATGTTCATTTAAGCTTAAGCTCAACTTTATTAATTTTGTTGAAGGCTAATATCATGATCCCAACCATAGTTTTGTAGAACCTTAAGTTTAGCGCTTAAACGGATTTTAAAGAGGAATTGCAACGATTCAAGACTGAAGCTTTTGTTTTTATCGATATTTTATTTAAAATTATAATTAATTCAATGACCATAATTTTAAAATTTATTTTAAAACTCCTATCTAATTTGAAATTAAGATCTTTATTTCTCTATCAAAATATGTATCATTAAACTCCGTCAAAAATTAAATCATTTGACCAGTTTCTTTTTAAAACCACATTTCCTTAATCTTTCATTAATCTTACTGACATGTTGCGTACGCTAAAAAAGTCGCCAAACATTAAGAGCTTTAAATAAAATGTAATTTATATTAAGTCTTAAATATATAAATTAACTAAAAACTGGTTGTATTATTATTTAATTTTTATTTTAAATAGACTAACTGGCATTAGTTATTTCCTACTATGAAACTATAATCATTTTGCAGAAAATAAAAAAACAAGATCAATGAAATAAAAAAAAAGCGCGCTTAACTCACACACCACAAAGAATGTAAATTATTGTTTAGACAACACTTTACCAAGTGAAGAGAAAAAATAACGAGACTTTTGAAAATTAAAAACAGCAGTGGAATTAAAATTGCTATAAAATTAAAACATGTAAGAATGAGATCTTATTATAGCGCATATAATAATAATAATGGTCTAATAGGAATTTCAAAAGCACTCTACATTTTTAAGATTTCAAACTAAAAACTAACACTTTATTGCGGTTTCAGATGGCATTAACCTACAACTACAACTTTGAAGGACACTAAGTTTATGTATTAATCGTGGCTCCGCAGGAATATCAATACTACTATTGTAGGATCTTTAACATAACTATTTATATCATAGATCCCCAAATTGAATCATGCCTTTGCAGGATATTAAACTTCACTCTCATTATATTGTAATAGGACCCGGGTTCAAGTCGGAACCCAGTAGGAAGGGTCAAGGGTAGAGCCCTTGATACCCTGCAGTTACCCCTACTCCTTCAGATATTTGCTGGTTCTCCCCAAGAGCCATTCTTCTACTCCTGCAGTCACTAACCAACCCAGATTTGGCAGTGGTACCTAATGAAGCATAAATCTGTACATGGGAAAGAAGTTTCCAATAGCTACCAATTCTCTTTGCCTTCCACCAAACAAAACATCCAAAATTATTCAAGAATTATTTTTATAAAGCCAGTATAAAAAAATTTTATGAGATCTAGGAAATGGTTCCTTTAGAACTAATTAAAATATGTCTCTAAAATGACAAGACCCTAATCCAAAATGATTAATATCTCGGTGTCTTATAAAATTTCTATTTATTTTTCTTTTTTAATACAACCAACTAGACCAACTAATAACATATTCTTTCAACATATAGCGCATATTTTAAGCAAAAACAAAACTTGTTTTGCAAACAAAACATAAGTTCTTGAAACTTATAACTTGCTGTCTGTCAACCTCAAACGAAATCAAAAACACTAAAAACCATTTACTACACAGAAGAAAAAAAATTAAATTACTTACCACATTTTAGACGATCATTTATTAAATCCTCAATCAATTGGGGACACTCATTCTCGATGGCGTAACAAAATTGTTTGAATTTCTCGAAACCACTTTTGGCAATGATCTCAATTAAATTGGCGCATTGCAAACGTATAATGTCAGCATCATTGAGCAGATGATGCTGATGATTCAGTTCATCTTTCGTACTATATAAATCACTTAAATTATCGGAATTCTGTTGTTGATTGACCACTGAAGGTGTTACAGAGCGATTATCACTTTGGGCATTATCACCCACAACACTGGCACTACGCGAAGTAGTTACACTGTTTGGTGGTATGGTGGCACTTGTAGTGCTGCCGGCACTACTACTGCTACCGCTAGCATTACTGATAACGGCACTTAATTTACGTTTTGTTAAGCCAACACTAGAGGGAGCCGAAAAGGTTTGTGCGGCTGCATTGTGAGGCTTAAGCAATAGATCCTCTTCAGATTGTGTTAGAACAGAATTTTTTACCAAAACGGCTAAAAGCTCGGTATTGGCCAGATCAAGACGTATGCGTTCTTGGTGTCGTTCCAACAAAGTGCGCACTTCCTCTTCTTCCTCCTCGCGCGTCATGGTTGTAGAATTTGTAGGAGTTTCACTCATTTTTATTTTAATAAATTTCGATTTTTTATTATAATTAATTAAATTTTATTTAATTTAATTTACACTTGACACTTTTTTCTCATATTTTTTTGTATTTTATTTCTTGATTTTTGTACAGAAATGTAAACTTTGCTAATTTATTTTTTTAAATTTGTATTTCATTTTTAATTATCATCAAACACTTTTATTTTCTTTTTTAATTATTATTTTATATATTTTTTTGCAATCTTTGCAGAACTAACAACAAAATCTATATGTAAATAAACCTTTTAATATTTTTTGTTGTTTATTTTCTTTCACTTTGATTTTTTGCCATACACAGTAATGGCGTTTGTTTCATTTGATTTTTTTAACTTTACAAACCGACGCGCATTTACCCAAGAAAGAGTAAAAAAACACCACAAATTAAAAAACAACAGTTCGTATGTAATCGAATAAGAAGGAAAAAACACAGACAATATTTTTAAACTCACTACACAATAGAAGACATCTGTGACGTTTAAAATCTACGTTAAGACTAAACCGGCTCTAAAGCAAAACATTATCACGAACCCCTCGTCTACAACAAAACAACCAAACGAACTCGTCATACAACAACAACATCATCATAATATAATAACAAACATAATAATGAACAAACAAACCGACTCTAGTATTAAGTTAATGCAGTGTTAGTTAAATGAAAGAGCAAAAAGTAAACAACAGCAAAACACACACAAAAACACTAAATACAAAAACAAAAGCTGAAAAATAAAAATAAAAAACGAGAAACAACAATAAGAAAACAATAACAAATGTTTATTTCCCTTATGCATACACATTTGTACATACACATATATTTTAACGTTATTATTTATACGATATTGCCATATTTCTTAAAAAGACTTTCAAATAAGATTAATTTCGTTGGATGTTGTGTCTGATACGAACAAAGTAGCCATAGTTAGTTGGTTTTATGAATAAAATGCATTTGATACATGTTGGGTATGATATACATTGAGTTGTTTTCAAACTTGCTAGTTTGAAGGAGGTTGTAAGCAACTTATTTGTTTTTTTTAAGCCAATATGGGGTATTGCGTATGAAATGTATATGAGGAAAATCAATTTTTTTTTTAATTTTTGAATTCAAATATTTTTCAATTCTTTTTTTCTGAAAAAATAGTTGTTATACAGTTACGGACAAAAAAATAGGGTCAAGTATAATTATTAGAAATTTTTAGTTTTCGAGAAAATATTATGAAAAATAATAAAACTGAATGCCAAATCATTGCGAATATATTGACTTATAAACCTATACAAAAATAATATCCGAAAAACTACTTGGAACATAAATTTGTTCTGGGAACATAAGAAAACAATTGGAGGAAACATTATTTCTTTGGAAGACCATTCTTGAGTTCCCTGATGCTGAGATATCGACCTGACAAATTAAAATGGTAGTAACCCTCTCCGATGTATTAGCAACACCATTAAGCTTAATTGTATATGGAGTATTAAATGTTTCCAAATCTGTATTTTTTGGACCCATGCGAAAGTTTTACTACCAAATATAATATTTATACTCTTTTATAAAATAAATACTTCTTTTTTTAGAAAATAATATGCAATTTTTATACTTTTTGGTACATGAGGATACTATTTGAGGCCTTTCCCGGTCTGTATTATAAGACTGGCGCTTTCTAGAATGGTATTTGGAATAAATTGTATTTTGCCAATTGTCTTCTCAGGTTCTCAGAAGAAATTTAAATTCCTACCGAATTTTGAATCGACTTATTGGCAATAAAAGTCCAGGACTTGATAAAAAAATTTGGTGATTTTTTGTTCCCAAAGAACTTTTTTTATATTAAATCGTTTTAAATTGTCTGTAACTGATGCATTTTAATTGAAAATAGAATTATTTAACTATAATGATCGATTTCGGCACATATCTTTTGATGGTTCCTTCAATTTTACCCATATTTTTAAAGTTCCAAATCTATAGATCCTTTCTGAAACGAATAGTTCTCGGAATTGGAAATAATCGATGATTCTCATCTTTTTTCAGTTTCTTTATTTTTAATATCGTTATCGAGATTTAGAAAAAGTAGTTTCAAAAGTAGTCCACACTAAAAAAAGGACTATTTTTGCTTGAGACGATGTACCGTTTTGGGGATAATGTTAAAGAATATTTTTTTTGTATAGGCTTATAACTCAATATAGTCGCAATGATTTGGCATTAAAAGCTTTAATGTTTTGCATAAAATTTTCTCGAAAACTCAAAAAAATTGAAATAATTGTACTTGACCCTATTTTTTTGTCCGTAACTGTATGGTTTTACAAACCAACTAGCTTAAACCCGGCGTGCTTCACTATCACCATCATATTTAAATAAACATCAAAATTAAATGAAAATTTATAGAATAGTTTGAAGTTATTCGCCCTGTCTTTATAAGAAAGCAGTTCCTTCAAAATGTTAAGATTTTAGTTGATATAGTTCTTTGGGGGCTTCGGTATAATGTAGCCGTCGTACTTTCATCTTAATTGTGGAATTTAATTTTTCCCATTAAATGTGAAGCCTTTCACAATTACAGTTCATTAATTGTACGATAATTAATAATTATTTTGTATGGAGGCCTATCACTCCCCTAAACCTATCTATCCTATATTCATCTCAATTGTGAAATTATTCCCACAAAATTTTGACACTTTCGCTATAATAGTTTTTTAGATATGAACCCCCCACCACCCCCCTGCTTTTATCCTCTAATTGGTCAAATTTACAAAAATGTATGTATTAATATATATAAACATGAATCTGCGATTGTTTTTTGTGCCTTATAGATTGTACCGATTTTTTACTGCATCATCCTGAAAGCGCCGAAAGTTAAATAGTCTACTTTATTATAATAAAATATGACTTTATCTTAACTTCTATACAAAGCAAATATTAATTTTCGCACATCTAAAATAGTAATTTAGTAAAAGTCTTAAAAAGTTCTAGACATAATTACATATAAAACTTTTAATAGGGAGGATAGGTTGAGGGGGAAAAGTAACCACCATATAGAGTAAATATAACTTATGGCATTAAAATTTAACAATGTCCGTCCTTCTGACCATCTGTCTGTCTATGTAAACTTTGTAATGAAACTACAGGTCGCAATTTTATAGTTAAGTCAATGAAATTAAGGACGAAACCTATTGAAAGTGGTTATGGTCGGTCCATTATTTCACCTAGCCCACATACAAATATCCTCTCGCAAAAAAGTCAAGGACGGACACTATTGAAACTGGTTATAATCGGTTCTTTATTTCACCTAGCCCACATACAAATATCCTCTCGGAAAAGGGGTTCAACGACTATAAATGCCTTAAATATTACGATATAAAGTTAACACAATAAATTTTATACAAGTAGAAACTACAGTGCCAATTTTTATGAGTATTCGTCCATAATTTACCATAGCTCTCATATAAGTCCCACGTCCGGGAATCATCTTACATTACAGTACAGAATCCCATGGAAATGTTGCAAGTATCAATATAATATAATGCTTATGTATGTTTTATAAAAATATGCATTATATTTAATGCATGTATCGGTCCACAATTTACCACAGGTCCCATAAAAGACCTTTCCCCAAATTTTGATGTATATACACAATGATGTTGGGTATCATATGGTCGGGCTTGACCGACTATACATATTTTTCTCGTTTTAAAACGTAATTTGTAAACCTTTTTTGATCACGCGATAATTTAGCTTCATTGAAATTACAGTGTGAGTGTATCTCGCGATAAAGGCACCTCTTAGAGGAATTCACGTTTTTTCTCCCCAAGTTTGAGCACCCACTACAGTGTTTCTATCGAGGGCACATTAACGAGATATATCTCAATTCTTTATTTTACAATACATACTCGAAGCAAAACAAATCTTCTAATAAAAAAAAAAATGCAAAAAACTAAAATTTTGGTTTCATAACTTTTCCACAATGTAATTCAGCATTGGTCAATGGCAGATTGATTGAACACACGTTGGCCTATTTCTACAAGTGTTTGTGGTTTACATTAGAAAATTCGCGATCAAAAGAAAGAAAAAAACTTATTATTTTCACTTTTATGAATTTTTTTGTTTGAGTGCTTGTTTTATTCCACCAAGTCTTGTTAACATAACTGCATCAAAACTTATTTAAAAAATCTGAATTAAAACAAATTTAAAGAGTTCCATATATACATACATATATAGGATTACTATTTAGGTCTTAGGCGAAAATTGTAGTAATTAAAAACGGAATGACAAACTTATATATGTATGTATATTAGAGTGTCCCGAGGAAAGCCTTTTTTGAGATTTAGATGTAGGAAGACCCCTCAAACGATGCGTAAAAATTTGCTTAATGCAAAAAAATATTTAAAAAATTTTTAAAAATGGTCTTCAGTTCCCTACCAGCGATTTAAAAATCATGGGACCCATACATTTTGGTAAAAAAAAAAAAATCGATTTTTTAATCGAAATGGATATCAAAAAATTGTATGCTTTTATTTTAAGCTGGTTATGGAAAAAAATATTTTAAAAATTTTTCCCATGGGATTTTGTTTCGCTAGAAGGCATTTTGATAAAAAAAAATTTTTGGAAAATTTTGAAAATTTATGAACAGTTCTTACTACAATGTTAATTTTTAATATTTTAACCATAAAGGGAACAAAATTGTAAAATTCTTATCCATTTTTTAAGAAAAATATCGAAAATTTTTTTTGCATGATATACTAAAATCACGGTTTATGGACCAAGATTTTTGCGAAAATTTAAAATTTTTTTTTTTTTCTATAATTGGCTAAAAATTACGAATTTTTTGATACCCATTTCGATCGCTGGTAGGGAACTGAAGATCATTTTAATTTTTTTTAATATTTTTCCCATATTAAGCTAGTTTTTACGCATCGTTTGAGGGGTCTTCCTACAAAATTATTGTCTACGGGACACTCTAATGTATATACATTAGGGATCGCAATTTCCCGGACTTTTGGATTTCCCGGGAAAGTGGGAACAATTTTTCGACTTCCCGGGATCCCGGACTAAAAATTATAATTATCAATACTCTCATTAGCTGATCAACTGAGACCCAAATAGGATATGAATCTTTTGCAGATTTGAAACAGGATTGTAAATGTAGGGAGAAAATGAAATTCGAGTAATTGATTAATCTACTGAACAATTAAATACTGACAATCTTAAAAGAGTTTTGTGGGTATCAACATAATATTAGGCAAAAAAAAAAACAAATTATTTTTTATTTAAAAGATATGAACCATAAAACCAAAGAGTAACAAGAGACAAAACTAATTGTCAAAAACCTAATTCGGTTGTCAAAACCCTAAAGGCTCCATTACTCTACCGTAAATGTAAAATTGTAAATGTAACTGGAAACGTAAATGGATGCTTACTCAAAAAACGTAAATGTAGCCAGTACTTTGTTGTTGTTTTGTACACATCAATATCAGTGATATAAATTACACATTTTTTCAGTAAATCAAATTCAGCTTAAAAATCGCTAGATTTATTGGTTTGTATTTTAGCGACTTGTATACAAAACGAAATTTGTGCTTTTACAACAACAATTTTGTTTAATTGTCAATCGAGAATTTCGTCTCTATTTGTTACTTTATGCATAAAACAATGTATTTATGACAGAAATAGAGATGTCAGAAATTGACTAAAAAGCCAACGATATCATTCAATACAATTTTTAGATAGTTTCGTAAATCAATATAAAATTTAAATTTATTAAAAGTCCACTAAAAAGAATTTATTAATTCTTAAAGAAGTGGTTGATGATCACCTTTTCGGAAACTCCTAGGTGTGATTCAAACGTGAGTTCAAACGCTATTAAACTGTTTGTAGCTTCAATATCGTAGTCCAATTTAAACGTAGCTAATATTTTGAAAATATTTTGACTAAAATGTTACAAATAATGACTTTATTCATATTTTAAGATAGGTTTAAATTTAGCTTGAAAAATTAACTTTGGACCAGTAAGTTTCAATTTCTTGTTTATTAATTTCGATTTCATGTAATAGATTAGTCCAGACGTTCTCATACATAAAAAGAATATTATTTGTAGCTTTCCAGGACTCACTCATAATTCTTCCCATAACTTTTGTCAAATTTCTATGAGACAAATTCCGTTGTCTATACTACTGACAACTTATAACGAATAGGTACATATTTAAAATGTTTAAAATATTATATTAATCAGTTTTCACTAATTGTTTTTTAGTGCAGACATTTTATTAAGATGCTTAATTGAATAAATGCCATAAAGTCTTCCCAAATAAACCGTTTTATATATTGTACACAAAAACATACTAATGGAATTGTCGTAAAGTTTTAATTCCTAGCCGAATTTTTAGTTTAATTTTGTTTAAAAATGAAAAAAGTGTATAAATTTTTTCTAAAATTCAAGCAGTTTTCTTCCAATTAAATGCTTTTAAAATTCCCGGGAATCCCGGACAAAATTCCCGGGAAGGCGGGAAATGAAAAATGTTTAATTTCCCGGGAATCCCGGGACGGGAAATCTCGGGATGCATTCCCTAATATACATACATATATCAAGGTTGGTAACGGATTCAAAAAATTAAAAAGGTAACGATATTGATATTTCGTATTATTTTGGTAAGGGTATTTTAATTTTTTTTTTTTTTTTTAATTTTAATTTTAGCAAAATTCGATCTTTTAAAATTGGTCTTTATGTCAGAATTCTGTTCGAACCGCCCTCTAGTAGTGGTCTCAAGAAACTTCCGTTTTATACATCAAATTTAATATGAGAATCATAATGTTTTGATACAAATGCTAAAAATTTAATTAAACAGTGAATATTTTCGTGAAATTATTTTCTATAACTTTCGAGGCCAATTAACTCAACAACAATGTGCTGCTCAAATTTTAGAACTTTTGAGCTGGTTTTCTCAATTTATTTTGCCATAAGATATTTTTAAAATTGTCTAAGATCGGTTGTTGACAATCATTGAAAAGAAAAGTGTTAAGAAGGGTGTAACTAATTAGCAGAAAAACAAAAATATGCAGCTGCATGTCTTTTTCTGTACATTGAATGGAGGGAATAAATGATTTAATATTTATCCGTTTCATAATATATTTTTCATATTTTGATATTTAAAACATATTATATCATATATTAGAGCATATTTTTATTTCTTTACTTGAATACAAATTCGATGCGAAATTAATTTTTAATCCATTCTAATTCATTTTATTTTCTTTTTTCTAGTTTTTGCAATACTTTAAGCTTCTTAAGTTCCCTTTTAGGTAGTAAGTTTTCTATTTAAATTCTTCACCAAATGCAGTCATTACAACATCTTTAATATATTGATTTTCTAACAAAACAAACAACTTCTCTTTTTTTCATATACTTCAAAGAAATAAAGGCTGATGGTAATGAAAATCTTGTTGAAACACATTCAAGTTCATTTCAACAACTCTGTATGTCATCATTAAATATAGGGGTGGCTGGCTGATTTGTTTGCGAAAAAAAACACACAAATCTTTTCATCAAAAACCACCCTTTATGACAAATTACAAATTTGCAAAATCTTAAGCCCAAACCAAGCAGCAACCCATATAAATATATGTATTTATGTATGTATGTGATTTTGCATTAACTTTTTTTAAGTTATAAGTACACAATATGCGTGATAACTTAATAGGAACAACCAGTACCAGTAAAAACAGAAATCATTAAAACCATTCAATCTTTAAAATGAACAGTTTACATGAACAAACACCTTAAACTGTAATGTTGCCACAGAAAAACAATTGCGTATGTATGTATGTGTTTATAATGTGCAACAGTTAAGGCGTTTTTTTACCTCTTCTGTTGCTTCCTTAAAGATGGATGACATGCATCATACACTCTGTAAGTCTACCAATAGTTCATTTTGGTGCTTGATGTGAGATTTGTGAGTTGTAGAGTAGAATGTGTTTTTTGTCCAAAGTTGTAATGATAATTACATTGTACAGAGCATAGAAGGAAATAAAGAAAATATAGACGTGATTTGCAATTAAAAATTTTTAAAGAGTTGTTGCAGCTCATCATAATCACATGATAAGGGAAGGGTAACTAAAAAAGATTGGGTTATGGAAACTAAAAATTTCAGTTTCATTTCTAGTTCAGTTTTAAATAAATTTTGGTTCAGTTCTAGTTCAATTCAAGTTTAGTCAATTCCAAAACAGTTCAGTTCTAGTTAAGCCCCATGTCTTAGTTGGTTTACTATTAAGAATACATATTTGTAAATATTTCAATGAATTAAAAAATAATTTAAAATTAAAAAAAAAAAACATGGATCAGTTCTAGTTCATTTCTAGTTCAGTTCTAGTTCAGTTCTAGTTCAGTTCTAGTCCAGTTCTAGTTCAGTTCTAGTTCAGTTCTAGTTCAGTTCTAGTTCAGTTCTAGTTCAGTTCTAGTTCAGTTCTAGTTCAGTTCTAGTTCAGTTCTAGTTCAGTTCTAGTTCAGTTCTAGTTCAGTTCTAGTTCAGTTCTAGTTCAGTTCTAGTTCAGTTCTAGTTCAGTTCTAGTTCAGTTCAAGTTCAGTTCTAGATCAGTTCTAGTTCAGTTCTAGTTCAGTTCTAGTTCAGTTCTATTTCAGTTCTATTTCAGTTCTAGTTCAGTTCTAGTTCAGTTCTAGTTCAGTTTTAGTTTAGTTCTAGATTAGTTTTAGTTCATTTTTAGTTTAGTTCTAGTTCTAGTTCAGTTATAATTAATTTCTAGTTCAATTCTAGTTCAATTTTAGTTCAGTTGTAGCTCAGTTCTAATTCAATTGTATTTAGTTCAGTTCTTGTTTAGTTTAAAATAGTAACAGTTCAGAATAATTATTTGAAAAACCCAATGCTTTTATTAAATTTCTATTAGCTATACTTCCTCCCTTCATAGCTTTAGGCGTAATCGCTATAATAACTATAGTTTTATCCCTTGATTTCGTTTAATTCCCTGCTTAGTATAAACAAACTTCAGTTTTAGTTTACACTTGTAGCATGGCAAAAAATTCATATATTTGTCATGTTATTCCCGGTTAAAACATAATACATACATATACTTACAAACATACTTAATTCCAACATAAATTCTATGGAATTTTCAAACTGCAACTATTTAGAAATTCTAACAGAAAAAGCAGAAGAAGAAGTTAAAATGAATAAAATAAAATAAACGGAAAAGAAACCTTTGTCATTATTGAAACCCATATAATTTTAGACACCATTGCGAACGCCACATATGTATATCAATGTTAGGAAATGAAGTGTTTACACAAAACATGGAATATTAAGAACCATAAATTGTAAATAATATGAATTTATATACCTACTTAAATTTTCTTTATAAAAGTTTATTGAATCAAATTCCCAAAAAAATGGAATAGTAAAAAAATTATATAAATTGAAATTTGTATTTTTTTTATAACTTTTTTAAAAATTCAAAAAATGTTTAAAATGAAATAAAAGTTCATAAAGTTTTCTTCGTGTGTCTTTTTATGTTTTAATCATTCACATAAAAATATATTTAAAATTTCATAGCTAGTGTAAACGATTTGTTATCAGCAGTTGCTATTAACACCCATTATAGTAATTGTTGCAATTGTTATAAACTGTTTTTGTAAAATAAACAACAATCAAATAGAAAAAGTCATAGTTCTTTTTGAAAAGGTTTCTTCTTCTGTATAAAAAGCTCTTTAGAAATTACAGAGATTAAAAAGAATTAAATGAACAAAAATGTTTTTTATTACAAAACAAGGTTGGAAACCGAAATGTATAACGGTATCGGTAACGGTATCGGTATTCAATTTTATTTTATTTCGGTAACAGTATCGATAACGGTATTTTAAATTATATCGGTATCGGTATACCGGTACCGAAACTAAAATACCGGTAAATACCGTTATTATTGGAAAACTAGAAAAAACTTTAAAAAGTTCAATTTTTAAACAATTTTTACTTGAGTTTCGCCAAAAAAATTATTAAATTACATATTTGTATATGAATATTTCTTTATAGAACTTCATATAATTTTTATAACTGCTTATTTTTTGGCAACATTTAAACTCGACCTTTTAATGACAAATTAAAAAATTGGGACAAAATTTTTATTTACCACAGTTTTTTTAATACAGACAGAAATCCTTCAATTAATTTTGAAAACATTAAAAAAAAAAAAACTAATTTTATTCTACAAATTGCATAAAGGCAAAAAATCGTGAAGTAGCAGAAAAAATAGAATACCTTAAAAAACATTTTTTTTATTTCATCTCAGATTAACGGTACAAAAATATGAAAAATGCGTTTCGGATATCGTAGGAATACTCGTTTAAATCACCATAAAAATTAGTAAAAAAAAAAATATGATTCACACAAGAGTTTTTAGGTTATATAACTGTTTAGGTAAGATTAAGAGCTAATGAGCCAATTACAGCCGAGGAATTTTGTAGAACAGAAATAACTCTCCATTATCCCATTTATGGTTAAATGAGAGTGATAAATTTAAATGTAATCCGAACTTTGAAGTCGCGCAGAAGAAAATTTTTCAGAACTTTCACTTAAAAATGTGAGTTCAAATAGTATAAAATTGTTTGTAGCTTCAATAGGATGGTCGATCAACGTTATTGAAAATAATCAAAGTGTATCACATATTTAAATGTACCTAAATTATGAAATAATATTTTCGAAAAATGTCAACTTTCTATGATGATTGTGAACATGATGATATTTGGTCTGACATGACTATCTTTTTCTCTTAACTTTCTTACAAATTTTTCCAAATTTGAAGAGATTAATTCTGGATGTTGGCCATACCAATCACAAATTTATATCGTATATTTAAGATGCTTACAAGATTCTTTCAATGAGTTTATTTTTACTTGCTGCTTATTAGTGCTTACATGATATTTATTTGAATTAATACCTTAGATTCATCCTATACAAGTAATTTAAAGAATAATGAAATTATATAAATACAGAAAAATATTTAAAATTATTTTTTAATAAAATTATTAACTAGCTTTATATTGAAATTTAATTATATTATTTATTAATATAATTAATTTTCTAATTGGTTTACAATTTTGTTTTTTAATAAATTGACAGCTTCTAATAAAATATTAAGAAAAAATGGAAGATTTGTCTATAAAAAGACAGAAATAAAATAAATTTAAGTCAATTTCCAACAATTTTCAGCTCATTATATCTATTTAAGGAAAAGAAGTAATAATAAAATCAATTATTCTAGTTATTAATATTATAATATTGATGATTGGAGCAGAATCAATTAAAAATTAATTAATATAAGCAATTTCGTAATTGAAGTCCATTTTTACTTTTTTCTGTGAATAGTTCCCAACAGGATTTAGCATATTATATTTGTTAAAAAAAATCGAAAATATATAATCGTTTGTTAAAATTCATTTAAGTGCTTTTAAAAATCCTGGGAATCACGGTCAAAATTCTGAAGGAAAATTTTCGGACTTTTGGAAAATCCAGAATTAAGGAGAGAATCTTCATAGAAGCAAATACCAAACAGTTAACTAAGAACCTACATTAATTTCAACAGAACGTTTTTGGGCGTCATATGAGAAATAATTAAGAGCATATCGTAAGTTAAAATGCCCATATATTTTTTGTATTCGCACTAAGACATTTTATCAAAGTGAAGTCGAACTAGGTTTAATGGATTTAAACATCTTTAAAAATGTATTTATTGCAAACGATGTAACCAAGAAACAAACAATAAAAGTCCTCTTTAAAATAAAATTCTATAATTATTACACTTATTATTAAAAATAATTTTATCTTTCTTATTTTCTCAAGTAAATTATATGAGAAATTTTTCTTACAATACCATATTATGTTTAAAAAAATATATTTTTAAAATACCGAAACTAAATTACGTATATACCGGTACAGAGTGAAACGGTATTTGAATACCGGTATTTTTAACAAAATAATAATTTCGGTATAGGTATCAGTTACGGTAACCAACTTTAAACGGTATTTAATCGGTATCGGTATTTATAGCGGTGTCGGTTTCCAACCTTGTTACAAAACAATACATAGGAGCTCTAATTTTTGAACCCACGTTCTCTAGCTCTTTTTTCTATAGTTGAATAACATCTAATGGGAATTCAGTCTTTGCTTCTCTACAAATTATTCAACAAATTGTTGATTTGGGAAGAATGTATTTTATAGAAATTTATTTTTCCGAAAGCCCGTTGTGATAATCGAATTTTTTGTAGTTGTATTTTTTTTTTCCAAAAAATTGTTTCATTAAAAATATTCTTTGCTAATTGGTACTTTATTTTGAAAATTCATAATCTTTTTGTAAATTTGTTCTTTTTTGGAAAATTAATATTTTTATGAAAATTAGTAATCTTTCATTTTTATCTTTTAAAAAATTAATACTTTTTTCAAAATTGCTGCTTTTTAGAAAAGTACTTTACAAGATTCTAAATAAATATATTAGTAACACAAACAAAATGATAAAGTCGACAACTGTAGTGAAAACCAAACTAATTTGAAAAACACTTAGACAACTTACTCAAAGCTTTATAAAGCTTGACGAACATACTGTTAAATAAGCAGGAGGGAAGCGGACATTAAAACAAAATGAATTGACAAACTAACTTTTATCAAATGGCAATTGACATATACATTTTAAATTGACCTTATTAACACTTCATTCAATACAATAGCTTTTGTAAAACTAATATGAATATTTCATAAAACAACACTTTACCTTTCAATTTAACCCTTTTTCATTTTTTTTACACTTTTAACCAAATTCATATAACACAGCAACCAGCTACTTGCGCTCCTCAGCTGGTCACACTTTTTCTTAAGGAACTGATAAGCTTTGGTAAAGCTTTTATATTTTAACGTAAGGAAATAAAAGTTGTCTTTCACGTTTTTATCCAAACTCAACGATTGCTTTGATTAACTTTAATTAAGTTGCAATGTTATATTTTTGTGACATTAAATCCATCTACAAAAAACTATTTGTTTAAGTAAAATTACTTTTTGATTACAAAGCTCTTTTAATTTAATTTATTTTCAATTCTATTTATATATCGTTAACCGATTTTTTATGATAAAACAATTTGACTAGCCACTCGCGCACGTCTTTTGGTAACTAATTTTCGAATAGGACTAAGTAAAGCTTTTTTAACGAAAGTAAATACATATGTGTTGACCTTAAAGCTACTTTTAACTTTTTTCTTTAAACTTAACGTTTGTTAAATTAGTAGGAGGCGAACACCTGAACAAATGGAAATGACAAATTAACTTTCGTTTAATTTACTTTAGCATTTACTTTAGTGTTTATAAAAAACCGACTTTTTAAAAAACCGGTTTGACGGTTAACCGAAAATTGGGTAAAATTAAAAAACCGGTTTTTCGGTTAACCGTCTACTTAAAAACCGGTTAAACCGGTTAACCGACATTTTAATAATTGCTCTAATTTGAAGCTTAATAAAAATATTTTTGGTTAAAAAAAGTGTTTTTCAACTTATTGGTTTTACCATGCACCAAATAATAAACACTGTTTATAAATAGCGACTGATTCACATCGAAATTTTATACGTAATACTTTTTTCAGCCTTCAGACTAGTTTTAATATAATTTATAAAAACATTTTTTTGGCATCTTTTAGCACAGCTTTTGAAGCTTTATAATGATCTAAAATTATTCTATAAAGTATTTTTAATATTATTTTTTTTTCAAAATTTTCTAATTTAAAGATAAAATTAAATTGTCGAAATTTTAAAGCATCTCAACAAAAAGGAAGCTTCAGACCTAGGATAATGCACTTTATATTATGATTTATATTCACCGCTTTTGAAGTTTTTCCCTTAAAGAAATGTTAATATAATTTTTATAAAAAAATGTAATTAATAAAAACATCTGTATAAAAATGGTAAAATAATTAAAATTTTTTCCGCTAAAAAGAGATTTGTTTTTAAATTTTAGAAGAATTATTAATCATTTAAAAGTATATTTACTGCTCTTATTTAATTCTACTTTTGAAGTCTTTATTCCTATTATTCTATATAAAATCTTATTTTTCTCTTAAGCTATACATTAGTAGGTGTAATGTTATTTTCTTCTTTTGGAAAACTTCGTTCGCATGAAATTAAAGTTTTTCTAAATGAATTTTCAAAACCGGTTAACCGACACAAAAAACCGGATAAATTGGTTATCCGAAATTGAATATTTCAAATTAACCGGTTCGCAAATAACCGAAATTTGAAGAAAAAACCGTTTTTTCGGTTAACCGGTTTATAAACACTAATTTACATTTATTTTTAATGAATTAAACACTTTTACTTAATAAATTTTTTAAACAAATGATATAAATTTATTAAAGATCATTTTGTCTTTTTATTAAAAACATATTTTAAATATTTTGTACACTTTAAGGGAGTTCATTTGTCACGACTGCGACCAATCACTACCCAGCAAAAAATTATCAAAGTAATTCTTTACAAATGACATCTAAATCACATCCAAAGTATTTAATGAATTTTTTGAACTATTCTAGTAGTTATTTTTAATATCGTTATAAAAATTACGGTATTAAATTACTTATTTGATCAAAATTGTCCTTGGTTTTTAACACTTCTTAAACATTTATTCAGAAGCGCAGAATAGTTTAAGAAACAAAAGGCACTTGAATAAATAATAAAAAAAAGTCGTAGTAGTCGTTTTTCCTCGTATCTTAAATACAAAGTTAATATAAGTAATGATTAGGGCAAGTTTTTCAAGTTTTTCGCTTGGAAAGTAAGCATTTGCATATTTCAAAAGAATTTCACAAAAAATGCTTATATTTTAAATCTTTGCATAAATTTGCATATAATGGATACAATGTTAGTTTTCTTATCAAAAACACAATTTTTTGGTGATTTTTTGGAGTTCAATCAAATGATTTCTAAAAATTTTTTTGTGAGTATTTTGAGTACATTGTAAATATTGTAAAGAAAAAAGTTCGGAAGCTGCAAATATGATACTTCAAATTAAAATAGTTATATTTTTATAAACATCGAAATCTATTAGAGATTGAAAGTTAAAAAAATGCATATTTGTGCATATTTTCTGCGCATTAATATATAAGAATGCATAAATTCGTTGGTTTTTATATACATATTCATGCTATTTTTGCATATTTCTGTGCATATTATACCATTTTTTCGTGCTTTTTCAAGCGCATATTTTTGTGCATTGCCCTGGTAATGATACTAGTTACAAATAACATCCAAGTTGTCAAAAATTAACAACATTCCACCAATGACATGCTAATGTTAAATTCATTGGTTTTTCACCCCAATTTGAAGTGATACTGGTTACTAGTTGTGGTGATTTTATTACATCTTTTTCCTCACTTTTATTGCTGGATAGCACATAAATTTTCGAAAGGAAGTTTAATCAAGTAAGCCAGAGATGGAAATGTTAATGTGTTTTAATTCATTGGTTCTATTAGCGAAAATTAATGTACTATCGAGTGAGATTGAAAAAATCTTAACACATATTTTGCCTCTTAACCTTTTTCGGAAGCAATATTTAATTTTTTTATTTTTTATTTTTTTTTTGATCTAGTCATCTTTAAAGAATATGTCAGTTATTATTTTTAATTACAACCACGTTGATTTGTGTGAGTGAGAAGTACGTGCTAAAATTATTAAAAATGTTCAAAAAAATCTAAATTGGTCTTACAAACATTGGGCAAAGTATTAAAGGTCTGCCATCAAACTGTTTCCAATGTTATTAAACAGTATCAGGAGAATTTGACCATTGGTAGGAAACCTGGTTCGGGAAGAAAAAAAAGTCCAAAGAAGAAGAAAAGAGCTCCAAACACATCTGGTAGAAAAGCAGCCAGGTCAGCTCAGTGCTCTGACTATTTGCTGCGAAAGGTTGAAAACATACAAAGTGTCTATATATAGTTCCAGACAGGAATGCTGCAAAAAATTTAGAAGCCAAGAATAGGGCAATGAAATTTAAATCTAAATTCATATAAAAACACTCGTGTTGTATAATGGATGACGCAGCTTCCGGCTCAACATTTTTATGTTGCTAATGCTCAAGGAAATGTTGAAGATAAAATTTATACAAAATTTCCTAAAAAATTTTGCTAAAAAAGCTTTATGCAGTTGCGACAAAAGAAGCAAGTCATTTATTACAGTGGGCTTTATAAATACCGAAATATACATACATCAAAGAATGTTCGCAGAAAAGGCGAACATTCTTCCTGTCTTAAGAGAGCACAATGTATCCATTTATTTTTGGCCCGATTTGACATCATGTCACTACTGTAAGAAAGCTCTGGAGTGGCACCAAAACAATAACATAGTTTTTGTACCAAGAGGCTAATCCTTCAAATTGTCCGGAGCTAAGACCAGTGGAGAGATATTGGGCTCTTGTGAAAAGAGAATTGAAGAGCACAAAAAGCTGTCCCAAAATATCGAAGATTTTAAAAGGAGATAGGAAAACTGTTCTGAAATAACTATCAAATCTCTAATAGAAGCTAACATTTGCAAGATCAAACAACGGCAAACAATTTTTATGGAAAACTAGTGGTCCCGCAAATTTGGTCAAATATTTGACAAATGTGAACATAGCTTAAGGCTAGTTTTAAATTTTATATACACTTTTATTAAAGTTTTACTTTTATATTTATTAATTAGAAGTATATAAAAGTGAATAAACATTTAAAACTTTTTCGACTTTTTTCGGTTTTGTCTAAAGATTTTTCTTTGGTTATTAAATATTCAATAGAGAACATTTTATCTTCAGTTTTCTATAGAAAACGTCGATTTTTAATAGAAAACTTTTGGAACTCGGTTTCCTGTTGATATCTTGTGATCTCGATTTTTGATGAAAATTTTTACCACCTTGATTTTATTTAGGAACATTTCGATTTCGGGTTTTTATAAAAAAATGTTTGTACTCAGTTTTAAATAGAAAATCTCTCGACGTAAGTTTTCTTCAGAAAACCTATGCGCGTAAGTTTTCTATAGGTAAGTTTTCGACCTTAGTTTGTTATAGGTTTTCTATACAAAAATTCGACTTCAAATTATCCTAGGAAACTTTTCGAACTATATTTTCTATATTTATTCTTTTGGTGAAGTATTTATTCATTTAAATCCCCAGCCTCATATTCATATACATATTTGTTGTTTGGAGTTATTACACACTCGTTCATATAAAATATTTTACTGTTCTCATTATCGTCTTTGTTTAACGATGATCTTTTACAATAATGGTGCTGATAATGATGATGGTACAATTTCTATCTTATAGACATTTTGTTATTCAATCTGGCATTCGCAGACTCTACTACAGAATATTCTTTCTCTAACTATTGTGGTTGTTCGACAGAAAAAAAGTAAAAGATCTTCATTTGATCTTGTACTCAAGTCAAGCTGTAATGATTTGTGCGTAATTTGTGTGGATTTATTACTACATACAACTACTAACATTAGACTTGGATGAATTGTAATTGTAATATGCCACCTACATTGTGCAACATACATACTTATGTATGAACATAATAAAATATAAATGTGTAATTTTATTGGTATTTCCGTTTTGGTGAGCATTACAACGTTGAAGAATTTAAGATCTTTTTTTTTTTTTTTTTTTGTTCTTTTGAAATACAGATGTAAAGTTATACAAAGTTTGAGTTAATAGTGTACAGCGATGGAGAGCTCCAAAATGTCTGACGATATATATAGGCATGTATCAACGGTGGGGAAAAAAGGAAATTTCTCTCTGCAATTGAATATATTTTTTGTCTCATACTAATCTATGCTACTCTAGGCTTGCTATTAAAATTAATTTGTGACAATTTGTAGAACTATGGTTTAAATTTAACTATGATCTAAAATTTAAGCTAAATTGATATTGCAACAACACAAATAAGGTATTCTAATTCATTTGTATGATAATTTGTTTTGAGGCTGGCTAACAAATTAGGCGGTAAAAAATGCCTTTTAAAATAATAATGATATGCGTTTTGAAAAATTTTCAGGAGGTCGATATGTACAAGCATACTAGGTCGTGCAGGATTTTTGAACGATGTCAAATTCCATAAATAATGTCATACATTAACACAGTTTGTTTTATTTCAACTTCAAAATGCTCTTATTTAAACATTTTTGCTTGGTTTGCTCGATTCTGAAAGCATTTATTGCATTTCACAATAGCAAAGCCTTCAATTCTTCATATTCAAAATTGTTTAGCTGGACTGAACGCTCCTTATCATGTACATCGAAATCAACAGTTTTGAATCGTCTAAACCACAATTTATGTTGCAAAGGGTAGCTTTATAATTACGCTTCCAGAATAAAAATGAAAATAAAAAGAAAGAATGAATGAAAGTGATAAATCTAATGAAAGATCTCCCCTAAGCCACCAACTTAATTTCCATTAATAACTCTATCAGATCACTAAGCTCCCAAACCACCTCAGCCTTCTCCGCTGAAGCCCTGGACAGTGACAAATTATATGTTCCTTATTGGCCCTAAAGTAAATCCTATTAGAATCCTAAACGATACCTCTACAAAAGACCTGTACAGCTCAAAGCCACTGCGAGCTTGCTCGTCGACTATTTCATTGCAGAGAATGTCACAGTGACTAGGAATCCAACAGTCTTTTATTATAGGTTTATCTCAAATCCCTCCTGCACTCAAGCACTAGCTTAGACCTGTCATTACTAAAGGTAGTTACCTCAGAATCCTTTTCAACATTCTCCTCCGCTATTCATAGGGTCTTGAAAATGTCAAGAATTTCTGCCTGAAAAACGCTGCAACTATCTAACAGTCAATAAGACCGTCTGATATTCATTCCCATGAAGTAGAAAATTAACCTCTTCAATGATGCTAGCATGCCCTGGTATGAAGTTCCCTAATAATCCCATTTTCATAGCTATCACAAACTCCTCTATTGGAAGAAGATGGAGGATGGTGTTCAGTGCTACCTGAGGCATGCTTCTCATGGCACCAGTGATACTAATCGAAGCACTTTACTGAACTTTAGCCTAAACAGCCATAAGTAAGAATAGGTCTCACAACCGTTGTACACTGGATCGAATCAAACAATCTAGAAATACAAATATGAGGAGTTAAATCTCATCAGAATTAATTATTTTTTTGCTGTGTAGTTTACAACATACCACATTTACGAAAATGAATATCAATTTATTTATTTAATATGCCATTAGATCACACTGGCCATCCTATTTTCAAATTTTTAAAATTAATATTGTTTATGTCATAGCTCAAAGGTTTTGTAGGTTATAACATGTGTGAACGGATTCGTTTGTAATTTGCAATAACTTAAAGCTTGGGTTGTTTAAATTTGAAATATTCCAAAATATTGGTCAAGGCCAATTTAACAATGCAAGCGAATAAATTAAAAGCTACAATTTAGAAAAATACTTAGTAAAATTTGGTGAGCCAAAAGACTTAAATTTTATCAGATTTTAGAACCTCTATAGTCTTCATTATGCGAAGGTATAAAATTATCTTGCACTTTTTTGTTTTTTTGCGATTTTCCTGCAATATTAAAATAAGAGTGATCTTTTTTTCAATAAAATAAGAATTTTTTGATCTACTCGCAAAAGTATAATTATTTTAATAATCAACAACAGATTATGGCTAAATTATAAAAACAAAAAAAAAAGTTGAGGTAATAATTTGGAAAAAAAATGTTTGTAAAATAAAAATTTAAATTTTTATATCAAATAGTATATTTTTCAATGATATCTATTTTGGAATTAACATTATATTTCGCTTTATATTTATTATTTTACACTTATATTACATTTATTTAATCAATCTGACGGTTTGTCCTTATAGACTTGAAATTTGATCCACTGTGCGTTGTGTATATCCAGTCATGACCATCGGCTTAAAACACCAGTTCTTCCCTATGAACTTCTCAGTCTCTATTTGGCTTCCTTTGATATTTGAAATTCTATCCCATGCAATAAGGGTAGCCTAAACAGTTCTTCCCTATGGAGTTCTTAGCCTCTATTTGGCTTCCTTTGATAATTTAAATTCTATGCCATGCAATAAGGGTACCCTAAACAGAACAGAGTTGTGTCCGGGTTGACTCCCAGTTCCTTGCTATTGGCCTAAAGGGAAAGTTCTCACAAGCCTGAATGCATGATCTGTCTTATCGTGAGTAGAAATTTACCCGAGAACAGTATTACTACGTCATCAGAGTAGGCTACGATTTTTCGTCCTATAACGTCGAAATGTCTCAAGATGACATTTACAGCTCCCTTGCAGTGTGCAACTCATCAGTGAGTTGTTAACTCTGCTGCTTAGAAAAAAAATATTTTTCCGATATAGCGATAGGTTTTTCTTTTTGCGATACATATCTGTGGCAACGAGAACAAACTACATAAATACCTTTTTTTTTAAGTTTACAGAAGAGCAGTTTATATTATTTAAATAAATAAAAAAAATAAAAAATTTAACAAGCGCGAATGTATATAATATATTTATACCCAATTTTTTTTTTAATTTTACGTTATATGGGAGGTGGACGGTAAAGTGGGCGGACCACTCCCATTTTTGGTTTCCAAGTTTATATCGACCCTCCAACTATTTACACAAAATTTCGTTGTCGTACATGCTTTTGTTTAAGAGATATCAGCAGAAAAGTATGAAACGGACACCCTGTGTTTCTAGATTTTAACCCATAACTTTTTTGTTTATTAACCGATTTTGCCAATTATCAATAGCAAAAAAATATTTGTGATAAATATTTGTTCCAAATTTCGTCCCCCACGTTGCCCCATTCGAGCCCTATCCTGCTTTCAACGGACAGACATAGCTAGATCGACTCAGAATCTAACCAGGACCCAGAAAATATATACTTTGTGGGGTCTTAAATGATTTCTTCGACATGTTACACACGGAATGACAAAATCAGTATACCCCCATCTTTTTGATGGTGGGTATAAAAAGTATAGAAAACATTTTATCAAAGTCGAATTTATAACGATGAAAATTTTGAGTTAAAATCAGCTGTCCAACGTTTGGTTGTTACTGTTTTTTTTTTTTTTTTTTTTTTTTTTGAAACAATCAAAACTGTTATTTTTATTCCCTGCTCAGATTTCATAAGCAAAATGAATACTTTATAAAACAAATTGTTATAGAAACTACAAAATTATATTTCCTTTTATTTTTTTTTTTTTTATTTTAGCATTTGCTAGTAAAAGTTCTTTTATCAATATCCTAATGATTAGAGTTAACGAAAAAAACCTTTCAAATCACGAATTTAATTATGTCTTTGTTGGAATAGTTATTATTAAACTGTGTTAAAAAAATATTTAAATATGTTTTGCACATGCAATCGTCTGACATGCATACCCAACAAGCTTTTAAATAATATTTGTCTAGTTCTTAGAAGCTTTTATTTGCAAAAAGTAAACACTACCGGGTTCAATACACCATTTAGTCAAAACAAACGACTTAAACAACATTTGCTAAACAAATGTAAATAATTTTCTATAACATTTGCTGGCAACAACAAAAAAAGAAAAATACATCTTACCCCCAATTCTGTTAACTTGAAGAAGGTTTACTTTTCCAAGGTGAGAAGAAAGGAAGAATATACATATGAATAAAATGTAAGAAGGGTTGCAATTATAGCTAAACTAAATGCAAGCAATTTTAAGACTGGAGAAGGTTTGGCATAGATTTCTACAGAAATATAATGAGTATTTTTGTAGAAATAAAACATAATTTAGATTTTATTATTTCTTTTTTTTTTATTTTTTTAAAGCTTGTTATGGATCACACAAACATAAATAACACTCTCGCCATACACTAACAGAAAAAAGACATATAAAAGACAAACACACAATTTTTAACAATTTATACACAATTTTTTTAAGACAATTATATAAATGTAAGGAATTTTTTATAATCAACTAAAACTAAGCTAATATAACAATTAATAAACAAAAGAACAAAACTACAGTGTAAAAAATTGTTTACAACTTTAATATAAAGTGCAAAACCTAACAATTTTTTTCAGTGTAGTTATGTTTTCCAAAAAAAAAAACAAAAAAAAAAGAATACTTAACAATTAAAGACTAACACTTATGCTTAAGAAAATTCATTTTAAAATCTTCTAATCAAAAATCAACCGCGGTTTATTGATTTAATTGAAAATTAAACTGAATTTGACAAAAGCATACATTTAATAACAAATATTCTAATGCAACCTAAATCCATTCCGAAAACAAAAACAGATTTTGAAAGCAAATATATAAGCAATTGTATATTTGTGCACCAATATACAAAAGTATAATTTACTTTACCAAGGGCCAATAAGAAGAGACAAGCAACGGGACAAGACCAAGGATTCAAAACAATAACAAAGAGGAACAAAGGTAACACACTGAGAGGAAACAAGGACACAACAAAAAGGAAAACATGATTACAAAAAAATAAATTTCTTAAAATTTGCTAGATTTTTTTTTGGCAGAAAAGGGGAAAAATCGTTTGGAAATTTTAAGAAATTTTGTCTTAAAACTAAAAAAGCCAGCTTTTTAGTTTACCTAACTTAAACTAAAACATACTTATGCTAAGCTTTCCCTAACATATACCTAAGGAAAAAATGTTTAATAACTTATTAATAAATCATTTCCTTACACTTATATAAAAAAACATCAACATAAAATTTAACGAAAACATTTAAAGACAACACTAAGGAACAAAGAAACATAAATTTGGAACATAAAATTGAAATACTTTTTTGTTTAAATAAAAACAGCGTTTTGAAATCTTTTTAAAATTGTAAAAGCAGCTTAAAATCTGGATCCATATTTTTTTTCATTTATATCACAATAGGGTTTCTTTTCTTAGGTTGTGTGTAATTGGTTATTAATATTCCAACTTAGATTCAATTAATTGTAACACACGTTGACGGCCAATTTTATTCCAAAAAAGATACGATTCAGAAGTGCCGGTGACATTTCGAGGTTCGCTATAAGACAACATAAAAGAAAAGGTAAAATTTATATATTTTGAATGTAAAACTCTTAATAAAAAAAATCATGAAATATAAAAACAAAAAACTTCAAACAACAAATTAAAGCGAAATATTTTTGGCCTGCAGACATCAATAAGACGTCAATGGCAAGATAAACTTAATGTATCAGAAGAAAAGAATTCAAACTGAAAACATATCTGCAAAACTTAGACACTACTAAGAAAACAGATTACAGTTTATGGAAGGCGGTGAAAAATATACAATGCCCTATTGTATATGAATCTCCCATACGCCTCCAAAATGGCCAATGGCCAAAAAGTTCTAATGAAAAAGTTGAAGAATTTGCTAGTAATTTAGAAAACGTTTTCACTCCAAATAACACAGGCTCAACTCTAAGACCTGTAGTATTCCCATTTCATTAAAGTTCCGGCTCTCTGCCGTGAAATCAGCAGTAAAAGGTCTTAAGGCAGGAAAGTCTCCTGGAACGGACAAAATTACCAGCACAATGATTTGTTTCTTGACAAACTCGGCTCTGAAATTTATTTTATTAATTTTCAATGCCATTTTACATACTGGCTACTTTCCAAGTACTTGGAAGTTTTCAGAGATTGTAATGATACCCAAACCCGCAAAACACGTGACTCAAGTAATATCTTACAGTGAAATAAGTTTGTTATCAATTTTTTCGAAATTGTTTGAGAAATTTCACCTTGAGAGCCTATTATTACATATTAATAATAACAGTATACTTAACCATCAGTTAGGTTTTAGAAAAAAACATGGTACTATTGAACAAGTGCACCATGGTACGTCAGAAATAGTAACATCCACAAGAATCTCAATATTCATACAATTTGTGAGGAGATAAAGAACAGTAGCATCAATTATATGAAAAAATTATCTGAACACACAAACCCTCTCGCTAAGGATCTGCTAACTTTTGAGGGTCACAGACGCCTAAGAAGAATTGGAAGATCTAGTGTTTCCAATGTTGATATTGCAGTGGCAATATCAACATTAATTTAAGTTTATGTTAAGATTTTAATACTTATTGTAAATTTTTGAAAAAGAAAGATTCAATAAAAACTAATAGAGTTATTCACCTCAGAAATTTTCAACTTCAAGACCCTTGCAAAGTAGAAAAGTTTCATCGATTTCTGTAAACACAACAACAACCACATAGAATAAATTTTGCAAAACTTACTTTGCAAGAATCTAGCAAAGTTGCAATTTCTGAGGTGAATACCTTTAATATATATACATATATAAAAAAAATATTTTTTTTGTAAAAAAAAAAAAAATAATAACAATTCAAGTTATCTTAATATTATGTTCTTATTCGCAAATTAGTGGCTAAAAAAATCCATTTTCATGCAAAATAGGGAAAAATATAATCAATCAATACCTGATAGATTTTTAATTTGACCAGTGATATTAGGAAAGTAGTTTAAAAAAATGTGACCTACCTGCAAATATAGGTCATTTGCGACAATTTTTTTTAATATTTGGCAATTCACAAATAATTTTATTTAAATTTTGATAAGAAATTTAGAATCGTTCCAAACACACAAATTATTGCAGAATCATTGGGAGTAGATCAAACAACAATTCTCAGACTAGGATTCATCCAAAAGCAAGGAAATTGGGTACCACATGAACTAAGGCAAAGAAACGTCCAAAAAGTTTTTGCATTACTGATATTCTGTTTCAACGCCACAAAACGAAGTCGTTTCTTCAGGGAATTGTTATGGGTGATGAAACGTAAATCCATTATGATAATAAAAAGCGCAAAAAAATCGTTTGTGAAGCCCGCCCACAAAAGAGAATCGACACCAAAGGCAAATATTCATGTTGCCAACGTAATGCTCTGTATTTAGTGGATCAGTGGGTGCCATCTATTATGAAAACCGGTCAGAGAACTGTAGCGAACACATTTTAACAGCTTGATGTGAGAATTGAAAGATATATGGGACCAAACATGAGACCAAAGTTTTCCATCATGACAACAAAATGAAATTTTTGAAAAATTTTCTTTTTATAGGAAAATTTTTATCAATTTTCATTTTATAGCAAATTTTAAATAAATTTTCTTTTGATAAAAAATTTTGAATAATATTTTTTTATAGGAAATTGTCAATCAATTTTCTTTTTACAGAAACTTTTCTATTTTCTTATTATAGAAAATTTTATATCAATTTGCGTTTTATAGGAAATTTTCGATCAATTTTCTTATAATAGGAATATTTAAATACATTTTCTTTTTATATAAAATTTTAAATAAATTTCCTTTTTATAATAAATTTTCAATAAAATTTTATTTTATATAAAATTTTCAATAAATTTTTCTTTTGATAAGTAATTTTCGATTTATAGAAAATTTTTCGATTTAAGGGAAATTTCTTATAAATTTTTGTTTTATAGAAAATTGTTGGTCAATTTTCTTTTTATAGACATTTTTGGATCAATTTACTTTTAATACAAAATACTATTTTCAATAAATTAACTTTTTAAGTTGATTAATCTAATTAAAAAAATTATTAAAAATTTTTAATATTTTTTTAAGAAGTTTTCGATTTATATAAAAAATGTCAATAATTTTCTTTTTATAGGCATAATTCTGAATAATTTAACAACGAAAATAATATCTTATTTGATACTATAAATTATTCTACTCACTTCTGATAGCAATCGAAAAATACATGTCCTTTTTCATTCACCAAACACTTCCATATATCGATCACAACTAAATTCCTTTGTTGACCTTCACGTTTGATAAACTCATTAAAACGTTCCAGCATACGTTTCACATCATGATTATGACTATAGTTGGCCAAGGGAGCCAATGTTGTTAAAATCGGTTTGATGCCTTTTTTCAGCATAGTCAATAGCAACTCACGAAAATCATGTTCGATTTGTATCAATTGTCTTCCCTGCATTATATCCACCGAGCCGATATTTAAAATAATCGAACGACGATTATCTGATAAGGCTCTGATACGTCTAATAGAAGCGCCAATTGTTTGACCCGAGACACAAAGGCCGGATTGTAAAATTCGCTGATCTGAAAAAAACCGAATATAAATTAAAATTATTACTCATCATAGCAGTTTTTATGAATTTGAACTTACTTTTCTTAAATTTACATCTCAATTCCATGCGGGCCATATACAAAAAGAAATCATCGCCCAATAGTAAAAAATCCAAAAGATGAGCCTCGTAATCACTATCAGTGTAGGCCGAATCATTGGTGTACCAACTTTTGGCAGTGGGCGATGATGATCTACTAGATTTTGGCATTGCTGATTTAAAGGGATTAAGGCAAGAACGTCTGGTATCTACGGTTTGAAAATTATTATTCATTGATTGATGATGTTGATGTTGCTGGAGTTGAAATAAATTATTCAAATGATTTATATTATTTTTATACGTAGGTATTTCAGCATTAAAATTATTCAAAACTGACGATGGGCCAGCATTAATAGGGGCTGAAGGAGCTGGTTGTAATAATGTTTGAGGAGCTGACTGTTCTACAGGGGGATTTTCTATAAGCTGAGAAGTTGAAGGTGGCTGTTGATTACAAATGCGATTAAATCTTAAAAGAAATAAATATTAATATAAATTTAAAATTTGTTTAATAATTTCCTTTATCTTACAAATAATTGCAATTATCCTGATAATAACAATTGTTCTCAAAAAAACCCTCCGAACCTTCTCTCGATAAATTACTATCGGTGGAGGGAAGCAATTGCTCCTGTGGCTCAGTACCTCTTATATCTACGGGATCTATATAAATATTTGCCGTATTATATTGTAGTCTTCGACTGTTACTGTGACGCCAATTGTATGGATGATAATTGGAATTTCTTTGACGTTCACGATAATAATAATGATTTGATGTTGATCTTTGTATGGGTTCAGCTGGTTGTGGCTTTTGATGTATTACCATATCGTGTATGTGTTTTGTTTTCTCCATTGGTCGAATGTTAAAAATTCGTGTACCCTTTTCACTACAATAGGCTGTGACATGGGGTATGGTGAGTAGAAATTCTGTAACATCTTCATAAATAGGAAATGCTAAACCAGTAAGTTTACGATAATCATCTGTAATTGAAATGTTTAGGAATTGACCCATTAAAGCCGGAGCTAATAGTTTTACAAAAAAAATGTAGAAGTCTTTCTGATAATTTATTGATCTAAATATTACTGCGAAATAATTTATTAATTCCTTTTTGATTCACGAAACCTTTCCTAATATCAATCACAATCAAATTAATTTTTCTATGAAATCAGAAAAACGTCTCAGCCTGAATCTAGATTGCTTAATGATAGATAATTAAGTAATGATAATGAAACCAGGTGAACATGGAGTTTTATATTTAAATATTTACCAATTGATGATTGTGAAGATTAAAGCCATAGTTTGGTAAAAGATCATTCCTGTGGAACGTGAAAAATATACGAAGGACTGGCATGAAAACGTGGCTTTTTGTCTGACAGTACGAAACAAATCGATTCTTAACCTACAAATATAACTGAATGTACATATTTACTATTCCGGACTCTTATTAAGTTTACTAGGGATTCCCCAGCTACATGTTTTTATTCACTTCTAAGAATTACATTCTTAACCAGTTAAATACAAAAACATAAAATAAAACAAAATTTAATCTTCACTTACCCCTTATTTGCGATATGGTTGCTCCATCTTGAGCACGTGCTGTCAGAATACTACGTATTTCCGAATTCAAATCGGGATATTCTTCACGCAACTCAAGAAAAGTTAAATCCGTTATAGTCATTGCGTTACCGTCGCCTTCCGCGTAATAGTAATTAGTCGTCGAAGATGTGGTAGAACTTTGTATAACGTTTATTTGCTCCTCAAAACTCCTATAAATTGTTTCATCCGTTTGTTGGCTAAAATCTTCTGAGGCTGATGTCTTGGCTTTAGCTATCAAAGTGGTGGACAACAACTTGGCAACAATTTCAACCTTACGACCGTATTTACGAGGGCCCTTACTATCGTTACCGGACGTAGTGTTGCTCTTGTTGATGCGTTGTTGGGAGGAGAATAATTTTTGGAATTTGTTGTTAAACGTTTTACAATAGACCGACGTACGTTGTACAAAGGAATATTCCTTGCTGGTGTGTTTGCCAAACCATTTACTCGAATTTTGCCTAAAATGGCAATAACACTTTTCCTCTTGATGAGATGTTGCTTGTTGCTGGTGGTGTTGTTTGTGGCGTTTGTTGGTATTGGATGAGGAATGTCTTTGCCGCCAACGTTGTAGACACGTGGTTATATGTTCTTTCAATGCTGCTGGAGTGCAACCGTTCAAAACGCCGTTTATATTCGTTTTAAACGTATTCGTGGTAGTTGTTGTTGACATTGCATTCTTTAATGACGATCACTCAATCGCTGATCAATCGTAATTGTAATAATCAACTGAATGGAACTAATTTTTTGTTTTTTTTTTCGGTTTTTTTTTTTTTTTTGCAACTTATTTGTAGTAAATGAATGTAACGGTTTATTTAGTTGTTTTTTCGTTTTTGAATGAGAGAATGAAATTTAAAAAGAGAGTGCTAGACAGGGATGGGATATATTTTTTATTTTGGTATCACAAATACTAGGGTGTCTAAATCGACTTTCAAACAATCGACATTTTGGTTTGAAATTTGCAGTTTTTATTTCAAAAACATAATCTTACTGTTAGATATAGTATCGCAAAAATATATGTTTCTATGTAACCAGTAATTTTAATTTATTAATATATTAGATTGCGTTGTATATAAATATTTTATATTTTTCAAGTTTTTATAAGCCAAATAAAAAAAAATATATATATATATAAAATATCGAAAAAAAATCTTCAAAAATTTAAAAAAGTAGAAAAATCGACTATTAAAAATTTGAAAAATTCCAAAAATCGATTATTTGAGTATTGAAAAAATCTAAAAGTCGACTTCTTGTGTCGAATATAGAACCAAAATAAATGTTTGGACAAAAATACAGTTTTAAAATTGCATGAAAATTATTTTGTATAAATTGTAAATTCATATTCACCTATGATTTTAATTTAATTTTTTTAACAATGGCAGCACTTTTAACCGTGAAAAATAGTTCTAAAAATATTCGAGAGCAATTGCTCTCGAATAGGCTTCTGAAATATGAAATAGTATTTCTCAAAGAAATTCATATCAATATATACTTTTATTAAAAACAAAAAACAAAATTGTATTATACAGAATAAACTACAAAATATTTAAAAATAAGGTTAAATAAATTTAGATTTTGTTTATATTACAGTTTTGTAGATTTTGTTTTGACAACTGCTTTCTATTAAAATTCAACACATGCACTAAAAACTTTAAATTGATTTTTATACTTCACAAAACACTTTTTATCTAATTTATTTATTCAAACAAAATTGTATTTATTTCATAATTTTAAAAATATTTGTTTCAATACAAAAGTGATTTTTATTTGTATTTTTCAGTGGGCAGAACATTTGTCGAACAAATCATAATTTTTTGTTTGCCGTCTGTGTCGCTTTGATACTTTTACATGCAGCGCATACAAAATGACGTTTGATGGCAGACATGGTTGCTCGAACAATTGTGCGAACAACGGTGTGCGAACAAGAACAAAACATGAACAACTTGGGTCCACACTATCCAAATGCATGTGCATTTTGTTCAATGTGCGAGCATGAAAAAGGCTCGTGTGGACCGCAAATAAAGTACTTGTACATCTACAAAAACAAAAATTTTTGTATTTTGTTAGTGTAAAACTACGGCCCACAATGTCAAAATGCTTTGAATGAGAGAATGAAGGAGAGCAAAAGTAAAAAAACTCGAAAAAAAATTAATATGAATACAAAAACAATTTGACAGTACCGCGAGGTTTGCCAATGAAAAAATTGTAAAACAGCTGTTCTTGATGGAGCCCATAGTATAATTATAAAGTATACTCGTAAGAACAGCTGTTTTACAATTTTTTCATTGGCAAACCTCGCGGTACTGTCAAATTGTTTTTGTATTCATATGAAAAATTTTTTTCGAGTGTTTTTACTCTTGCTCTCCTTCATTCTCTCATTTTTCCGTACAAAGCATTTTGACATTGTGGGCAGTAGTTTTACACTAACAAAATACAAGCAATTGTTGTTTTTGTAGATGTGCGAGTACTTTATTATTATACTATGGGCTCCATGAAGAAATTTTTTCCTAACCATGGTACAATAATACCAGGTAACAGTGTAAAAACAGCTGATAATTTTTTATCAGCATTGTCGAAATGACTAACGAAGCACTTAGTGTGACTTTTTTAACTTTTAGCGATAAAGTAATTTAGTCAATGAAGTAATGCAGCATAGATTAACAACTAGATATTTATGTGAGAGAAAAAAACCTAATTCAATTGTCAGAAACCTAATTCATACAAAAACAAAATACATGTAGTCACATATATTTTGTTTTTGTATTTTCAAAAAAATGAGTAAATTTTTTGAAAATTTAGTATAGGGCGGCTCTCACATAAACTTCTAGTTCTATTCTATGTAATGCAGTGTATTTGATATTTGTTCCTATAGTGTGAAATATATTTTTTGGGGGAAAATAAATACAATACGACTTCCAGAAATAATTTTAACAACACATAAGTAAATTTTTTTGTCACATTACAGAATGATGATTAGGAAGCTCTATTTCCTATATCAAATAGAAAAGGCATGCTGAAGACTGAATAAAGCCATATTATGAAGTACTAACGATTACAGATCGACTTCATCTTATGAGTTCTATAATAAAACCTAAGGACGCGATTGATAATTTCGACCAAATATGCAGTGTAATATCTCACTAAATCAAGACTTATGGGTGCTTCTCTACATTTTCTGCATCAATCTAAAGATTAATTATATGAATAGTTTATTCAAAAAATATGTTAAAAACAATTAAAGAACCATTTTTTTTTATTTCCTTAAAAACTGCATAAGGATCTAATTTAGCGACAAATGTCTTATCGACTGTGTTCTACACCCAATATAACAATCAAGCATAGTAAAAATTTCGAAAATCTCCTATATCCAGGTAAATTTACATTTATTTTTGAATTGCTTTTTTGGTTAGAATAATTATAGGATGCACACATTAAAAAACGTATGCTTCCTATTTCAAATTTTTTACACAAAATACAAATATTGAGGTATTTTCAGTTTTTGCTGAATATTTTGAAAACAACGGAAAGTATTTAGGAATTTTTGCTGTTATTTTATTAAAATTAATTCATCAACCAAAAATCAATTGTTTTATTTTTCATTTTAATGATAAGTTTTGAAATATTTTTAATAAAAGTTAGTGTTAGTCGTTTCGACTAACGAAGCCCTCGGAGGGGTAAAAATATCGAAGCCCTTCCAGGGTTAATTTGTATTTTTTAACGAAAATTTTATTTTATTCTCCGATTTTATTTTTTATTTGTATTTTTAAGACAAAATTAATTAATTTTTCATCTTTGTTTTGTTAAAAGAATTAAAATTTTAAAAAAGAACAATAAATTTGACAGCTTATGTTAAACATTATTGCTCAGCTTTGTGATTAAACATTTATTGCGAAATAGATATTATTGGTCCACACGTAACATTTTGAAGAGAGGGATAGAATTTGACAATTGCGGACTCAAAAATGTCTGCGTGGAGACTAGGGGTTATGCTTTAACCAATGTTTTTTAAATAAAAATATAACAATGAAAAACTAAATATTAATTCGAAATTATATAAAAATTAATTTAAATTTAAAGGAATAATCCCGTTACACATGGAACTTTACATGTGTTTTAGTGATTGTGTTAAATTAGTTTTTTATGAAATTATGTATGTAAACGGTATAGATTTTTCTCAAATCAAAATCTCAATTGAACTAGATTTCAAGCTAAGTATAAATGTGCTATAAGGTAATATTTCTGAGTTAGGTATCTTCTTCGAAATAGTTTTTATACAAGTTTGTTTGTTTTAATGTCAAAAGAAAATAATTTTTTTCTGTTGTAAAAGTGTTGAAATTGCATTTAATATAAACATTTTTAATGCTATGTTCACATATACATGTTTTTTGAAAAACGAGTAGTTTTCTTAAAAAACGCAAACAAATTGACTTGTTTTTTTCATATATTTCAAAGCCAGAAAACATCTCGATTCGAGTTGTTTAATTATTTAATACAATAAAAACATACTAAATTTCCATACAGGGAAGAATTTTTTAGTACATAGAAAATTATTGAAAAAAAAAAATTTTTTAAAATTGTCACAGTTTAAAAACAAAAAATTAAAACTTATGAATGAAATTTATATTTGTTTAAAAAATTTATTTTTTCAATTAGAAAGTGTTTGTGGTTAAAATTTGTATTTAAACTAAAAATTTTTGAAAATATTTTGGCAAACGAAAAACAAGCCAAAAGGAAAAACAATAAAATGATATGTGAACAGTGATGATTAAACTCGTTGTGTTTTCCAAAAAACAAGTCGAAAACGAATATGTGTGAACATAATATAACTTTGTAATGAAAAATAAAATAGCTCTAAGGCACTAACAGTTAAGTCACTTATGTTGTTCCTGTTTGCAAAAGCATAAAATGTGGCAAGTGTATCTTTCAGATATCTGTGGAGAGAGTGTCATCAAATAGAATACAAATACTTTTGAGATACTAACAAAATTATTTTAAATATTTATCAGTGCCTATTAGAGAGGAGGAGATGAATCTGGAGCATAAATCATGCAGAATTTAAATTGTTGTCTTCAACGGGACCTAGACCTCCACACTAAACTTAAACGTCAAATTGTACCATTTCAAAGCTATTTTATTTATTTTATAATTAAATTTTAAATGTATGTTTACCTTTTTTAATATGTAAAAAATAAATGCAATAAACTTTTTAAATGAAACATAAAAATATACATTTTAATAAGAAACTTATCAAAAAGAAACAATTTACAAAAAAAGCTTTCTAAGTATAATATAAAAAGTCAAGTTTCTCAAAGTAAATATAGACAAAACAAATTCTGAAAATTATCTAAAAAAAAGTCGAATTAAAAATAAATTTTACAAAAATATTCAAACATTTTATTTAATAATATTAATCACTTAAATATATAAAGAAATCTAAACTGTAAATTTTTGTATTATTTATTAATTTATTGTTTTATGTAACAAATAATATTCCAAGATAATTAACCGAGCATTGTACCGTAGAATCGAACCAACATCCACGCTGATATATTAGCTGATTACCAATTAGCCTACCGAGACACCCTATTTATTTTTTGTTTAATTATTTTAAATTTCACTACAGCATATACCAATCTTCACAGTGAAAAATGTAAATTCAAATTCTTACTCTCTCAGCAACTCTATTTACACTCTAATCACATAGCGTTACCATATTGAAAAGCCAACCATTCCGCGCCATCCAGAGACCTGCGCCGACCATTTTGAGCGGCGCCTGCTTTCAAAAAATGCGGCGGCAACTGAAAGTCGGCAAAGAAGGAACACCTTTTGAATATTTTATACAAAGAATACTAAGAGTAGAAAATGTGTCTCTTTCGTACAAAACATTTCTCTCTCTCCTCACATACAAGTTCTGTGTGAATTCAACACACTTGTGAGAGAGAAAAACAACACAAAATAAACAAATTTTTTTCCTTAAAATTTAAGGAAAATTATACACGCGACACATTTTTCCACTAGCACACGATATTTATTTTTTCACGCACATTTATTGAATTTTCAATCCCGTTACTCTATTTTCCACAAACTGAAAAAATATTTTTTTATTTCTGACATTCCTTTTTTGTATGTTTAAATTTAAATTGAACGAACAAAGTTGCTACTTTTGGTATTAAAAATAAAACAGAATTAAAAATAATTTTAAATTAATTTCATATTCATCAACAAAAAGCCAAAAATGTAATTATATTAATATTTGTGGATGTAATCCGCATCAAAAGATAAAAATTTATGAAAATCTGCGAATATAATTGTGATGAGTTATATTTAATAATTTTTTCATACTCTTTTGTGCAACTATCTGTGCTTATGATGTGTGGTGGAAGTGATTTCAGCACTAATACACATAAATAAAGTTTGACTAACACAATCTTAAAGTTAGGTTTTTTTTTTGACGACAGAGTTAAGTTTCTTTGACAAGCCTTCAATCTTAGTATTCTTTGGTTTTATATGTATAATAAAGTTGAAAAATTCGAATATGCAATCGGTTTTTTTTTTGAACCGTTGAAACGATTTACAGAAATGAATCACTACGAGATGCAGACGAAATTGTCTTCAAGATATCTTAACTTTAATTGTTTATTCGCTCAATATTTTATGCTAAATATAATGTTATAAATAATGATAAAAATACTACAGCTTCTCGTCACAAAAAAAAAAATTAAAATAATTTGTAAATCAACTTTTACGTTTATGTGAATGTGATATAAAAGTAATCGCTGTAGAATTTTTCAATTGGGAAAAAGAATTATGTATTTTAAATTTACAATAAATTTGCCCATTAACTAATTGTATATTTGACTAATTTATTATACAAGTTTATATAACTTATATAGAATTTCTTATATTTTTATACCGATATTTTTAGGAAATTAAGAGTTGCGATACATTTTTGCACACAATTGAACTAAAACATAATCACGAGATCACTATAATACAAATAAGAGTAAATTATCTTAAAAACTGTATACATTCGTATAATATTAAATGATCATCTAAATGCCTTCTAAAAATTGAGCATAATTGAACAATGAATTATAAAACATTCTAAAACCTGGTACAGAAATTATTCTGAGTTTTATTTAGATTTAAATATTAAATTTTATCAATTAAAATAAACCGTCATATTTTTGGACCGGAATGAGACAAGGGTCTAAAACCTTATGATTTGAAAAACACTTCCAATGGTCAATACGATTGCTGTCCGTTTTGACATGGAATCACTCACTTCGAAACACTTTAGAAGTACAATAAATACAAAAAATGTATGTTACAAATTTTTAGGAAATACTTATAAATTATGTTTAAACAAACGGTCTTCGTCTCCCCTTACATCTAAGGAGACGTGGACCCACATATCGAAACACATGTGCTCTATAAGACAATACGAAAACTAGGAAATAAAAAGTTGTTATGTTCACCTTTCAACCGACTAACAGCCGATTTTGAGCCGCCGCCGTTAAAATCTTTCGGCACAGGTCTCTGTTTGCCAACCAGATGGTAATCAAAAATTGCAGTTTGTATCATTCGGAAATCATTCTTCTTGACGTTTAGTTTTTTTTACGGTACGAAAGCTTTGAAAATTTTTTCATTTCATTAGTTAGAAATTTATTTTTGTGTTATAAAAAAGCGTAAAAATAATTAATTAATTTATATTTTCTAATAATATTTTCATATAGAATCTTATCAAAAAGAGAAATGGCATCATTAATAGCACGCACCGGTGTTGTAGCCGAAATTATTAATCAAAAAGTTGGCCAAAAGGTATAAAAATAGAGCAAAAAGAAAAAACTGCAAAAAATTTAACTTTTACATAATTAACGAAATTCCATTGAAAAAAAGCTATATTCATTTCAAGGGTATATGTGTGGAAAGAAAAATTGTTAAATGAAGTGAAAAAATGATAGAAAACAATATTAATGTGCAATAAAATAGAAAAAAGCTTTAAAAATATTAATTTTAATTGTGACGTAACATAGACATTTTTTTCTCATGGAGTTTTGTATGTGTGTTGCCATTCTATTTTCTTTCGAAATTTGTGTCATTTCTAAAGAGGGGGAGGGGAAATTTGCAGTATAAGGTAGTTGTTGTTGTTTATTTTCGTACGAAAAAGTGAAGGTATTTTTGTTTTCGTGTATAAAAAAATTTTCTGAATTGTTGTTGATCAAGGTGATGGTCAATGATCAGTTTAAACCTTGTTCGGAAGTAATTAGAAATAAATAATATAATAAAAATAAGATTACGACCTAGTAATGAATTAATTGGTAATATTTCTAAAATATTTTCGTCATTCATACAATAGAATTTGGAATACAAAACTTTATTTAAAATTCTTATCACTTCTACCGGCAAAATTTCTTGATTTGCTGCTCCATATTTGACGTCACTTTATTAAAATTTTAGTTGATTTTGTAGATCGGCCGGTTGGGCATATGATTCATTTTACGCTGCTAATCGCGTGACTTGTTTTTGTTGTCCAATCTTTCTGTCGTCGTGGTATTTATAATTTTCGGTTTAGATCTAGCTGTTTTTTATTGTTTTATTTATTTACTGATTATCATATTTATGCCGCATTTTTAATTAACCTTGAACCGACGCTGTATGGTAACAACATTTTTTTTGGGATTTTAGATGTTATGTTCAAAATTATTTTTGTTTTTAAATATATTATTCTGGAAATTGTTATTAAAAGACTTTATACATATTTATATCCCGAGTAAATAATACTCTGATTATAAACTGCTTTTAAAAGGCGTTTTTAAGAACTAGCGCTCAGAATTTGTCCTTTTTACTTTTTCAAACTTCCCCAAATAAATTCAAAGAAATAAAAATAAACATTCTAAAATCTTTGTATTTAAAACTGTTTAATTGCGAAAAGAAAGTTTAGCAAAATTGACTTCAAAAATAAGCTTTGCAAAATGGCTCATAATATATTTCAACAATTTATTTAATTTTATCATTGATTTCTGTAAAACTGTTCCAAAGCTCTTTAAAACTTGCGTAGAATCAGTTCTTAGCGTGTTAACTTACAAACAAAAATCATTGATTAAAAAATAAAGTTAGAGCTGTTCCATAGAATAGATTAGAGTTCTGAGGATGATAGTTTCAAGTAAAAATTATTTGTCGCAACACCAATCCAATACCATTATTTTCTTGAATTATTTTTTAAATTTTATTATATTTTAATTTTTCACTTTTTATTTTTACAGATTTTGGGTTCAGTTGTTGCTGCCCAAAGCCAACAAAAGCGTAACTTAAACGTCCAAGAACATGTCTCTTATACCCTTCTTAATGGTGCCGGCATTGCAACACCAAAGTGAGTATATTATCATTTATAATTTTTAAATGCAAATTTAAAATAGTTTTTTGGATTTTCCCGAAAATGTATAAAAAATATTTTTTTGAATACATTTATTAAATCTTAGTAGTTTAATTTTGGTCAGATTTGAAGGTTTTAGCCAGTATATTATGAATGAATAATTTGTACAATTGATAATCTTATTTTCAATCGAAAATCTATCTTGTATATTTAATAACATTTTCTGTAAAAAATCATAAATTTCTATAGAATATTTGTAAGAGGTCACATTGCATATGTACGTCCCTGACCGGTTTCTGTATTGGAACATGTAGAAACCCTTTATACAATGGTATTCTACCGCACTTTATATTATTGTATATAATCCAGATTTCTACACGGCCTATGTGAAACCAGTAATCATAAAGCTCCATCCTGAGTTCGTATCAAAATTACTCTTGTTAAATGCGGCAGGTTCTTCTGCTAATTGTCTGTAATATGTAGACATCAGGTATATAAAGCCCTCTAACAAATTATAGATGAATCAGTCTGTAATTAATCATAATTTTTATATATATTTGAAATCTACTCATGTATTGAAATGTCTAATAAACTGAAAAATAAAAAATTTTTTATTATTTAAAAAAAAATGGATTACAATTGAGACAATTTTTTATATTTCAAATTAATTAAAATGCCTTGAAATTGATATTGAAATTTCTTTGTTTACTTGACACAAAATAAAAATATCAATGAACTATACCAAACAAAAAACACTTTGCCAAAAAACAAATTAGCAAAACAACAATCTAATAATCTTCTATAGAAAAACTTTCTTTTTATAACAAATAACAAAAAATAAAAATAAACAAATGAACTTTGATCGCTTTGCAAAAAAATAAAGACAAATAGAAAAATAATTCATATTACAGATGGCTAGCTAGACTCTGACTATTAGCTGGGCATTGATGATTATATATATATTTTTATTTGATTTTTTTTCAATACACAATTTAACATTTACTATAAAAGTAATTAAACCAAAGAAACCAAAGTAATAACTAGTTTATGGGGTTATCAGTAAACAAATGAATGTATTTGCTTATACTTGTAAAAATTAAAATAATTGTAATCACAATGTGAAATGAATTGAAAAAGCAAGGGAAACAAATACTTACTAGTGTATATTGCAATTTATTTTGCAATTATCATTACTATGATAATGAAGAATAAAATCATATAACACAATAATGTTTTTTAAAACGTAATAATATTTTGTTATAGCAGTTAGTATGTATACTATTTTTTAATTTTGTTTAATTCATTTAAAGATTTTTTAAATTCCTCTTAATGTACAAATTTGAAAATAATTTATAATTGGTATTTTATTAAGTATCTCTCTTAAAATTTAATCCACATAATATTTTGCTGTTTTTTATGTTGAAACCATTAAACAAATGATTTATTATGCAATCTTTAATTATTTTTGTCGTACGTAAACAACGTCACGTTATTGTTTTATGAAATCGTATCTTATCTTAATACGTACAAATTGTTTAAGTTTTTATTTAAACAATTCATGAATCAATATTTTGCTTTATATTATTAAATGTTATTGTGTCTCATAGTGATAAAGGTGAATTTGTTTAAAAATAAACGTCAATTGATTAAAGGTTTTGCGACAATGTCATGTACGTATACAGTGCCTTTAAATGTTCTGAGAACTATACAAATTTTGGTGGTTGAGTTAGTAACAGTTCTTTTTGAACATATTGTCCAAAATCCAAAGGTTGTGAATTGCATCGAAATATAAAATTCGACAATATTCCTAATTCTCATGATGAATCTGACAATATTCTGGTAGAATTCTTGAATTATCTATCTAAACAAGAGGCTTTGGTAACTTGATCAATGACGGTCAATATGCTTAAATGTTTTCAACTCATCGTATTCTCACAAAGCCTTTTATTTCCATTGTTTCGTACTTTATATTAATGAACTTGTCCCTTGATCATGTCTATTGCATTCCGTATCAGCATTTTGGTACCAGCTTTGCCTAATTTAAGCTTTTCATGCTTTGTAAATTCTACCTAATACTTTAATAAAGGGTTCCCAACATAATTTTTTATTATCCTGCGGACTCCCGGACATTTTTGAATTCTTTAACAAAACGAATGCAAAATTATATTTCTGAAGTCGCCAATGAATGATCAAAGTTTATTTAAACTAGAGGTATATAGTATTTTATTAAAAGTATTGTCCATTTGAATGAAACACTTTTTCTATTCTATAAACTCCGGATGGATTAGGGAGTGTTCATGTAAAATAATTTTGTTTTGGAATTCCCAAATTGCTTACTAATCTTAACCTCAGTATGAAAACTATGCCTAAAGCCGTCTGAGAGGTGCTCTCCTGTAATATTAAATGAAATACTTTCCTATACCTTGACAAGAATTTTCTTCTGGTTCTCCGTTCTCATAGCCTTGTGCCGCAGACCATTTAATAATTTTTTAAATGGTAAGCTATTGTTGTTTTCACTGATATTTTTTTTAGCAACACTCTTCATCATTTGAACTAAGGGTGTAAAAATTTAAACAGGCGTTTTTACCGATGACACAAATTCCATCCATTTGACGCTACTGCTTATAAATAGAAACATGATGGTCTTCAAAGTACTAGCATTTGCTAAAAAATATTCCAAACTGCCAAAAAAAACTCACCATTCAATCTTCTTGAGCAAACAAAGATTCATTATTGACAAAGCAGTACTACTGGAGACATCCTTGCAAAGGCATTTGAGCAATAATTTTCATGGCGAATTTAAAGAAATTTGCACTACATAAATAGAATGATATACATACATAATGAATGATGAGACATTTCAAGAACACTTCAAGTTAAATTATGATTTCAAAATGAACAACGATTAGAAATTTATAGATTAAAAATAGTTACATTTCAACTGAAGCCAATTTAAAAGTCAAAAGATTAGAGCTACATAATAAGGAGGACTAAAAGCTAGCTTCGTACTGGTTTCAAGAAGCCACCGATTGAAGTTAAATTTAAAATTAAAAAAATATTAGCTGTGGGATTGAAGTAAATTTTAAACTTCAATATCTGCAACTTTAAAAGGACCTATGATTTATGCTAATTAGGGGTAACAACTTAAGACAAGGCTATAAGATTATAGCCATCAAACTTATTCCCATTAGTTATCGGTTACCTGTGCGTCATGGTATCATGGGATGATAGCGCGAATGTGGACACCGAGTTTAGAATTGACAAGGCGAACAGTGATTTTTTTCAGCTACGAAATATTTGGATGTCTATCACAATATTGATCAGAACGAAGATTAGTATATTTAAATAAAATATTCTATTCGTTTTTTCGTTTATGGCTGTGAAACTGTATATTGAACTCGAAACTTCAAGATTTCACAAAGCGATGCCTTCGTAACATTCTGAAATTCTGGTGGCCAAAGACAACAAGTAATGACGACTTATAAAAAAATCATTCAAATTTATTTTAAAAATGCAATAAATTTCAAAACAGTTTTCTTAAAATCTAGTTATTCAATAATTTCCAAGATCTACGACGAGTGAAAAAAGCATTCAAGATTTTAAACGGAGATCAGAATCAGGTAGTTTCCCAATGCAGTTACAAGGATTCTCTAAAAAGTAATAAAATACTTATATTTTTATTTTTATATTTTAGAGATTTTACAATTTAATTTTAAAACTAATTAAATCTCTCCCAAAAATCAAACAAATAATAAGTTCAAAAATCATAAATCAATATCTGCTAAATATTTGCCTAGAAATGATTATTTTCAAAATGATTTTATTTCGTAAAAAGTATACGTATACATTTTTTTTATTTTTTGTCTTTGAACTTTATATTCACAGTTAGAATTTTAAATATGGACCTTATCTTTATTATTGAATACTAAAAACTTGAGTACAAAGGTGTTAAATCGCATGGTCTCACGCGACCAATGGATTTTTTAAAAACAAAAATTTAATGACCAAATAATTATGGCCTGATAAAGAAGCAATGATGCGGCACAAGACTGGCACATTGACATGCCGGCATTAATTTTAAAAAAGAAACTGAAATTTTATTTAAAAATAAAAATTTCAACTAGATACCAAGTATTTTTATGGTTTTCAATAAAATTGATATTTTTTATAGGCTAAATAGATTGGGAAACCATTATATTTAGAGATTTTATTAAATATGTACCTTCAATTTAGGCATTTAATAAAAATGAAAATATTTATTATTGCCTTACATCGAATGTAAACTAAAATTTGTACTATTTATTTTTATTTATTTTAGATTCGGCGTTGCTACATCCGGCAAGGAAGCTGGTGAAATCGCCAAAAAACTTAACACCAACAACTTGGTATTGAAAGCTCAAGTTTTGGCTGGTGGTCGTGGTAAGGGTGCCTTCAAAAATGGCCTTAAAGGAGGTGTTCGTCTAGTCAATGAGTAGGTTTAAATAAATGTTTTAAATTCTTTATGTGTAAAATTTTGTCTATTCTTTTATATTTTTCTATTTAAAGTCCCAAAGAAGCCGAAGAAATTGCCAGCAAAATGGTTAATCAACTTTTGGTTACCAAACAAACTGGTTCTGCTGGTCGTTTGTGCAAAAAGGTTATGGTAGCTGAACGCAAATTCCCCAGACGTGAATTCTATTTCGCCGTTATGATGGAAAGAGCTTTCAATGTATGTTTTTCCTGTTAAATTCTTAAAAAAATTTGTTTTTATACATTTTTTTACATCTTTAAGGGTCCCGTTGTTATTGCTTCCTCTCAAGGTGGTGTTAACATTGAAGAAGTTGCTGCCGAAAATCCCGATGCCATTATCTATGAACCCATTGATATTAAGAAGGGTTTGACCAAAGACCAAGCTATGAAAATTGTCCAAAAGGTCGGTTTGTCTGATCCAAAACAAGCCGAAGACACCGCCAACATGTTGCTTAATATGTATAAATTATTCTTGGAAAAGGATGCCTTATTGATTGAAATCAATCCTTATGCTGAAGATGCTATTGAAGGCTGTAAGTATAAAAGTGATTTGTCTTTTATTTATTTAAATTATAAAGGTACAAAACTAACAAGATAATAATTTTTAGCTTAAAATTTAAAGCAAAAAAAAAAAAAAAACAGAATTTTTCAAAAACTCAAATTTTTAGTTGTTGGTTTTTTAAAAATTTCAATTTTTTTTTTTTTTTTAATTTGAATTTAATTTTTAGAAACACAAACAGAAGGTTTTAAAATATAAAGTTTGTATGAAAACATTTTAGTTATGCGCAAAACGAAGCTTTTTAAAATGCAAATTATAAATGTGAATAAAGTGTATGAAGGAAAACTTTTCGATTTTTGATTACTAAGATTTATCATACAAAATTTTTTTTTTCAAAATTTGTTGTTTGTGTTCTTCACTAAAGTCCTAAGTTTTTTATTTTATTAAGATTTTTTTATTTAACTTTTTATTTTCTTTCGATATTTATTAATTTATTATTATTATTATTTTCTTTTTTAATTTTCTTTTGGTTTCTTATTTTGAATTGGTTTAAAACAAAACAAATGTTTCTTGTAATTTTAATGCACATTTCATTTAATTTCATTGCAATTCCTTCCATTCATATGTGATGACCATTTCAACAGCCTGTAAGTAGTGTTTTAAAATACATATTGTTTTTTGATTTTTGTAAATCAAAAGTAGTAATTGCTTTAAATGTCCTTTTTTCGTTTTTTAATGCTTTTTATGTTTTGTAAATAATATTTTTTTTTCTTTTTAAGGTTTAAATACTTTTTTAGAACCTTTAACAGCGATTTTAATTTCATAAATTATTTAAGGAGTAAAATCTATTATATTCCAAGAATCTTTTAATAGTAAAAACTATTAACAATATTTGTGTTTTGTGTTATTTAACTCCAAGGGAATCTTTAATTTAATTTTATTACTTTCTACGGTTTAAATAAATAAAAATTGATTCGACCATATTTTGCAAATCGAAAATTATTGAAGGTTGAACTGAAAGAAGTTCAATTAAAGTTTATCAATAACGCCGTACAGTGTAAATTAAAAGTTAAGGTATCTATTTCAATTCGATCAAGATTATCCATAGCCCGGGAAGATGTTTTTTAGGAGCCAGTTTTTCACTCTAGATTAAATGATAATAAAAAATTAAATTAGTTAATCTAAATATTAATCTAATCCGCCATTTGTGTTTTATGTCCGATTTAAGAAAGATTTATTACCTCGAGAATACTCAGATCTCATAAATTTGAGCTTGTTATAGTAAAATTAAATATATAATTTTCCTAATTATTCTAGTTTTGTATTTTTTTCTTTAAATTTTTACGTGCATATTATGTCGTCACCATCTGTTTAAGAAATCCTCAATGATATGTCATTATTTAGTATAACAATCGTAAAAAAATATATGTATACATATAATTATTCTGGAATGTCCACTACTATTTTCATAAATTCTTATGGTTTTTAATTACAACATTTTTAATCAACCCTCGCCCATAAAAAACAGACTTTTTCAGAAATTAATTTAAGCAGTTGCATGGGAGGTGGCCGTGGATTTTCTCCAACAATTCCGCCCATTTTTTGTCTAGTTATACTTTATAAAAATCAGGGACAGAAAATAATCATTATTCTTGAAGTTTTAAACAATAAAATCAGATACAAGGAACAACAGAATAAAAGTGTTAAATACAGAAATGTAATCTTCAGAACAGGTTCTATCGGAATCTTGAATGATTTTTATTTTTTTTTTTTTGATTTTTAAAGTGTTAAATACAGAAATGTAATCTTCAGAACAGGTTCTATCGGAATCTTGAATGATTTTTATTTTTTTTTTTTTTTGATTTTTATGAAAAAAATCAATATTAATGATTATTTTTTATTTTTATTTTTTCGCTCAACTCATAATCATTATTTTTTGATTTTTATTTTTTTGCTCAACTTAATGATTTTTTTTTTTGCTCAACTCATAATGATTATTTTTGATTTTTATTTCTATTAGATTTATTTACTAAGCAAAAAAATAAAAATCAAAAATAATCATTATGAGTTGAGCAAAAAAATGAAAATCAAAAATAATCATTAAAAGTTGAGCGAAAAAATAAAAATAAAAAAATAATGATTATTTATTGATTTTTATTTTAAAACTCATAATCATTAAGGTCCTTGATAAAAATACCTAGGTAAATTTCTATTGCTTTGCAAGACATTTAATTTTGTTTCCCTAAAGTGCTGAAATCTCACACTGTGCACCGTGCGACATCATTTTTTGCACTTGAATATACATATGAAAGTCTGGATCCAATATAGTAATACTTTCAGTATTTCCTTTTCTAACCTTATTATAATTAAAGAATAATTATTAGAGTTGGGCATAATCGTTCATTTTACTGTTTCGTTCACATCGTTCAAAATTGTAAAATGATTCAGTTCGTTCATTTCGTTCATCGTTGATTTTTTAACATTGATCAGACTCTGAACGATGAGTGTGTGAGTGTATAGAGAACAAATGAAACAGAGTCTGATCGATTAAGGTTTAAATGATGAGATAACAGATGAAACTGAAACAATTGTTTCATTTGTTTCTTAGAACACCATATTAGTAAAAATGAAATTGAAAAAAGATTCGGCTGTGCCGAATCTTTGATACCCTTCACCATACTACCATATTACCATCTTAGTATCTTATCGACATCATATTACCATATTACCGACAAATAATAAACGTATGCTTTCATATTTTCACATATATAAATCTAAATTTTATTCAAACTACGAAAATTTGAATATATAAAAAAACAATCATAGCAGGCTTTGCTTTTAAAAAATAAACAACAACAAAAATTCCATATTTATTTATTTTTTTATGTATGTACAGTATCGGTCATCTAATTAGCCCACCCAACCAGAATTTTTTTTGGACTTAATTTTCTTTTTCTTGAAAAAAGTTTTTAATTGTTTTATTAATTCAATATATTGACCATTATGTACTTAATACGTTGCAGCCAAAACTTGGATTAATAAACTTACACTTTACGCAAAAACATTGTTTTATTAAATATTTCTATAAAAATCAAGGACAGCTAATTAGCCCACTTACACTATTTATTACGAAAAAACTAAGCAAGCTTTGAAAAAAAGTAATTTTTCATATGGATTACAATTTAAAAATAGAAGTACTGCAATTTTCGTAAAAAATTTCATATCTAAATTGGTTAAAACGCCTTATATTTCGAATATTCGACATTTAATAGAAATCGCGAAAAATGTAAATTAAAATATTATGAATTTTTATAGAAACCTTGATAGTCCTTTAATTATGGTAAAAAATCATCTGTAACATCGAAAGCAATACAAAAAGTTTAAATTCGTTAACTAAAATTACGGTTTGAGTTACTCCGCGAATTTAGATGATAAAATAATCAGCATTTAAGTAAGAAAAATCTTTCCCAAAAGAAAAATAAAAGTTGAGAAATCATTTTAAAATTGATAAACTATCTAATAATATTTAATAGATATTATATCGATACTATGTAGTGCAAACAAATGCTGGTAGTTGGTATATGCGATGTATTAAAAAGTTTTATTAGTATTCTAGTTAAAAATAAAGTGTAAAATCTTACCTTAACATTGCAAAATTGAAAATAACTTTGCTTAAATCATTCGTCTAGGTAACTTATTGACAAATATTTTATGCATCTCATCCAAGCGGTTTCTTTAGATAAAATTCTTTGTATTTTTGTTTACTGCTATAAAGAACTTACTTTCTTTTTTGAAACATCTATACTTATGATGCTTTTTATACTATATAGTATAACATTTGTCAATTGATTTTAGTTTTAGTAGATACTTAAGTACATTTTAAAGCGTTTTTTATTCGCCATAAATCTTTTAAGTCAGAGTTTCATTGCGAAATTTATGATTATTCTATTTTTGAAATTCGCAATTTAACTAAGTTTTTCATTTTTTTGCACAGCGCTGAGGTTTTTGAATGATTTATGATACTTTGGAGGATTATTGACGATAATGTAATGATTATCTAACCTTTCTAACCAATTTTCTTAATGGACTTAATCGATTTTGACCACTTTGTATGTGTTGTCGAATACTAGTATTTTAATGGATCTTTCCATGAAATCTTCCCACAAAAATTGTCTTAAATTAATTAAAATTACTTTATACTTAGAATTTTATATTAAAACATAATTTTTTTCAGAGCTTACTTAGATTTTTCGTAATAAATAGTGTAAGTGGGCTAATTAGCTGTCCTTGATTTTTATAGGAATATTTAATAAAACAATGTTTTTGCGTAAATTGTTAGTTTATTAATGCAAGTTTTGGCTGCAATTAATTAAGTATATAATAGTCAATATATTGAATTAATAAAAAAATTAAAAACTTTTTTCTAGAAAAAGAAAATTAAGTCCAAAAAAAATCTGGTTGGGTGGGCTAATTAGGTGACCGATACTGTATATACAAACTGGCTGCATATACAAAGAACAACAACAACACTGTTATTCATTATATGACTTCTGTTTCTAACTAAACTACTTGTCTATACAAAAAACAAAAAACGTCACTAATAGTCATTACAATGCTTAATATACATGTTTGTGTATGTATTTATGTATATTCTTAACAGATATGTTTTAGTTTTAAAAAATAAACAGCAACAATTCCATATCTATTTATTTTTGTACAGACTGCATATACAAAGAACAACAACAACACTGTTATTCATTATATTACTGCTGTTTCTAACTAAACTACTTGTCTATACAAAAAACAAAAAACGTCACTAATAGTCATTACAATGCTTAATATACATGTTTGTGTGTGTATTTATATTCTTAACAGATTTGTTTTTGGGCCATAACTCTGTTGATTATGAACGAATTTGGTTTATTAAAAAAAACGAAATTTTGTAAAAACATTTATGACTGATCTATATAAAAATAAAAATCTGTAGCTTGAACAAGGGCTTCAAAAATAAAAAAATAGTTTTCCCCGATATCTCAGTTACTACTGAACCGATTTATTTCATTTTTTCAGAACAAAAATTCAGAAAATAATTTCCGAGCCCCCTTTAAAAATTCGAAGTCCCTGGTATATGCAGAGGCTTCAGAAACTGAAAAACCGGTTCCAAAAACCGGTTTTTAAAGCATATCTCCGCCATTTATAAACTGATCCTGCTGATTCAAAAAACCGAAATTTTATAAAAATATTTGTGACCGATCTGTATAAAAATAAAAATCTATAGCTTAAAGCAGGGCTTCAAAAAATAAAAAATGCGTTTTGTCCGATATCTCAGTTATTATTGAACCGATTTATTTCATTTTTTCAGAACAAAAATTCAAAAAAAATGTCCGAGACTTCTTTGTAAAAACAAAGTCTCTAAAATATACAGAGGCTTCAGAAACTGGAAAACCGGTTCTAAAAACCGGTTTTTTTAACATATCTCCGCATTGTATGAACCGATCTTGCTGAATTCCAATAGCAAAATTCTCGAAAGCATTTCCAATCGTTTGACATATATATTATATATGTCAGTTATCGGTGGGCTTCATAAACGCCATTTCAACCGACACACGGACGGACGGACGGACGGACGGACGGTCGGACGGACGGACGGACGGACATGCTCCAATCGTCATCGCTTCTTACAAGGATTCCGAAAACATAAACTTTTTTGCTCTCCGACGAAAATTGTGGAAATTACAAACGGAATGACAAACTTATATATACCCTTTACACCTGTGGTGAAGGGTATAATTAATGGATAAGAATAAATTTAAATTGTTTTTAACAATTATTTATGAAAGTGTAGTAAACATACTTAATTAAGTAAAAATGAACGATATGAATCAAAAATAAAGAACGAATCAACATCGTTCATTTTACTGATTCGTTCAATTGAATCGATTCGTTCATGAACGACACAACTCTAATAATTATCTTTGGATTTCGATTTGCAGAACTTGGGATATTTCTCCATCGTTTCTCTTACTAATTTAAAAGTATTTTTATACAAAATTAATATTTTTATTGGTTATTTCCTCATACTTTTTATCTTAGATTGTAATTAATCAATACCCCTGCTTCTAGAGTATCTTTATTATGCAAATACTTACAGTATTGTGCAGAACAAAGGCAACTTAATTAAAGTAAACCTAAATATTGTTTTATTTTTAACAATATTTAGTTTACAACAAAAATTATTTTATGAAATTATATACATATTTAAGAATTATCAAAATCACAAACTTAAAAGACTAACTTTGTATTACAAAAAAAAAAAAAAATTGGTGCAAAACACTACAATCTTGTGTTTATGTTTAAAAGTTTCGGCCGAAGTCCAATTAAATATATTGAAAAGCCATCATTTTCCTGAATGTGCTTTCAAAATTTATTTTGTAGACTAAATAAACTATGTTCTATAATTTGTAGTATGAAACTGGATTACTTCCTATATTTTGATTCCAAAAATAAAAAAATAAAAAATAAATTTTAATCCATCAGAATTTAATTTTTTAATCAGAATATTTTATAACTGAACTTAGATATTTTTAATATAAAACTGCTTTTAACTTCCGAACAAATTTAAACATTTGCCGCATTTTTTACAATTGGAAATTTTGTAGCTTTTGTTGTGCATGCTTTTATATAGAAAATATACTGTTTTTTTTATCGATTTTGTAAGAAGAAACTGATGCACATCTGCCAAAGTATAAATTATTGTTAATACTTAAATATGTTAATATAATTTTCGAAAATTAGTTTTGTTGCAAATAGAATACTTTGAAAAATAAAATGGAAAATTTTGCTGAGTTTAAATATGTTTTCATGTGTAAGACATTTTTAACTTTCTTAAAATTTGGGATAGGTTTCCTGATGAGCTGGATTAAACAACCAGCGATAAGCGCATCGGAACTAGCTTATCCCCACAAAAATAAATTTAACTGCCTGTTTCTCTATGTCGAACAAAGAATTCGTTTCGACTATTTATATGCAAAACAACAATAAAATTTAAAATTTATTTGTTGTTTTCGTCGAAACGAATTTTTTGTTTGACATTAAACAGGCAGTAATTTTTTTTATATTTTTAATTAAAACTAAATTTTTTATATTCTGCAAAAACGTTTATTTTATTTATGATGTTTGCTAATTTCTAAACAATTCCCAAAAAAGAAATCTAACAAAGTCTCAAAAAGAAAATTCCTTAAACTTTCAACAATGACTTAAAAATAAAACATATCATTATGGACTGAACACGAACAAATTCCTGCACCCTATAGGTCTTATATGTAAAATATCGTATCAAAAAATCGAAATTGTCAAGTAAATTTTTGGTCTGGCACGACAAGACAACACATGCGGACAAAAAAGCACTTTAATCATAAGAAATAGCACATTTAACGGAGAAATCATTAGAAAGCACAACGAATTCTATAGATATGTAATTAACACATTAAACATCCTGACAACGTTCTAAAATATACCAATTATTTCCTGTTAATGGTATAGGGAATACTTTTTGTTCGCCTTTATTTTATTTTTTATAATATCTTTAATTCAACCTTCTGTGTTTTAAAAAGTTCTCTAAATTTTTCATTTGTTTTAATATTTACTTTTCATTTCAATTGACTTTTTTTTGCACAACACCGCTATCTAATATTAATTTAAAAACATGTATTAGCTCAAATATAATTAAATCCTCTAAATCCCTTCCCACATAGTCTTTGCTCTTGATGCCAAATTCCGTTTCGATGACAACGGTGAATTCCGTCAAAAGGAATTATTTGCCATGCGTGATTGGACCCAAGAGGATCCCAAAGAAGTTGAAGCTGCCAAATACGATTTGAATTACATTGCTTTAGATGGTACCATCGGTTGTATGGTCAACGGTGCCGGTTTAGCCATGGCTACTATGGATATTATTAAGTTGTATGGTGGTGATCCAGCCAATTTCTTGGATGTTGGTGGCGGTGCCACTGCTCAGGCTGTGAAGGAAGCTTTCAAGATTATTACTTCCGATCCCAAAGTATTGTGTATTTTGGTAAACATTTTCGGTGGTATTATGCGTTGTGATGTTATTGCCGAAGGTATTATTGCTGCTGCCAAGGATTTAAATATGAAAATGCCAATTGTAGTTAGATTGCAGGTGGGCAATTTATAATATATAATTTATAAAAATTTTTGTTAGCATATATTAAATATCTATTTCATTTTTCAGGGTACCAAGGTAAATGAGGCTCGTGAATTGATTAAGAAGTCGGGCTTGAGAATTATTCCCCGCCACGATTTAGATGAAGCTGCCAATTTATCTGTGCACTTGGCCAAGATTGTTGAATTGGCCCGTGAAGTTAAAATGGATGTTAGCTTTGAAATTCCCGATAGCGTCAAGTAGAGATTTTAATTATTTTTCTTTCATTCTCTCTCACACTGTCTCTCATTATATCTTAAAAGAAAAATCAATACTGCTACTATTACTACTATTACATACACTCAGATACCAGTAAATATATTGGAAAAACACATCTTCTAATGTAGTTAAAAATACATCAAAAATAATACATCTTATTATAAACTTTAACCCTAGTGTTTTGCAAAAACAAGACAAACGATAAAAAAAGTAATTAAGTAAAAACTAATATTGAAGCTTATAAAGCCTTAAAAAAAATAAACTATTAAATTATAAATTAAAAAATCTCAAGCACAATTTGAAACTGTTAAACAAAATTACATGGCACTGATTAAAAATCTATCTAAATGTAAATAAATGTGTTTGTTTTAGCATTAATTCGAAACTCCAAATTATGTATTATATTATATTTTTGCAAAGCATTTTTAAACAGCATTTTTTGTTTTGTAGTTTTTCTCTCTTTTTTTTTTCTTGGTTGTATTTTCTTAGTATGTATTGGTTAGTCATTTTTCTTTTTTAAATTATTTTACTATTATTAAATTATTTTAATATTTCTCTTTATACATATTATTTTATTTTCGCCTTCAAAGTATCATTTAGTGAATGTTCTTTGTTTATTTACTCTATTTACTTATTTTCTTTATTTTAAGTTTTAATTTAAACATATAAAAAGAAAATTACATCATCTTAAACATAAAATACCTCTTAAAAACCAAAAAACAATCTATTAATTATTTTTGTTTTTCTTCTTTTTTGTTTCTAATTTATTTGTTTTCTTTTTTTGCTAGGGGCAACAAATAGAAAAATCCTTGCAAATTTTATTCCATGAAACCTTGTTTTCAATTTCCTTTTTGGGGGCTTTTAATATAATTCTGAAATTTTTATTTTAGTATTTTTGGCAAAACATTTATTTTATTATGATGATTTTATTGAAATTATTTTTCTCTGTTTTTGAAATATAAAATATTAATAATTTATTTAATTTTCTTGTAGGTGATGGCCATTTTATTACGAAAATAGAAAGAAATAAAAGGAAAAAAATACAATCTAAGTCTAGGTGAAATGATGAAGATTATTGACCTTTTTTAAGAAAACTGCTCGCTCCTTGGTTTTCTGTAGAAAACATTTCGTTAATAAATATTTCCAACAGTTTGTATAACAATTAATATAACGATTTCTATATCATATTGCATAACAGTTTGTATAATATATTGTATAAAAGTTTCTACAAAACTTTGTATTACAATTTGTATAAAGGTTTAATTAAAAGTTTGTACTACAGTTTGTATAACAGTTTATATGACAGTTTGCATAATAGTTTGTATAATTGTTCGTATAGAAGTTTGTATAAGAGTTTCTATAACAGTATGTATAACAGTTTGTTCAAACGTTTATATAAGAGTTCATAAACAATTTTGTGTTACAGTTTGTATATGAGTTTAATTAGCAGTTTGTGTAACAAATCGTATAACGATTTTACGAACAGCTTGTATTAAAATTCTTATAACAGTTCGTATAATAGTTTGCATAACAGTCTGTATAATAGTTTGTAAAACAGTTTGTATAAAAGCTTCTTAACAGTTTGTACACAATTTTGTATTACAGTATGTGAACAGATTGTTTAAAAGTTTGTACAAAATTGTGCCTTACAGTTAGTGCAACAGTTTCTATAACAGTCTGTATAATAGTTTTAATAAAAGTTTGGATAACAGAAGGGTTATTGTGTAATTCGATGTTAAAAAGTTCTATTAAAAACAGTGCCCTAAAATATTTGTATAAAAAAACCAAAAGTTTTATAATTTTTTTTTTTTTAATTTTGTTTCTGATCATAAAAATTCATTAACATTAAATTAAAAACGATCAACTAACGATAATATATGTGATTGTTCCTGTTCCTTCCAATCTGTATCGCCATCATCACCCAAATTGCCAGCATACTCCCTCATAATACTGCGTATAGTCTTCATTGAAGCTCCACGTAAATTAAGAATTTGAACCACACGCTGTTTAATGGATTCAGTGGTAGAACTTATTTCCAAAATAATATAGTCAATCATTTGTAAAGTAAATAGACCTCCGGTCAAACGTTTAATATAATTATTTTCCGCTTCCTCATCTTCATCGTCTACATCATGATCCTGAAGAAAATCAAACGATAAAAAAAAAAACTACTTTTTTAAAAACTAAACTTACCTTTTGTTGCTGATCTATTTCCCTATCCACCGCTTCTACTTTTTCCAAATATTTCAAATGTAATTCCAATAAACGATCAACTTTTTCATGATCATTTTCGGTAAATTTCGATAATAGCCTTTGGCGCTGAGCTCCCTTGCAATTTCTTAACATACTGGCAATTACCGCACATACATGTTCCTCATGGGCATCTGCCGACAGTAAACGTTTACTTTTCTTTGGCGTTTTCATAAACAAGGGAAATATGGTACGTAAGCCCAAAATATCTACAAATTTATTACAATTATCTCTACCGTCTGGTCCGGTCATGGCATGATCAAGTACTTTTAATGAACCATTTCTAGACATTTTCTTTTCTCTTAACATTAAATTCATCAATTGTAAACCTTCACCTTTTAAAAAGCGTTCTCGATTTTCTTTGGCCATTAGAGCCGAACACATACAATTAAAGAGATTTTCCATGTATTCCTGTTCTTCGGTGGATGCAGGATCGTGTTTCTTATAAAAAGCCAATTGTTGCAATAAAATATCAATGCCATCCACTTCACCTAACAATAGTCTATTTTCATTATTTGTCTGTATTAATATAGACAAAATTTCACTGCAATATAGTTTATTAGCATCATAAGGTGGTTTCTGTTTAAGTCTTTTTAATATCCAACTCAATAAACCCTGTTCCGCAGCTTCACGTACCACTTCACTATTTATTTCTGTTAAGTTCTCTATAATCGATAAAGTGTTGTGTACACCATCGGCCTCTTCTTTAATTTGTTCATTAAGACGTTCCAAATTTTGAACTAATAAGGCTGTAACTTGTTGTTTGCGTAAAGCTTCTATAAGAACTTCCGCTCCTTCACTACTTTCACCTATAATTAAAAATATAAATTTTTAAATAGTTCAGTAGAATGAAATCTTGTTCTTATTTAAAATCTTACCCAAAATATCCACATCGGTTACCTCCTGCAACAAATCCACTATGGCTACTGCTATATCGGTATTTGGATGATTTAATAACTCTAATAAGCTGGGTATACCATTTAATTCCACCAAAACGGGATATAAATCCGGTACTGTAGCTACTGCTTTCAATTCCTGTATAACACTATGTAATTCTACTTCGGAATCCATAAATTTGACGGGATTATCAGGATATTTAATTCGTAACTCTTGATTCTTCAAGTTTTTCTTTTCAAATACTAACAATAACTTTTTTAAGCCTTGTTCATCCAAGACTTCACCCTCGGCTTCTTCACTTTCTACATATTTTAATATGTTAATACGTTCCTCATCCGTTAACTCTGGATCCATTAAAGCAGCCGCTACCCCAGATAATTGCGGCGTTTCTGGTTTAACAAATTCAGCTGTTTCTTTGGCCTGAGCTATCCTTTTTAAACGTCTGGATTTTTCATCTTGCCGTGTTGCAGGATTTTCCGGTGATGCACCATAGTCATCATCATCCTCGTGTGGCCTTTTGGGTGTAGATTCCGGCTAAAAAGTTTTTTGTAATTAATAAAACCTAGGTAATTTTAAAAATTTATTTTGTTTTACTTTAAATGATAATAATTCTCCAATATCCATATTTATTGTAAATAAAACGTTTTATTTTGGTAAAAATGTATTTTCTAGAATTGTGGATGCAAAAATGTAAACAAAAATACGTCTGTCAAAACTGCGGCGTTAAAAGTGTTTCATACGGAGACATGCGCCGAACAATTTTAACTGCGGCGGCGGCCCCTTATATAAAATTATTGGCGGCAGCACAAAATCGGCTGGTAGCCGGCTGATAGAACATTTTATTTCCTTGTTTTTGCATCGTCTTATAGAGCAACGGTTCCCAAATGGTGGTCCACGTTCCCTCAGGTGTATGGGGCGACGAAAACCGTTTATTTGAACATAAACTGTATTTCTTAAAACTCAATATTTCACTAATAATCCGATTTTTTTTCATATAATACTTTAACAAATAACACAATAACGAAGTTGTGATTTTCCATTGCATCCAATTTGCTTAATAGGTAATAATTTTTTCTCCTTGTTCGTAGAAACCTAAACGAAGTTTTTGGATAGATTTAACACTCATGATATCGAAATCAGAGAGCGCATTTTTTTGGTTTTAAAAAGTTTGCTAATTTAATACTTTAATCATTACTATCACATCAAGTTCTAACAGCTTCAAATCGTTTAACTTCGATTAGGGAGAGGAAAAGCGTAGTAATTTTTTTCATAATTTTTTTTTTTTAAGATTTTCGGATTTGTTTGTGTATATTTTTATTACATTTTTCCTGGCATTGGCAGTCTTTTGCAGTACTTAAAGGAAACTAAACCGGCTTAAACCATTTTTATACAAATTCATATAAAACATGAATTACTTCTTGAATTTGTATCACAAATAGCGTTTGGGGTTTCCCGTGATATTTTGTTTCCCGGGAAACGGGAATGAAAAATACAACTTCCCGGGAATTCCCCGGGTAAATTTTTCATGCTAAAAATTAAAAAAAAAAAACATTAATCTATGGCATAAATTTCATTATAAATAGTTTTTCTTATCATTTTAATTCGTTCTGATTTAGTGATGAAAACCACAAAACTGGAAAATGTTTAAAATTGGTTCTCAATTGTATCTGATAAAAATTAGTTTTCATTTAAGATAGTTTAAAATCTGCCATGATGGGATTTAAATGGTACATCATCATCAAAATTTGTAAAATGGTATAGAAATATGTAATTAAAAAAAAAAAAAAAATATTTGAAATGTTGAGAATTGACTAAACAAAAATTTTTTTCTCGTAAACAAAGAATGCGGAATGAAATTGCGACAAATTTGAAAATGTTTTTATTTAGTTTTCAATAAAAACTAGATGAATATGGTTTTTGATTTGTATGGAAAAACTAAAAGAAATTTATGTAGTTTTTCAATAAAAAACCGAATGAAGCCAAAAACTACTAGTTTTTGTTTGGTATAAATGGCATATGAAATCGCATAAAAACATTTATGCGTCGTCGATTGGACAAAGTGTAGCCTTGCAGGGTTAAAAATTATTGCATTTTCTGGTCCGATTAAAAAAATCTCTCATTTAAATTTTAAATTGCCTACGAAAAATAAGACACATTCATTTTTGTTTTTAGTATTTTTTTCTTTTCTTTTGTTTGGTTTTTTTATTTTTAACATAAATTAATACAAAAATTAAAAAAAATTAAACTAATTAAGTGTGAATAGAATAGACAGAGACAGAAATAGATTTTCATTTTAACAATAAAAGACACATACATGAAAATATGTTCTTTTTTTTAGAAAAATAGTTACAAGAACTAAAGACAAAGAGTTATTTTAGTTTTTGGAAAAATGAAAAAAAAGAGAAGAACAAAATTTAAATATTTTTGGTTTCTAAAAGTGCATGTGTGTGTGTGTGCGTGTGGGGACCACATTTTTATGATTTAATTTTTTTTTATCAAATTTAAATACGCAATTGAGGGTTGGTGTAACGGACATATTTCAAGAGAGCATCGTTTTCTTCGCAAACGAAAGGTTTCTTGTGATGACAGGCAACATCATGCCAGTTGACACCATCATTGTAGAATTGATTCAAAAGAGCCAAACAGTTTTCGGGAGCACCATTTTGTTTGAATTCACGGTTATCGGGTTGAGGAAGACCAATACCACCAGTGGGAGACCAATCCCCTTGGCTACGTTCGTTGGTGGGGGCAAGTTTTTGCAAAGTAGCAGTCCAGAACCAGCCGTTAATGTTGGTGGGTTGTAAATCGGCACGTTCGCAACCCTTGAAGTCACATTGGCGACCAGAGGTCCAGATGTATTTAACCTGGAAGAGAGAAAGTGAGGGATAGGGGAATTAATTTAAAGATTTATTAAAGATGCGACTTTAATTAAACAAAAGACTTAAGCAACAAGTGCAGATTTTCATTAAATATTTCCTGTTAATTTCTTTCTTTGTAATTATATGTTTATTAAAATAAAACTTTAAAAAGGTGTGTTTTTAAAAATTAATTAATTAGTTTATGATTTTAAGGAAGATATCTTTAATCTCTTGATGTGCAAGTAGTTTGTTTGTTAATTTATTACAATTTAACACTTCATAGTCAAATAAGCATGTAATTTGAAGTCATTAACCAAACATTTTACCACTACATTATTTTTCTTTATTACCTCTTCTTTTCATTCAATTCAAACTCATTATTATTAGCAAAAAACTAAACATAAAACGTATTCAATATAAATCGACACCAATCGGTACCAGCATAAAATAAGAAATTTAAATTTTTCATATTTTCATTGAAAACAGAAACAACAACACCAATAAAAAAAAGGAAAAGTTAACGACATCTCTCATAACATAAAAAAAACATCAAAACATTTTTGTATTTAAAATATAACGGAAACTATTGTTACCAAATAGTGAAAAAAACTGTTAAACATCAAAAAGCCCTCATTGTTCAACCGTTAAGTAGTAGACCCAGAAAAATTAAAAAAAAAAAAAAATCGTGCCTATAAATAAACAGTAAATTGTCATCACCATTTTTTAGTTGTTAAATTCATAAAGTGTTGTTTGTTGGTAAATAAACAAAATGAAATGCATTAAACAACAACACTTTTTAACCCCACCTTAAGTTTGGTCTTAAATACTTACATACATTTTTTTTTCTTATCGGGTTTATTTTTGTTGTTTGAATTTGTTTTTTAAATAATACTTTACATTAACAGACACTTTCTCTTAAGTATTTATTTGTTTGCTATTGAATCTATAGGTTTATTTTCATTTTTTTTATTGGAAATATTTCTTTTAAAGATTTTTTTGTTGGTTTATTGAATTTTGTGGTTTTTAAGGTATTTTTTATTATTGTTTGGTTTTGACAACCTTTAAATATAAACATTGAAAAATTAAATATTTTTTAGGTTAAATTTTAATTTTCCAAGAAAAATTCAATATGCATGTCTGGTAAAGAAACGTGATTAAATTTGTTTTTTATTTTTTTTTAATAATTACAATTGAAGGAAGTATTTAAAAAAAACGTTTTTGTTTTACAAGAATTTTGTTTAATAACAAGAAAATATTAGTAATTTATTACTCAGTAATAAGTAAGTAATAATTTTAACATAGCGTCATTTGAATATGAGCTAAATATATTATCTAATTGTTGGAAAGTTTTATATTAAAAAATATAAAAATGTATAAAATTTTAGAAGAAAATGGGCCGGGAATTTATATTAATTTGAATTAATTTGAACAATACTAATAGAATACTCATTGAAGTCAAATGTAGATTTGCAGAAAGACATACGTACTGACAACAATAAAGTTTGCATATATGTAGCGTCATAATTATCAACCAAAAATACGCTATAAAAAAAGGGTTTTATGCGCATAAAAAATGCACTTCAAATCGGCAAATATGCCTTTAAAATTAAAAAATATGCTCTCAAAATATTATTTTTTCCAGCAAAGTTTTAAATTATCTACTATTGGTTCTTATTAGCAATTGACAAAAAAATATTTTTTTTTTGCGCTCAAAAATATTCGAAGCTATAATATATAGCATAACATACTATCTCCACGTTGATATAATATGTAAGATAACGCCGGCAGAAGAGAGTAAACATTATGTTTATATTATGTTAAATCTTAAAGAAGGGGTAAATGTATCCTAATAAATCTCATAATATTTCATTATTTTCATTCAGTCACAGAGTAAACATGTACTTTTTATTTAAGAAATTCAAAATTTTTTAGCACAATTTTAATGAAAATATGTTTCTAAATGTAGAATAACCATTAAAATAAAATAATTTTACTAAAAACATCGTGTCTAAGTACTTTTAAAAATACACATTCACACACACAAACAAACTTTCGTATATGTGTATTTTTTTGAGAGTAAATCTTATAAGATAGTTGTGTAGAAAAATCTTATCACAACAGTCTCATAATATTTCTTATAATACTAATATTTTAGTCTACACGTGAGATAATTCTCTCAGAGAGCGGATTTGACACTCTCTGTTACATATTATGATATAAAAATATTACGTGGAGACCCAGTGTAAGGAAATTATAAAATTTCTATCAATTTATAAAATTATTAATAAGGCGAACTCAAACAAGTGACCTCACTTAGAGCCAGTTTTTCACTTCTAGATTAAATGACAATTAAAATTTAAATTAGTTAATCTAAATATTAATCTAATCCACCATATGTGTTTTTAAGTCCGAGATTAAATCTTTTAGTATTGCCATATTGAACGGCAATCATTTATAAATAAAATATGGTAGTTTGTGCAAAAATCATATGTTGTTATCAAAACAATTGGATGTATTAAATAAGAAGAAGAAATTTAGAGTACTTTTTTATTATTATTATTTATGGAAATTTGGATTAATAAATTAAATTTTAATAGAAATATGTTGTAAAGTCAGTGTTTGGTCATCTTTACAAAAAAAAAAAATCCTGTCATAGATAAATAGTGTATGACGACGACGCCCGGAAGATTTATTACTTCGGGAATACTCACAAATTTGAGCTTGTTATAACTAAATAAATATATAATTTTTAAATTATTGGAGTTTAATATGTTTCTTTAAATTTGTACATGCTTACTTTGTCGTCACCATCTGTTTGTACGTGTGTATATGAATATTTTACCACAAGTTTAAAACCCCAAAATTGGCCGCTTAAACTAGCAAATAAAGCGAGATGATCGACAACTCAAAAACAACATTCAACGATTAACCCTTAATATTAATGGAAATGTTGGTGATTTTTTTATATTATTACATTTGTATAACTATATTCTAGCATCACTATTACATAGTTTTGCAAGATATTACATTTTCCCATCGATAAACTTCACGTTCTTCTCCTTGTTTTGAGTCTACAAACGCATACAGTTTTTCTATTTAAACATTTGAAGTTTTATCAGTAATTCTCTCATAACACAAAATATGAACCAATATGTAGAAAATCATAAAATAACATATGTAAACTGATGAGAGCACAGTTTAAAAGTTTTTAATAAAATACATTAAAAAAGAACGAATAAAATCCTCAAACCACATAATTTTCCACAAAAAATATAACTGGTCCAGCCAGACCATATTTGGTACGAATGTGACATGTACACTAATTTATCCTCATAACTATACTTGTGTTAGGCTCTGGTTTTTTCACAAATCGTTAGAAAACAAAATTGTAGAAGGGTGCCTGAAATTTCAAGTCTCTAGCTTAATTATAAATATATGAAAACAACATTTAAATCTGTAATTGATCTGGCCAGACCAGTTTGTAAGACGAAGGGTTAAATTTAATTTAATCGCTAAGTGAAAAATATCAGCCGATTATACTAAGAACTGTCTAATTCTATATAGGTTCAATCATGGAAAAATGAAACAGGTGGTAGCAGATCTACAAAAACAACAATACGGCGAATTCATAAATTTTTTTTATACATGGAGTCTGATACATCAGCGGGTAAACAAATATTGTGCTTATATGGAGTTTGAGTACTAAAAAAATAATCAACTGTTTAAGTGAGTGTCAAACTTCATGTATCAAAAAATAATGAATTCGCCATATTGTTTTTTTTTCGTAGAACTGCTGCCACCTGTTTTATTTTGCCATTATTATTAGGAAGCCCGACCATATGATACCCTACACCATTGTGTGTTTAGACAAATGTGGACCGATACTCATAAGTGTAAAAAACAAACATACGAATACTGAATATTACGTTTTTGCTTACATTTATATGAATTTATTCACTTTTGGGTGATTCCCGGAAGAGGGCCTTATATGGGAGCTATGGTAAATTATGGACCGATCAATGTAAAATTTGGTACTATCATTTATGTTCATATAAAACTTATTTGTGTCGAATATTAACTTGATACTAACATTTAAATAGGATTTATGGTCGTTAAAGTGATTTTCTGAAAAGAGGTTTATATGGGAGCTATGGGTAATTATGGACCGATCTTTTTAAAAATTGGCACAGTTATTTAGACTTGTATGAAACTTATATGTGCCAAATTTGTATGGGGGCTAGGTGAAATAATGGACCGATCATAACCAATTTCAATAGGCTTCGTCCCTGGACCAAAAGAAGCCTATGTACCAAATTTCATAAATTTTAGTTCAAAATTGCGAACTGTAGTTTGATTACAAGGTTTACATGGACGGACAGACGGACGGACGGACATCGTTAAATCGACTCAGAAAGTGATTCTAAGAAGATTGGTATAAATTAAGGTGGGTCTTAGGCTAATAATTTTGCGTGTTACAAACATCAGCACAAACGCATAATACCCTCCCCACCTATGGTGGTGTAGGGTATAAACATATGTGAAAGTAGACAAAAATTTCACTAAAGGTAAATTATGTAAAAATTCCTGTTGGATGCAAAAATATGCAAAATGTTTCTCTTAAATTTTAAATATGAAAAATTATGATATTAAGTGTAAAATAATATATAATTTTAATAGCTAAGATATGCTCTAAAATAATGATTTTCATTAAAAATAGCTGTTTTATTTTCTATTTTATTTGCAGTATACTATTAGGGTTAAACAAATGAGAAATTTATGAAGTTATAGTATGTCATTCAAAATAAAATCGAATAGTTTTTGCATAATTTTAAAATTCTAAATCTTGTTGTATTAACAATAAAAACTTCTTTAAAAATTATGGCATAGTTGTATAAGCTTTCACAGAAAAAATTATAATAAATTTCAGTTAAACTCTAAAAATTGTTGAAAATGTTATTTAAAGAATTGCTCTTAATTTTTGAGAAAACCTTGAGGCTGCAGCCTCAACATGTATGTTATTTTCTAAATCTTTATAAAAAAACTATCAAAATATTAAACTAATAGTTTAAATAATTTAATTATAAATAACTTTAACTTAATTTTTAAACATTATTCATTTGTTTAACAATTTTTATTATCAAATTGAATTTAATTCAATTATTTCTCCGCCTTTCAATATTCTAAATATTGTAATTTTATGTGTGTTTATACAATTATTACTAATAGCATTAATATCATTAAAAAAAAAATTGCTTAAGTCTTTTGTTTTATTTAGCTTTATTAAATTGCTACTATTTTTTTTGTTTCTTTGATTTTTTATTTGCAAATTTTGTTAACCAATTCTATTGTTTTCAATATTTCATTCAATATTAAATGATAATTTTTGTATTTATTTCTTATGTTTGGCTTTTGTTTAAAACAAACTCGGTTATTGATAATAAGCATAATATAATTTATTACAACATTGGCTTTTTTGAAAAAACTCATAATTATAAAACAACTTCAACTTGAATTTTCATTCATTCATAAAAAGAAATCAAATTTTGACGGTTTTAGATCATTAAACATGATTTTAACACGAAATTGACATACATTTAAGATGTCATAATTTGTTTAAACTAAATAGATGTAAGTTAAAGATTGTGTCACTCATTTTTTTTTTTTTTGAAGTCTTTCAAAAATATGGCAAATTTAATAAGATAATTACTGATATTAATGCAAATAATAATAATTTTAGTTTATAATTATTAAGTTTTAAAATGTGTAAATTATTTAAATAATTGTTTATAATTTAGTAAGTAATATGTAATATAAACCTCCCGCAATTGTAAACATTATATAAATATAAACATTTTAATGATGATTTTTGGACTTTAAACCAGAAATTACTAGCATTAATTATATTACTGACAACAGAAAAAAAGTTGGTTTATAAAAATTTCCGGCAATTTCTTTATCATTAACATCTTTTTTTGTTAGTTTTTTTTTTTTTCATAAAAGTTTTAACTGCCTGCATATAAGTAGTAAGTAAGATTATGTCTTTGTTCAGGTAAAGATGTTTCCTTTTATGTATGCCAAACATCTTCAACATTATTAAACATAATACATACTTATTCATGTTGTTATTGTTTAATGCAATTTGTTTTTGAGAAAAAAACCGGCATTATTTTGTTTTGTATTTTTATTTTAAACAAATTTTCTTTATTAAAGCCTTAAAGTTCAATGTAAAATATCTTGTTTTTTTTTTTTTGGAAAATTGATGAGATTTTTACGTGTTTGTAACACCAACTCAAGTCTTGCTTATACATTTATAGATACTACAATATTTGTGCCTCATGCAACTTGTATTATGTAAGTTTAATTTTTTTTTTTTTTTGCCTGGCTAATTGTTTTTACTTCTTCATTTTTTGTTCAATATTTTTTCTTGATTTTAAAAACAGTGTTTTATTAATGTTGTAAATTTAACAAATACGTATTACAATTTTGTATTTCTTTAAGCTATTAACATGTATATTTGTATACATATCAGGTATTGTATTGAAATCGAAAGTGATATAAAATCACTTTCGATATTCAAAACTTTGTATTAAAATATATGTTACGCATAAATAATGCTCTAAATTTTGTTACTATGATGAGCAGAGAATTTCAAATACATAAATGTGAATTTGTATTTACATTTTATAATACAAAGAAATTGACATTTTATTTACATTTCGTTATTTAAAAAATGACTTAAGAAAGAAGAGGCTTGTTTCTTAAGTCTTTTGTTTGCTTAAGCATATGGGTAACTTAAGTTGTGTGTGAAATGGGGCAATTTTAAAGCCCCAGATTTTGTTAATATTTTTTGATTTTTTTTTTTTTAAATACCTTTTACAATTAATTAGTTATTAATTTTTTTCTCCCCAAGGGTGTTAAAAAACATCAAAAATTTTAGATTTTATATGCTTAAGAGAATTTAAAACATTAAGCACATTAGGTTTCCAATGGGTTAAAAAAAGCTACGTTTATTAAAAAATTTTGAGAATATCTTTCCCTTAAATTGTATTAAATTAAATTGTATTAAAAACCACACAAAATTTTCAATTTTATTGGTAAAGTTTTAAGCATAATTAATTTATTTTTAAGCATTTATTAATCTATTTTTCTTTATCTCAAAAATATTTATAGCTCAAATAAAAATGCACATCTTCAAAATGTTCAACTTAATCGAAATTTAACAGGCAATCGCAAGGATTTTATAACGGAATGAAAGATTGGATCACATAAATTTTAATTAAACTACATTTAGGTTAATGATCGTTATTCTCGTGATCTATTTTATTATTTATATCTTATATTATTAATAAGACGTTATTGAAAAATTTAATTTGTACTGTCTTTTACACGCCTCGGGAACAATACAATAAAAATATTTAAGTGGATCTTAAAAAGAAAACCTCTGTACATCGTTTTAAATTGCCTCAGATCTTTAAGCAGCTTTAGTTAAGCATTCGAAATTGGCATAAAAATAGCACAATTTTTAAAAGAAAAATTAGTGAAAAATAAAAAACTTTTCATTCTTTATTATGAATAGTAAAAGCACAAGAAATATTTTATTGTTTTGCTGACATTTTGACCAGTTTGGTTTTGCAAAACAGTTAAAATATCACCATAATATTTTTAATTTCAATCATTTTATTTATTCTTTTATTCGCGTTAAACATTTTATTCTGTTTCTCGTTTAAATAATGATTTTTTATAAAAAAAAAAATAACGCCCAAAAAATTTAAATAAATTAGAGTTTAAAACTGTAAATTCTCAGATTCATTTGTTGCAATTAAATTATGTATTTCAAAGTTTATTACTTAATTTAAATTAATAACGTTTTATTCAATTAAAGCAAAAGTTAATTCAACTTTTAATGACAGTTTAGAGAGTTATTACTTTAGTTAAGTGGCAACCGGTTATTTGGAGAAAAATGTTGAATAAAAATTAAAATAAATCAACATCTAACACCTTTGCATTATTAAAAAATTTCGAAAATATCTTACTTACAAGAAAAAAACTTTAATAAAATCGTTAAATTATATAAATAACCTGTTTGCGTTTTTTAAAGTTTCTAAATTTTTAATTTATAATATTAAAACATAACTTTTTTAATTCCTCCTTTCATTTTGGCCCCAAAAAGTATGCTTCAAATATTGTGTACAATGAAATACTTTATCTTAAAAAATATAAATAATTTCTTCATAAAATTTAGAAAATATTTAATAATTTTATGAGTTAAAAAAAAAGAAAAATTAAAGGAAAATTATTTTAAAATGTGAAATAAATTATTACTTATTTTAAATAAAACAAAAAAAAAAAAAAATAATAATAATAATAACTTATTTGCTCTAAAATCTAAATAGATTTAAAGTTCAATTTAATTTTTTCGGAATAACTGAAAATTAAGAGGGTGTTTTGGAATTTTATAAAATTTGCATGTGATGCCCTCAAAATGATGTACAACCTACACTAAGTCGTTGTTTGAGAGAAAATACAAAAGTATTAAAAACTTAACTTAATTTTTGGTTAATCCTGTAACATTTTATTTTATTTTTTTTTTAATAAACACTTTCGCTTCATATTTTTAATTTTTTTAACTTACTTTATCATTGACAACACGTTGTTTAATCCATTCATTTTCCAAGCTGGTTTCCAATGAAACAGAGTCCATACAACGTCTGCGACAGTAGTTTCTGGCACTCAGCCAATCCTCTTCAACACCCTTTAAGGCAGGGTCACGCCAAGAGAAGAAGTAACTGTAAATTTAGAAATAAAGTAAAAATTATTAATTACAATTTTTAAAAAATAATAATTTTATGAAATTCTTATATTCCCTTTTCAAGAGGTTGTGATTTTAGGTTTTATATATTTAAGTCTGACAAAAAGCTTATAACCCTAAAATATTTAGACACTGGTTAAAAAATGTGGGACAATAACAAAATACCATTCGTTAGTTCAATGGAGTTTTTAGAAAAAAAAGGATCACCAATTACCAATTAGATAATAAAGCAATAATTATTTTATCAGCCCTAAGTAGTAAATTTTGTCCATAAAACCCCGCTATTGAAGAGTAAAGTGTTCTTAGATTATAATTTAATTTTATATTAAGGAAAAGTAATAACAGAAATAAATCTAAATAAATTTATTTAAAAACAACACCATAATTTAGAGGTAATTTTTTTTTTCAAATCAAATGAAAATTTAATTTATTATTTTAGCTTAATCATAGTTCATTGATATTGAACTTATCTTGGTATTTTAGCCTAGACAATGTCAGAAATAATTCTTAACAAAACCCCTGAACTCTGATCAAGCAACCTCCAGCTTATGCTTTATTACTACTTAATATAATCTAAAAATATTTCAGGGTTTTGTCAGCAGAATAAAAAACATCTCAACTTAAAGTTCTTTTTATTTTAGATTTTATTTAAATAAAGATTTTTCTTAAATAAATTTATATAAATTTCATATTTTAATTCCAATAATTGAGTGACTTCTCTTTAAATATGTATTATTTTATTTTAATCTAGAGGTACTATGAAAAGTCAACTGAAATGTTATAAAAAGAAGGAATTAATTTTATTTTAAATTTTTGTTAAATATAAGAGAAACTGAATTTTAAAGAATTATATATTTCGCAGGATAAGAAAGGATTTTGACATAACAGAAAAAAACAAAATATTTAATAAAACAAAATTGTATATCATCAAAAAGGTCAATTTAAATAAATTTATTAAATTTACTTTTTTAATTTTCTTAGAACTTTCACTTTTTATTAGTTCAATAAAAAATCACAAATTCTTGTTTTTCTTAATATTTTTTTTTTTTTTTATAAATATTTTGTTCATCATTTTTCATATTCCAGTTCTTTTTGATTTTTTTTATAATTATCTCAACTCACCCTTTGCCATCGGGTGTCTTTTCGTGTATAACTCTTTGTGCACACAATTGTGGATTTGGTGGATCGAGTACACGACCGTTGGAGAATTGGGCTAAACCCACACTCAATACACTGAACAAACAAACACTGGCCACAACAAAGGCTTTCATTTTTAATTAATTTAATTTATTTTTACTTTTTGTTAAAATTATTAATTTATAGTTAAAACACCACCACTTTCGTTTTCGTTTTTATTTTAATTTTGGTAGTACTTAGACGACACTTGTACTGCCTTTTGAATTCGTAACGTAACGACGACCGTAATTTATGAAATGACATGAAATTTTATATGCCTCCTCACTTTATATACCTAAAAGCAAAAGAAACAAATACAAAACTTAAAATTTGAGTTAATGTTGGTAATATCAATAATATTGAGTGAGTTTTTTTTTTCATAACATATTTACTCTCATTTTGGCTAAAAAGTTTTTACTCATATTACATGTATTATGCTCTTAAATTATTTTTAATTTTTTGTATGTGACTGTGCACTTTTTTTGGGAAAAGACTTGAATAAAAATGTGTTTTTTCTTTTGCTGACAATGAGTAGTTCGAGTATTGGTAATTTAGTGTTTTTTGGTTATAGGCTTACGTGATTTTGGTGGGGAGGTTTCGAGAAAAATTTTAAATTTTTAGTGTTTGCTAAATTTAATATGTTTCAAAGTAATTTCAATATTTAAGGAAAACATTTCATTTGGGTTATTTAAAGATAAGTAAATATTATAATTAATCAATTAAGCGAAGATCAATGAAATTTATGCATGAATAATTTTAATACATTATTTTCTGAAAATATTTTATGCATTTGTTTTAATTTGTTATATTTTTTATATCCTATATTATTAAATAGTGTAATATTCAATTTTTTAGTTATCAACTCTGGTTATATTTTTTAATGAAGTTTGCTTCTTAAGTCTTTTGTTTTTTTACATGAATATTAAAAATTTAAATAATAATTGCTTACTTTCCACAATTAACGGTTTACTATATAATCAGTTTAGAATAATTTAGAATGAATCCAAAGGTTCGAAGGAATTAATTCTTTAATTCACTTTTTAAAATTGAATTAAATTTTATGGAATTATTAATTCTTTAAAAAAAATTCATTGTAATTAATTCTGAAGCTTAATTCCTAAAGCTTTTGATAAAATGGAATTAATTCTTTGGGAATGCTTAATTCTTTTGATTTCATTCAAATTTGTTTAAATTCAAACTATTACAAATTTAATTATAAAAATTTTCAACCATTCAATTTGTACTAGATTGAATGAAAGTTTTATTTTTTAATTCTTTATATTTTGAACAAGTTTATATAATTGCAAAAATTATGTTTGGTAAGCCATATTTATGTACACACATGTTTCGTGGCGCGCACTTCTTTTAGTATCAGATATCGAGTACTATCAGTTCTGTATTGAACGTGCACTAAATTACATCTGTTATATGCACTTAGACTATTCTAAATCATGGTATTTATCCCTAGATCTCACAGAGTACGTACTACGAATATTTTTTGTCTTTAAAACTGTGAAGTCCAGCTTCTTTCAGCGTTTATTTGGACACAATCATCTTGTATTTTATGTGGAGTTTAGCTGGATAGTAACATGTTGATTTTGTATTGATTTTAGCTAAATACCACCGATTTTCGACTCTTTTGATACTTATTTTGAAAATACATACAAAAATAGAATTAAAGAAAAATGTTATCATTCAATTTGTAGTAGAAGGGAATGAAAGAAAAAAATTTATCATTCAATTGAATTTAATTTTGTAAGGAATTAATTCTACATATTTTTCATTCAATTTGTAGTAGAATGGAATTAAAGAAAAATTTAATCATTCAAATTGAATTTTCATTCTTTAAGGAATTAATTCTCTAGGGAATTAATTCAATATAAAGTTAAGCCTAAAGAATTAAGCCTAAGAATTATTTTCTGAGGAATGATTTTAAAGAATGCTAAATAAAATTTTTATAAGCTGAATTAAATTTATAAGTGAATTAATTCTAAATAGAATTCATTCTTTCGAAGCTCTGACTGTGGTCATATCTACCAACTGTAAAAATGTTACATCATTTTCTCTACTTTTTTGCCAATAAAATACATCACTGTTTTCAACTTTTATTGTAAATATTAAAGAGAAAAAAAGGTTTTTGCCTTTACTGAAAAATTGTATATTTTGAGTTGACTCCTTTTATAAGAACCACACAGAAAAGAATAAAAATGGATTTCAATTACAAAATTTGTTAAAACAATAAAATGTTTGTAAGAGTATCACCAAACTGATATTATTAATTATCTGAAATAGTTGTTTTTCATTAAAATTTCAATTAATTTTTTAATCGTTTCAATGAGAATTATAATTAAAATTTCGTTTAAAATTAACTAAAGCATTTGTTGATTTGATTTTAAAATTAATTGATTATCTACTATTGTACAAAATGCTTCCCTCGATTATAATACACGAATTTCATACAAATTATTATTATTATTTTATTGTTACAATTATTTAAATTAAAACTGTTTTACCGTAATAAAAATGCATGACAATAAAGAAAGTATAAACTAATATCTAAAAACTTACTCTTTATTCATAAGTATTATTCCAAATATCAAAGTAATATAGCTTGGACCCAAACTTGGCCTTTACGGAAACTTCTAAGTACAATAACACCGAATCTTATTAGTTTACTTATAGAATTCTCTCAAATATTTAAAAATTTTAATTACCAAATAATTCTATAATTCTATATTCTCGTCATCTTTGGCAATCCACAGTGAGGCAAAATCGAAAATTTTTGGAAATAAATCTGTAACTTCTGATCGGCTGATTGGATTTGCATGAAATTTGGTATAGGTGTAGCAGAGGAGTGTACAATGTTGCGATTAAAAACATTTTTATGTCAGAGGTACCCAGCTTTGAGCCCCTCTAGCTCCGCCTTTACATTGTACACTCCTCTACTACGCCTGTACAAAATTTTATCTAAATTCAACCAGCTGATCAAAAGTTACAGATTTATTTCCAATAAATTTCGATTCTGCTCCACTGTGCAATCTGCATTACTCGGTAATCTTTTTTTAAATGCATTTAAATTCACAACATAAAATATGAGTAAATATTATGGGCAAATATTACATTAATTAAATATCTTCTTCAATAATTCTGGCATGTTTATTTTTTGTCGCAAATACGACATTAATTTATAGTAAAATCTTTTAAATAAGAACAACAATACTGCTTAATATTGTATCGATATCCAAAAAACACTTTCACTACATATTAGGGTGATCGATTATTCGACTTTTTGGAGAAACCGGTTTTCGAATACTTCGAATAGTTGGTATTTTGAAAAAACCGGTTGTACTTTTTTAAATTCAGAAAAAACCGGTTAACCGGTTTATTTGCAGAAGTTAATATTTCTATATAAAGACTACATTTCTTAAAGAAAAATCAATAAATCTTTTTTTATTTTTGGAAATAATTATAACTCATTAAGAACGAGATATATAGTCGGTCAAGACCGACATTACCCTACACCATTGTGTGCATCAAAATTCGATGAGGGGTGTTTTTTTCTAGACCTATGGAATTGTGTGGAATTGTGGATCAGCACTGTGGTCAATTATGGACCGATCTTCATGAAATTAGGAACACAGATTTAAAAGTATATGATTTCTGGGAGGTTATTTGTATGGGGGCTAGGGAAAATAATGGACCGATCATTACCAATTTCAACACGTTTCGTTCTTGGACTATAAGAAATCAAAATTGATTACACGTTTTACATGGACGGACAGACGGATATCGTTAAATCGACTTAAAGCCGACTGATACAAATGAAGGTAAGTCTTAGACCCATATTTTTGGGTGTTACAAACATCAGCAGAAACGCTTAATAGGCATGTAGGGTATACAAATTGTAAGAAAATAGTCATCAAAAATAATATTAACATATACTTAGAATAAATAGAAACCAAGGGTTAAAATGGAAAAGCCAGAATCATTTTTATTGAAACGATTTAAAACAAAATCTTTGAAAAACAAACTAAAACTTCTAAATTAGATGTAAAAATATTACAGGTTTTACAATGGATAAAACAAATTTCATTCAGGATAATTATTACTTATTTATTCAATTTTAAACTATATTTTTAAGACATTAAAAATCGTACTTTATGAATATTAAAAAATAATCATAAATTTCGACTCAGATACCAATATTTAGAGCATAATTTTTTAAATAAAAAGGTATTTTTAAAACCGGTTTTTTGTGTTTAAAAAAACCGGTCTATTCGACATTCGAAAATTTAACATTTTGAAAAAACCGACAGCACATTGACGGAAAAAAACCGGTTTAAAAACCGGTTGGAAAACCGAGTCGATCACTCTACTACATATACTATGTCAGCAATCATTCGCGTAGATTAATCAGTAGAATAAGCAACTGATGAAATTTCTTTCAGCACATTTACAATTCCGTTTTAAATCCGCTAATGCAAATATTCATATCCCATTTGGATATAAGTTGTTCAACTAATGAGAGTAGTAATAGTTATAGTTTTTAGTCCGGGATCCCGTAAAGTTGAAAAATGTTTCCCGTTATCCCGGGAAATCAAAAAATCCGGGAAGTTGCGATCCCTATCAGCAATTTTACGTATTTTTTATTTTGATTTTTATGGAAAAGCAGTGGGCAACATTGTGTGTTTGTTTATATTGCATTTTTTTTCTATATTTGTTTCTTTTTTTTAACATTCGCTGTATATTCTTATCAATCCAATATCAATAAAACAAAATTCTATTGGAACTACTGTAAATTGCGGTTGTTGCAACCATTTTAAAAATGAAATTCGGTTGGAATTACAATAATTTGTTTATAAAATATACCCACTATTTTAGACTGCCCAATAAAAGAAATTATTTTTAATTTTTTATTATATTCATATATAGTTATTGGGGAATATACATACCCAACAAACCAAGAAATGATACAGTATCATTAATGATATCATAATTTTAAAATAATATAATTAAATATCGAAATATTTTTTCCTAAGAAAATAACTTCAAATATTTTCATGAAAATAAAAATAAATTGAAAATTTTTGTAGAAAAAATAATTTATGTATATATGTTATATGTATATTACATGAAAATTATACATATATTAACAGCAAAATCTAGCGGAATTTGCAACAATAAAAGAAGCTAACATAATGGAATCAATATCAGGTTGGATTTTGAAGGAAACCGTTTTCGGATCGCAGAAGTTTGGTATTACATACAAAATTATTAGGAACAGGATGAACTTTAGTTTCGTTTGATTATGTTGTTTTATTTTTTGATAAAATAAAAAGGATATTATATATTGACGAAATAAAAAGGATATTATATGTTTTCCAATATTGATATGTATATATTCTGGAATATATTGCTAAATTATCGCGCTGCTTAAATTTAACGATATCATTACTAATATCATTATTTTCGAAAATTATGATATCGTTTTCGAGTGTACCTTTTAGAAAGCAACCTATATCAGTTTAGAATTATAAATGATATCATTCTCGAGGTTCTTTATCACTGAAATGATATCGTTATGATATCATTATGATATCATTTGGTTTGTTGGGTATATGTATAATAAATATTAAAAATAATATAATCCGCACATAAATGTTATACCTTAATATATTGGAATTGAAGAAGCGTTCCACTTAAATGCATATTTTTGAATTTAGAAATTTTTAGAAACCACCCAAGAAAACTAGTGATGACAATTTGATATGCATTAGTCGGATGTTCAGGCAATATTTGCGTACGTTACAAATGATAGTAGAAATTCATCGCATCGTCCCTACCTAACTGGTGGAAGATATAAAAAATTTAAAATTTTGAGAAGGAAGACTATCTAACTACATTAGAAACAGAGCTAATAAAAAATGTACTACTCACCGCATTCCTCACACCTCATTAACAGAAATTAACAGCAAACTGGTTTTGTGAAGATTATATTTGATGAAATAAGTCCAATTTCTTCGTTAATATCCTGATTGTAATAGAAAGTTTCTGACGGCATCTGTACTTAAGAAGGCAAAATAATTATACATTTTCTTGACGAAATAAGAAACTAATTACCTTTTTTTAATAAACATAATTTGTAAAATTTTTTTATTTCACATTTCTTTTATTGAACATTTTAATTTTATTTTTAACAAATGTCAAATATAAAAACGGTTTGATTACCTTAAAATTCTGTTAGTTGGGAATATCGAATAGTACTAAATTAGTTAGCACTATAACTGAAAAGATGGTGGAAGTTTTATGTCTTTAAATACAATCGAATTTATACACAGAAAAAAGTAAAAATGGACTTCAATTACGAAATTTGTAATATTAATTAATTTTTAATTGATTTTTCTCCAATCATCAAAATGATAATATTAATAACTAGAATAATTGATATTATTATTACTTCTTTTCCTTAAATAGATGTAATGAGCTGAAAATTTTTTAAAATTTACCTTAATTTATTTTATTTTTGTACTTTTATAGACAAATATTTAATTTTTCTTTATATTTTATTAACAGCTGTCAATTTATTAAAAAACAAATCTGAAAACCAATTAGAAAATTAATTATATTAACAAATCATATAATTAAATTCCAATATAAAGTTAATTAATAATTTTATTAAAAAATTATTTGAAATGTTTTTTTCTGTGTAATTACCATTAATAATATTTCATAATAAAATATTAACCAAATTCAGTAGTCTTTTTCGAATTCGTTTTAATTATTTGAAATTAGTACAGATTGATTATAACAACTAATGTTTTAATTGTAGACATCATAATTTAAATATAACTACGTAAATAAAGCCGTCAATATATAAAAACTATTAAATTTATGTATTTTCAGTAATTATAATAAAATTAAGATAATTTTAAGTGAATATTATTAATTGTAACCATTTTCCAACCAATCTTTTTTCTGTGAGTATATATCTTCTTTTAAAGCTTGCCATTTCAAGCATCGACTTTCTATTTTTCTCTTGTTTTGAACCATTTTTCTCTCCTATTTGGTGCACTGATTGTTTCGCACACTGTGCATCCCCTTTTGGTATTCGCAAACAATTTGGTTATAATTTTTATCCGTTCGCCAAATTTTAATTATTTACATTGAGATATAAGGGAGTTTTTGATTTTTGGCAGATTAAGTTGTATTAACTGATTTGCAAAAAAATGTGTAGGGAGATATGAAAATGTAAGCGATTGCATATTGCTTAATTTCATGTAAAATAGAATTTGGATTATATCAAAATTTAAAAGAAAAAACATTCCTCGACTCCTGTCATCATATGAAATAAGACATTTCAAAAACATAACTCTGTTAAATGTTAAAAAACATAATTTAACTATGAATTATCTTTCTTACAAGTATTTAACTTTTGATTTTATCTTTTGTAATCATTTTTGTAGTTGGTAAATTATAGCCGGAAGATTTCTGTTTATAGATTTCTTTTGTATTTATTTTTCATTTTTTTAATTGTATTTTTCATCTTGTAAGTAAATACTCCTATTCGTTATTTGAATACAAGTATTTACCAAACTATTGTGGCTGTCTCTTTTTAAGTAATTTTTGCATAATTATTTAAATGCATTTATGTATATACAGGTATAAATAAGTGTCTGTATGTTAATGGCAAAATTTTTCTCATATTATTATTTTTGTAAATAGTCGTTTTTTGTCCATCTTGTTTTTCATTTTCTTATGGCATTGTTTAAATATTTATTCAAGTTGAAGTTTAAACATAATTAGTATTATTATTTCTAAATTTTGCTTAAGTTGAGGTTATAGATAAGTGAGTAAGTAATCTTATGACTTTGTCGGTTTTTAGGGTGTTGCAGTTTGTCACAAAAAAATAAAAAGTTATTTAAAACAATTTGTATCAAATTACATAATTTTTATTTGAGAAATTTATCAATGAATTTTGAGTTTATTTAGAGAAACTTGTTTTAAAGTTTTTTACATTGTGTATTTAAAAAATTAACAATTATAAAGTTTAGCTTTAAAAAAATCATAAAATTTTGTTTATTTAATTATTTTGTATATAATTTATTTATATTTTTGCTAATTGCCTTAATTTTTTTTTTTTTTTTTTTTTAAAATATGCAAGCGGATTTATAATTTTTTTTTTTCATTAATTCTCACGTTTGTTTCTTAAGTCTTTTGATTTTTATTGTTTTATAATGAGGAAAAAATAAATTAACATTACTTATTGACATATATAGTAAAAAAAATATATATATAAAATTACATAACTTAAGTTTTGTTTTCTTTCATGCGTAATAAATCTTTCTTATACTTACTTACAACTACATGGTGGACATGTCACCTGTAGTAAGTTGCATTTGGTAAGCTACATATTGATGGCTAATATAACTATAACTTTTTCTTTATAAATATTTCATTCATGTTGCGATTTTTTTGGCAGATGACAGCAGTAGATTCACTGTATTAGGTAGGAAATAATAAATGATATTATAATTTTTTCTCAAAATTCGAAAATTTTACCGAGTTATAAACGATTTTGCTTTCATAAAAATTTATAAATTTATAAGTTTATAAATTTAATTTTCTGAAAATTTACAAAGTTAAAAGAGATTTTAATTTTGATTGAAATTTCCATCAAAAAGTCAATTTTTGGTATGAAAAACTATTGATCACAGATTTCGCTTATTTTCTCAAAATTCGCAGTATTTAACGAGTTATAAAGGATTTTAGATTTTAGTGCAATTTTCATCAGAAATCGATTTTTGGTATGAAAAACTATTGATCACATATTTCGCTTATTTTCTCAAAATTCACCATATTTAACGAGTTATAAAGGATTTTAGATTTCACTGCAATTTTCATCAGAAATAGATTTTTGGTATGAAAAACTAATGATCACAGATTTCGATTATTTTCTCAAAATTCGCAATATTTAACGAATTATAAAGGTTTTTAACTTTGATTGAAATTTTCTAAACATCACAGATTTCACTTATTTTCTCAATATAAAGGATGTTAGATTTAGTTATAGAGTTTTGAGTTTTAAAAATATAAATAAATGTCAAGAAAACGTGTTCCTGGTACTTATACCGGCTAATAAAATACATCAAGTTTGTTTCCTAAGACATTTGATTTATACCGAATTTATGCATATAAACAGCACCAAAGTTAAAATTTATAAACATGTTTCACCTATTTCACATCAAACACCACACGTGCTTATTTAAATATTTAAAAATTTTGTCTTAAAAGAAATTTGTTTAAATCTTCTTTCAACCATAACCATGGACAACAAATTCCCATCGCAAACTAAAGATTAGTCACAGAAAAAAAAAAAAACAAGAAATAAATAAATTGACAAGATATAAAATGAATCAAAATCATTCAAAATTTATCAGCAGCCAAAAAAAAAAAAAAAAAAAAACATTTAGCGGGTGTGAGATATTTGAGTAACATACATATAACAAACTATTATATGAATATAAGCAGCAATGAATTTGTTTAAGATTTATTATTTTAGCTTGATAAAAAAATAATAAATATAATTTTTAAATACGTGTTTGTTTGCATACGCAATATAAATATGTTAAAAAAGAAAGATTTCCGATTTAATTTTTTCTTTATATGTATGAATATTTGCCATCATCACAAAAATTTGTACTTAACTTTACAAGTAAATATTTCACAGTTTTTTTTATTTTATTTTTATTTTTTGGAAGAGAGATTAAACAAAAATTATGAATATATAAATATTTAGGAAAAGAAAACGTATTTAAATGTAAGTAAATATTGGGAGGGGCAGTGAATAACAAAAGATATTAAAATGTTTGTAAAACAAGTGAATTATAAAATAAAGAAATATTACTTACAACAGAAACTAAATCATATAATACCCTACAGCATGAGTTCCCTAATTGGGATTCTTAGTAATGTTAGGGTCCGCTAAGAGGTCTAAAATAGTTTATAAATTCATTTGTCTGTTTTTTTTCTGTCGTAATAAGAGTGGGAATAAGAGATCGATGCCGATCGAAGAACCAATTGCAGTTTTCAAATATCTATTGAGGTCTTCATTTAGAGATTGCAAGATCGAATTTCCTATCTGTTGTGAAACTTATGGAGATCTAGATCTTGTAAAAATTGCAAGCGTTATACATGTATGTTCTAGCGTATAAGCCTACCAATACCATGAAATATTAAAAACATGCGCAGAGAAATCAGAAAATTTAGGAAAATTATATGAACAATTTGACATTTTCTCTTTCCCTAATCGAAGTTAAAGATTTAAAGATGTTAGAATTTGGTGAGATTTTAATGCTTCAAGTGTTAAATTAGTAAACTTTTTAAAACCAAAGAGAAAAAAGATAAACGGCGAAAATGCGCTCCCTAGTCGAAATGCGAAATTTGTCTCCGATAGGATTTGGAGAGAAAAAAGATTATAGGAAATTTAAATTTCTTAAAACCTAAACCAATTTTGAAACATTTTAAAACACTAGCGTATCTCCGCTCTCGGATTTGATTTGCTGGGTCCGTTAGTATTTATAGAACGAATAGTTTTATGAGTAAGTAGAATTTTTATTTTCTAGCATACCTGGGAGCTTTGGAAAGCTCTGGAAAGAAAACAATGCTTAGAAAATTACCATAAATCCACTTATCTCCACTTCCAGATATCAAAAACATAGGCATTTAACAACAAAAAGATCAATGCGCATAATTTTTATTGTAAATTTCAATCTATATTATTTTTTAAATAAAAAATGCAATTTTTACTAAATCTGGAATAAAATATCCAATCAATTCGGATTGTAGAGTATGTAATGAGTTGAGAAATGGCGTCCGGCTTACCCAATAATACGGATTATCGAGTTTATTTTATTTAAATTCTTTTTAAAAATATATTTTACAGATTGACCAAGATTGATATTGATGTGGTGTCTACACGGATAATCCATACCATCATTGAGCAATATAAAGTATAACAAGAATTATTTTGTAAAATAAATGAAACGAGAAAAAAGATATAGTCGGTCAAGTCCGACCATATGATACCCCATACCATTGTTTACATCAAAATTCGGGGAGGTGTTTTTAATTAGACTTTGAGCCAATTGTGGACCGATACTCATATTAAGTGTGAAATAAAACATACGAATACAGAATATTACGTCGATACTTACATTTATATGAATTTGGGAAATGGGGAATCACCCAAAAGTGAATAAATTTTACGAAGATTATGGACCAATCTTCGTAAAATTTGGTACTATTATGAACATGAACAGACGGACGGACGGACATCGTTAAATCGACCCAGGAAGTGAATCAGAGTCGAATGCTCTACTTTAAGGTGGTGGTCTGATGGGTTTTCCTATGCGTTACAAACATCATCACAAACGCATAATACCCCAACCACCTATGGTGGTGTAGGGTACAAAAAGCGAAAAAAGCAGCAGTTTATTTTGTGGAAATTATAGACAGTAAGGTATTGGTGTATTGCTACGTGTCGCTCACCAATATTTTACCAATGAGCATGATGGCAATTGCCATTTTACTAACCCCATGGTAAGCGGGAAGAAGACGAAAAGAAGATAACAACAATTTTTTACTGATTCATTTTAACCTGTAATGTGAGCGTGTGTGCACAAAAGTGCCACTTCGTAGCCGTGGAGGGGATTGTGTGTGTCAAAAAAGACCATGTAGTCGTGGAGGTGGCGATTGACATTTTACTGACTCTTTGGTATTCGTGGAGATGATTATGTGTGTAAAAATGTGCCACCACTTAGTCGCTGAGGTCCATGCCCATATTAAAGTGACTAATCACGTAGCTAACAATGTGACTAGTGGTGCTCTAATGTAGTCAGGTTATGTAACTTGTTCGCAACAGCCACCATAGACTGCTGGGTATTTACTGAACGTAATGAAATTTAATAAAAAAAAGTACAAAACAGGCCTATTGTCAACGTAAATATTTATTGGGTACTGTTCATTGGAATTATTTGTTTTATTCAACGAACGAGTTCATCAAAACAAAATACAAATAAGTTAAATCAACGAATCTGTACGTTGAATTTTAATGTTAACGTATGACAAACGTTGTTTCAACATACCTCTACGTTAGATCAAAATTAGGGAAGAAATTCATTGAAACAAGAAATTTTTATTGTAGAATTATATATTTTAATTTTTCACCTTGTGAGATTTTTAACTTCTTATTACTTTTGTTAAAGTTTGGTAGTTTTAGTATATTGATCCACTTTTAAAATTTTAAAAACAAAATTTATTTAAAATTCACACTTACAAAAGCTTAACAACAAAGTCACTTAAAAACTATTGCAATATTTACTCTTCAAATATTACCAACGTTAAAGAAAAGTTAAGTTAAATACACTTTCTTATTTTGAATTCACACTTATTTCCTGAATGTTAATGAAATTCAAATAACCACTAACGCATTAAAACGACTCTTCAGTTTAATATCAATATTGCATAACTAAGGTTTTATCCACTAAATTATCGAATAAGAAAAATATCAACAATTGGAGGAGGTTTTATTTTAGTCATGGTTAAAAATAATCTTCAAATTAAAGTTTACCGTTTGTCAGCAGATCACATCATATTTATAATGGATTTTTTATCTTTCATAAATAGGTTAAAAGACATAATGAAATTGTTTTAATATGATAAATTAATCATTGGAAAAAAAGGGCTGCCGTTTAGGTTAATTATCGATAACAAGTTACATCAACACAACCACACAAAATGAGTTACACGCAGCAGCAGCAGGCCCAGTCATTAAATAATTTAAAATTACTTGTACTCGTAAATTGTATTTTATATTGGTAATACATATGTAGGTGCTTAAATTTGTTATGGTATTGAATTTCTTTTTTAATTTTATTATTTACTATATCTTTTACGATAGATAAATGATTAGTTTTGATTTTTTTTGACAAGAGGGTTAATTAGAGAGGTCATTTTTATAGTTATTTAGTAGTTGGGGTGTTCCATATGCAACTAAAGTAGAAATTAAATTTATTTAATATCGAATATTTATTAAATCAAAAACATATTATCAGCAGTTATATATTTTTTTAAATTTAAATTTTCTAAAAATAAAACATATTACTGTCATATCTTAACGACATTCCTTAAATTTTAATGACCACTTAGGTGCATATCTTCTCTATCATCAAATTACATAAAAGCAACATAAACATAATATTTTCAAGAATAAATAATGAACATATATTTAACAATAACAACAAAAAAGTATTACAACAATTTTGACCAAGGTCAACAAGGTAAATATTTTATAATATTTATCAGAAAATAAAAAACACAACAAAATAAAAAAAAACATTAAACAGACGTCAGACTAAAAAATAAAATTTCACCAAGAAATGTGTGTTAAATGTAGGGAAAAAAAACTTTAAAATCATCCTAAAAAGTATGTCATACTAAAAAAACAACAACTAAAAATAAGAAAATAAAAAAATAAAAAAAGACGTGTAAACATTTTAAACAAGAAACAAGCATCTGATATAAGTGCGTTTGTTGGCTTCACCTGTATACGATAATTACTTAGGGCGTTATATTTTTTCTTTATTTTCTCAAAAATATTTATTTTGCAAGTAATCCATCACGTGCATTATTTACAAAGAAATTTAAACGAAAATATATGCAATGCTGTGCAGAACATAAGCAACAAAATTAAAGTTATCCTAAATGTTGAATTATTTTTTAAAGTATTAAATTTATAACAAAACTTATTTCATGACACTGTTAATACATTTGGGTTCTAACAAATATTTGTACCTTAGAAGATGTAATTTTCATTCTTTTCGCAAAAACGAGAAAAATATTGTATGTTCTCTATATGTGCATATCAAAAGCATCAAACTTTTGAATTGTAAAAATTTACACAAAATTTTAAAATTTATTGCTATTTTTTTAAGTAAATGGCAGTTTTATAGTAAAAATATCTGAATACAGCATTATTTACACATATTTTTGTTATTTTTTTCTTTTACTTATAGTTTTTTTTAATAAGAATTATGATTTGTGACAATATAGGCCGATGCAATAAATTTTTATTTTATTTGGAATAAGAAAAGTGTAAAGTAACTTTGTTTTATAATACAAATTATAGAATACTGCTTAATTAAGGTAAACAAATTTATTTTGGAAGCACAGTTTAAAAAATTATGACTTTTCAGTGCATGTAAAAGGACTTCCGCTAAAAACTGCCTTCAGATATTATTAAAAATAAATAGGTAATACGTTATAAAAACGGATTTGTCTACATAGGTTATATAGTCTCTAAGGTTTAATATATGCTATACACAAAGTCCATTTAAAGCATTTAAAGAAGTTACAGGCTAAGCAATATAGCACTGCTCACTGAAAAACTTATTCAATAAAGGTACATTTTTTATTTCTGTTTTTATAAAAGTAATAATTTATAATTTCATATAAATACGTTACTTTCTTCCTGAAATTAACAAAATAATTCATATTAAAAGAAGAAAAGTACTTTAATTTAAAACAATATTTATATGTATGACCGGATACGCAACGTAGCGCAACCCGGTATAATGTCAAGGTGTGCATCATAAACCACACAGTTCCAAAAAATGATTTTGGGCAGAGAAAAGATGTAATAATGACTGTACTTGAATTCTAGTGAAAAAACTGTATCCTTTTCTTAGAAATCTAGTGAAAATTAATCGCATTAAAACTACAAAATTTTACGGAAAATGTAAAATATAGAACAAAATGAAACAAAATATGAATATGAAGATTGTAGTGTTTTATTCCAGTTTTTGTTAATAGACAAAGTTAAAATTCTTTAAATGTTTGTATTTTTGTTAATTCTTAAATATGTATATAATTTCGTAAAATTATTTTTGTTGTAAACCAAATATTCTAAAAAATAAAACTATTCTTAGGTTTACCCTAATTTTGTGGCTTTTGTTCTGTACAGCACTGTATATGTATATAAACTGAATTTATAATTTTTAATGAAGAAAACCAAGTTGTGGAGGAGACACCCATTTAACCACTTCAAATCATTTTCAATGAATATTGATAAGTATTTAATTTGTAGCTTTTTTATAAAAAGTTTTCGTTGTTTTTTTTTTTCAACAGCATCTTTAATATCGAGGACTTTTGACAAAACAACTTATTTCGAATTTTTATTCTACTTTTTTCCTTTGAAGAGTTAAACAACAGTTTAAAAATACCTCGGAAATGTACTAAAATTCAAGATATAAATAAAAGAAATATGCCTCTTTTTACTTTTTCTGATTAATAAACCTTCTAATGACATTGTATCGACTCAAGATAATTTATCTAAAATACACAGATATACAGACAGATATTTGAGAAGAAATAAAATTTTTTATAATAGAGGTAGGCTAGTTGGTAGTGAGCTAGTCACCCACTAGAGACTCTGGTCTGTTTCCCTACAACGGGTTGATGGTCTATGTCGAGGCTTCTTGTTGCTGAGGGTCCGTAGCAACATTTCAGAGGGTTCGCGAGAGAGACCAAAAATATGTATGGAATTATTGTACATGATACAGTTTGTATCTACCAGAGTTGGGGATAGTGCACTAAATGTGCAGTTTCCACAAATACTTAATGATAGTGCAAAATGTTTCACTACAATATTTGCTTTTTAGTGGTGAGTTGGAAAATATCAGTCTCACTAATAAAGGGTGGTAGTTAAAAAAAAAAAAAAAATCACTAAAATTAATTAGTGATAGTGAACATTTTTTCAGCTTAAGCCTAATGCAGAATATTTTTCTTCAATAAATACTAAAATAGAAAAAAAATCCCCCACCAATTTTAGTGTAACTTAGAAATTCTTCACTAAATTGAAAGATGACTTTATTCACTAATTACAAAATAAAGACTAACCTCTACGAACCAACCAATTTTAAATTTAAAATGTATTTTAAAACACAAATATTGTCTTTTAAATATTCGAATTTTAATAAATCCCGTCTTAGTGAATCTATTTGGCAGGAGACCAACATACGATCCAAATTTCATCTCTCTAGCATTAGGCGTTCGAGAAGCGGGATGACAAAGTTTATAACGTTACTCGTTTATATAACGATGGCTAATATACACAAGAAAGCTTATAAGATCTCCGAAACACACTAAAAGAAATTCTAAAGTAGGTAGTACTGTTCTAAAACGATTATAAATTTTATAAATTACCATCATAGCTCACTAAAGTTTTTTCAGTGAGTTGTGATTGATTGGAATAATTTCATGACCACTTATATTTTAACGTTTAATGAAAACAATTTAATTACAGCTAAGGATCGCAATTTCCCCAGATAGCGAGAAAAACTTTTCGACTTCCCGGGATTAAAATCTATAAGTAATACTACTCTCATTATTTGAATAACTTAGACCCAAAACGGATATGCATTTTTGCAAAAGCAGATTTAAAATAGAATTGTAAATGTTCTGAGAAAAAGAAATTTGATCAATTGCTTAATCTACGGATTAATTAACTCGAGTAAATGCTGTCGTGAAATAGTAATCTTATTTAAAAGAATTAAACACATCAGAAATAAAATTTAATAATGGATCGTCTTTTCCGAAAACTTAGAGGTCATTCAAATGTGAGTTAAAACAATATTAAATTGTTTGTAGCTTCAATATGTTATTCAACATTGTATGAAAATATCTATGATTTTTTCAATATTTATGATATTTTCAATGTTTGATGGTATTAGTGCAGCATATTTTAGGGTTTTCTAGTAAAATTTTCTTTTCAATAAAACTCTTGATTTTTAAAAATTTTGTGAAAAATTTGGATCGAATCTAAGTTATTTCTCCATATATTGATTGAAAATATATTTTGTTAAAGTTTATTATATATAAATGCTTTTTAATATTGTGATCCTTTTTTAACACAAGTAAATATTTTTTGTCCATAAAATGTTTATCTTTCGAAAATTTTTGATGCGCCTCCGAATTTTTATTAAGCATAACAAAACCTACTAATTATGTCAATTATAGTTAATTTCATGCTGTCCACACGATGTGCCTTAGGGAAATGTGTTTTGACAAAAGTGTCACGTTTTCAATTATTAACGACATTTGACTTAAATTTATGATCCCAATCAATTATATTTATCTTCACTCTTATATCTATATATCTAATATTTGCTTAAATTGCAATTTTCTATATAAAAACACAATAACAAAAAGTGCAATTTTTGCATAATTTTCAAAAAGTTCATAAAATTCTTGTATTAAATTTATTTTTAATGCTCCTCCGATTTTGTTATGTAAAATGACAAAAAACTAAGTTCACGCAGTAATCCAAGCAATTCCATATGAAAATGTAAATGTGCCTGGCGAAAAACTGACTTTTTAAAAAATGTTCGCACTTGTTTTCCAAACTTTGAGACTATCTACTACGTTGACTATTTCGGGCACATCAACGGGAAATAGCGCAAAATACGCACAATTATTACAAGTATCAATCCCTATCCCAAATTTAAAAAACTAAAAAAATTTTGTCATCAAAAATTTACTACCCTGTATTTAGTCGTTGAAAGTCTGCACAACAACAAATACGGTGCAGAATTTATGTACAAAGTCCGATTAGTTTACTTATGATAGAGTAAAATCAGAAAATATAAACGCGCGAACGAAAATTGTAGAAGAATGGTAAAAACTTAAGTAGTTTTTATCAGTTTTTCTATATTCTTGAACTTTGAACAACAATCATGGTTAGAAAAAGAAACCTATTGTGCTAAAATTTTGCACTCTATTAGTTTAAAGTCTTGTGAATTCACATCTGTAACCAATTTGCTTAAAATATCATTATCACAAAACTTATTAAGGATTTAACTCAGTTTCAGCCAGGTTAAAAATTTTTGATAATTGCCCATACATTTTCTGTGTCCTGATTAGATTCTGAGTCGATCTAGCTATGTCCGTCCGTCTGTCTGTTGAAAGCAGGATAGAGCTCGAACGGGACAACCTAGGGAGACGAAATTTGGCTCAAATACTTATCTTATATAAAAAAAATCAACGAAATTTTGTACAAATAGTTTAAGGACAAAAAATGGGCGTAAATATAACGTAAAATTTGAGTAAGTTGATGGTGGGTATATAGATTCGGCAGAGCCTAATATAACATTAGCACTTGTGTCTTTTTTTAGTTGAAAATAATATGAATAACTAAGAGGGACACTACATACTTTTTTTCTTTACTTTTTTAATATTTTGTCAAATTCCGCATGTTGTATATACTATACTATTGACTACTTAATTTAAAATGCCACAGTAGTCCTAAAACGATTTTTTTTGGAAAGAATTCTGTAACTTTAGAACTACTGGAGGACAGGTTCTTAGCTGGTCTGGAGGACCAGCTAAGAACCATGTGATCTCGGGGCAGGGGGGAAGACCTTCCCAGATAGAACCATATAGAAACTTGTGCTTCTCCAAAACAGTTGGACCACTGGTTTTGGGACCACTGTGCATCATAAAAATATGCAAGTAATTTTTCAGTAATTTTCACCTCTTATAAGTAGAACTAAGTAAATGTATATTTTGGAAGTTATTTAAAAATAATTCTATAAAAGTAAAAATAAATCAATTCTTAATCAAGTATTTCTTAAAAAAATACAAATATAGGTATTGTCTATTACCAAAAAACTAGACAAAAGTAAAATAACACAATGTTCAATTTCAAAACTTAAACTTTTTACTTATGTATATAAAAACTATTTAAAAACTGCAGATTTATTTCCATTTTATTTTCAAAATCTCCTGCTATATATCGAGGATATAGATAAAAAATCTAATTCTAATTTTGTTCTTGCTTTTTATTGCTGGCGCAAAAGAAAAAAGTATTAATTTCTCTAAAAATGTATGCAAACTAAATATTTTAAGTAAGGACTGCGCACGAAAAAATCCGTGCATGCTCTTGGGCTTATAACTTTTGATGTGGTGAAAACTTAATAATTCTGTTAACTGGTTTACATTTGTCATTAGCTATGTGCAAAGTTTCATGGTTATAGAGAAACTAGTTTTTCTTAAAATGGGAATTGAACTAAAAACACCTAAACACATAGTTCAAATCTAGTCTAAAGTACAAAAACATCTTAATAGAAATAATAATAATTTTGAGGTAAAAAAAATAACGTGAAAGTTCTTCATACTAATTTTTTCATAATTATGATTATTGTATAATAGACGACTTCCTGGCCAGGAATTCTATGTTGCAGATTCTAGAAGGAATAATTCAGAAAAATATCGTGTATCAAAGAAATCAAAAAAGAAACACTTCATTCATAAAAAATTGTTCTTTAACACAGAAAATACTTCTGGAAAGTACTTCTCCCTTTCCTAAGAAAATACAATGCATCCACTTTTTTCTGACCTGTTCTCGCTTCTTCTCATTACAGCAACAAAACAATGGAGTAGTAATAAAGAAATTGTTAGTGTACCGAAAGTTGCTAGTCCATCAAATTGTCTGGAACTCCGAGCAATTGAAAGATATTGGGCTCTAGTAAAAAATAATTTAAAGAACATTAAAAGATAAGCTTAAAATGGAGCGGAATTCAAAAATAAATGGTTTTATTTGAGAAAAAAAGTGAGCGAAACACAATAAAACCTTTAAATGGAAGAATTCTGGAAAATATCAGATATTTCCTTAAAAACCAACAGAAAAAAATTGATTCCTTTAAGGTTTAGAACTTGAACATAACAGTCATTAATAAAAATATAATTTAAAAAAAATTCGCCCATTGGTTTTGTTTCTATAAACAGATTTGTATGCACGCATTTTTTCGTGCGCATTCCTTATTAGGTAATATTTGTGCTCTTAAACGTAAAAAAGTCTCTTCTTGTACTAGAACACAGATATTATAATACAAATTTTGTATTGATAAGTTTAATGATAAAAATAACTTAACATAATAAACTTCTAGAATTATTTCTTTTTAAATATTTGCGTATGTGTCTAGCATAATTAAAACAAAATGTTTTTAATTATTTTTCTACCAACAAATAAATATAACCTTCTCAAATTTCCCACTACAACTACCCCACATCCCGCTTCAACCTTTTCAGTATTAAAAGTCCCATATATAGGGTCATTTCATACACATACAAACTTTAATGGTAATCAAACATGAATGTTTACAAAATTTTTAATTATTAAGTATTATTTATTTATTTTTTTTTTTTTTTTTTGTATTTATAATAATATTTTTTTTACTAGTGAGCCTAGTTAAAGTAAACCTCTACTGACTACACGTGTACTTAAGGTAGACATTAAAAAAAAATATATTTTTCATAATTTTTACTATGACCATGAAACGCCAAAATTGTACAAAAACTAATAAATAAATTAATAAAATTATCGTAAAACTATAGAAGCCAATTGAAGACCAACATCCAAAAATTGCAATTATTATTATGAATTTGATAAAGTATTAAAAGTATTGGTGGTTTTTAATGTTGACAACACATTTATTTTTGTTTCTGTTTCTTTTGCTAAATTATCCACTATTAATTTAGTCACAATAACAAAAACATATTTAAGCTAACAAACAACCAATTCAATTTTTATTTAAACGTGAATTGTTTTAGAAATTGTTTATGGACAAAATATGTACCATTTTTTTTTTTTTTTGCTTAAACTTATGTAAGAAATTTCGAAAGGAAAACATTTAAATTTTTGTCTTTATGTTTAACAAATGTTTATTTTACTCTCTTTCAAATTTGACAGTTTTAATGCGTTAAAGGGAATTATAAAAATTTGTAATAAAATCCGTTACATTTAAATTTTTGTTTATATAAATTGATTTCGATCTTCAAAAAGGATTATGTATGCCAGTAAGGTTTTGTAAGAGGTCTACAGATTTTGAAGACATTAAAAAAATTTCAATTGACAAGTGAATAATAGTGTAAACAAGTGATATTAAAGCAATTGTTGTATATGGAAATACATATGTTTTTCATATTATTATAAAAAAGGCTCTATAGTTAAATATTAGGTATTTATTCGCTAAAACGTATTTGAATTACTTTTTTTTATATTATATTTTTGCATTTTTCTTTAAATAAAAAATTTCTTTCATCTCATAATTACTTTAACAAACAAACTATTAATGTACTATCAAAGATTTCGTTTTCATTGATTTATTTATTTAAGAAAAAATTAACTAAATATTAGTACTATATTTACTTTATTTATCTGCAAAATAACCAATAATCGTTATAAAAAGTGACACCAAAACAAAATCACTTTCTCTTCACACTGATTACCGAATAAATTTAAGGAATGTCTGCATAAATCTATGAGTAAATAAACAATTGATAAAATTTAAAAAAACAAAAACATTTACGCAGATATTTCTTCTTACTTGGGCATACAAATGGGAATGTATGTATTTGTATTTAGAGATATGCTCGTGATGTATTTTATAAAAGTGACTTGTTAGTGGACATGATCAGCAACGAATGGATACGACTCACAGGAAAAATAAAATAAATCAGAAAAGATGGGCATGTCTAATATTTTCCCAATAATAAGACAGTTACACGGGTATATTTCACCATAACTCAAGAACCGCACAATGGTATTAATGGCATGAAAACATGGCGCTTTATTCAGAAAATGATAAAAATCACTTAATTTACAGTCACATTAGAGAAACATTTGACTGAAACTTACAAATATTTCTTTGCCGTAGTGTGACCATAAAATATTTTTGTGCTGAAAACAACAAATAAGCTGATTTTGGGCAAACAAAATTATTTAATAGCAAACAAAAATGTTCGTAATTTGAACATAGTGTGACCACATAATGGAAAATATTTTCCCATTTTTTGGGCAAATTATTATTTGGGCAAATAATTATTTGATCTCACAAAATTTTTGCAAGAGAAAACACTATCAAATAATAGTTGTATCGAGCCATATGTTTACTATTGAATCTAAATCATTAAAATGTTAAATATTTATGTAAATAAGTAGTTTTCAGCAATATATTCCGAAAATATTGTTGCAATAATGCTGATCATTTCCCTACAAGCAAAGTAATACGAAAATGATTCGAAATCGTATTGCTTAGAAGAAAAAATTTATTGCGGCAATATTCATATTCATATTGCGGAAGTTTCTCCCATCGGGTAAGATTGTGCGTCACTGGCAATACATCTTAGCAATAAGAAATCGATACGCCTGGATGAATAATAAGCAATATTGCTAGATAATCATCCAGGTGAAAAAAAGGCGATACTCCCAGATAATATACCAAAATTATTGCTAAAGAAATCAATAAATAATATAATAAACAATGTTTCACTATCCTGTAAATCATGCATACATATCATAACAACATAAGCATATTAAATTTGCACGCTCACATATGATATCAATTTTGTTTTGCCAAGAGGCGTACAATTTTTTATAATATTTTTTAATTTCTAAATAATTTTTCGACAATTGAAAAAATATGACTGAAAAATAAAATTATGTATTGCGTTAACTTCTTCCAGATGATTTCAATTAGATATCATAAATTTATTGCGGAGGTGATAATCACCATACTGAAAAAAGGGAGATATTTTGATGATAAAAATTACTTTATAAATGACAAAAAATAAAAATGTGTTTGTTTCCTAATTTTCTTCAAACTGATAAAAATACAATATTAGAAAAATATTGCTTTGATGATTTTCTTCCAAATAATAAAAAGAAGATATTGCGTAAATATCTTCTAGGAAGATATCTTCCAAATGTTTGTAGGGTTTAATAATTTCATTAAGCATGGAAAAAAAAATATTATAATAAAACAGGATATGTAATTATATATATAAATTGATATCCTAGGAAAATTAAATGAACAAATTACTTAATTTCAGAATTATTGCATATAGCATCGTCTTTGCGTCTTAAACATACTGCCAAAACTCGTCGATAATCACATATTTGCTACGGAAGTTATTCGCGGTTAAAGGTTCTAAAAATAATTTTACGTTTGATGTATAATGAGCACCTTTAACCGCGAATAACTTGTGTAGCAGAAACCTAAATATAAACAACTTTTAGTAGTATGACTACGTTGTCAGTTATGGTTATGTAGCGATAATATGAGCTGGATTCGTCCAGTTCGGAGGTGTATGAGGTGGACTTGAGCAAGTGGTTCAAGCGATATCGCCTATGTCGATGATAGGCTGCTAGTGATGCAGGTGGGACAAAGAGTGCTGTTACGTCCTCTGGCAAAGCCGCCAAGGAGACGCGTAGAACGAGGCACCCTAGAAGAAGGATGGGTCAATCAGGTGATGACATCACAGATGCGGTATTTGGGAAGTCAGTCGTTGACCTTCCACAGAAGGTGATTTAGTATGATGAAAAATAGGAGGCCGTCTTGATGAGGTTCATTGCTGAAAATGAGCATCAGTAGGGGGACCTTAATGTTGTTGGTGCTGGTGGTATTCAGGGCGTTATGGGTTTTGCTCGTGAACAGCATACGGCATTGATTTTTTTTTTTTCTTATTTTTTATATTCTTCCTCTTCTAAAAAAGTAATCAAAGCTGCTCAACAATAAAATCAAAAAATGTTCATGCTTTTTGTTTAATATATTTTTAATAAAAATAAATTTATTGCTTTCGACAGTTTGATGAAATAATTTTTGAAGACAAATAATTTTTCAAATGTGACCGATGAGCAAACATATTTTCCTATTTGCTTGCTTGACTATATTTAATGTCTGTTTGAACAAACAAATATGGAAAAATAAATGTGAGTAATGTGAACATAAAATAAATTTCAAACAAATTTGAAACAAACACTTGCCTAATCTTACCGTACCTTTACTTTTTATATTATTTTATTAATTTGATCACAATCAAGTAAAATGAGTAAATTTGCAGTTTTAGAATTTGTTGTTCTTAAGAGAGCGACCGTCCGTCTGTCCGTAGTTAATTTGCAATATTTTTGGTTAAAATACAGATGAATAATTTTTTTATGATAACTAATTTGGCTTATACACAGACAAAAGTCATCAATCACCAAATATATTAGAAAATAATTCATTTAATTAACTTTTTTAAATGTGCACCTCTCACCAAATTGATTATATAAATTACTAAAAACTGTAAAAAATTAAAAACATAAAAATTTTCCAAATTAAAAAAATTTATTAAACCAATCAAGGAGATGATTGAATGAATTAAAAATTTAAATAAGAAGTAAAATCCTACTTAAATTTATTATTAAATTGTGATGCAAAATGAAACAACTGTGTTAATTGAAAAATATACGGTAATCAATTTTTCTGTGTACATATATTTATGTTGATTAATTATTAATTGTAGTGAACAAATACTCATCGTTTAGAGGTCTTTCTACATCGATATCTCAAAAAAGCGTTTTGACTAATATCAAACGATCAAATATTGTGCTGATCACCAGTTGTTGTCCTAAGATTCATATGACAAATTTCTTCCCTATGATACCAAAATTTTATATTATTCTTTTAGGAAAATATTAAAAAATATATGTATGAAAAAGGACTTTTTTATCCTTTAATATTAGTTATATTTCCTTCTTCGAAGAAATATGAGAAAAATCCCGACAAATCTTTGGCAAATCTTTCTGGAGCTTACCGGTTGCTTTAGGACCGGCTCTAACTGTCATTCAAAGAAAAAAAGAAAAAAATATAAAAAAATGTATTACCAAAAAACTTCATAGAAATTAACGTGACTCAGAAAAAACTCACGTTCACATCTCTAGCTAAACATATACTCATACATGTTTCAGAGTTTGTCTGCAAATTCAACGTACTACAAATATTTTGCAAAATAAGCCCCAAAAAAGTAAGTAAGTACCTTTAGAAAATTATAGAAACAAAATACATAACATTTTCGATGAATATTTTATTAATTACTAATAAATAGTTGCTACCACACATGCTTCTAATCGCATTTATTTACCATATGATTTAAAGGAGACATTTATGGTTTTAGAGGCCAAGGTTTTCTTTAACCTAAAATTATAAAAAAAACGAAAATTAAAAAAAGTATTTGTATATTAAAAAATCACTTTTAAAAAAATAACAGACAAGTGAATAACTACAACAATGTTAAATGTTGAAGTTGTTAAGTACATACGAGTATTATGCGCATTTTATTTTTTTCGCTGCTATTGTAGGTGATGACATTTGGCACTCGTACAAAACTATTAAAACCCCCAAAACCAACAAAAAATCAAAACTACTAGGTAATTGTATAGCTTAAAGTTAAACTTACAAGTATTTATGTGTGTGGAATATATAATTTAATATACATATGAAGCTAAAAAAAAAAAAAAAAAACACTCAAATTTAGCAAACAAAGTTAAAGAGGATTTTAAGTTTTTGAAAAGTTTTCGTTTAATAAGCATTAAATTTTTTTGTTAATATTTTCCTAGTCTCTTAAAAAATTCTAAATAATTGTTACCTTGAGTCATAATTTGTTTTAATTTTGTTTGATTTTGAAAAAATAAACCGCCGCCAAGCGTGAATTTATTTGACACAATACGGATGCCAAAAAACAATTTAATACGTCAATATTGAATTTTCATGGATGATTTTGAATTTTTTAATGAGGTTCGAAAAGTTATAATATGTATTAACATTTTAAACACAAACTTTTGAGTGGTGCACTGCATTTAAAAAAAGGCAGACATTGGGGAAGTGGGATATGTGCTGCTAAATGTATTTAGAAAGAATATAACTTTTTAGACGATATTCACTTACGATTTTTTTAGAAAGATAAAGCGCCCTCAAAATATAACTCAGACAAATCTTTGAATATTTGCTTTTAGTGTCAGAGGTTCTAAAATCTCTGAAAAAAATGGAAATATAAGCATATGTTGAGCTTAAAACTGTTACAAATAGGAATCGATTACTTTTATATTTCTGGATTCTACTAAGCAAGATAAAAAACATGATTACTACTATATCTTATGGTTCAAAATATATTTGATTTAAAATTTGAATTTGACATTTTTAGCGTTATCCTTCTTTTGTGTTTTTGGTCTATATAAAAGCTTCCAATTTTTTTAATAACACTAAAGGATACAAATTTAAATGATCGCAAAAATTATGACTTTTTTTTAGTACATATATTACTATTTTTCCCCAAAAAAAAACTTTATTTTCTTCAAATTCGAAATCATACAGGTATGTTCTGGAAATCACTTTTTGTCGAAGTGATTTCAAATCACCTAAAAGGTGTTCTGTGCACAAAAAAAATCGGTCAACTTTTTAGTGTCGATTTCAAATCACTTGCTTATTTATGCAAACACTGTGTTGTTAATCAAATATTAAATGGCTTAATAAATAATTTATTATTTTTTTTATCCATTTTTGTTTGAAAATAATTTTATTGAAAAACAATTAAAAAATAGCAATTTTTTGAAAACACCTTTATACAGTGGTTTCCCGGTTTAACGAATGATTATTGTCAGGCCAATTCGTAAAATCGAAAAATTCGTTAAATCGCGAATATTTTTTACTAACAAAATATAATTTAAAAGATTTATTTTAGACTACATTTTTACTTTTTAACGTTAAAACTCAATTTAGTTATCTTATAACAGCAAAAGTAAAAATAAAATTCTTAAAAAACAAACTTCGAATAACACTTTTTTTTACAAATTACAAACAATTTACTATGGTTGTCAAATACTAGAAAGTAGGTCTTTGATTGCAACTTTTATGAACTGTTTATAATGTTAAATCGGCTTAATAAGTAATTCTCAGTTGAATGGAATGGAAAAATACAAACGAGAGCATATTTAAAAAGTAAAAAATAACAGCTTTGTAAAAAGCTTTGTTTTTTACCGTTTTTTATTTAGAAAATAGTTTTCAAATGAAAAAATATTATCCAAACGAAAATCTCGAATTCTCTTCCTTTTGCATAAAAGGGGAGTAGTACTCTTTCAATAGGGTGAGAAATGTGTTTTATTTACTTTCTCTTATTTTTATAGATATCAAATCACATTTTTTTGGAAGAATTAGATATTCAATTTTAAAAATTTGGACGTACGTTAAATCGCGAATTCGTTAAACTGAGTATTCGTTAAACCGGGAAACCACTGTATCTGCGTTTAAATTTTTGTTTTCTTTGGAAATGATTTCGTGATTTAATTTTTTCTTTGCCTGTCAGCTGTTTACCTACAACTTTTCTTCTGTTTCTATAGAATTTGATAGGTCCCGCAAATAACTTTTTTTTAATTCGCTCATTATTTATTTTCTTTCTTTTTAAAACAATTATTGCCAACAACGTTGCTCCTGGTATTTTAATAAAAGGCTAAATATTTTATTTCATTTTAAACAAAATATATAAAAAATAGATGTATGCCCGTGATTTCGAAAAATTTAAAATCACGTGACTTCCAGAAGAAATCACTTGCGTGGTTTTAAAATCGTTTGTGATTTGAAATCACCGTGTTTTCAGAACAGGCCTGATAAATTTTTTAAACTTAAACTTTTTAGATTTGTTAAATCAAATTTAAGTATAGAATTTTTTTGAATCAAATTGGATAAAACAATATTTTTTTTTTTTTAATTTAGATGATTTGAGGAAAAAACACAAATTTTTAATAATAAAATATTTGATTTTAAAAAAATATAAAAAAAAACTATAAAGATTTATTTGCAATTAAGCAACATGCAATAAAATTGCTGAAATATTTATATTTCTTCCAATTTGGGTGATACAGTGTAATTTTTGATTAGTTTGATTGTGTGTGATTAGGTACCATAATGTATACAAACAATATCAAGATTTAAGAAATTTATATTTAAAATGATTTATTAGACAAGTTGAAAATGTAAAATAGGAATATTATAATTTTAAGGATAATTGTTTCGTCTTTAAAATGATATATAAAATATTTTCCGTGCTTCAACTACACTCTAGCAAAAAAAAAAATTGTTTTTGAAACTCCCATAAATCGACAAAGGTATTCACCTCAGAAATTGAAAAGTAGCAAAGTTGTATCGATTTCTGTAAACTGAACAACAATCACATAGAACAATATTTTGCACAACTTTTTCAAAATTGTCAGAGTAGAACCAATTGCAAAATTATCAGAGGAAAAAGTAGTAACGTTGCAACAATTTTAATAATGTTGCCACTATATAAAAATGTGTAAATAGTACTAAAAAATCAACCTAAACTGAAAAACTCACTGAAACGACAAAAATAAAACAAAAAAGTTAAAATGAATTAAATAATATAAAAAGAAAAATATTAAGAAATATACTGATTAATATGAATTATATAAATAAAAATTTTGAGGTGAATACCTTTGATGTTTCAAGTTTCATAAGTAGGATATACACGAGAAATTTTGCTATCATGACAAACGTCAAACTCTTATCATCATAAGAATTTATCACGTGTTGACCAACTTGTTAATTGGTAACTAATTTTTGATGTCTGAATAAAATTTAACCTAATGGGAGAAGTTAAATTTAGACTTTTTCATTTTTTATTTAGATTAGAACATTAGTCATTAGGTATTCCATCCATATATTTAATATTGAAACTTTTATATTTCATACAATTTTCATGAACAGCAACTTAAGGTCGACCAAACTGACCGTAACACTTCGTAACAGTCTTCGTTTGTTTTGTTTTTTTTCTGATATGCAATGCAGGTTTAATTAATTCTTGTCAGTCTGCCATGGCAGTTAAATTTGAATATTGACTTTTCGGTTTCAAATTAAAACCACGAGACTATAAATTTTATTAAACCATTTATATAGCTTTTATTTCCGCTTAATATTTTGGACAAATGGGCGTTTTTGCTGCTACTTATTAGAACCTAATCTATACACCACAACAACAAAAAATCAAAATTCTATTAATTCTTTTGCAAATTGTGTTTGCCAACAGAATATGATGATTGTACAGCACAAGTTCATTATCATCACAAACAAAAAAAAAAAAGTTATTTTGATTTTAGCGAAAAAATGCTTTGTGAATATTAAAATATATTTATGTATAGAATTAAAGGACTTGGCAACAAATACAATAAATAGTATTAATAAAAAATAATAAAAATTCTGAATTGTTAATAAATATTTTTAATGAATTATTTAATCACCTTAATATTTGAAATTTCAATGAAATTTAATAATAAACAAATAGGCCAAATGAAATGATTGACTTCAAGTTAAATTCGTGGAAAGGTATTTTCGAAAAGTATTTTCATACACAGAGCAAAAAAATATTATTAATCGAACGTTTTTATTTCTCACTTTTTTCATAAAAAAAAAAAATTGATAGATATTATTAAAATGTACAAATCAGGGTACACTAAACAGGTATAATCGTCGCGGCAACAAATACAACAAACCAACTTTTTGGCTCTCTTTCGTGTAGTTTATGTGTCAAAAACAACTGATTAAAATACATTGCAAAATATACAATTTTATTTTTTTGTTACTATATGTAAACAATAAAACGTAAACAAACTTTGACAGATCTCATACACAAAAACAAAATCAGCTGGGCCGACGATTATACCTGTTCAGTGTACCCTGGTACAAATGATAATTCTTGGAGTTTTGCAAAAAAAAAAAAAAATTAAACAAAAACTGTTATACACGAAAATAAAAACTAGAGGTCTGCAACGAATAAGTTTTTGCTGCATATGTTAAGACTAGAGTATTCATTTTACTCGACTTTTTCATTGTTCGAATAATCAAATAACTCGAAAATGCAGTTTTTAAGTTACTCGAATAATCGAATAAATATTTTAAGTTACTCGAGTTATTCGATTAATTTATACCTTAAAATTTTACTCGATTTTTCAATAATTATCAAAAAAAAAACAAAAATATAGCTTAAAATAAGAAATAGTCTTTCCAAAATAATATAAAATTAAAATTTGCGTAAATATTTATGAATACTTGTTTCTTTTGCTTTGATAATGCCGTTGTTTCTCTATATTTAATATATTCATTAATAGTTAAATAAATAGGTCTAACAAATTTGGTCTATCAATTTGAACCAAATTTTATATTAAGGGTAGTCCGAAGTGCTTTTTGTAACTTTTGTGACGCTATAAAATGACTAGTTTTTACACTGTGAAAAAAATTATTCCCATTTAAAGGTAATTATAAATACCTTTGATAAAAATTAAAACTAATGATGACGATATAAAATGACTAGTTTTTACACTGTGAAAAAAATTATTCCCATTTAAAGGTAATTATAAATACCTTTGATAAAAATTAAAACTAATGATGAGTTTTTATCCATTTTGGAATAATTTATGATTTTTTCTCATAACCTCGCTTTTTAATTTGGACACATACTAACCTATGTACAACAGAGGTTTTCATTTATATACAAAATGTTTGTACAATATTTTTAAGTATCGAAGATCTACTAAACCCAGATTTATTTTGGGTATAAGGTTTTATAATGTTTTATAATTCATTGTTCAAATATGTTCAATATTTAAAAGGCATTAAGATGGTCATTTAAAATTATACAAATGTATACAATTTTTAATATAATTTACTCTTATGTATTTGTTTTATAGTGATCTCGTGACAATGTTTTAGTTCCATTTTGTGGAAAAATGTTTAACAATATCAGTGTAAAAATAATAAAATTATAAGAAATTATATAAACTTGTATAATAAATTAGTCAAATACACATTTAGTTAGAACTACTTACTTTTCTCCATTTAATGGACAAATTTATTGTAAATTTAAAATAAATAATTCTTTATCCCAAATGTATGCGTAAGAATTATAATTGGCTCTATTTTGAATTAAACCACAATTTCTACCAAAATGTAAAATATTTTGTTTCTGGTTTCTTCCTATTTATGTTATAATTTAGTAAAAACGACTTAGTATAATATTTTACACAAATATTATTTGGATATTTGTCCGTTAGGCTGTGAAAGATATGCGAAAATATATTTATTAGTTTCTGAGTTATTTCATTTTGAAAATGAGAAAAAGAACTTTGCACCATCCTTTTAAAGTGGTTCAGATATTCTTAACATAAAGAACGAGTTTACATGCTAATCTTAATTTTAAGTCCAAATTCCTTCTATATTACAAATTTCATTCAAACCATCACATCCTCTACACCAGACTGAGCATTTATTGGTATATAAACTGTGTACTTTCATTCGTAGAACCAAAAATATGTTTTTCCAAATCAAGCTTAAATTCCTTAAATTTATTTCTTATTATTTATTATATTTATATTAAAATTATTTTGATTTTACTTTACAATTTTTTAAAGTGACGTTTAAATTTTTATTTAATTTTTGTAATTAAAAAACGACTTTTAACTACGTATTGTAATTTAGGTATATATTCGTTTCTTTTTATTAAATACAATTTTTTTAACAAATTCCAATTTATGGTACCACTTTTAGATTCGAAACATTCTATACTAATTTTGAAACATTGTTTCTAAGCTAAATTTTTTAGGAAACTAAAATTAAAACATCCTAAAAACTAGTTAAGAAAGGAAATATTGAAAATAATTTTTTACTCGAATTATTCGATTAATCGGCATAATTTGCTCGAATAAATTGTTATTCGAAATTCTTGATTTTAATTTAATCGAACAATTATTTGATTTTCATTTGTCGATTAATCGAACAAACAATATTCGAGTGAGTACCCTAGTTAAGACCGATATCGAATATAATTACTAGAGGTCTGCAACGAATAAGTTTTTGCTGCATATGTGAAGACCGACATCGAATATAATTACTAATCGTACTCTCTCTCTCAGAGCACAAGTACTGAAGTGTAGTTAACCGTTGTTTGTCGAATAACTACGAGTAAGTCGCAACAGAAAAACATGGTTCCGAAAAAAGTGAACACAATCAAATGTAATGAACAAACAAAAAGTACAAGTATATTGTTCACTTCACATGGTACCACGAGTATTTTCATATTAAAGGGCAAAGCTGAAATATAATTTTACGGGAAGTAATAAATAACTGATATATTTTATTATAATAATATTTATGTTATGATTTCTTTGCACTGTTTTGATTATGTTTTTTAGAAAAATAAGTTCCCAGCTGAAAACGATCATATATTATTATATATGCTCCATGTATGAAAATATATGGATATGTATGGTTCCATATATGTAATAGTATGAACTCATATATGGAAATATTTCCAATATATGGATTCATACATAAACATATATGGAGTAATTTTCAATATATGAATACATATATGACCTAAAACAAAAACAGTCACTCGATGCCGGTTCTGAAAAGGGAACATTATTTTGTTTTCCACTTATACTTTTTTTCTTATTTAACATGTTTACTCAAACCTTTCCGCTAAACATTTTTGAATAAGTAACCATAAAAGAATTTCTAAGTGATATATGTAAGTTACTATATATCGTTATCTAATTTAACTGTTCAACAAGATATAATTCATACAATACATAGGTTTATATACTAAATAAATTTGTTGGTGCCTCCGATAAAAAAGTGTTTGTGAATTTAATACAAACTGAAATTGACAAAAAATTTCTTAACATTAAGAAATACAAAAATCAAACGAAAATTCAAAATTTAACAAAAATAGTTTCGTTTAAATTTTTCGCTCTTCTATCATAACAAAGAAGGTAATAATGGTAAATTATTTAATTCGAAAGGAGGTATGTATGAAAAATATTTGGTCAATATCATCTAACATTTGATATTTTTATATTTAATGAGGGTGCTGCAAATCAGATTAAGAAAAACTCCAAAATTTAAAATAAAAGACACTCATAGTTATCAACAATCTTAGTTTATGATGTCCCCCGTTTAATCATTAGATTCTAGAGATAGTAAGTCATAAACTGTTTTAATGAATATTGTGTAATGTTTTTTATTCTTCTATACTGGAGTAGGTCTGATTAATGAAGTAATGATTTTTATTTAAAAAAAAAATTTTATATGAAATATTATAAGACTGTTGCACAGTGTGCGATTCAAAAAAATGAAATGGAAATAATTATGGAATTTCGGAACGGCTGCTTCGACTTCCATGAAATTTGACATGCTAATAGTAGAGTTTATGTTTTAAGCTTGGACCATATAGACCTACAGGGGGCGACTCCACAGGGTCCCAAAGTTGGACACCTCGGGTATACAATTTCTTAAAAACGATCCTGGTTCCTTATATCTGAACCGATTTCAAATAAGTGGATTTTTTGATGCTTAATTTAAGGCGCTATTCACTTTTTTAGATTTGTCAACGAAAATCCCGTAATTCCCAAAAAACATTAAAAAATGTCCAAAAATGTGATTTTTTACTGCTATATCTTTCCAACCGATATCGGGGAGCAAAAATTTCTATTACAAAGAAATTAAAAACACTTTAGACTAAATAAAAAGTGTAAAATTTTTTTGATTCCAGCTTTGCGATTTGAGAAATTAAGGCGAAAATTAGAAATTTGTTGGAAAAATAGGTCAAATTTGGGAAACCCTGGTTCTTGCAAAAATCAATTTTAAAAAGTTTTTTTTTCCTTTAAAGTATTTTGTGTTTATGCTATGTTCACATAAAGAGGTTTTTTGAAAACGAGTCGTATTCTTAATAATAAAATAAGACACAAACAAATTGACTTGTTTTTTCATATATTTAAAACCCAGAAAACAACAGTTGTTTAATTATTTAACACAATAAAAACACACTAAATTTCCACACAGGGAAGAAATTTTTAGTATTTTTAGTACATAGAAAATTGTTGAAAAAAGAATTTGTAAAAATTTTCACAGTTTGAGTGTGTGCCAAACGGTAGCAAAGTATGTAGAAAAGTAAAATTTTGAAGTATATGAGGTGAATAAAATTTCACTAGCTCATAGGGCAACATAAATAGAAAAATTTTAAAGTCGTAAAATAAATAACAAATTAAAATAATTTAAAATTGTTTGAGATTTTTAATGTTTATTTTATAAAATAGTAGTATTTCATTTAAAACAAATTAATTTTGAAAAATATATTGATTTTATTTAATGTTTTGTGAAATTTTCTTAACTATTTTGTCAAAATTTATCACGGGAAAATGTTTTCATTTGGCACAGCAAAACTAAAAAATTTTTTCACCAGAGGAAATTTTAAAATTTCCACAGAACTTTGCTACCGTTTGGCACACGCTCTTTAAAAACAAAAATTAAAAATTATGAATTAAATTTATATTTGTTCATAAATTTTAATTGTTTATAAATTTTATTTTCTGAAATAGAAAGTGTTTGTGTCCGAAATTTTTATTTAAATCAAAAATTTGTGAACAAATTTTGGCAAACGAAAAACAGGCTAAAAGGAAAAACACAATAAAATTATATGTGAACAGTGATGCTTAAACTTATTTATTGTGTTCCTTAAAAAAACAAGTAAAAAACAAATGTGTCTGAACATAATATTAGTTATCTTTCGGGAAAATATAAATATTACATATGTTACTTAAGAAAATTTTTATATAACAAAAAATAATGTTTTTTTGTTATATAAAAATTTATTTCCCGTTTTTTTCGGCAAAAAAACGGGAAAAAAGTTTAATTTAAATGCTTGTAAATTTTGACTCCGTAAATATTTTTTCAAAATTCTTTCTTTGCACAATTTTGCTATTTGTTGTTAATGAAATAAGTTTAAATAAAATTGGGTTAAAATTGGACCCGTTGTAGCGAAAAAACTTCACCAAGGCAGGCTAAAAAGTAAACATTTTACAGCCGTATTCAAAAAAACTAATGTATGTTTGATAACGAGTTACTAACTTTATTGTATGTAAATTTCCATAATAAAAAGTTAGTAACTCGTTATCAAACCTACATTATTTTTTTAATACGGCTGTTCATTTTTGAAGCCTAATATCTCTTAAACTAAAAGTGATAATATAATGATATAACGATGTTTTTTGTAGATCTAGACTAGCAGAATCCTATAAAAATCTTTGAAATCGGTTCAGATATAAGGAATCTGGATCGTTTTTAAGAAATTCAACAAAAAATTTAATATATAAATGAAAATTGACACAATTTTTTTAAGGTTTCTTGATTTTAGTTTAACTGAAAAAATATAAAAAAGTTTTAATATTTATAAATTAACCTAATTATTTATGAACTGAAATCAATAACGGCAAACTATTTTCTGTGCATATAACGGTCTGTCCCACGATATCGAACGTAAAATTCGTTCGACAACCAAAGTTTTAAATTTATTTTTTTTCCATATAAATTGTCACAACGAATTTTTCATGGGACAGGCCGTAAATTTTAAAACTATTTCTTGTCTCTTGATAAAAAAAAGAATTTTATTTAACAATTAATAAAAAATATCTATTTCTTTTATATTAATAAAATCAATTTGTACTATTTTACTACCTGGCAGTACCAGAGAACTGCGCCGATCGGCTGTAAGCCGGCTGAGTCGAGCCGTCGGAGGTATTTTAAGAGCCGCCGCCGCCGATAAAATTTCGATTTCATTTTCCATTTTGTTTTATGAAAATCTCAATAAATTAGGTTGTGATCATGGTTGTGATAAAAACGAAATTGACATGATTTTATCGTTTTCAAATCGAACAAATTTTGGTACTCGTTTTAAAATTGAATTTGATTAAAACTGTTTCAAAAGAATTAGAATCATATGGGTAAAAAATAAAAACTATATTGTAGAAAGAAAAATAAAATAAATAATACATTTTAAAGAATATATATTGAGGCAGAGGTTAAGAAAAGTATAGAAATTCTGTAAATCCTAAAATTTTTTATTCTGTTGCTTTCAAACACAGAATTTTAAGTTTAAAACTTAAAATATATTTTGTAATTTGTGATGGAACTTGTAATGAAGCGATGTACCTTATTGTTTAAAAACCTATCAGACACTCGAATTAAACTGTAACCACATATGGGTTTTACAATTTAACTTTTAAAGTTTCTGGATATATCTACCACAAAGGAAAAAATGATTTTGAATATTCAAAATAATCATTGTGCTAACCCAATTTCAAATCACCAGTAAAAATTTAATACCAATGCAAAGTCCAAACTGCATATGCTAAAAAGCGTTCCTATTAAAATATTGCATTAATTTTTATTTTTGTAGGATTTATTAAATAATCGCCAAAAATGTAAATTTATTATTCCTCCACAAAATGTTATTTTTATGGGCAATGTTTTTTTTTTTTTAGAAGCAAGGAATATCTCCTTTGTGGCAGCTTCACGCAAAACTTAACTTTTGATAATTTTTTATTAAAAAATTAACATAAAAACATTAAAATAAAATTTATTTCATTTAAATAATACAAATTTCAAAATTAATTTGTTGTGATTTGACAAGAAACATATTGATCATCACAACCTAATCGATTTAAGAATACGATTTACTTTTGAAATTCACCGAATTTCATCACATATCTGAATGTAATTATTGGTCGTAATTTTCAATTTTTTTATGTCATAAGTGGGTGCTTAAAATAAGCTGTGAGAAAAAAATATTGGATTTTTTGTTTTCATATCTTTAATTTGCTTAAAGGTAAACTTTAACACTAAATAATGGTTCTATATTAAACTAGAAATCTTCCTCTTTCTTATGATACCAAATTTTATTTTTAATTCCAGTCTGTTACTTTGTCATAGAGCTTTAAAAATAAAATTGTATAATGCATAATTTAAGCTGTGAGCCACTGTATATTAGTGTGTAGCAAAATCTCAAGAGTCTTGCAATTTGTTATTCACTTTAAAAAGGAAGAGGAATAACGACACATGTCTTCAAGATTATCACACGTTACGCTGTAGATTACATTTCATTTCTCTCCGGAGTCAGTAACAACTTTAGCGTGTTCATCATAAATCGTCGATGGTTATATGAATTATTTTTTCATCCATATTATGGACGCATTCACTCAATCTTTTTGTATAATAAAAATTCAACATTAATCTCAAGCCAAGAAGCTACTATAGGAAATTGCATATACAGCGAAAGCTTCCTTAGGCGGTGATTTTGTCCGTTATCAGGAGATGTCCGTCTATGGGATATGGTTCATCATAGTTTTTAATAAGAGGTAATTCAGTGGCATAGGTACTGGTATCTTTTTATTTCAACATCCAAGATTGATTGTAATGAATTACCTTATAGATAAAAATATTCTTATATATACATATTAAAATGCAAAAGACCGTAACGTGACGGAAAAATTAAATTTCAAATTAATTAATTATTTGATTTATTCAACAATTTGATTAAATATATTTATGATTAATCAATTAATTAGGAATTTAAATAGTTAAAATCATAGATTATTACATAGATATGAAGCTTAAAAAAACTCAATTGAAAAAAATTACTCAAAAAAGGCACACGTTGTTTTTGTTTTCAATACAATTTTTTACTAATACATTCTTAGACTTTTTTGACAACCGACTTAGGTTTCTGACAACGGATCTTCATATCTATGTTATAATCTATGGTTAAAATCGTGAATAATTAAATTTATTTGACCTTCTTTTTTATGTTTTAATCAAATTTTTTATTAATTAGAATTGTTGATTAATCGATTAACTGATTAATATGTGTATAGATTAAATATAATTTTGTATAACCGTTTAACGCACATCCATAGTATTGACAAGTCAAATGATAGTAACATTAATTTCAAAAACAGGCATCATTACTTTGAGTCTACATTAGACAAATTTTTATCATGACAAACGTCAAAATGAACACGAATTTATGGAAGGTGGCAACAATTGTGCAAAAACAACAATATGGCGAATTCATTAGTGTTTTTTATGTATGCAGTTTGACAGCTGTAATAACTAAAAATAATAATCAGCTGTTTAACTGAGGCTACCTTGTATAGATTCGCATCGATTTTGACGTTTGTCTTGATAAAAATTTCTCTAATGTAGACTCAAAGTTAAGGAAAATTTTAAAGCAAAAAAAAAATAATAATAATAATAGTGGTTTCTCTTTTATTTTGCTTCAGCGGCAATAGACGTTATGTATTTTCTTTAGACATTATTTGGAATAAATTATGATTTTATGGAATAATAGCTACAGTTTGCTTCTCTCCATTTTCATTCCATTTTTCTAAAATTTCTAAATTTAGTTCGTACGCAAAAAAAAAAAATCATCTCTTAACTGGAGAGAATAGGGTGATTTTCTACAAGATGTGTTTGGAATGCTTTTCAATATGGTTTCAATTTACTTGTCCATCCAATATCATGTGGTCTTTTTTTCTGAACCATGTTTCCTATCGATGGTCGAATTCCCCTGATACTGTTGAATGACGTTGAAAACAGTATGACAGAGGACATTTAATTCTTTGACCAATTATTTGTAGGACCAATTTGTTTTTTTTTTTTTTTTTTAATTTTTAATAATTTATAGTACGTACATCATTTTCGTTACTCATTTTGGTCAAACTCCCAACAAATCAACAGTTTGTCTTCAAGAATAATAACTGACATATTTTCAATGATAAAATAATTTTAAAAATTGTTTCGGAAAAAAGTTATGAATCAAAACGTGTGTTAAGATTAAAAAATATGAACTAAATACATACTAACCCAATTCACAAACTATATTATTTTAGTTATTGTGTTATATGTTATTTAATATTATGTTCAGACACATATGTTTTTTACTACACTATTTTTAAGTTAAAATAAAAACTTTCTATATGATATTATGAAAACAACAATTTAAAATGAGGTTTATGAATTCAGTTTCAGAAAAGAACAAATGAGAATGAGATATTCCAATTCAAAATTTGAAAATATCATTTTAGTTTATGATTTTTTTATTATAATTCAGAAAAGAACATATTAATAATATTTCTCCTTTAATTCCAGAATATAACAATTGAAATTTACATTTTTCATATAAATTTCAAAAGTGAAACTTTTTATTTAGAATTGAAAAAAAAAAATGACTTGAAAATTAGGTTTTCAATTTATAATTTTGAAAATAACAACTTAAATTGGAATTTTTATTTAAATTTTCGAAAAGAACAATTTATAAGAAGATTTTTCCATTTAAAATTCAGAAAAATATTGAAATTTTGAAAAAACTTACTTAAATTCAGAACTTCAACTGAAATAATATATTGAATGAAATTTGCATTAGGAATAATTTTTCCAGATGGATTTGAAACAATTTCTTAATTTTATTTGCTTAAAGGTCACATAAATTAAGTTGATCTAATATTATTTCATCATTTAAATCACTCTTATTCAATGTTCTAAATTTTAATGAATTATTCTAAATTTCAATTGTTGTTTTTGAAATTCAAAATATAAAACTGAATTTCATTTGTAATCTTCTGAATTTAAAACGTAAAATTTAATTATAAATTGATCTTTTGTGAATTTAAAATATAAAAACTTATTTTAAATTGTACTTTTCTGAAATAGAAATTGTAATTTTAAATAATTGTTTTCTGAAATATTAATGAAATATAGAAATTTCAACAGTTATTTTCTAAAATTTAAATGAAAAATCTAATTTTCAATTTTTATTTTCAAAAATTTAAATGAAAAATCTAATTTTCCAATGATCTTTTTTAAAATTTAAATTTATTTTCAATTGATTTTTAAAAAATACCATTAAAAGTGGCGTAGTTCTTTAAAAAAGTAAATAAGTTTATGCATCACTGCTCACATATAATTTTATTATGTTCCTTTGCCAAAATATTTTCATAAATTGTTGATTTAAATAAAAATTTTACACACATATACTTTCTAATTCCAAAAATAAAATTTTTAAACAAATAATAAATGTGAACAAATATAAATTTAATTTTTAATTCACCCAGGAAATATTGTATTAGTTCTACAACTAGTTCTAAAACACATAAAAATAGCCTGTATTTGTTCTACTTTGGCTACGACCAATGATTTTTGTTTGAAATTGTCATCTCCAGAACTAGTTCTGTGGAAGTGTTACCTAGCCAGTACCCATTCTAGGGAACGGTTCGAGAACTAGTTCCTTAATCAATAATTTTTGTTCAAAATTGTCATATTCAGAACTAGTGCCATAGAAGAGTTAGGGAAAGGTTTCAGAATCTGTTTTTATTGTGTATTCTAATGGGCTATTTTCTAAAGTCCACTTTTGAAATCAATTGAATTTTGTAAATATATACATATATATTTTTTTAAATTTTTGAAATTTTTTATACAAGTTTTTTAAACGGTTCTAGGAAGTCTTTCAAGAACCTGTAATTTGTTCTCAGAAGTGATGTAGAAGTCATACAGAATTAGTTCTTAAGCACTAGTTCTCTAAAACATTTTTCAAAACGAATTTAGAATCAGCATAAAGTTCTACTCCATTGGTGTCAGAATTGGTTGTGATAAGACTAATTCTGAGGATGTTATTAAAGAATCTGAAGTGGTTCTGATTATACCAGTTCTAGAACTAATGATTTTAGAGCATGTTCTAAAAATTTCCCTAAAATACTAAAAATTTCTTTCCTATGGAAACTTAGTTGTTTTTATTGTGTTAAATAATTAAACAACTCAAATCGAGATGTTTTCTGGCTTTGAAATATATGAAAAAACAAGTCAATTTGTTTTTTTGGAATAAACATCATTCTGCATTTTTCAATATTACAGTTTTCAATAAATATATATCCATATTCCAAAAAATTAATGTAGGTTTCATAAAGAGTTCCTAACTTCCTCTTATTGAAATTTACATACAAAAAGTTAGTAATTTGTTATCAAGATTACATTAGAATTTGTATCCTCTATTATGAAAATAATATTATTCTGTAGAACAATTTTTAAACAAGATATTAAACAAAATGTTTGGATATTTTAGATCTATCTAATAGGAGAAGCTTAACCCGCAAACTTTAGGAACAATTTTTAGAAATAGTAAAAACGCAATGAATTAAAATATATATATATATATATATATATATATATATATATATATATATATATATATATATATATATATATATATATATATATATATATATATATATATATATATATATATATATATATATATATATATATATATATATATATATATATATATATATATATATATATATATATATATATATATATCAGTGGACATAGTAAAATATAATTTTCTAAAGTTTAATTTTTGGAGGTTGATAATTAGCATTAAACTCAGAATATAAAGAAATCGGAAGCTGTGAAAATGGCAGTATTTTCAAAGAATTTAGTTTGAATATAATCTATAATTTTACAGCCATATTCAAAAAAACTTAACACAGCTTTACCAACCATTTATAATCTAAATTACTTAAAGTTGTATTCAAAAACATTGATTTGCTTACTATACCATTGGTAAAGCCTTGTATACTTTAACAGCCGTATTCACAAAAAAATAATGTATGCTTGATAACGAGTTACTAACTTTTTGTATGTAAATTTCCATAAGAAAAAGTTAGTAACTCGTTATCAAACCTACATTAATACGGCTGTAAAAATTTTAATAATGGTTCGACCCTACTTTAAGACCATATTTTAAGATTATTTCCGTTACATTTTTCAAGAAAAATAAAAATAATGATAAATTTTTAGATTCATTTCAACAAAATCAACGTATTTAAAATGTCCGAATGTTAAAATCTGTGATAAAATAAAAAATGTTTCAAAATATCAGAATATCCAATTTTATATGTGTAGAGAGAAGAGCTGTGTCAAGATCATATATACTTTTTTTAATAATTTTAAAAATATAATGTTCGAAACGGTCTTCTGTTTTGACACTTTAGAAGTACAAAAATACAAAAATGTATGTTATAAATCTTTTAGGAAAAAAAAATTTTGTTCAATCAAACGGTCTTCGGATCCCCTTACATCTAAGGAGACTTGGAACCACATTTGTGAATCAATGTACTCTATAAGACGATGCGAAAACCATAGTATAATAATAAAGTACTCGCACATCTACAAAAACAACAATTGATTGTATTTTGTTAGTGTAAAACTACTGCCCACAATGTCAAAATGCTTTGAGCGGAAAAATGAGAGAATGAAGGAGAGCAAAAGTAAAAAAACTCGAAAAAAATTTTACATATGAATACAAAAACAATTTGATAGTACTGCGAGGTTTGCCAATGAAAAAATTGTAAAACAGCTGTTTTTACGAGTATACTTTATAATTATACTATGGCGAAAACTAGGAAATAAAAAGTTGTTATGTTCACCTCTCAGCCGGCTAACAGCCGCCGCCAACAATTTTTAGCAAAGCCGCCGCCGCCGTTAAAATCGTTCGGCGCAGGTCTCTGGCATTTTTTCTCGATAAAACGTGAATGCTAAGTAGGCTTTGTGAAAATAATTAATAATATTAAGAAAAATATTTCAAAAATTGTTGAAAACTAAAGCAAAGACTTCTGTGATAAACGCAACATATAAAAAATGTAAAATTTTCCGAAAATAAATGAATTTAAAGCGATAAAGTGAATTAGAAAATTGTTAGAATTATTTCGTCACAGAAAATCTTAAAAAGAACAAGCATAAAAGAAAAAAAATTTCACCACCACTACATACGCACTCTTATTGTGAACCGCATTATCAGTAGCAAAATAAACAAATCAGCAAAGAGGCAAACAAAACATAAACAATGGGACGCCGGTGTTGTATTGCCGGTTGTACATCAACTTCACGCTTGCCGGAACACCATGGCGTTACTTATCATTCCTTTCCCTCTGATCAAAATGCACGCTCTATTTGGATACGCAACACTAAAATAAGCGCTAATCGCCATATAACAAAAAGTGTGTTAGTGTGTTCCAGACACTTTCGTCGAGCTGACTTTCAACCACAACGTAGTGGTAAATATTTGCTAAAGCAAAAGGTGTTTCCTACAGTATTTCCCTGGGGTAAAGTTGATGCTGCTCAAATTGAGCAAGATTTGGAATTTCTAAACTCTACAGGACCAGCAGCACCCAGTAATCTGCTAACCACCTCTTCTACAGTAGACGAAGATACCAAAGCTACAGTTGCGGCCACAGTGGCTCAGATAATGGCTCAAACTGCAGAATTAAATGCAGCAGCAGGCATTAAAGTGGAAAAATCTGAAGGAGCTTTAGAAGAAATTCTTAATGAGACGAATGCTGCAAATCCCCCTACTCCTCCAAATGTTAAATATGAAGCTGTGACCTCTTTCAATCCCGGAGCCCGCTTAGAGGCCCAAGATTTTGATGGTGTCTGGCATTCTGCACGTATCGTCGAAGTCGATAATGATGATCGTGAGGTTTTAATTAAATTCGAAAAGACTGGCAAAAATAAATCCAATATGGCTGGTACAGAGGAGTGGATACCAATGAACTCCACACGTCTACGCCAGCGTATTTCGACTAAACCCATTTTGAACTTTGAATTGGAAGAGAAATGTTTGGCTCGTTGGTCGGGACCTCGCAAATTTCCTGGTACTGTTAAGAAAATTCTTCCCAATGATGTTTACGAGATTCTATTCGATGATGGTTATGTTAAGAATGTTCGTGCTATACACATGAGTAAAGTACAGCCGCCTGCAGTTTTGGAAGCAAGTGTGGTGGAAAATGTACACACTAATATAGCAGCTGTAATGCCAGTGGCTCCTGTTGTTTTAGCTTCAACAGCAACACCTTTGCCTGTAACTCCTCCGGTAGCAGCTGTGAAAAGGCCTGCTTCTGGTCAAACGTCTGGTTCTCAGCCGAAAAAACGTGCTCCAAATGGTCCGAGAAAAGATTGGCCACTATTGGATTTGTCAAAATTGAATTTGGGTAAGGGTTTAAAATGTTTAGAAAAAAACAAGTTTTAGCAACTTTTGCGTCAAAAAAAAAGAAAAAAAACGAAAACATATCTTTTATTTTTCTTTTCTAAACTTACATTTTTTTCTTTATCAAAAATTATTTTTTATAAAAAAAGTAACACTATTGAATAAAGTTTGTTCGCCTTATTTTTTTTTTTACTCAAATTTTTGTAATTTTCTTACTTTCACAGCATCTCTTAATCTCCCCGAAATCCCCAAAGATGGAGAATGGACCTGTCATTGGGTTAACGATCAACCTATCGGTCGTGAAGGCTACTTAGTTGTTGGAGAACATCGTAAACCTACAGTCATAGTAGAAGATTGGCGTTTACCTCCCGGCTGGGTAAAACACATGTATCAACGTTCCAATGTCTTGGGAAAATGGGATGTTATACTAGTCACGCCGAATGGCAAACGTTTTAGATCAAAAGCTGATCTTAAAACTTATTTGGAAGAGCAAGGACAAGTCTATAATCCCGATGTCTATGATTTTAGCATACATCGTCGAAGAGCCAAAGATATTAATTGTTATGTATACACACCCGATTATGTACCACAACAGCCGGTGAAATCGAAACCATCACTAAATACTTCATTAGATACTAATATAGAAGCTAAAACATCCTCTATAGTAGGTACTTTACCGGCAGCAGTACCATCGCCTTATATGGAGACTCCTATAGCAGAACCCTTGCCACCCATAGAATTGTTAACCACTTCTTCAAGTAGTTTGGCGGCTGAGGATAAAAGTGTTACTCAAGTAGAAGCAGAAGTACCGAAACAACTTTTAGAATCAGCAGAAGTTAGTTCGACACCAACACCTACCTCTACGCCCACAGTGGGTTTGAAAGAAGAGGCAGTTCAGTCTTCTGATTGTGCCACACCTACGCCAGTGGTTGTACCAGTGTCGCCAGTTGTAGCAAATGTGGTTGAGCCTCCTAAGGTAGAGGATGGTTATGGTAAGTTTTCTTTCACCTTTTTTTTAAGAATTAAATTTACTTTAAAATTGTTCTTTTAGCTCTTATTGGTGGCTTAAAAGTTCAAATCATTGACAACCTATTTCGTTGTCCCCAAGAAGGCTGTTCTAAGAATTTCCGCAAAGAAAATCATTTGCAAATACATGTTAAACACTATCATCGCAATTTGATAAAGTAAGTTTTTTGACATTTTTGCTTTTTTTAATTATTTAAGTATTTTCATACGTTTTTCTTTTCCAGATTACTTGGCTCCTGTCCCAAAATGCTAGAATTAGCAGAAAAACGAACTCACCCGGTGGACAATGAAGCTGCTGAACCAGTACCTAAAAATCAAATACCCAATCAACAATTCTTTGCTAAACTTCACCAACAAGACTTGGAACAAACTAGAGCCCATCGTAGATCTACAGGAGCTTTAAAGACCGCTACAGATACACCTTCAGTTGAAATTAAAACGGAACAATTAGAGGAATCAACTATCAAAGTAGAAGAAAATTTGGATAGCTCACAAAATGATACTTCAGTTAATAACACTACTGCAACATCTAGTGCAGTTTTGGAAACATCATTTGCCTCTACTAGTGCTGCAGATGATTCAGTGGCTACAGAGGGTGGTGTGGCTGAGGCTCCGTCTAATAAACGTTCTAGATTCTCACCCAATAAAAGAACCCCAGGTTCTAGAAAAAGTAATCGCCAAAGGACTACCCGTAAATATCTTACAGCAGCACAAGCAACAGCTGGTGTGGTAGCTTCAACAGCTACCGCTACGCCTATGCCAGTAGCGGCTGATTCTGGTTTTAGTGGTGTGGCTGAATTTGAGGAAACACGTCATTCCTTTAATGCTACCCCAGAAATCAATAAAGATTCGAAGAAACGTAAACCTGCATTAACTTCGAATACTCCTTTAAGTAGTGTTGATTCTCCCATAACAGCTGACTCCGGTTCCAATTCGTTCCAACCACAAAATTCCACAGAAAATGATGCCATCAATCAACCACCTCCCCAGTATATCAAGGAAAATGGTGAATTAATTAAAATTGTGCACATGCGCCAGGAAGAAATCATAAATTGTTTGTGTGGCTACTGTGAGGAGGACGGCTTAATGATACAATGTGAACTTTGCCTCTGCTGGCAGCATGGTTTATGCAATGGCATTGATAAGGTCTCAGAAGTACCCGATAAATATGTTTGCTACATTTGTCGCAATCCCCAAAGATGCCGTGATTCTTTACGCTTCAAACATGATCAAGACTGGTTGTATGAAGGCAAGCTACCAGTAGCAAATTATCATGTTTCCAATACCAACCAATTAAACAAAAGAGCTGAATATCTCAAACGTTCTCATACTCTAACTGGCAATCTATTGGAATTGAAAAACTATATGCATTCGTTGAGAGTAAAAATTAATATAGCCAATAATAAATGTCATCCCAAACTCTATCTATGGGCTAAAAAGTGGGATGAGGATGTGGTTAGTGAAATAAAAGATGAAATTAAACATGATTTAGATGTAGAAAACAAAACGGACAATGATACTACTACCACTACCGCTCTTCCCCTCACACCTACTAAGAAAATCAAATCTGAACCAAGTACCCCGGTGAGAATGGTGCCAAATATACCACAACCCGAAGCACCTATAGATCCTGTAGAATGTCAGCAGCGTTTAATGGAACACATTAAAATTCAGCAGGAATTAGTAATGGGTCGTTTGGGTGATATAGAAGCGGCCATAGATGGTAAGGATTCTAATATACATATATTAGCTTTTTTCTTTAAACTATTAATAATTTATTTTTTGTCCTTTAGTTTTGGAAAGTGAAGATGATTTGCCTGATTTGCGTGAAGACGATTTGGGTGCCACCAAAGATGTGTTGGCTGCTTTTATCAAAGAACTGGATACTGTCAAACAAATTGCCAAACTCAATTATTTGGAACACACCAAAATGGCTTATAAAAATCCAATACCACCAATTAAATAGTTTAAATGCGGCGTTAACTAATTTCCTTTTGTGTAAGGAATTGTTTTTTAGATATTTTTTATTTAATTTTTTTCTTAAATATTTGGCTTAGTTTTATCATAAATCTCTTTTTAATTTACTAGCTTTTTAAAAGCTATTTTCTTATACTTTTCCTTATTATTGCTGTTTTAATTGGCGAAATAAAATTAAAACTACACCCCCTAACCGTAATGAATTGTGTTTAATTTTAATGAAATTTAAGACATTTAATTTTAATGGATTCAGGTATCACTGGATTCGACATGTTAAACACTAATCTGCTTTCAGATTATTTCCATCAGGTCGAGATTTCTTTATGTCTAAAACTTCGCCCTAAATAAGGTGGATTAAATGTATTTAAACGTGCTAAACAAGAATCTATCACGTATTGATTTTCTTTTATTGGCATGAAGATACTTTTCTTCGGCACCTTTTGGTGTATCATTTATAAAAAAATCGTACAAACGGTTCTTGAGTTATATAGTCTCAATTGGACAAACCATTATCGAGTTTTATAGTGTGAACGCTGAATAAGGTATTATGATATTAGTTATGCCCATAAAAATCAGAACGTGATAGAAAAAAAGTAAAAGCAGATTCTTTTTTAGCTAGTAGTTCACCTATTTTTGTATAAAGAAGAAAGAAAATATTTTTTGCCCACCACTTTATTTCTACTTAATTGAAGTTATACATGGGTATTTTCACTTAACTGTGAATGAAATCGAGATTTGTGAATCAATTTTGAAAACATGTGGCTTATTTTACTCATAGTTTTACCAGCTTTAAGATAAAAATAATAAACTGAATTATTTTTGATGTTTTCGTGTATCAAAAGAAATTTTTGGTAAAAAAACTCTTAAATTTTAAATTAATAACTCCGAAACTATTGAGCACTTAAAAAATTAAGTTTGGGTTGCTTGAATATATTTTTAGTCCGCATTGTACACCGTACACGCAGTTCTTGAGTTATGGTGAAATATACCACAGTAATGGCCTTATTATAGGCGAAATATTAGACACGACCATAAAAAAATTCGGTATAAATAGATCACCCTGATTCAGCTTCTATTTATTTGATTTTTTTCGCAATTGACTGCACTTTTAACGATAAAAATAATGATGTACATATTTTTTAGTGCAATTAAATAGTTTGGAAATTATAGGGCTTTGAAAATCGTATTTCCCTAAGAAACTCGTATCAAAAAAATTTAGTTATAAAAAAGTTGGGTAAAAAGGAAGAATTACGTTAGCGAAGCCGCTTTTGGACATACCACAGAGTTAAAAACCCCTCAGCCCGGTCGAAGGCCGGCTATTAAGAAAAAATATTTCCTAAAAATTTGTTTGCACTAGAAATTACAAAATTTTTAAAAAAGTTGTGTTCATGAAACTTTTATATTTTTATTTTATTTTTATAAATGCACCATTAAGAGCTTTTAATTGACCTTAATCTTTGCAATCGGATAAATAGTATAGGAAATATTTACCAAAATAGTATAGGAAATTGCACCAAAAATCCAGACCTGATGGAATACACGAAAGCAGATTCGTGTAACATATCTAAATCCATAAAGTCCAACTATTCGTCTTTGAGGGAGGATTTTTTGGCGACTAGTGTATTTATTTTTAATTTTTATAACTATTTAACCTACTGTTTGGTTTTTGTCTTTGCTTAAATTTTTATTAAGCTTCACATACAGATGGCGCTTTTGTTATTAGCGGGTTTTGTTTTCTTCTTAAATTCGTACGTTTTTGACAGTTAAACAACAACAATTTATTTATTAAGGCTGGCAGCGCATATTACTAACAAGAAAATACACTTAGAAAAATTAACTAATGTAGGAAAGTTCGAACTTAAATTATGAAATACAATGCACTGTAGTAAAATATACATTCCGGTGACTATTTAAATTCATTCACAATTCTTTCAACAGAAATTCTTTGGACTTTCGACAATAAACAAAATAACAGGTCTGCTTTATGCTAAGAACACAATTGAGACGTTGGAACGTATAGTTCCGTTTATTTTAAATTGTCGTAAGGCTGAAATTAAAATGTTTAATTGATTTGCTTTAGAATTATAACTTCTTCCTGTAACGTCTATGTATTTATAAAAAGAGTCATAATACAATTTTCTTTAAAAAATAAAAATTGCAATAAAATTCCATAGTTAATTATTTAAATAAAAAAATATATATATAAATATAACTATTTATTTGTACAAATAGTTGTAAATATTATTAAAAAAAAAGTATATTAAAAAAGAAAATTATTAATTTTATTTCATATTCGACATTAAAATATTCGAATTATTCATAATTCTAAAAGTTGCACTTGTAAATTCTTCGAACAATTATTCATATCAAATTATTCGAATTATACAGGAACATATTAATCAAATTTATTATATAAATTTTTTAATTTTATCTTATGTGGAAGGCGGGAGGAAAAGTGAATTTACGAACACTTTTGAGTTTCAAGTTTACATTCGGTCTCGTCTAGTCAAATTTGCTGAAAATATATCGTCCTATATTAATCAAATCGAAACACCCCCATTTTTGTTAATTTAATATAAACTTATCGTCACAAATAAATAAAATTTGTCAAATTATACAAACATTATATGGATATTATAGTAAATTTAACCTTAAATGGGAAATAATTTATGTCGAAATATCCTTTAAATTTGAAATATTCCGAACAAAGATATTGTGAGTAATTCTTGCACTAAAGATACCAAAGCTCCCTTAATTTCAATAAAATTTCAGATTTAAATTTTTTATTTTTGAAATTATTCTTTAACACTATGGTTACGTATATGTGTTTTTTGAAAACCATTATGGTTTTTCATTAAACAGTAAAAATATAAATTTTTTTTTTCATACACATCAATGCCGAAAAATATATCCTGTTTAATTAAAAAATATAATAACTTTCCTTACAGAAGTGACAATTTAAATTAAAAAATTAACATTTTGAAATTTAACTTATTTCGTTCTTAATTTTTACATTTTTAATAAGTTAAATGTGTCCAATAAAAAGTGTACTTGTTATTAATTTTCAATAAATTTTAAAACTGTGAAAAAATACGACAACTGAGAAACATCTCAACTGGAAGAAGCTCATAAAACTTTTACGTGAACAGTGGTATTTAAAAGAATAAAAATGCTTATACGTGGTTTATTTTTACCAGAATTTTTAGTTTGTTGACTGACCATTTTACAACCTTAGAAAATGTTTAATAACTTTTTAAGTTTTTATAAATTAAGGAACGATAAGACTTTGTACTTATTGTAAATATATTTAAGCCTTTGTTGGCCGAGCGCTTGTGTATGGCCGTACCAGACTTAAAGCCTCGCTTACTTGATCGCTTGTGTGACGCTTCTGTGCGGCAGATAGATTTTATTGTATGTATTGTAATTACAACAGTTATAGAATAGTTATGTTATTGTGATATAGCGTCTCAAAAAGTTGTGTGTATTTTTTAAAGTTGATGTGAAATACGGTTATACACAAGCGCTTCGCTAAGAAAGTCTTAAATATATTTACAATAAGTACAAAGTCTTAATGCTCCTTAGTTTATAAAAAGATGGGTAAAAAAGAAGAATTACTTAAAAACATAAAAAGTTATTAAACATTTTCTAAGGTTACAAAATGGTCAGTCAACAAACTAAACATTCTGGTAAAAATTAATCACCCCCGATGTTTTTGAATTCTTCGCCATTAATGGTGATGTAAACCAAAGAGTAACAAGAGACGAAACTAATTGTCAAAAACCTAAGTCGGTTGTCAAAAACCTAACTCATGCAACAACAAAATACATGTAATCAAATACATTTTGTTGTTGCCAAAAGAAAATAAAAACACATTTTTGTTTACGAAACAACAATTTTTTTTAAATGTCAATCGAGAATTTCGTCTCTATATGCTACTCTATGATGTAAACATTATTGAGTGCAATTAAATAATTTGGAAGATACAGGGCTTTGAAAATCGTATTTCCCTAAGAAACTCGTATCAAAACAAATTTCGTTATAAAAAAGTTGGGTAAAAAGAAAGAATTACGTTAGCGAAGCTGCTTTTGGATACACCACAGAGTTAAAAACACTTTCGTCTGGCCGAAGACCGGCTTTAAAGAAAATTTTTTTTTGCACTAGAAATTACAAAAAATTCAAAAAGTTGTGTTAATAAAACTTTTACATTTTCTTTATTTGCTTTTTATAAATACACCATTAAGAGCTTTTAATTGACACCTTAATCATTGCAATCGTATAAATAATATAGGAAATATTTAAGATATTAAGTGAGTTAGGGAGATAAATGAGCACCGAAAATTCTAATTGAAATTCTAATTTAAAATCTGTTGAGTTAAATCCATTTGAAAATAAATCAGATTTAATACATCAATCAACTTCACCGTGTATTCCTGTATATTCACTAATACGTTGCCAACTAAGAAAAACAAATTAGGTCTGTCACTTTGACTCCACTAGTTAAGAAAAACACTTGCCATTGACAGTTGTTTAGTTGAAAGCAACATGAAAACATGTTGTGACGGCAGTGCGTAGATTGAAATAAATGTTCGAATAAAACAAATTGTAATTTACCGATTTACACAAAACTTTTAAAAATAAAACAACACGCGTATATTACTGAATAAAACTAATTATAAAATAAAGATATTTGCTATATAAATTAATTAAAATTGAAGCAATAATAAACGGATGTGTGTAGTAATTTAACAAAAAAAAAATATTTCTATCAGTGTGTGTGCAATTTCCATAAAAAGTGTGTAAAAAATATAAAGTTGCCCCCCTCTTTTTTGTGATTGAAGTGTGTGTAGGAAAAAAATATAAAAAAATAATACAAAAAATTTAATCAAATGCCAAAAGAGTTCATGATAAAAGTGTAACAAATAATATAAAGAATAATAACAAAATATGACAACAAAAAATAATAACTTATAAAAATAAACAAAAGTTTGAATAATAAAAAGTAGTGTATAATGTAAATAGAAGAAAAAAAATTGTATATAAATAAAATACAAATACAATAAACAATTGAAAGCATACACACATTCTAAAATCATATTAAAAAAAAAAAAATAATAATAATAAATAAAACAACAAAATTATAGAATACATGGAGATTTTATAGAAAAAATCTATTCAAGGTGAATAAAGCTTAAAAACAAAATTTTTGTCTTTAATAGTTTTGATTTTAAAGAATTTTTATTGCTTTTTCTTCTGCGTCTGCTACGGTCATAAAAAGTGTTATGATTTTGTTATTTATAATTTTTATTAGAAAATTATATGCTAAACAGCTGTTGTTTTTTTAAATAAAGAATTTGTATAGAAATTGAACATAAAATTTCTTTTAATTTCCTTTAAAAAGAAAGTTTATTGTTATATTTCTTAAAAGATTTTTATTTTGGCAAATGTTTACAGCTGTTTTTCATTTTTATGCTTTGCCATTTCATTTATTCGCTTTTTTGCTTTAGTATTATATTTCCATCACATTCGTTTGATGGCAATGTTTGTGTCATTTTGACAGTTTGGCCAGACTATGGGACGACTACCGCGTCGACAACGAAAATCACACTTTTATTTGTGATAACCCTTTCTTTCCTTTGTGTTTTTGTTATTATTGTTCTTTCTATTTTACTTTCTAGGTGGGGGGATATATTTTGCTTTCAACCGAAACAACAAAAACTCTGCAGAAGATTTTTGTCTTTGTCCATTTGTTGTTTCTTTTTTTCCTAGTCGTGTGTGTGTACTCTTGTTCTTCTTTAAAATATTTTTATTTTTAGTTACATTTTGCCGGTTGTTTTATTTTTATTGCTTTTTACTTTTTGTTGTTATTTTTTGTTTGTTTTTGCATAAATATTTATTTTTGTTTATTTGTGCCTTAAATTTATATCAATAAAATTCAGTGTTGCCAAAACTATGTGGTTATGTCCCACCAGATTGTGCTTGAAAACCCGCTAGAAACAGCCTAAACTTAAAATAAAATCGCTGATATTTACCGCTAAAATATATCTTATTAAAAGAATTAATAAATAGTTATTTTTTATATTATAAGCATGTTAAAAATTAATATTTATTCTTTCGCAATTGTCCTTTTGAAAACTTGAACGCATTTCTGAGGTTAAAATCAAGTTTGAAAACATTTTTGGATACAGAACATGATTTGTAGAGTAGTTCCTTCAATATTTTATTTTATTTAGATTTTTTAATTTAAAATATTTGCAGCAAAATCACCTACAAATAAAATTCTATAAAACATTTTGTTACCATATTGCAAAATCTCAAATATTTTATGTATGGAATCGAAGAAAAAAACATTCAAAATTATATTTTAAATACTTTGAATTTCGAAAACACGTTATTTTGAACACAACAAATCTCCAATGTTTAACAGATTTGTCCATATAATAATGTTGAGGTGATTTAAAATTGTCCAAAAAAATATTGAAAAACAGTTCAAACTTTTGGGTTTTTGGTTACTTGATACTTTATATAAATTAGTTAGTTGTAGAGTTAAAAAAATGTCTTTGAATATTCTTCTTTCTGTTTCAAATCTTTGTATTTCCAATAAAAGAAAAAGTCGCTAGAAACCGCCGGGTAGAAAAATATTGTAGCCAAAAAAAAAAAAACACTTAGCGGTTTTTAATGAAAAGTACCCGCTAAGAACAAACAAATATCGTCAGATCTAGCGGGAAAACCGCCGCTTTGGCAACACTGATAAAATTAAATCTATTAAAAAATAATACTCTATTTTTGTTTTTAAGTGTGTGTATTGTTGTTGTTTTTTATTGTTTTGTTTGCTTATTGTCTACCTCTTTCTCTTTTATTTTTGCAATGTTTGTTTTCTTTTTAGAGCATGTTTATGTTACGAGGTGTGTGTATTTTTATTGCAATTCCCAAATATTGCATTGTCTCTATATAGGTGCGGCTAATTTTCGCGTTTTTTGAGCCTAAAAAATAGCTATATGGAAGTTAATTTAAGATCAAAAGTAAATAAAATAATATAGATTTATAATAAAAATAAAAACTACGTAAAATGTGGATAAAGTCGTTAAATGCGTATAAAATGTGCATTTAAAAGATGAAGAAAATAAAGTTCTTTAACTCTGTGGTATGTCCAAAAGAGGTTTCACTAACGTAATTCTTCCTTTTTTTGAAACGGGTTTCTTAGGGAAATACGATTTTTAAAGCCCTATAACTTCCAAACTATAATTACACTAAAAAATGTTTACATCATTATTATAACCTTTAAAAGTGCTATCAATGGCGAAAAAATCAAATAAATCGAATCTGAATCGGGGTGGTCTATTTATACAAATAATCTTTTCAGCAATATACGAAATTCCACCTTTATCTTAAAACACCATTACAGCAATATCTGAAAATATCATTACCGCTAAAATATCCCTTCCGAAATAATCAGATATACCAATATCGTTACCTTTTTAAATTTTTTAATCTGTTGCCAACGTTGCTTTGCTTTTAGTGTAGATTTAACGGTGCCCGCCCGTCAGTTTGACAAAATATATTTTGTGCTGACCGTCCCATATTTGATTTAGGGTCCCATATAAGGTCCACACCCAAAAGTTTATTATATACATAATTCTTGATGTCTGAAAAACTTGCGGTATTAATACAAAACAAAAATGTGAATCATACCTTTGTGGACCTATCATCACAGCCATGATGATAGGTCCACAAGAGGTATTATGCCCGTAATTTCAACAAATAAATAACTGAGCGAGTAATTATCTGTTACATATCTTTACCTATCTGATGAAATTGGTAATCTCAAAGCTCTTTTTATATTTTCGTACGTAATTTTTTCAAGATAAATAATCACAAATCTTACAAATTTAGATGCTAATTAAAATTTTCAGTCGGTCGGTACATAATCGGTAATAGTTTCCATATAAAGTTTCAAATTCTTTTAACTTTTCTAATTCGTACGAAAATAAAAATGTATATACGAGTTTTAAAGATAATCAAACTAGAACTGAACTAGAACTGAACTAAAACTGAACTAGAACGGAACTAGAACTGAACTAGAACTGAACTATTATTAAACTAGAACTGAAATAGAACCAAACTAAACCAGAACTAAAACTGATTGATATACTACTGAACTGGAACTTTATCAGAAATTGACAAGAGCTAAACTGGAGTTAATCTAGAAAAGAACGGAAACTGAAATAGAAATGATTGGATTTTTTAAAATAAAATTAATATAATGCGCCAGGTTTATTTCTCAATAAAATTAGTTATAAAATTTTCTTAATTTTAAATATCTAAAAGTATTATTTAAATGCTCATGTAAACCTTAATAGATTTATAAATGTTTTGATAGATTAATTTGTAGCATATTAATTCTGTATTTTCCAAACAGAATTCAAATTTATTGATGGGTGGATACGATAGCATTTTGTTGTTTTGCAAATTTTAACGAAAGTTAAAATTGTTAAGAAATTAAAAACGTTTTAATTTTTGGAGTCCCAAACACATGTGCTAAAAGTTTTCATGCAAACATTTTTCATCAAAAATTTTCGTCTAGGCGTGTTAATATTTTCAGCCTATTGTGAATTAAATATTAAACAATATAAACAATTATATCAAGTTTATAAAGTTTACTTTTTAAAAGTAAACATTTAAGTACATATTACCAAATACTCATTCCATCTGAAAAGTATTTTTATGAAAATAGACTTAAATTTCTTATTATATATTGGGAGTATTTAAACGTTAACAAGTGCTAAACTAACTACATTAATATTCAGTTGTATTTTATAATTAGCATACAAGTGTATTTGTAATTATGTGAATACCTTAACCATTGATTACCTAAAGTGTTAATTCTACAAAATTTCCAAATATCTTAAAGGTATTTTATGTATAAATTTAATATTTGCATACATAATACTACTATTTTATTTAAATAGTTGGTTTTGAAAGAATAACTTTGTTGAACCTAAGTATTAATACAAATAATATTATGTAAATTTGTATTACTACTTCTGCTCAAAATAATATATACACACAGTGGGATTACATTAAAGTGACCATAACTTTGGAAATTATAAAAATTAATTTACACATACGTTTTCGATTTAAATGCCAAAAATTGTTGCTCATAATAATAGATACAGTTAATTTATTTCTAATTTTTTTATATTAAATCGAATTCTATTGTACTTTTTTGATTATTTTTACATAATTGAATAAAAAAAAGTTTCAATTTAGGTTGAAAATATTGTAAAGAGATAGTATTTTGACAAAGAAAATGGGAAGAAACAATCAGTGTATCAAGTAGGAGAGAGAAATAGTGTATATTTTTATTAATTATTTATACCCTACAACACCATAGCTGGTTGGGGTATAATGCGTTTGTGCTGATGTTTGTAACGCACAGAAAAAATTATCGGACCCCCACCTTAAAGTATACCGTTCGACTCAGAATCACTTTCTGAGTCGATTTAACAATATCCGTCCGTCTGGCTGTCTGTTCATGTAAACCTTGTGAACAAAGTACAGGTCGCAATTTAAAAGATATTTTGATGAAATTTGACACGAATAATTATTTTGACACAAGGACGAAGCCTATTGAAATTGTTATGATCGGTCCTTTATTTCACCTAGCCCCCATACAAATGTCCTCCCGATCATAAATGCCTTAAATATAGCAATATTTCAATGAAACTCGGTACAAAGGAGTTTTGTATAAGTGTTAATCATTGTTCCAAATTTCATCAAGATCGGCCTATAATTGACCATAGCTCCCATATAAATTCCCTCTATATAAACCCACTTCTGGGAATCGCATTGTTCTGTATTTGTATAATTTATTTTACATTGAGTAAAAGTCTTGGTCTACAATTAGCTACAGGTCTAATTTTTTAGCTCATACATAATGGTGTAGGGTACCAATGGTCGGTCTTGACCGACTATAGTTTCCTTCTCGTTTTCTATTTCAATTTTTCTCCAAAGATTATTGTGGTTATTTTATAGACAATTGTACCGAAATATATTAAGTTGTAAAGATTTTTAAATATTGTTGCATATCACAGGTAAAAATATTTAGGAAAATTCTTGAAATTGGCCACATCGTTACCTAGTTATCATAAAACAATAAAAAATATTTAAAAAATTAATCGGTAATTTTTTTAATATGGTTATATAACAAAAAGATTTAAAGCAATTTATTAAATATACAATTTCTTTAAACAAATTTAAATATTTTATTTTTTTGCATTTCTTACATAAAAAAAAAAAATAAATTTTATTTTGCAATTGTCAACATTGACATGTGTTGTTTTTTAATCCACATTTCGTTAAGCATAAATAAGTGTCGGTGCATGTGAGTGTTTTTTTTTTTTTAATTCGCTGGCAAGTCTATGAGAGTTAGAGGGAGAATGAGTGTGCTTTTAAATCTGCTATTTGTATGTTGTTGTCGTTTATTTTTTTGGTGCAGCAGGAAATGCATTTTTTAACCGTCTGTTGCCATGATTTTTAAAAATAGATAACAAATTGCTACTGCAACTACATACAACTACGACACAAACAACAAAGTGCTCATACATACTTGTATAAAATGCATTTCCACCAAATCCTTTCATTTTTGTTTTTTGTACTCGTTTCAAAACTATTTCACTTGCAAATAAACTGTGGGGATTTGATTTTTTTGCGTATAAAATTTACAACATGCTAAATTTCTCAATTTTTATTTTTTTTCTTAATTTTTCTTCATTTTGTGCAAATGTCAGCACAATAAAATTTGTGGAATACCTACTAAAAAAAAACAATCCATTGATGAAAAATTGATGAAACAAAAGCTTTAGTTTTCTATTTTATGAGCTGGCAATTTCTATGTAGAATTGAATTTTTTGCTTTTTTGTTTTAGCAATATTTAAGTGGTTAGTTGCGACTGGTGGCAGTTGTATTTGAGAATTTTTTAAAATTGCATTGCTTTATAGTAAAAAGAAGTTTAATGGTAAAATAATATAGTTTTTTATGGTATCAGTTGAATGACATAGCTCTTAGATATTACTTTTTCTGTGTGGCATGCAACCATATTGATATTAATTGTTTTTTAGTTTGTAAATAGTTTATAAAGTGAATAAATAATATTGTTAAGAAAATTTAATTAAAAAATAAATGCAAAATAAACTTTTTCTACAATTGCTTATAGTACCATTATCAAGGAAGAAAAAAGAAATACCTCAAATTGAAATAATAAGAAATAATAGACATTTTCCGGAGAATTTCAGTAAAATAAAAAAAAAAAAAAAAATTTAAAAAGGTGCTCAATGAATAAATTTCTCCGAATTATCCAAAGCTAAATAAGTAGTGAAAATGTAAGAAACCGATATTTAAGCTTAGCTGTATAAGATTTTTATCACTAAAAATATTTTTATTTTTTGGTAAAATCTATTGTATTACATTTTAAGCCAATGCAGAATCGCTGAATACGGTTTCGGCTAAGCTGAATAGCATTATGCACCATTATATTGCATTTTAAAAATATTTCTGTAAAAATCTTTTCTTATTTTTTAAGTAAATTTTAAGACAATTATGCTTTGCAGGATTAGGTTTTAACTCAGCCGATTTACACTAAATAGAATTTTGTTATTAAATTTGAGGGTGAATTTTTTTGCATTTATTTTTTTGAAATATGCGCCTAAAAAATGCACTTAAAAATTCAAAATATACCCTAAAATTAAAAAAAAATAAAATAAGGAAAAACAAAAGTATTCTATAAGAAAAACTAAAAATCAGTTTATGGTAAGCTATTGTGTATTTTGTATTTTTAAAAGATGAAGGTATGTTTTTAAAGATCAATGATAATTCATAGTACTTTTTTAAATTTAGACTCTATCAAGGCTCATATATCAGGTTAAGGTATTAGGGCAACAAACACAACAACCCAACTTAAAAAATTTGAGACTGTCATATTACCGACAAATAATAAAATTTTCGCCTTAACGTATGCTTTCATATTTTCACATATATAAATCTAAATTTTTTTAAGGTTTAATTTTTCTACTACAGTAGCTCTCATTTATTATGAATATCAACTACTAACAAACGCCATTCTAAAAAATATATTCACTAACATTTTGTGTTCCATACTACTACAAACTGCAGCATTATTTTCATGTGGTATACTAAAAATTGCAGCGTTTGCTTACAATTTAAAGCAACATACTTAAACAGTATTCAACTTGTTTGTCAAATATATAAACTACAACCTCGTGCTGCAGTGTGCTCGTAGAATTTTGCCGAAAACATTGTACATATTTCACACCAGTCAGTGTTTTCTTTGTTATGCTGGATATTTTTCTCTATTTGGAAATTTGCGCTTTGATTTTTCTGCTATAGTAGGTAATTTAGCAGTCTTGTTTTTGCACTTTCGATGCTTTGTGTGTAAAATAAAAACATAAGGGTTGAAATGTAACCTAATGTACATATTGTATGTTGGTATGTACGTTTGTATATCTGTAGTGTGTATGTTCGTAAGTATGTTTATGTTTTTTATCTTTCACACAAGAATGTCTAGCAGCAATGAAATTGTCAACAAAAAGGCTGCTATACATTCTACTATAGCAGTAAAATCAAAACGAAAATAAATAACACTGCGCAATATGGGTTCAACAAAATTGTGCGTGAGCAACTCGACAGAAATATATTTTACTTCATGTGCAATGGTTTGCTTTTTGCTTTTGCCTTAATTTTTTCAAAATACGAAAATTTGAATATGAAAAAAAAAAAAAAACAATCATAGCAGGCTTTGCTTTTAAAAAATAAACAACAACAATTCCATATTTATTTATTTTTTTATGTGTGTATATACAAACTGACTGCATATATAAAGAACAACAACAACACTGTTATTCATTATATTACTGCTGTTGCTAACTAAACTACTTGTCTATACAAAAAACAAAAAACGTCACTAATAGTCATTACAATGCTTAATATATATGTTTGTGTATGTATTTATGTATATTCTTAACATATATGTTTTAGTTTTTAAAAATAAACAACAACAACAATTCCATATCTATTTATTTTTGTACAGACTGCATATACAAAAAACAACAACAACACTGTTATTCATTATATAACTGCTGTTGATAACTAAACTACTTGTCTATACAAAAAACGTCACTAATAGTCCCCAGTGGTAAAAAGAAGGGGTAAAGAGCCCTACTAGAAGGAATTTTTTATGTCCAGAAGACCTTCTCCCTGCATTCCATGTTCATTTAATTTTTACATGCGAAACTGACTCTTTTTTAGTAAACACTCTTCACATACATGTGCTGTGTGAATTCAACACACTTGAGAGAGACGTAAACAACACAAAAAATTAACAAAATTATCCTTTAAAATAACATTCGCAGCAAATTCTTTCATACACATATAATATTTTATTAAACGCTTTTATCACATTTTAATTTCCAACACATTTTTATTTTTTACAAATGGAAAATTGCAAATTGCGCATTTCTGATTTACATTAAAATCCGCCCCCTTCAAATACAGCTTGGCTACCCAATAAACCTTAGAATGATATGATAGCGGAAACGATATCATATTAGGTGCCGATTATAATATCATATTGTATTGCAGAAAACGATATTATTATGATATTGATATTTCGAAATATTTCGTTTTAATAAAATAAAAAATTATCATTTGGAAAAAACTTCAAATAAAAATAAAAATTTTTCAACATACAAAAACAAGCTGGAAGTTAAATACATAAAATTCAATAGTTTACAGATTTTTAGTGGTAAAACCAAGTTTTTTAGGTATATAATTGCAGAAATATGTATGTTCCTATGCAATAATCATGTTTGCAAATGTTGTTGATAATATTTGCGTAAAATATGTCATATATGATGATTTTTATATCTTTATTTTTATATTTAGGATTTTTTCTCATCTTAGCTGATTATGATTCATTATAATTATATTTAGTATATTTAAATGGAAATAAACATAATTTTTAGTATTGAATAGCGTTCAGGACAAAATTTGGTTCATGACGATTTTACTATCGTTATTTTTGGAAATAACGATACCGAAAACGATATCATAATTTTATGGAAAAACGATATTATAAGGAAAGGTACACTTTAGTCCGTAAAAACTATCGTTATAGAATCGAAAACGATTATCACTAGTGATAGTTTTTATCACCTAGATGATATCGTTTTGATATCGTTATAATATCTTTTGGTTTATTGGGTAAACACTAAACATGAAATATTACTAATTAAAGTAAAAGCTTTTATATTTTCAAAATCAACTTTAAATTAAGTTTAGCTGAATTACATAAAACAATTATTTTGATAACTGTAAATGCATTAATGACCCATTCAGTTTAGCTGAATTAGGTTTATATTAGCTAAATTTATTATTATTATTTTTTGCTTTAGTGAGTTATTTTTTTTGCAGTTGTTCCATAAACATTTTCAAAAATTCTATTTTAGCTGAATTAAGGATTTCGTGCCATCAGCATTTTGACTCTTAAAAGATGACAAAAAATTTAATGCCCAGATGAATTAGTGCTTTTCCCAGCTAAATTTTACAAATCTTTATTTATTCGTAAAAATTATTTAAGTTTTCCCCATTCTTCAACACTTTTTGTTTACGCGTTTATACTTTTTGACCTCATTCGATCTTATATAAACTAATGGGACTTTGTGGATAAATTCAGCACCATATTTAATATTGTGCAGACATTCAACGGTTAAATATAGGGTAGTCGAGTTTTTTTTTGGCCGAGGTCTGTGCACCCCTCAAAGAAATACAAATATTGCAATAAGGATTTATACTTGTTTTAACTATGCGCTGTATTTCGTAGATGTGCGCAAAATAGTCATAGTTTGGAAAACATTCATGAAAATTTTTTTTAAATATCAATGTTTAATATGAAATGGCATGGTTTACTGCGAGAACTTAGTTTTTTTGTTATTTTGCACAATAAAATTTCAAAATAAATTAAATACAAAAAGTGCATGGACTTTTTGAAAACTACGCAAAATTGCACTTTTTGTTTTTGTATTTTTATATTGCAAATTGCAATTTTTATAAATCTTGGTATATAGATATAAGAAGGGCCATAAATTTAAGTCAAATGTCGTTGATATTTGAAAAGGGGACACTTTTGTCAAAACACATTTAGCAAAGGCACTTCGTGTGGACAGCACGAAATTTACCATAGTTGGCAAAAATAGTTGGTATAAGTAATGCTTAACGAAAATGCGGAGGCATATAATTTCGAAAGTTAAAAACTTTATCGACAAAAAAAAAAAAAAAAATTCAAATAAGTCTTGAATTTGAATTTTTTTTTTTTTTTTTTAAATTAGAACTAAAATTTTTTTTCCAAAAATGATTTTACCTTTTTTTTTTTTTCAAAATTGTATTAATAAAAAAACATACAGTGGCGGCCATGAGGTTAGCACACTTGCTACTGCCTATCTTTAAAAGCAAATATTTCCTGTATTTCTTTACTTTTTTTAATCTTTCTTTTATATACGTGTAACATGTCTTGTTAAGATCACGTCACAATATATTCATTGTCATTTCTATATATATCTTTGCTGTTTTTCTGTTCAGAATAGAATAACCGTCAAAAAACACTGGACAGTATTTTAGCACAAAATAAAAAAAATTTATTCACATATAAAAAAAAAATGTAACAAAACAAAAAACTTATTTTACTATAAATAGTACTTAGTTGGGTATCCATTATTTTTTTTTTACAGCTGCCAATCTCCTTGGCATACTTTCCACAAGTCCCATACAGCGCTCCACTGAAATAGAATACCAAGCTTTTTCTATTTCTGTCCATAAATCTGCCAAATTTTTAGGTTTTGCTCTCATTACGTGCGGATTGAGGATCCGGAGCTTGGGCTGGCCATTTTAACACGTTAATATTGCTCTCTTCCAAGCAACTCCTCACTAAGCGTGAGGAGTGTTTTTTTTATAAGCTGCATAAGGCATCATTGTATTTAATAGTATATTCTGGTATACATATTGGTCCATACGTGTATCAATCTTGCATATAGGACCAACGCCATGCCCAAAAAAAGCTGCCCACACCATCACATTTCCTCCACCGTGTTTTATTGTTTTAGAAATGTACTTTGGATTGTGTTGCATGTTTGGAGGACGCCATACACACCTCTTACCATCCGATCCGAATCTACAAAACTTGGATTCATCACTCCAGAGGACATTTTCCCAAAAAATTAATGGCTTTTCCAAATGCTCACGAGCAAAGCACAACCGATTCCGTAGGTTCTTATTTGAAACGTGTGGCTTATGCTGAGAAATGCATCCACGTAAATTTATTTTATTAAGTCTTCTTATTGCTCTGCAGGACACGTTGATACCATATTTTCTTGAAATTTCCCTCTGGATTACGGTGGAGCTTTTAAAAGGATCTTCGACAGAGGTTCTATATATTAAAGAATCCTCTTTACGTGACGTTTTTCTTGGCCTAGGAGAATGTGTAACATTTTTAAATGTTTCATACTTCCAAATATGTTTTAGTGCATTATAAACCATCTTTCTGGAACATTCCAAAGTATTAGCAATCTCAGTTATGCTTATTCCTCTTGAGTACATCTGTTGAATAATCTTACGTTGTTCCTCTGTACACCACTTTTTTTAGACATGTCTAAATAATGTTTATTTATTTAATTTTTTATCTTCATTGATGAAATAATATCTAAACTTACCAATTAATTATTTATATTAACAAAAAAAAACATATAAAAAATTTAAATATACTTGCTTGTGCTAAAATTGTGACCAGCTTATTTTGCCTATTACAGCACTTAAATTAAAAATTAAAAGAGAATTGCGATAGAATGTAAAAAAAAAGTAACGGGACTTATTACAGACACCATAAACAACACTAAAAAGCAAACATTTTAGTAAATAATTGTAATGAGACGAAATAATTTTCTTTTAAAAACAGTAGATATGATGTGCCACCACTGTATATCACATATTTTAATAGACAAGCCTTCAATAATGTATAATTAAGAAATTTTTATTTCATTGAAATTTGCACCCTATATTTAGCATTAGACGAAAATTTTAAAATTTATAACGAAATTTCAAGTTCATCGGGCTAGAAAAAAAGAAATCATGTGAAATTTTTCAAATCTAACAAATGGTTTTAATAATTACAAATATATAAATTGAGTTGACACTAAACTGTTTTATGTAAATAGTCAGATTTTTAGAATCCAATTTTTTTGGTTAAAAAAATTTACGGCCGTATGCAAAAAAACTTATTTCAGCTTTACAAAGTATTGTTAAGCTAAATTCCTTAAAACTGTATGCAAAAACGTTTATTAACTTAAATATAAAAAAATCTAAATATTTTAAAGTAGGTATGAACTTACATTAAACTTACTACAAGTGACATTATTATATATTCTTGTTCCCCCCTATTCTAGTCTTCTGTATCTTTCTTCTTCTTAAGGCCGATATATTTATTCATTATAGGTTCGATTTGTCTATCCCAGACTATAGTTGCCAGATAAATTTGGTGAAAAATCGTCAAATTTGGAGAAAAAAAAAAAAAAAAATAGTCAAAATCGTCAAATAAACTATTTGAAATCGTCAAAAGATCGTCAATATGAAAAACTACGTATTTTACATATATGTTAGTGAACAGTTTTTATGCTTTTTCTAATGAAAAATTAAATTTTTAATTGAAAAGAAATTAATAAAAATTACATTAATTTTATATTGGTGGCATATTATGAAAATCAGGTACATATTACCTATTAAGTCTGATTATATGTATACATACTTATGCATACTTATTTAAATATACATGTTTTTAGGATTGTTCTTATTGTACTTTTATTAAAGTTTTGTTACATATTTTGCCGTTTCCCCCTTTTTAATCTTAAAAATATTTAAGCAATTATGCAACACTTCGCTTATAAGTTACATTATTTTTATTTTGTAGCCATTATTTTATTAAATAATCTATTTTTTCAATAAATTCTTTCCAATACGCTACCGTAATTTGTGCAATTCAAAGTTTGTAACTATTGTTTATCTGCGTTATACCAAGTTCGCGTTAAATAAAAACTCGTATTTCAAAAAATGGTCACTAATAGAATCGCGTTATAAAAAAATTGCGTAAATCGAGGGTTACCTGTAAGTAATTTTGTATGACTTTCAAACCGAAATAAGTTATTTATCTTACCTTGTTATAAAAAAAACACATAGGCGCTTTTGTGAACCTATCTACAATATATGCAAAATTTAATTTTGAATAAATTCAACAAAAATGTCTTTGTATTCTAAAGCTATGTATACACGATTGTCAGATCTAACAATGTTGGCAGAAAAATGTTCAGAAAATGTCTAACAACCTTGTAAACTTACAATTTATGTCTTACAACGTTGTTAGAAAATGCATTGTCAATAAATTGTAACCCAACAATATTGTTAGCCATCTGACAATCGCGTAAACACATAACGTTGCCATTGGCAGATAATTGTCTGACAATTTTTATTGTCAGCTGTGCGAATTTTATGCATCTGACAATGGCGCCATTGTCAGATAAATCATTTGTAATGGCAACGCTGCACAAAGTTTATCCGTCTGACGACGGATCTTGTAACTTTTGCCATACAACAACCTGCCAACAGTGTAAACTGACAATTTTTGTTGTATTACAGTGAACTCTCGATAATGTGAACTAATTAATGTCGGGGTAGTTCATATTTTCGAATTTGTTCACATTTTCGATTGTGATTTTTTTTATATATATTACTAAGTTATTCTTTCTAAAAATCATTTCTGCAAGGAATGACAATGCAAAGATTACAAAAAAAAAAAACTTTTTGTAATTTATTTGGAACATAAAAAGTTTTTAAAAATCCATTTTATAAAGAGTACATACGTAGTATGTACATAAAAAACAAGCAAAATATTACGACAAAAAAATAAATAAAATTTACAATGAAAAAAGATAGGTACATACATATATAATTAAATATGGAAATAATCGGTTATTATTTTCTGTTTTTTCTTTTGTTCGACCAGCTTATTTACCGCCAATAACCTGATTTTTTTCAATACTTTAATGTCAGTTTGATCGACCATTTGAAATTCAGCCCATTGGACAGCTTTGTTAAAAATTTCGACAGCTTCTTTGGCTTTAATGTTGTTTTCAGGCGCTTCAATAATACAGTCGTCATCATCGTCGGACTCTTCAATTAAATCATTTTCATCAAATGGCGTGACGTCCTCACAAGGATTATTGATCCAATCTCTAATGTTTACAGCAGTAAATACTTCCTGAGGGCACAATGTCTGTAGAAGATCTGCAGCAGTATTTTCTAAAATTCTAACCTCTGATTGCCACTTTTCTTTTAAAACGCTCAAAGGAACATTAAATTCAGGATCGTCTTCATCATTTACCATATTCAAAATATTTTTCCAACAATTAGATAAAGTTTCTTTACCAACTCGGTTCCAGGATGCCTCTAGAATAGAAACTCCTTCTTTAAGTGTGATTTTTTCATCGATTCAAGCAAATTCCCCTCTTTTGCAATAATTGTTGCCAGAAGACTGTTCCTATAATGAAGTTTGGTGATTCTAATTGCATTTTGATCCATTGGCTGGATCAGAGCCGTTACATTTGGAGGCATGAACATAGCTTCTATGGAACCATCCTCGGATTTAAGGTCGGATTCTGGTGGATGGGATGGGGCATTATCTATTAGGAGTAAAGCTTTTACTGGTAATGCTTTCTTCGTTAAAAAATCTGCCACCTTAATGAAAAATAAAACAGTAAGAATCCCAATTGAACTATTTTTACATGTTTACTTACCTCTGGCACAAAACAGTTGTGAAACCATTCTTTAAAAATGGAAGAAGTCATCCAAGCAGACTTTGAATTTCTGTAGTTTACGGGACAGATAAAATTTTTAAAACTGCGAGGATTTTTCGATTTTCCTATTACTAAAAGTTTTATTTTATGAGATCCTGACGCATTTGCACAGCATAAAAATGTTATCCTTTGCTTTTCTATTTTTTCACCTGGAGCGCTTTTCTCCAATGACGTTACATATGTCTTTTGTGGGAGAAGTTTCCAATATAGACCAGACTCATCGGCATTATACAATTGATCATTGGATAAACCCAAATCTTCTATCTTTGCTTTCAATTTAATTTTAAAAGGATTTACGAACTGAGATTGCGCAGAAAGTTTTTCACCGCTTATCTGAAGGAGCCGAATTCCGTATCTCTTTTTAAATTTTTGTAGCCACCCATCGCTAGCATTGAAGTCATTTCCGTTTTCACTTATGTTTTTGTGAATTTGTTTGGCTTTCTCTTTCAACATCAACCCACTTACAGGGAGGTTTTTATTCCGCATGCAAATAAACCACATATAGAGCGATTTTTCCATTTTTAATTTATCATAATGTCACTTGTAGTAAGTTTAATGTAAGTTCATACCTATTTTAAAATATTAAGATTACGTTTTTATATTTAAGTTAATAAACGTTTTTGCATACAGTTTTAAGGAATTTAGCTTAACAATACTTTGTAAAGCTGAGTTTTTTTGCATACGGCCGTAAGTATTGGGGCCATTTGTAAGGTTTATTCGCCATTTCGTAATAAAATAATATTATATTAGTTCCCATAAATCCTTCCTAATAAATGAACCATTTAAATTAGCAAATTTAAAAAGATTTTTATTTAAATTGTTAATATTTTTTTACCAACTAATTTACTTTTAAAGTATAATATATAAAAAATTGTAAAAATAGTTCTGAATTTTCTTTTAGAAAAAATCGTCAAATTAGGGGTAAAAATCGTCAAATCGTCAACAGGTCATTTTTAGAACAAAAAATCGTCAAAATGACGATAAATCGTCAAATCTGGCAACAGTGTCCCAAACAAATATTTAGAGAAAAAATCTAAAAAATTCACATAACATCACATAAAAAATAATAAAAATGTAAAAAATGTTTTAGTGATGTACGTTCATTCAAAATAAATAAAATAAACTCGTTGTTCGAATACTTATTTTATCCGTTCCATAAAATTTGTCATATTTTTGCTTTTTAACTTCTATTATTTCTTTTATTTTTTGTATTTCTACTAAGTTATAATAAAAATGGAAACAATATTTGAAAAATAATTAATTTAATATTTAAACAATAAAAAGCTTTTTCAAAAATTTGAATAACCGAATGTATTAATATTCGGTAGTTTACAACTTTAACTATAAAGAGGGGAAATAATACAAGTGTTGCCGTTATCAATGCTAAAAAAAAACTTTGTGTTTTAAAACAATGTTTTTGCATACGTTTTTTAACAAAAGTGTGTTAGCCTTTAAGTATTGGCTAACAAAAGTGTACTTGAAAGCAAAGTTAATAATTTTTTTGCATACGGCTGTTAATTTTTAAAAATTAATTTTTTTTTTTAATTCTAAAAATTTTTTTCTTGAAAATTATAAATACGAAAATTTATATCGTGAACAACCTTAATATAAAAATGATATTTACCTTTTTACAAAGGTTTTTCAATCTTTGAAATCAGACTTGATTTGTAGAAGTTAAGATTTTTTGAAACTTATAGAAATAAAAAAAAAACGTGGTCAACTTTGACACCTTTTTTTATTTCTGTAACTTATCTCATATTATTATAGGGTGATGATTTTTCTGAAGGATTGGGACCTCCTCAATTCAATTTCAATTTGATTTTAGGAAATAGGCCCAACTGTGCGTCAGTGTCATTTCATAAAAAATTCTCCACCCACATTCTATTTCGACTTATAATAAATCTGTAAATATCTAGAAGCACCTACTTTTTTTTAAAAAAATTCAACAAAAAAAGTAATGAAGCTCTTAAAATTAAAATTTGTCTAAATGTTTCTAATTAGTGAATATCTACTGTAAACAAATTCATTACTTCTTTCATTCTCAATGTTGGTGAAAAGGGTTTGTTCTAAAGAAAACTGATACTTTTTCTTAAAAAAATATATTGTCTTACCTTTATTTGAATATCTTATTCTTTTACCTTAATTTTGTACTAATTTGTTGTTGCCTGTAACAATTTTTCCTTTTCGCTTTTATTATTTAATCCATTCTAATATTAAACAAAACTAAAATAAAAGGAAAAACGTTAATTTTCTCACAATTTAATATCATTTTAAGTAAGAGTTTTTTCTTTTTTTGCATAACATAATCAGAATTGTTAATTTATAGTCATAATTTAAGTTACACGCTTTTTTCTTTTTTTTCTTTTCTTTTAGTACTAGAGACTAAGTACTTTGAAAATTTTATTTTATTTTTTTGCTCGATTTTGTTTGTTAAAGTAAAGAATAATTACGAAAAATAACGAAAAAATTGTGAACATACTAATTTGCCATTAATTTTTTTTTTTTCATTTTCTGTTTCTTTTCATGTTCTTATCTTTGAAACAGGTCTCTACTAAAGTTAAATGCTCTATTTGCTGCCACGTTAAGGACGAAGGATGTTGGATGTGAATGTGGGTAGTAAATGTTTGGTAGCAGGGTATCAAAGCTAAATATTGCTACTTGAATTTGTGCGTGGCAAAATATTGGAACATTTTACCAACCCCTCCCTCTTCTAAGATGGAATGGCGAATGGTGGCAAATTAAAAACAGTATCCTGTGTGTATGTATGTGTAGTACATGCACACACAAACACACAGCTATAGAAATAATAAAGAGGACCATTTTAGCAATTTCTGCTTGCTATCAAGGAGAATAGACTCTATAAAGCGCTAATTGTATTATAATAAAGTGAATAGAAAAGCAAAAAACAAAAAAAAAAAAAAAAGCAGAAACAAAAGCATAAAGAGCTCAAATGGTATAGAGGCAAAAAATATATTTTAAATGAAATACAGAATTTCTACAAATGAGGAAAATCTATTGTCGACTCAGTATTCCAGCTTTTCAAACACAAACGCACTTGTAGAATCATTAAACTAAGCCTATCAAATGATTAAGGCAAATAAAAATTGGCATAAGTGTGGGTGGTTCTATAATGATGAAAATTTAAGCTAAAGGTACACGCAAATTAAAAAAAAAAAAAATTAAATGAAACTAAGATCTTTTTAAAATCCCTCTAACTCTGGCCATAAACCAATTTGTATAAAGAAATCAGATATATAGACCCAACCATTGTCACCTGAGTTAATGAGCTAAGCAACAAAAAAGAAAAAGGTCTTTTAATAGAAATAGAAAAAGGCTGTTTATAAATTAACAACAGCTTCAAACAAAAGTTGCTACTAAAACTCATTAAAATACAAATTGTTTTGTAGCAATAACAAAACGCTACAAAAGCCTTACTTGTTTTGCCCCCCCCCCCCCCCAAACTCACTAACGTAATAGCAATAAAAAGGAAAAACAATCGGATTAATTCATTCCATGTACATGTAAATAATCGAACATATTGTTGCCTCTGGATATTAAAAGGGAATTTCCTACAGTAAAGCCAGTAAAGAAAACAACACACCAATATACTTGTTAACACAGAAAAAAAAAATGCCAGGGATTTAAAACAGCAAAGACAAAATAAAGCAAAATAAAAAATCTTTATGCCCCTAAAAACACACACCAGAAGAAAGTAATCCCCAATAACAGCACACAAAATATAAAATAAACTCTAGTCTTTTAAAAAGATAATAATAACTAACCACCCTCGTATACAAACAATTGTTCTAAAATCAAATACACAGTTTAAATCTTTATTTTATTCCTCTTCACTCGGAGTAACACTTTAAAATTACAACGATTTTAAAACGGTACGCGTGTTCGTTTTTTATGTCTTGTTTAACATCAACTTTACCATTTTCTATTTTAATCTCTTTAAAACATTCTATTGTTAATTCTTGTCGTTGTTGTTTTGGTTTTAACAATTTAATTGGTCGTATTATTATTGTTGTTGTCGGAGCACGTTATGGATCATGCCTTTGGTGAAGGAAAAGTTAGAGACCAAAGAAATCATCAAGGATATGCGCAAAAACGTTTCGGTACAAGTTGATAGTGATTTTGCTTTACTTCTGCCCAGCGGTGTTTATGAAATCAAAAAAATGGAACCACGTTCAAAAATACGAACCATTATCGTATTTTGTTTATTTTTGGCTATAGCGGGTATTATTGGATTCGGTTACTTCTGTCAAGATCAGGTGAGTGAAAATTTATTTATTTTTTTTTTAACGTTCTACAAATGTTTTATTTAATTTAAGAAATTAATAAGAATAATAAAAGTATATTTAAACTTTTTATTATTGCATAGTAGAGTGTTCCGTTTATAAACATAATATAGGACAAAATAATTTATAAAATTCATGGCAAGAAAATAGTTTTGAATTTTTTTCCGAAATAAGTTGTCGAAAATTCATAATTTTCTGCACGTTATAAAAAAATATTGAAAAATTTTTCGTAAAAATTTTGGTCGGTAAACAATGGTACAATGAATCAAAAAGATACATTAATGCAATGAAAAAGTTCGTTGTTTCAAAGAATTTGTAACCTAATTTTTACCTAACGTACAGGTACTTTGAAACAAAGTATTGTCATATGTTAACAATTATACCGTTTTAAAATTCAACCTACAAGTCCATTGATTATTCGTATTTTATTTTAATGAACACGTTCGTTGACATTTAATTAACTTGTACGTTGTCCCAACGAAACCATACGTTAGAAATATACAACAATTATAGGCTTTTTCTAATTCAGTTTATATACATATGCATTTGTATTGCTAAATTATATTACATTTCAAAATAAATAAAATTGTTCTTAAATTTCTCAGCTAAAAATGAACATCAAAAGAAGTCAATAAGATCCTGAGCTTGTGATCCAGAAGTAGAGCAAATTCGGATCACTTCCAATGAATTTAACATGGGCTTGTCATTGGAACATGTTTTATTTTTTGATACCTATTCACTGAATAGGAAGGAAGTCATGTCCACGATGCTATGCAAAATTGATTCTTTGGATTTTTCTTTTTATCACTGCAAGCAAATTAGATTAACATGCCTATTTATAGAAAAGGTTTTAAAAAAGTCACAATTTTATTATGACCATGATATAATAATAGAAGGTAGAATCATTAGGGAGAGTTGTCAATTTTAATTCTTGTTATGTCAAATAGAAAACAAAAAATCAAAAATAAAAATGTAAAAAATAAAAGGAAAAAATTAAAAATGTCAAATAAAAATCATTAAAATGTTTTTCTTTATATTTATGTATTTGAATTTCAATTTTTTTTTTTAAGAAAAATACATGTGTTACAATTTTTTGGATAGATTACAAAACTTCCCAAAGACCAACAGCTTTTCGGGATTCCTGCTATATCTTGCTATTCGCTTTTGTAGAATGTTTCAGAAACAAACACAACACAAAATATCTTAAATTACAACCAATGCTTGCAAGCATTACTTAATCTCCCTTCCAAAGATGGGCCAGAATACATTTTGCACTTGTACTGTTGTGGCGAGTCCAGTAGTTGAACCCCAATGTCGAGGACTATATATTAGTGTCATACTTGTTGGCAGTGGACGTAGAATTGTAGAATATATTTGTGAACAAGAATTTTTAACAAATAAGTTGTATTTTTTTTATTTTTTTATATTTTGTTTTGATTTTTCTTTAAATATTTTCTTGTTTGACACTTCAGGGTAAAATAAATTGAGTGCTCTCTCTCTAATAATTCTACCTTCTGTTATTATATTATGATTATGACTAAAACTTGTGACTCGGTCATAACTTCATATTCTGTTAACATAGTCACAAAACATGCTTAACATTTAAAAATTGTGTCTTTTCTTGTCAATTGAAAATAAAAATTAAATATTTTGTAAAAAAAAAAATGTTAAATGTTTAGAGAAGAATATGGATAAGAGAATGGATAATTTTTGCAAATAGTACTGTGAAATCCGATAAAAATCTGCAGGAGATGTGGGTAAGAGTTTGTCTTTTTATGATATTCACAAATCTTATGACTGTCTACATATCAGATCTTAACTTTGAAAACGAAAAATTGATACGTTTTTATTTGTGAATAGAAAATTTATGACTATAGTCACAATTTGTGTTTTATGACTATTTTCAGTTTTGTATATTTTTATACCCACCATCAAAAAGACAGTGGGTATATCGATTTTGTCATTCCGTGTGTAACATGTCGAAGGAATCATTTAAGACCCCACAAAGTATATATTTTCTGGGTCCTGGTTAGATTCTGAGTTGATCTAGATATGTCCGTCCGTCTGTCCGTCTGTCTGTCTGTTAAAAAGCAGGATAGGGCTCGAACGGGACAACGAGGGGGGACGAAATTTGGCACGAATATTTACCTTATATAAGGGTATTATTGGGTATTGAAAATAAGAAAAATCGGTTAATAAACAAAAAAGATATGGGCTAAAAACTAGAAACACAGGGTGTCCGTTTCATACTTTTCTGCTGATATCTCTTAAACAGAAGCATGTACGACATCGAAATTTTGTACAAATAGTTTGAGGGTAGATATAAACTTGGAAACCAATAATGGGCGTGGTCCGCCCATTTTACCGCCCACCTCCCATATAAGGTGAAACTTCAACGAAATTGTGTTCAAATAGTTCAAGGACCTATGTAAACTCGGAAACAAAAAATGGGCGTGGTCCGCCTACTTTACCGCCCACCTCCCATAAAATGTAAAATTTGAAAAAGTTGATGGTGGGTATATAGATTCGGCAGAGCAGAATACAACATTCGCGCTTGTTATTCTTCTAAATCGACGTACATGTTCATTAAACGAACTTATAGATTCGTTAAATTCAAAGAACACGTTCTTTCTTTAAATCAACGAACTTATACGTTAAATCAAAGAACTGATTTACTTATTTATTAAGTAATAAATTTATCAAATGGTTACAACGTACCATGTATTAGTACATTGAATTTCAATGAATATTTTCGTTAATGCAACGAATTCGAGTCAACGAATTTTTGAAAAAAGTTCACAAATTTCATTCAACGTACTACATATATTGAAATCACTTTTTTCAGTGTATTATATCTTTGTAAAAAATTTGGATATACATATTTTTTTTTGCCAATATATTAAAATTTCATATTTTTTAAGTCTTAATTTGCCTTAAAATAGTCTTAAAAAATTTGTTCAGAAAAAAAGGTTCCCGAAAACCAAAAACTCTCATTGGGAAAAAATTAAAAATATTTCGAAAAAAAAAATATCGAAATTCTTTGATGATTTTTAAATCTTTGGAATCAATTTTTAAATTTTTTAATATTTAGCTTATACAAAATACACACCGTTTGAGTGGCCTTTCTACATCAGAATTTTCGAGAAAATTTCTTGGGACGCTCTAAATTTAAATAAAACATTAGTTTAAGTTCTCGAAACAATAAGAATAATAAAAAGTAAATAAAAAAGGAAATAAAGAAAAACAAATTGGTCAAAAATTTAAATATTTTTTAAGCTATGTGGCAATTTTAACTTTAAGAATAATCTGACTTTGATAAACACAAGCACATGCTAATATAAACATTACAAGAAAAAAGTGTTTATTGTTCAGATTGAGGTTCAGCTAAATAAAATCTATTAAAGGTTGGATACAATTTTTCTATAACCTTTGTTTCTATAAAATAGCAAAATGCTTATAAAAATAAACAATCTTGGAGAATTTCATTAATTTTAATTTGGTAATTTGGACATAAGGATGTTTCACACAGATTTTTGAATCATTTTTGAAAAGTTTGACCCTGAGATAAAAATTTTTATTAAAATTCAACAAAAAACATGTTATTCTATCTTATTCGAAGAAGTGAATGCAGTACTTGCATAAAGCATGTAAACGAAAAATGTTTTACATTTTCAATTGCATATATTTAAGCCACAGTATATAGTATTGGAAAAATCTAAAAAGTTTGTGATTCTGTAAGGTCTTTAGAATATATATAAATTTACATTTTGAGTTTCGAGATATCAGCCAATGAAATATCTTAAAAATTGCAAAACATCAGAAAAAAAAATGTTGGACAAATTTCTTAAAAAAATGTGTAAACGAAAAATTGTTTACACTTTAAAACGTAAATATTTCAGTCGGTGTAAGCAATATAATATAGATCGGATACTTTTCTGAATCTGCGAAGTCTGAAGATTTTAAGTATGTAATACTTTTTTATAAAACTCAAACTGTTAATTCATAATCATAAAAATTGGAAAATAACACAAAATATAAATTAAAATACTAAATATTGTGTTGATTAACACTCTGGCTAGATTTGGCATCGAAAAGTGAATCGGGAAAAAGGTTATGATAAAATACTGTAAAACACACAGGGTATGGGTGTCATAAAAAATTAATAAAGATCAAAACCAGTTCAAAAATTTTACATCCAAGACTGAAATTGTATCAAAAAAACGTGTAAAATGTAAGAAAATTGTGGCTATTTTTTATATGTTTTAAAAATTTTTTTTTGATCTAGTTATCATGGAAAAATACTTCAGTTATTATTTTTAATAACAACCATGTTAATTTGTCCTTATTTTCATCAAAATAAGTGACGAAAAAGATTTACGTCCTACAAGTTATTAAAAAATTTCAAAAAATCCAAATAGGTCTTACAAATAATTGGCCACAGAATTAAATGTCGTCCGTAAAACCGTTTCTAATGTTATTAAACAGTATCAGGAGAATTTGACTATTGATGTGAAACCTAGTTCGGTAAGAAAAAAGGACCACATGATATTGGGAAGGCCAGAAAATTGAAGGCATATTGAAAGGACCTCCAAACACATCTGGTAGAAAATTAGCTCAGTTTTCTCAGTGCTTCGACTATTTGGTGCAAAAATTTAAAGCTAATGGGAAAGTTGATAACATATAAAGTTCAAAAAATTCCAAACTGGAATTCTGCAAAAAAAATTACAAGCCAAAAATAGGACTCGGAATTTAAAACCAAATTTCATACAAAAATACTCAAGCTGTATAATTGACGAAGAAACGTAGGTGCTGACAGAATCTTCGCAGCTTGTGTTTCAAAAATGTTTATTGCTAATGCTCGAGGCAATGTTGGAGATAAGTTGAAGACCCAAAAACAGCAAAAATTTCTTACAAAATTCATGGTATGACAAGCTTTTTGCAGTTGCGGCAAAACAGGAAAGTTATTTGATACATTCAGATCTATAAATACTAAAATATGCATAAAGGAATATTTGCAAAAAAGACTTCTTCTTTTCTTAAGAAAGCACAACGTGTCCACATATTTTTGGACCCATTTGGTATCATGTCACTACGGTAAGAAAGCTCTGGAGTGGTACCAAATCAATAACATAGTTTTAGTACCAGAGAGGTCAATTTTCAAAATTGTCCATAGCTTAGATCAGTGGAGAGATATTGAGCTCTTGTGAAAAGTGAATTCAAGAGCACAAAAAAGGTGTCCCAAAATACCGAAGATTTTAACAGAAGATGTGCACACTGTTCCAAAAAAGTGACTGAAGCAACTATCAAATCTCCAAAGAAAGGGTTTTCAAAAATGTTCCACAATTTTATAATTAGTGGTTAGAACCATAAAAATTATATATTTCTATGATCTGTGCTAAATTATCAAATGATTAAAAAAATAATGAAAACTCTAAGATCAACCGTTTCCAAGTTATTGAATATTATGTATGTTAAGAATTTTTCGATCTCACTCCTTAGTTACACACTAAAATATGTATTTACTATACGAAAGGTTTCATGATATATAAATATATAAATAAAAGCTTCTAAGAAACTATTCCTTTTAAATAGAATAAGTTTTTAAACATTTTCCTACTACATATTTCCGACTATTTTCGACTTTTTCCGATATTTCGACTTAATCAAAAAATTAATCAAAAATCAAAAAATAAATTGTGATTTCTATTATACTGCTCATAATTGTTACGGTCCCTGATTTTCATAATTATGTAGCACTATTATATTCTTTGCAATTCTAATAACAAAAGGTCAAAGTCCGAATACTTATATACCGCCAAAATAAGGTGTGAAATTTTAGTTAACACCTGTTAATTATATACAAATTTCTCTACTAATATTCATTTGTTTATTTTATAAATATTTATTAATTAAAAATTTCTCATGCATTTATGACTTTTTTAAATACATATAAACTCCCACTTTATATATACATATATAAAGTTTCATCCAACCAGTGACCATATACAGTAATTTAAATAGTCATATAAAGTCATTAAGTTTATAAAAATTTCTCAAATATAAATTTGGTAAATGTTTACATCTGTCTTTTACATGTCTATTTAATTTATACAGCTAACGTCATGAAACAAATCATCTAGTTTTCTAGTCAAACATTAATTTTGTTTTTAAAAAGCAGATTTAATTTTTTCTTTGGCCGATTTTAGCATTTGGAAATTCCAAAAAAAATGACAATATAAACAAAAAATATCTAAATATTGATTTTAACTTTCAAATTAATTTATGAAAGAATTTTTTTTTGCACACAAAAAAAATTCTTAAAAAGAAAATAATGACAATAAAATGTTAATAAATAAAAAAGAAAGAATAATAAAAAAACAGATTTGGCGCCACCATAAATAGGTGTTACCAGTCTTGTTATAATTATTTTAAAGAAATTTATGTTCTATCTAAATATTGATTTTAACTTTCAAATTAATTTATGAAAGAATTTTTTTTTGCACACAAAAAAATTTCTTAAAAAGAAAATAATGACAATAAAATGTTAATAAATAAAAAAGAAAGAATAATAAAAAAACAGATTTGGCGCCACCATAAATAGGTGTTGCCAGTCTTGTTATAATTATTTTAAAGAAATTTATGTTCTGTTTGTTGTTGTTTTTTAAACATTCTTAATTTTATTTTAGCGATTAAAATTTATTGATAATTTTTTAAAATAAAAAAAAAAAAAATAAAAAATTATATAAATGACGACAATAATGCCATTTTTATATATGAATATTTTTTTCTTTTATCCAATGTTTTACCCGGCAAAGAAAATATATTGGTGACAAAGAATAGTTTTATAGATTCTTAAAATAAGTTTTAATAATAATAATAATAATAATGCAATAAAAAACTTAAATAAAAAATTTACAAATATAAACATATTTTATAAATTATAAATTTTGGACACTGATCATTAAATTTTTCAACACTCTCCTACATTTGTAAGAGCTTGTGCTTACATACATAAAACTTGATTTTATTTATTAAGACTCTTTAAAATATATCAGCTTTAATGCTTTCCAAAATCGTTACATTACTTCTTCTTTCAAAAGCACCTAAGGACGTTCAATATTTACATTCTTTCCTCAAATTTATCTCCCATGTTATGCTGGGTAATTTTCTTTTAAATACCTTTAAATGCCAGTCATTGAATTTATAACTTTGGTATGCGTTTTGATTTTTTTACTTTATTTTTTTGTTTGTTTTGTTTTATGAATTAAAAACATTTATAAACTTGTTTTAAATGTTTTTTTTTTGTTCTCTAGTGTTAAAATATTTTTATTTTAATTATCATAATACTTTGTAATTCGTATTGAAATTTAACATCAATTTAATGATTTAACACACGAAAACCGAAGCTTTGAACAAGATTTAAAACTGTATTTTATCGACGGAATAAATTTACATTTTAAAAACACAAGGCGCTACATGCATTTTAAAGGTAATAAAACCTGGTGATAATTTTAACTTTTGGTCATATATCGATTAATAAAAAAAGACAGCAGGTTATAAGGGAGAAACTTTTGTCACATTCATGGCATGATACTTCATGATACTGACATTTGATGTAATATAGAAAGAATAAAAGTTTACATACAATTTTCAGTATCATGATTAATGATAATTATTAAAAAATTTGCAATTAAATTTCGTTTAGATAGAAAAGAGAGCATGCGCCGCTTTTTCGTTTACAGAACTCTCTTTTCGTAACCTTAAACGATATGTGTAAACTTTCTTCTGTGCTAAACACTTACACTAAATACAGTACAGTTAAAACAAAAAAAAAAAAAAAAAACAGCCTATCGTTACTTCATAGTTAATTGGGACCTTCCAGGAGAACAAGTTTGGCCTGCCTTATCAGAAGTTTGACAAATGCTCCTCAGGAGGAGTCTTATGCATCAATTATAATTTTTTCACATTCAAATTCAATTAAATGTACACAGAAAAAAATATTTTCGAAAAAATTTCTTAAATTACTAATCAGAATTTTAAAAAGATTTCAAATATTTTTAAAATTAAATAATTTAATCAAATTCGAAGTATTCTAACAAATTAAATTTTAATTTTCCTTAGACAATTTCAATTAAGAATGATACATATTCAATTATTTTTATACAAATTTTATTAATTTATTAATTAGTACAACAAAAATATTAAAGCCGATATTTTTTTTTTTATTTTTAGTAAAAATTATTATAAAAATTGAATTTTGATAAATAATTGATACAATTAAAAAAGTTATTTTCTCTGTGTATTAAAACACCTTTTCTCAATTCTCTTTTAATTCTACACAGAAAAAATATGGTATATTAAACGATTTATCAAAGAAAAAACAATTTGAAATACTTTTTTAATTGTATCAATTATTCAAGTGATCAAAATTTCTAAATTTCCTTACCAAAAAAATATAAAAAATTTCAATTACTTTTCTTGTTATATCAATTAATAAATTATTCAAATATAAATAAAATTAAGTGATAATTTGAATAATTGAATATACAAATTTTTAATAGACTGAATTTCAATTCATAAAATATTTGAATTTGGATTATTGGTAATTGAAATTTGATTCTAGATTTTTCTATGTAAAATTTGAATTTCATTTGATAGGATACTTGGATTTGCGATAATTTATCTAATTATAAAAATATTCATCATTTTAAAATTCTGATTAATAATTTAATTGAAAATATTTTCTTCTGTGTATAACACGGAACAAAATCTTTAATAAATAAAAAAAAAAACGAGAATGTTATATTCGGCTTGACCGAATCTATATATCCACCATCAACTTTTTCGAATTTTATGTTATATGGGAGGTGGGCGGAAAAGTAGGCGGACCACGCCCATATTTGGTTTCCAAGTTGATATTGACCCTCAAACTATCTGTACAAAATTTCGTTGTCGAGATATTAGCAGAAAAGGCACCCTGTGTTTCTAGTATTTAGCCCATATCTTCTTTGTTTATTAACCGATTCTGCCCATTTTCAATACCAAACAAACCTAAGATAAATATTTGTGCCAAATTTCGTCCCCCTAGGATATCCCATTCGAGCCCTATCCAGCTTTCAACAGACAGACGGACAGACGGATAGACGGACGGACATAGCTAGATCGACTCAGAATCTAATCAGGACCCAGAAAATATATACTTTATGGGGTCTTAAGTATAAAAAAGAAATGAAGAATATTATAACAGATTTGTGGTTACCAGTACAAAATCTCCTTCGCTCTTTTTAATCGGAATCAAGCCAATTTTTGATAGCTTGCCCTAAAGTGAAGCATATTTCAGTTAGACCACTGTGAATCAAACGAAACAAACAAATAAATAATTAATATATAAACCAAGCAAAAAATACTGCTTACTTGAAAGCCATTTTGTAAGCAAGACATTGCAGCGAAACAACTTACTGCTATTATTTAATAAAGCATGTTTTAGATTTAGACAGCGATTTTGACAGCAAAAATATATTATTAAAGCGTTATTGCCAATGATTTCATTTGAATACTTTTCCTATGCAATGAACACTATTGTTTTTGTCGTTCCCTTGCTCAATTGCACCTTTGGAAACTTTTTCAATTTAGCAAGCGTAGAATTGTTTCCCTTAAATTTTATTGCCTCTAAATATTAAATAGTTTTTTCTTGGGATATTATGAGTTTAGATGGTGGCTTTCACACTAATAGATTTACAGTTTATTTTGAGAGTCTATAGTAATTGATTTTTTGTATGAGTTGTGGGTCTTTATTTTTTACATTTGATCATTAATTTTGCTTCTTTCATATTCAATTTTCTCCTTATAAATTATGTGTTTATTTACAAGCCATAGATCATGCTGTATTCTATTCAAAACTTTTAATATGATAATTGCTGACCTTACAATTAGTCTCTGAAACCTGTTGGGCTGTATGGGTATTCGTTTCTAAATTAATTTTAAATTTGTGTAGAAAAATGCCAAATCGGAATAATTAAATGAAACATATGTACATTTCTTTAAATAAAACATTAAAGGAATAAGTAAGGAATAAAAGTAAATAACTTTATTGTTGCATTTTTTTCCTGCAGATTCTTCCTATGTATCAATATATATGTAACTTAATTGGTAACTACTAGATATTTAAAATTTTTTTTCATTATTATTAAAATGGAGAATTATTGTTTAAAACTTTTTTAGCTTTTTTTAATAAAATACCATGTTTAGATTTTAATGAACCCATATTGAATTTTAAAAAGAGTACAAAACCATCCATTACACATACGAACACGTTTTTTATAACAGTAAGGAGCTTCTCCATTTTTTGGGCTTGAAATTCATTATTGTGACTTCTTATTCTAAACAAAGTTTCGTCTTATTTATAATTATCTGTTAAGCTTCTTGTTTACCCCGAAATTCAACTCCTTGTTATAAAGTCATTCAATTGAACATTTCTAATAACATCAAAATAAAAATTAAAAAAATGTTTTTGTACATTTATCTTCGACTGCCCTCTGTGAACGGATAAACATATAGTTTTCAAAATTTTTTTCTGTTCTTAAATCTGAGATAACTTTCGAAGATATTGCGATCAAGAAAAATCTTTAAAATTAACAGCAGTAGGAAAGTTATGTTATATTTTATTTGAACTTACATCTTAGGTTGGCTTTCTGACAAATTTTTGTTTGACTTTTATGGAGAGCTTTCCATTTTGTTATTCAAAATTCTTATGTTAAATCGACACTGAGATTCTCTTGAAAGTATCTACTTTTTCATATCGTTCGATGGCTATTTGTGGAAAGTATAACCTTCCACTTCATCACTTGGAGGGCTATTTATTAGAAAATTTAATCTCAATTCTTTCAAAATTCGATATTCCGCACTTTGGACCACAAGCTCGATTTATTGTAATCTAAGGACTTTGGATTTTATGCCCAAAAAATGTATGTTCTTGCGGGTTACAGTTTCTTAATAGTAAAAGGTCAAAGTCAATCATATTTTTGCTGAAATTTTTTATTTATTATAAACAGTGTATATTCATTCATAATAACTCATAAAGGTGTTTGGAAATGGTCTCAGGTAAAAGAGTTGATTTCATATGAAACAATGATCTTATTTGTCAAAAATAAGATTTTTATCCAAAAATAGGAATTTTCAAAGCCTAGATCCAAGCAGATCCAATTGATATTTTCATAATAATACCCAGCAAAAAAGTACATCCAAAGAAGTCAATAAGATCCTGAACTTGTGATCCAAAAGTAGTGAAAATTCGGATCATTTCCAATGAATTTAATGTAGGCTTTTCATTTGAGGTGCCTATTCACTTGGTAAGAAGTAACGTTACCGATGTCATGAAAAAATTGTTTTTATGGTGTTATAAATCAGTGCAAGGAAGTAATTTAAATTGCTTCTATGGAGTTATTTCCTTCGATTAGAAACAAATGTCGGTTTTAAACAAATTTTTATTGAAAAAATACCTAATTTTTTTTATGGTCAACAAGGTTAATATTTTCGATAACAGAAACCGTTCATCTATATTTTGTAACACTAAACTTCATTTGAATCGCTTTTTTAAAAACATCTGCGGACGAAATAAGAAAACATATATTATTTGATACTTTGGAAGTAATGAAAAAGTACTACCTTAAAAATGACTTTCATTTATTTTTGCTGGGTAATACTGGTGGATTCCCTAAATTGTTCTCTAAACTGACAAATATTGTGAAACAATTTTTTTATAACAATTATGAAAATTGTTTGTTATCTTAATTTATGATTCCAGATTAAAAAAAAAAAAAATTAAAACAAAAGCGCGAATTATATTCGGCCCGGCCGAATCTATATACCCACCATCAACTTTTTAAAATTTTACGTTATATGGGAGGAGCGGTAAAATGGGCAGTAAAGTGGGCAGGCCACGCTCATTTTTTGTTTCCGAGTTTACATTGGCCCTTGAACTATTTGAACACAATTTTGATGATTTTCACCTTATATGGGAGGTGGGCGGTAAAGCTGGCGGACCACGCCCATTTTTAGTTTCCGAGTTTATATCGATCCCCGAACTATACGTACAAAATTTCGTTGTCGTATATGCTTTTGTTGAAGAAATATCAGCAGAAAAGTATAAAACGGACACCCTGTGTTTCTAGTTTTTAGCCCATAACTTTTTTGTTTATTAACCGATTTTGCACAAACCTTATATAAGACAAATATTTGTGCCAAATTTCGTCCCCCTACGTTGTCCCGTTCGAACCCTATCCTGCTTTCAACAGACGGACAGACGGACGGACATAGCTAGATCGACTCAGAATCTAACCAGGACCCAGAAAATATATACTTTGTGGGGTCTTAGATGATTCCTTACACACGGAATGACAAAATCGATATACCCCCCATCTTTTTGATGGTGGGTATAAAAAATAAATATCTGTTCAGGGAATCCAAATCTGCCAAATGTGATTATTCAACATTTCATCAAATAATAAAAAAAAAATATATATATATTTTCCGCCATATTGGATCTTGAGTTTTAATCAGTGACCCAAAAAAGCTGATATGTGATATTTGTTTTTAACTTCTAATTACTGCCAAAATTCAGGGATCGTGGCCCAATGTGTTCCGTTTAGATCTATAATTTCCTTACTGTACACTCTATTATATGAGGAAAACTTACAGATATCTTTCAGTTAATTTATCTACAAATAGATAACATTCTGATCTTTTTGACGTTTCCTATCCATAGATGAAACCTCTATTTCCATCTGTCTATAGCGTAGATTAACATTTACGTAATATAAAACTTGTGGTTAATAAAAACAACAATAAAATTATCTCAAAATATTATAAACGATAAGTATATTATAAATTTAACTAATTAGATGCACATAAATTTAAATATATATATATTTTTTTTTAAAAAAGGTGTCAAAATCTATAAGATTAAAGATATTAACACACATATACACACAATATTACAATAACAAAGCTGTAATCATGGTTTTAACTAAATACTTAAGCACTAATCAAAATAAGGGCAAATAAAATTTAAACTTTAAGATAACATTATTTGACAGGTTCATAAATCATATAAACGGAAAAAGGTTTTTAAAAAACGTATTTACATATTGGGGAGTATAATAAAAATAATCTTAAAAAGAAAGTAAGAAGATAATTTTAAAGGAAAATTTATTTCGATTTTTTTTATTTTAAGCTTAAAATAAATTTTATTTTTTATGCCAACTGTTAAAGCAATTTGCTTTATATTTATTTACTTTAAAACGTCTGTCATCTTAATTGTGGTTAATGTTGATATTACAAAAAAATAAAACAGCCAATTATTGATCTCCTGGCATCTATCGTATTTGTGTGGTTTTCCTCCCGTTCGTTCGTCCGTCTGTATGTCCATATTAATGTTAAAGGTGTGATAGTGGTTTTTCATTAATCTACATTTATTCGATTCATTGGTTTTTTAATTCGCCTATAATATTTTCATTTATTTATTATAATTTTTTCGTTTTTTAATTTAATATTTTTTCTCCTTTTTATTATTTTTTAAATTTATTTACTACATTTTAATAACTTGTGTAAATATAACAAAACCCATTTGTGGTTTTTAATTTCTATTTTTATATTTATTGAAATTTTATTATGAATTCACAGTGTAAACAGAAGAGAGATGATATAAATATTTAATAATAATATGGAGTAAAAATATATGGAAAAAAAAATATTATAAATAAATTTATTATAAATTGGGCCAAAACTACAATTCACTTTACAATTGTGTATTGTGGAATAAAATAAATAATAATAAAAATAAAATCATATTTATAAATACAAAACAATTGCTATATGCATTTTTAAATTGTACAGGATTTTAGAGATAAATATTTTCTATAAAATTTTCTAGTTTTCTTTTATTTAGTTTCATATATAGATAATTTTATTAAACTAAATCTAAATCAAAATGAAAAGAAAAATGTAAACATAAACAATATGTATATTGAAGATAATAAAATGTATAGAAATTAAGGTTTTAAATTTAAATAAAAAAATTTAATTGAGACAGATTGCCACAGAAAAGGCATAATTGTGTACTCAACTTTTAATGAAAATTATGGATTTTAAAAAGAAATAGATACACAGAAAAAAGTAAAAGTGGACTTTAATTATGAAATTTGTAATATTAATTAATTTTTAATTGATTTTGCTCCAATCATCAAAATGATAATATTAATAACTAGAATAATTGATATTAGTATAACTTCTTTTCCTCAAATAGATGCAATGAGCTGAAAATTTTTGAAAATTTACTTAAATTTAATTTATTTCTGTACTTTTATAGACAAATATTTAATTTTTCTTTATAGTTTATTAACAGCTGTCAATTTATTAAAAAACAAAACTGTAAACCAATTAGAAAATTAATTATATTAATAAATCATATAATTAAATTACAATATAAAGTTAATTAAAAATTTTATTAAAAAATTATTTGAAATATTTTTTTCTGTGTATGTTTACAACAGTACAAATGACTAATATAAAATATCTTCATAACTAACCTCCCCTTCTTAAATAAAGTCCTCATTAAGGAAATCTACGTCCATTTAAAACTACTTGACCACAAGATTTTGTTTCTCTTTTCTTTGCTTTTACATCATCAGATTAATTTAATATATCTTATTTTTGCTTTTATTTCATGATTCATCAGGAACACAAAAGAACAATTTAAAAGTTCAAAATTAAGCCGCTATAGTTAAAAAATATAAAAAAGACAAAACACACAACCAGCAAAGAAAGATGCAGCAAATGAGAAAAAAGATTAGTCAAAGATTTTTATTTCGTTGTACATTGTACTCTTACATCACTTCAACTTACCCCAACAAACTTTTCCAACCGAATCGAACAATGAAACTTCATTTATTGTCTTGCAAAAGATTTTTGATTTTTTTTCTCCAGCTTTTTCCTTGACTTGAAGATGGGCAATTTTGCATTTTCAAAAATCTTCTTGAATATATTCTCATACTCATACTTTAACATGTATTTATTCTTTAGATAAGAAAATAATGCAGGATTTAAAAACACGTTAATGGAAAAAAATCTCTTTTTTTAAAGTTATTTAATGATTTTTTTTTCTTTTTGCGTTTATTCTATAACTTTTTACAAGTTCAAGTTCTTTTACGTTTAAAGGGCATTATGGTAAAAAAAGGAATATGAAACACAAAAATATATTAAATGCAGTCTTGTAAAACCAGCGAACCAACCACCTTGTCAAAAACTGTAAAGAAAGCTAAAAAATAATACAGAAGAACAAAAAATAAAATTTATAAAAATTAAAAAAAAAAATAATCTTATTGTCCTCCCAAAATGACAGACCGAGCATAAAATAAGAAATTATTGGCTGACTCCAGAAAAAACAGAGAAATGCGAAATAAAAAGAAATTAATTTTTCTAATAATGTTTTTTTATTTTTAAATGATGGAAAGGTAAAAGGAAAGTATCCTGAAAACTAGAACTGAATTGAAACTAGAACAGAGCTAGAACAGAACTTGACAATAACTAGAAAAGAACTAGAACAGAATTAGAACTGCACAAAAATAGAACTCAAGTTGAACTGATCTAGAAGTGAAGTAGAACTGAACTAAAACTAAAGTTGAACTGAACTGGAACTGAAATAGAACGGAACTAGAACAGAACTAGAAAAGAACTAGAATAGAACTAGAACATAACTAGAACAGAACTAGAACAGAACAGAACTAGAACAGAACTAGAACAGAACTAGAACAGAACTAGAACAGAACTAGAACAGAACTAGAACAGAACTAGAACAGAACTAGAACAGAACTAGAACAGAACTAGAACAGAACTAGAACAGAACTAGAACAGAACTAGAACGGAACTAGAACAGAACTAGAACAGAACTAGAACAGAACTAGAACAGAACTAGAACAGAACTAGAACAGAACTAGAACAGAACTAGAACAGAACTAGAACAGAACTAGAACAGAACTAGAACAGAACTAGAACAGAACTAGAACAGAACTAGAACAGAACTAGAACAGAACTAGAACAGAACTAGAACAGAACTAGAACAGAACTAGAACAGAACTAGAACAGAACTAGAACAGAACTAGAACTGGATTGTAGTATGACACTTAAGCTGTTTCCATAGTTATTTCTAAAACGATCTACCTGATATCTTCCTTCAGCACGACGTCATGTATTGTATGTGTGATCTATTGTCGCAAGGAATCTCGAGTCGTTATAGAATTCATTTATAAGGTTGACGTTACAAATACTTTTGATGTTCAACACCTGAAGTTTGGAGGCTAAGCTCTAAACTAGAACTGAACTAAAAGTGAACAAGAACTGAACTAAAACTGATGTAGAAAACTAAAATTAAACTAGAAATAAATCGAACTAATCCAAACTTAAACTAGAACAGTTTTTAAAATTTTAACAATAACTGTTTTATAAAAATGAAGCCTACATTTTACCAGTTATTATTCCTCCATTACTATTACGTCCATAAATTTTTGAGTTTTCTACTGTCTAAAAGTGCTACTTCATTCATTAACCCAGTCTTCTGAAGAAATCTTAAAACAAAAGAACAAAAACTTATTGTTTCTTTTTACTCTTCCCTTATAATATCACCTGTTCCGTTTCATTACTAAGCAAAGATTTTACTTTTCTTCAGCCTCGGCAGTCTTCCTCTCGTGTTATTTTAAGTATCATTAGGATATTTTTGTCACGATTTTACTTTCCGTTTATGTGGCAGACATTATTTTCTATTAACGCATAAAAAAATAATAATATTCTTAAACATTCTGTTCCACACCTTTGGTTTTTTTTTCGCTACCTATGTACCTGTAAAACTTCCCATATACACACTCTAAGAAAGAAGCCCAAACCATAAAAATGTGTCTAAAATATACTTAAAATTTATCAACAACAACACAACAACGGCCACCTCCTGTTTCTTTTAAAACGAAAAGAACAAAAAAAACTGATGATGACTTCTTTTATTTTCTTTAGGTGAGCCGTTAAAATCGTGGTTGTAATTTGAAAATATTACTTTTTCTTTTTTGATTTTTTTACTGCTTTTTTGATCATATAACCAAAAAAAAAAAAAAAAAATCATTTCTGTTTCCTGTCATTGTTTTGTCATCCTGTCGTTACGATGATGCCATCGTTTGCTATTGTCTTGTTTTTTTAAGTGGAGTGTATGTAGTTGTTGTTTTTTTTTTATACAAGTGTCGAGGTAATACATATTTTCAAGTTTCTTTACTCACTCTCCTTTTTGTTCTTAGTTTAACATTCTCTTTTTTCTGTAATTGTATTTATCTCGTGTATCTTTGTTTTACCCTTATAATGAAATTTATGTTTGGCACACTTTTTCTTTATTATGATTATTTTTTTTTTCGTGTGTAGATATGTTTAGTTAGAGTCATTGTGTTGTGATTTGTTTTATTTTAACAGCTCCAATGTTCAGCATCAACAACAGCAGCAGCAGCAACAACAATATCTACAAAATCTAGCAGAACAACAACTTTATTTACAATTTTTTTTCTTTAAGCATTGTATTACTTTATAAATAAAGTGGAATCTAAAATATGATAATATTAGGCTGGTGCTTAATTTGGAAACAAAAAAATAAATTTCTATTTTATTATCTTTCCTAGATTTAGAATAGACAATTCAGGAATATGGATCAATAACAATAAATACTCTTTTAAAAAACATTTAAGCAACTTCCAATGAACTGTGAAATATTATTTTAATATTCTATGTATCACCCTAATACCCTTGTACTTCATTTGTCACTTTTTGAAATATTTTGTTAGAAAAATTGTTAATTAAGAGTTCCATATCACGTGCACAATCTTACAAACACACAAATAGCATCCATCGAATTACTTTACATTTTTTTATATGTTTCTTAGAATATTTTTCTTTAAAACATTTCCCGTACAAAATTTCAGGTGTGTTCATTTTACTATTGAATTAATTTTACACTTTTCAAAAATTTTAATTGAATAAAAGAAAAATTTAATTTTCTGTTGTTTCAGCTGCATAAATTAAAATTACATTATGTGTTTTATTGATTCTTTTTTAGTTTTTAATTTTCTAAAATATTTGATATCTATTTAATTTACTTTTTTAATTCCGTTAAGCAGTGTAAATAATTTTATTATTCTATAAACTTATACAACACTTACAATGAATTTCTCACTTTACTGATGGAATTTTTAATTAATATTTTTAACGTTTGTTTTTTTTTTGTGGAATTATAAGGAAATGATAATTAAGTGAATATTTTTCTAGTCTTGATGTTTATAGTAAATAAACTGGTTTGTGAAATGTAAAGAAGGGCGGTAGACAAAAAATATGATTAAGTACAGGTGACAGGATTTAAAATTTAATACTAAAAATTGGGACGTAAAAAGATACTACATTTGAGGAAAATTTCTGATTTGTGTATTTATTAAAATTTATAGAAATATAACTCAATAAGAACTGAACTAGAACTGAACTAGAACTTAACTAGAACTGAACCAGAACTGAACTACAACTGAACTAGAACTGAATTAGAACTAGAACTGAACTAGAACTGAAATGAACTTCAACTAAACAAGAATTTAACTAGAACTGAAGTAGAACTAAACTAGAACTGAACTAGAACTGAATTAGAACTGAATTAGAACTGAACTAGAACTGAACTACAACTGAACTAGAATTGAACTAGAAATGAACTAAAACTGAAATAGAACTTAACTAGAACTTAACTAGAACTGAACTAGAACTGAATTAGAACTAAATTAGAACTAAACTAGAACTGAACTAAAACTAAACTAGAACTGAACTAGAACTGAACTAGAACTGGACTAGAACTGAATTATAATTAAACTAGAACTAAACTAGAACTGAACTGGAACTAAGGAGTGAGATCGAAAAAAACTTAACACACATTTTGCCTTATAACTTTTTTCGGAATCAATATTCAAATTTTTTTTTGATCTAGTTATCATGGAAAAATACTTCAGTTATTATTTTTAATAACAACCATGTTAATTTGTCCTTATTTTCATCAAAATAAGTGACGAAAAAGATTTACGTCCTACAAGTTATTAAAAAATTTCAAAAAATCCAAATAGGTCTTACAAATAATTGGCCACAGAATTAAATGTCTTCCGTAAAACCGTTTCTAATGTTATTAAACAGTATCAGGAGAATTTGACTTTTGATGTGAAACCTAGTTCGGTAAGAAAAAAGGACCACATGATATTGGAAAGGCCAGAAAATTGAAGGCATATTGAAAGGAACTCCAAACACATCTGGTAGAAAATCAGCTCAGTTTTCTCAGTGCTTCGACTATTTGGTGCGAAAATTTAAAGCTAATGAGAAAGTTGATAACATATAAAGTTCAAAAAATTCCAAACTGGAATTCTGCAAAAAAAAAAAAAAAAAATTACAAGCTAAAAATAGGACTCGGAATTTAAAACCAAATTTCATACAAAAATACTCAAGCTGTATATTTGACGAAGAAACGTAGGTGCTGGCAGAATCTTCGCTGCTTGTGTCTCAAAAATTTTTATTGCTAATGCTCGAGGCAATATTGGAGATAAGTTTAAGACCCAAAGGCAGCAAAAATTTCTTACAAAATTCATGGTATGACAAGCTTTTTGCATTTGCGGCAAAACATGAAAGTCATTTGATACATTCGGATCTATAAATACCAAAATATGCATAAAGGAATATTTGCAAAGAAGACTTCTTCTTTTCTTAAGAAAGCACAACATGTCCACATATCTTTGGACCCATTTGGTATCATGTCACTACGGTAAGAAAGCTCTGGAGTGGTACCAAATCAATAACATAGTCTTAGTACCAAGAGAGGTCAATTTTCAAAATTGTCCATAGCTTAGACCTGTGGAGAGATATTGAGCTCTTGTGAAAAGTAAATTCAAGAGCACAAAAAAGGTGTCCCAAAATACCGAAGATTTTAACAGAAGATGTGCACTAGGGTGATTTCATAAGGACTGATTTCTTATGTTTTTAAAATATAGTTTAAGTCTAAATTGGAATTTATTCTGTAATATTAAACAAATAAATAATTAATAATTATCCTGTATGACCCAATTCAATTTTTTTGATCCAATATTTCCTTTATTTTTTAAAGGTGTTGTGTTTAAAAAGTTTCACCTGCAGAATCGTTTCAATTGAGACAGGCTTCCATATTAAGCCATGGTTTCTGTTTATGCTAACTAAAATTTAGATGATTTTTTCTACAATTTTGAAACATAATTATCTTCTAGTCATCTAGATACATAATTTGCTTAGCATTTTTTCTCTTTCCAGAGCTTTCTGAAGCTACAAAACGACGTAGAAAATTAAAATTTGGCTTAATTATAAAACTTTTTGTCCAACAAATCCTAATGGAGCCATATTTTGAAATTTTTATTAGGGAGCGGATATAAGAGGACTTATGTGTCTTTTTCTAAGAATTTTTTCTCTTTCCAGAGCTTTCTAAAGCTCCCAGAAGACATAGAAAATTAAAATTCAGCTTAATTATAACCCTATTCGTCCTAACGGAGCCAGATTTTAAAATCTCTATCAATGAGCGAATGTTTCCTTTCCAGAGCTTTCTGAAGCTCCCAGACGACGCAAGAAAATAAAAACCGGCATACTTATAAAACTATTCGTTTAACAAATTCTAACAGTGCCAGATGTTTCTATCAGGTACCAAAAAGTCTGTTTTGGTATTAAGAACTTTTGAGTTGCTATACTTATTGTTTGCTCTCCAAATCCTATAAAAAAATTATTCTGTATTTCGGCCAGGGAGCATTTACGACGATTTTTTTATTTTGAAAGGTTTACGAATTTAAAACTTTAATCAATATAATTCCAATAAATTTGAACGGCTTCAAATAATTGACTTCGATTAGGGAGAGGAGAGTGTCTAAATGTTGTTCATATTTTTTTCTTTTAATTTTCGGATTTGTTTGTGCATATTTTCATTATTATATTATTTTTCCTGACATTGTTAAGCTTTTACGCTTGTATTTAATAAATTTTAACTTAATTATAAGAATTGATTTTTTAAAGAAATGTAGTCTTTTGATATAAATATTAACTTCTGCAAAAAACCGGTTAACCGGTTTTTTCTGAATTTCAAAAAGTGCAACCGGTTTTTTTAAAATACCAACTATTCGAACTATTCGAAAACCGGTTTCTCAAAAAAGTCTAAAAATCGATCACCCTAATGTGCACACTGTTCCAAAAAAAAAATGACAGAAGCAACAATTAAATCTCCAAAGAAAGGGTTTTCAAAAATGGTCCACAATTTTATAATTAGTGATTAGAACCATAAAAATTATATATTTCTGTGATCTGTGCTAAATTATCAAATGATTAAAAAAATAATGAAAACTCTAAGATCAACCGTTTCCAAGTTATTGAATATTATATATGTTAAGATTTCTTCGATCTCACTCCTTATACCAGAACCGATCTAATGTAATACACAGTGCTTATAAATTTATCAGTTGTATATTTCTTTTCATTTTTATTATTTTATTATTCATCTAGGTATTTTTTAAGACTGGACCATCATTGCGCATCTTAAGATTATAACCATCATCTCTTGTTATCTCTTACCTAAAGAAACATTTTTCATTATGTTAACATTGTATAGATATTGCATTAAGTTTAAAGACCCCTTAAAGTGTTTTATTTACTTAAGATTACAGCATCTGATATTTTTTTTATTAAATATATACCATAAGCCATTTATTAAACTTGATATCTTTTTTATTTAAAAAGATACTTGACATCAAACTGTTTCTAATTGCCTAAATGTTTGTTTGATAATTGTCATCACATCGCAACGTCATCACATCATCATTTGCTCAAAAAGTCAACGACTCTTAACGAAAAATAATATATCAAATGTCAAAAAATGTTACAAAAATTTTTTTTTGTGCTATTAGAAACTTTATTTAATTAAAAAAAAAAAAAACGCAGCAAACACATTAGCATCACTTAAATAAAAAAAAATATATAAAAACGAGAAGAAAAAACCTTAAATACCTTTTGACATACATTTGTCTTGATAAAACAAATAAAATAAAATGAAATATAAGAAATAACCGCTTTGGCTTAAAAGCATAGAATCATCATCCACCATGAGATTATGAAGATTCATACTCATTTAAAAGAAAAAAATAAAATAAAATGACGCGTGTCTTATTTCATTCATTCACTTTGTACGTTCACTTTTTTCTTCTGTTAAAATGTGTATTTTTATCTGTTTTATTGCGGTTTCACTTTCATGTGGTTAAAACTGCTGTTATGATCCTAAAATCAGATTAAACTACTAAACAGAGTTTATTTTAATCATTTGGGAATGGTTAAGTGACCACTGAAAGACAACATATTTAAAATTAACTATTCCCTTTACTTAGCTTTGTAGTTCCCTTGAAGCTTTATATTTAAAGGTTTTATTGAAAGCTTTTACCCAGAACAAAAAATTCTGAACCATAATTTTTATTCTTGCAGATAAACATGTCTGCAAATTTTTAACTTCGTTACTTAAAGGGTTAATAATTCCAAAAGTGTTGCTTTTCATAATATTTTATCTGTTTCTTCGTGGCAGCTTGACTTGACGGTTTGGTGGTTTGTTTAGCTGTTGCTTTTGCTGCTGCTTAAACCCCATCGCCACCATCATATCATCATCATCTTCATTGCGGAGTTTACTCTTCTTTTTTCCGCCAGTGTTTTTTTTCTGTTTTTTTTTTCATATTTATGCTGCTGCTGTTAAATGTCCGCTGTGACGAGGCTAAACTAATCCCATTAGAGATCATCAACAAGAAGATTAACAATAACAATTTATTCTTTTATATTTCCTTTTTTTTTTAATTTCAATGTATGTTTTTTTGTTTTTTTATTTTAGAGGTTTTTGTTGTTTTTTGTTTTATGATTTTTTTCTCGTATTCCTCAAATGTGTTCTAAATGATGATAAGTAGAAATGCCGCCGATTTGAAGTACAAAAAAATTAGTGGCAGTAAAAAACCGCATATGGTGTTTAAGACATGGTGATTGTATGGGATCAAATAATAATATGAGGGCAATGAAAAATATTAAATAAAAAAAAATAAAAAAAAAAAAAACAGCCATGAAATATAAAGATATTTATGTTGAATGTATGCTACGCGTAGCTAAAAAAGGTATGATTTAAATAACAGACAACAAATTTTATTAGAGAATTTGTTTATAACGAAAATGTTATACCCTTTAAAAAAAATTAGGCTATAAATGAACTTGTCTATAGAATAGACCAAGTATAAACCAAATTTCTAGTTCAGCTTTACTTCAGCTCCAGCTCAGTTCTAGTTTAGTTGTAGTTCAGTTCTAGTTGAGTTTTTTTACAATTTTTGCTCAGTTCTTGTTCAGCTCTAGTTCATTTCTAGTTTATTTCTACTTAAGATCTAGTTCAGTTATAGTAGAGTTCTGCTACAGTTTTAGCTCAGTTCTTGTTCAGCTCTAGTTCATTTCTAGTTTAGTTCTAGTTAAGTTCTAGTTCAATCCTAGTTCAGTTCTAGTAGAGTTCTACAACAGTTTTAGCTCAGTTCTTGCTCAGTTCTAGTTCAGTTCTTGTTCAGTTTTAGCTCAGTTCTTGTTCAGTTCTTGTTCAGTTCTAGTTCAGTTTTAGTTCAGTTTTAGTTCAGTTTTAGTTCAGCTTTAGTTCAGTTTTAGCTCAGTTCTTGTTCAGTTCTAGTTCAGTTTTAGTTCAGTTTTAGTTCAGTTTTAGCTCAGTTCTACTTCAGTTATAGTTCAGTTTTAGTTCAGTTTTAGTTCAGTTTTAGTTTAGTTCTAGTTCAGTTCTAAGTTCAGCTCTAATTCAGTTCAAGTTCAGTTCTAGTTCAGTTCTAGTTTAGTTCTAGTTCAGTTCTAGTTCACTTCTAGTTCAGTTCTAGTTCAGTTCTAGTTCTAGTTCAGTTCTAGTTCAGTTCTAGTATAAAATCATTCACAATAATCAATTCGGCTTTCAAAAAGGAAAAAACATTAACAAATTACTTGGAAACTTCTCAAACTATATAAATAGCTGTTTAAGTAAAGGAATGCATTGTTTATCACTATTTATAGATTTTAGTAAAGCTTTTGACACGCTCTCACATAACAAACTGCTACAAATGCTGGAGAAAATTGGTATAAGGGGAAGCACACTAAATTGGTTTAGAAACTATCTTGATTGCAGATCGTATCGAGTGAAAATTAATAACATTACTAGTGACGAAATAAGAATAGATTGTGGAGTACCGCAGGGCTCTAAACTTGGACCGATCTTATATATAATCTACGCCAATGAAATGATGAGCACCCTCCACGGAAGTACAACATTTGCGTATGCAGACGATACAGCAATAATTGTCGCTGACCAAAGCATACAATCTGCAACTGAACTTATGCAAAAACAACTGGACACGGCAAACAGATGGTGTCATGACAACGGCTTAGTTATCAATGCATCGAAAACAAAATTAATGCACATAAAAGCAAAACACCTTACGGATACACAAATAAATCTAATATTTCACAATACTGATTGCCTCCATGAAAAAGTAAAATATCCTAATAGAAATAAAGAAAATTGTACTACAATCATAGAAAAGGTAGACACTTATAAATATTTAGGAGTATACGTAGACAGCAAATTTAAATGGAAGCCTCACATTGAAAATCTACAAAGAAAACTCAGAAAATCGGCCTACATGCTGTGTCACTTAAGTTACTGCTCCACATACAGTGTCCTGAGACAAGTTTACTTTTCGTTAATAGAATCATATATTAGACATGGTATTGCAGCATGGGGCAGCTCAACACACTGTAGAATTCTACAGAATACACAGAATCAGATACTCAAAATACTGAATAAAAACTGTCATCTATCTGACATTGCCTACATTACAAACCATAGCAACAACATCGATAACACACCTTTCAATATATACAATACTCAACTATATAACCACCAAAACACATCAAGCAACTACAATCCGTCACTAAACGAAACACAAAGATACACGTCAAGTAATACAAACCGTAACAATATCGCATCTTCCAGCCCACTCCAAGCCCATATTGGAAACACAATTCACAACAACACGTCCACCGACAACCTATCTTCAAGCAACAACCAAGCCAACACACAAACATACAACGCCATCAACAACATTACAATAAACAACAATCAACACAACGTACAAGCAAATATCTCAATTCCCTTTTAGACACAAACAAACAACACGTCTATAAATAACATTACAACTAACAACACAGAAGCAAACAATACAATACTCTTTTCAACACGAAATTTTAATACAACACAAAACCACACGGAAAACAACACAACACATCTTATAGACCTTCGTAATCCGCAACAACATGCAATTCAGCAAAATAAGTCTAATATCGTTAAAAACATAACCGTCAATGTTACTCAGAATCTTGCCAGAGAACTAAATGTACTCAATGTCAAAAGTATCTATCAGATGACTTTAATAAATGAGTTCTACAAAGACAACCGATTTCTGAAAGTTATCGACCACAACTACAACACAAGACGTCGACAACAAGGGAGATTTAAAGTAGAGCGGTTTCACAATGAATATGGCAGAAGTACCATGAATGTTGCTTTGCCAACAATTTTCAATAAAATTCCTATTAATATAATTAATGAAAATAATGAATTAAAAAGAAAAAACTCATTAAAAAATATCTTATAAGTTCGCAATGAATTATCTTATATATTTTATTTTTTTCTCCACCTGCTGACAAGCCGAATGATTTAGCGGGTCACCATAATTAATAAAATAAATTATTATACTTAGATGTTTTATTAGTTTTTTTAAGAATTTAAACACGAATTGTAATAATATACCATGTTTTTGTTTTAATAAAAAAAAAACTAAAACTAAAAAAAAAAAAAAAAGTTCAGTTCTAGTTCAGTTTTAGTTCAGTTTTAGCTCAGTTCTAGTTCAGTTTTAGTTCAGTTTTAGTTTAGTTCTAGTTCAGTTCTAAGTTCAGCTCTAATTCAGTTCAAGTTCAGTTTTAGTTCAGTTCTAGTTTAGTTCTAGTTCAGTTCTAGTTCAGTTCTAGTTCAGTTCTAGTTCAGTTCTAGTTCAGTTCTAGTTCAGTTCTTGTTCAGTTCTAGTTCAGTTCTAGTTCAGTTCTAGTTCAGTTCTAGTTCAGTTCTAGTTCAGTTCTAGCTCAGTTCTAGTTCAGTTCTAGTTCAGTTCGAGTTCAGTTTTAGTTCAATTCTAGTTCATTTCTAATTCAGTTCTAGTTCAGTTCTAGTTCAGCTCTAATTCAGTTCTAGTTCAGTTCATGTTCAGTTCTATTCTTCATTGCAAGCGGACGTGTTTTTAGCTGTGCGATAAACAAAGAGCGTTATTCTGTTGATCGATATCATTATAAATTTAAAAATCGATTTTAAAAAATATTTAAAAGCCGTGTGAAAATAAAACCAAATAGTTTATTAAAAAAGCAAAAAATAAAATCAATAATTACAAAAATATAGTGTTTTTATGTGTGAAAAAATCAAAAAATATAACAAAGCACAAAATTTTAAAGAATAAAGCAAAAAACAAAACATAAAAAATGAGTGTCTGTTCGCAGTGCAGTAATGATTTACCAACAAAATTCGTGAAATGTTATGGATGCAATTCTCAATACCATTTCTCTCCTTGTTGCTCTTTATCAGAAAAAACCTATGCGACTATGGCTAATGAAAGGAGAAGCGAATGGAGATGCCATAAATGCAAACCAAGAAAAGCATCCACTAATAGTAATATTGCATACCATATAATAGTCGACGAAAATCCTCAAGCAATTGTCCAACAAAAACAACAAATAGAAGATGATGTAGATGATAATGATGTCACTAAACGTTTTAAAAACTCTTTGTCTCTTAGTGACGTCAATAATAGTGTTTGTCAAGTAAAGTCCGAGGTAAATGGTTTAAAAACCGATGTTTCAATTATGAAAAACGACATAGGTGACATAAAAACAACTATACAAGAACTCGCAATATCCATAAATCAAAACACCCAGATAAACACTAATGTCCAAACCGCTCTCAACTCAATCACAAACACTCTTGCTAATCTTTCGTCTCAAATAAATAATCTTTGTGAAATAAATAAAGAAAGGGAAAAAGAAATGCAAAACATGAATAATCGTATCAACGACTTGGAACAGCAACTCTTAAATAAATGCATAGAGATAAAAAACATACCAGAAGAGAACATTCTCCCAAACGATGTTGTGAAGAAGATTGCTACTTCGTTAAACGTTCAAGTTAATGATTAGTCGCAACGCTCACGTCAACAACGACACACACGTCAACAACATTAATTTCAACAGAAACACACGCATAAACACAAATGAAAACGTAAATACAACGAGCTTAGCCTCCAAACTTCAGGTGTTGAATATCAAAAGTATTTATAACATCACACTCATAAATGAATTCTATAACGACTCGAGATTCCTTATGCCAATAGATCACACATACAATACAAGACGTCGTGCTGAAGGAAGATATCAGGTAGATCGATTTAGAAACAACTATGGAAAGAACAGCTTAAGTGTCATACTACCAACCATATTAAACAAAATACCCACAAACATCTTAAACCAACAAAATATATATACAAGAAAAAAATTATTAAAATCATTTTACATTTATTCGCAATGAAGAAATTTAATTTAATATAATATAATGTATTTATTTTAATATATCCTGCAGATAAGCCGAATGGCTTCGCGGGATTAGTCCTAAGAAACTGCTGTGAATTTAAAATTTGTTAATAAAAATTTCTTAATAAAAAAAAAAAAAAAAGTTCTAGTTCAGTTCTAGTTCAATTCTAGTTCAGTTCTAGTTCAGCTCTAATTCAGTTCTAGTTCAGTTCTAGTTTAATTATAGTTCAATTCTAGTTCAGTTCTAAATTCAGCTCTTACTCAGTTCTAGTGGCATTTAGTCCCCATAATATCATCTTTTTACTGGTAGCGTACTCTTTAAAAAGCATTTTATGAGATAATTTAACAAAAAATATAGCACGTTATGCTTCCATTTATATATTTTTTTTCGATATATTCTTAAGTAGCTCCCATTATTAAATTATTGTGTAAAATTTTGTTAAGATCATATATTATTTTTTCATTTTAACAAATAATTATTGGTTTGAGCGGTAAAAATCAAAGTGTTTTTTTTGGTAGCCAAGTTTTTGTGAAAGATTTTTATCAAGTGCTTTATTTGGTAAAGGAGAACAAAAAAGTAACAGAAATATTTAAATATGTAAATTGTGAGAAGCATTTAAGTTAATTGTTTCAAAAGTAGATCAGTAAAAAAACAACTTAAAGGAAATTCAAAAGTTTCTCTTAAATAAAATATTAAAATTAGGTACAATTCAGCTTATATATAAAAATATTGTTAAAAAAAATATTTTTTATTATGTTCGTTTTTAAACTTAGAGAACATTCTCAGTTGATATTTAATTAAATCTTACCTAGAAATCGCTATAAATGATTTCCATGACAAATTGGTTTGTTAAGCTAATAAACGATTAAAATATTAAAAAAAAAAAAAAATATTTACAGATAAATAAAAATGATAAATAAATATTAATTTTTATTACACAATTTGCTCACTTTGAACTATAAATTAATAAATAATTAAAAAAGCTTTATCATGATTGCTGTATCAACAAAATCAGCATCATTGCCATCATATTCCCCTGGGTCAGAGTCGTTATTAAAGAATGTATACAAAATGATTTGATCGTAGACGACTACTTATAATTATTTAATATATATTTAAATTCTTTTACTTAAAAATACAATATTATACATACAAATTTAACAATCTATATTATTTTTCTTTTCAGGTAATTTTTTGTCTTTCAGAACAATTAAATTTAGCTGTAAGTATCTAAGAAATTCTGTAAAATCTAACAGTATATTTATGTGTACATACTTTATTAGTTACAAGTTTTGTAAAACAAATACAAACGTATAAAATACACACATTAACACAATTAGTATCTTACATATTTATTTTGTGTAGTAATAACGCAAATCATATAGACACAATTTAAATTAGTCATTTATATGTTGACAGCTAGTACGACAGTCTTATTTACTTTTTGTTGTCATAGTTGTATTATATTAAATAAACAAGTACTATACAAATATTTGTAGTTAGTTGAAAATATTTGGTGAAATCGTAATTGTGCTTTAATATTAAGAATGAAATTATATTGAAGCCTTCAAGCCACGAAATAAATTTAAAAATATTAAAAAAAAAACATTATTCCATACACGAATTTTTTCATTTAATCAATGAAATGTTTAATTAAAAGAGAGTTAAGTAGTTGGTTTAATGGATTATATTTCATTAATCTCATTTTTTGTTTTTTACTGGCTAAAATATTTTCTAATAGTTTTGCCCTTAAATTTAAAAATTTGCTACATGTTTACCTTCAAATTAAATAGAGGGTGCACTTTATTTATTAACTGCAAATTAAAAATTTCTTTTCGAAAAATTTTTTTCTTGCAAAATTTAAGATTTTTGGAATTGGAATTTGACTAGCTAAACAAGAATCTGATTTGATTTTTTTTTTTTATCACGTACTGATTTCTTTTTATGGGCAGGACTAATATGACTACCTTATTCAGCATTCACGCATGTGAACGGGAACGGTTTGTCAAATTTAGATAGATAAAATTTCTATAGATGCCGATTAAAATTATCTTAACACGAGCAGTTTACCCGCTACTTCGTTAGCGTAGATTGTTGTTTTAATAAAAACCAAACTATATTATAAATTCAAATTGTGCTATGTTATAATTTTATAGCTATAAATTTTTGAACAATATTTCTAATAGCATAAACACAGTGCGCTTCGCTATCCCATTGTATTGAAATTAAATAAAAGCATCGAAATATAATTCAAAAACAAACAGACTAACAAACACAGATTCTCTTTTATGCAGATAGCATGTAACGCCATTTTGCAGTACTCCTACATAGACCAGATAAAAACTTGGTAGCCTTTTTATTTAGAAAAAACAAAATGAAATACTAAAAGTGAAGAAACCCCTAATATTCAACTATGATTCCTGTCTCCCGTGGAAAAAATTACAATATTAGTGTTCTGTCAGGATTGCGTACAATAAACTTTTTAAATATTTTAGTTACCAGTTTTTTACATCTTACCTTAACGTTCGAAGGTTAAAAAACTACAAAATTATTTCTATTATTATATTTTTAGTAGAGAAGAATGTGACCAATAGGGCTTGTGGATTCTAAACACAGAACCATACATCTTTAATTTCATGTTTGAAAGTTAATTATTATTACAAAAAATTCAAAGAGTAATACAATAACGAAAAGTACCACAAAGTACCCTATTATCGATCTTCATTCCCTTAGGATCATATATCTTTAATTTCATTATTTTAAATTAAATATTATAGAAAATTCAAAAAGTACAATTAGAAGAACGAAATAGTACCATAAATCTTCTTTTCTGGATTCTCATTCACTTAAGACCATATATTTTTAATTTCATATTTGTAGCTTCAATATTATTGAAAATTCATAAAGTACCATTGAAAGTATGAAAAAGTACCAAAAAGTCCCTCTATTGAATTCTTACCATGTATCATTAATGTCATGTTTCTACGTTCAATTTTGTAAAAAATTCAAAAAGTACCATTAGAAGAATGAAAAAGTACCACAAATTCCCCTCTTGTGAACTCTCACTCACTTAGGACTACATGTACTTAAGTTCATGTCTCTAAGTTTAATATAATAAAAAATGCATTATTTAATTTGAAAAAAATTAAATTTAAGATTTTATCCTCTTTTTCGTACTTTTTATCCCACCTGAATGTAGCAAAGATTGTATTCAAATGAATTTCTGAATTGTACTGGGATTTAATGTTAAAATATTCATATGTATGTGTCAGTAAAAAGAAAAAAAATATTTTGTGAAAAAAGTACCAAAAACAGGTACTATTTTCACCCCTTAAACGTTCGAATTTCCAAAAAGTACCAAACTTGTATTCGACAATTTTCGATAAAGTATTTATTTGATGCACATTTTATTTATATGCTTACTGGATTAAAAGATAGATAGGATTGCCAAAAAAGTACCAAATTAAAGTTTTTACCTATTTTTTCCCTAAGAGAGCCGAATTTCAAAAAAGTAGCAGACACCTATCCGATTATTTTTCAAATGAATAACGATAAATATTAAACTTTTTTCGTATCTCTATTACTTTAGGAGATATAAGGTTACCGTTTTTAGCCGCCTTTACCCTTTTTTACCCCCTAAACATTAGAATTTCCAAAAATCCCATCTTAGTGGATCTATTTGGTAGGAGACAAATCTACAGTCCATATTTCATCTTTCTAGCTTTAACCGTTTGGGCAGAGCGATGATGAAGCACCAAGTAAGTCAGTAGGTCAATCACTCAGTGCCTTTACTCTTTTATATATTTAGATTATTTTTTTTTTGTCTGGTTAATATTTTTGGAGTTAAGGAGCTAAATTTTAAAAAAATTTCATTAAAAGTTTATATTATTTCGCCACTAATTTTTTAATAACTCCGAAATAATATTAAGATAATTTGAATACAATGTTCGTTTGCATCTTTCGGTGTTTCAATTGTCTAAACCTTAAGGCCCAACCAGTCAACTTTTCTACGCAACGTAGAGTGAAGAAAAGTAGCTTGAAACATTTTGTACAAGGAGTCAACAAAAACTCATACGTTTTTGAACATTTATCGTCTAAAGAACCCTGTTTTTTGGTTATTTTGTAAATTGTCTAAATCGGACAACACGTACTCGAGATATGGTAAAATATACTCGTGTATTCGCCTTATTAAGGGGGAGATAATAGACATGACCATAAAAATAAATTACGACTTGATGGCTTGGCCGAAACTATAAAACCACCATCAACTTTTTAAAATTTTACCTTATATGGGAGGTAAAGTGAGAGTAAAAGTTCTAAAATTTTTTGTTTCCGAGTTTATATGGCTCCTTGAACTATTTGTACAAAATTTCAATGATGTTTCACCTTATATGGGAAATGGGCGGTAAAGTGGGCAACGACAACGATAACCCTGTGTCCGTTGTAGCATCATTTCATACTTTTCTGCTGATATCTCTTAAACAAAAGCATGTACGACAACGAAATTTTGTATAAATAGTTTGAGGGTCAATATAAACTTGGAAACCAAAAATGGGCGTGGTCTGCACACTTTACCGCCCACCTCTCATATAACGTAAAATTTGAAAAAGTTGATGGGTATATGGGCAATTATCAAAAATTTTTAACCTGGCTGAAATTGACTTAAATCCTTAATAAGTTTTGAGGTAATGATATTCTCAACAAATTGGTTACAGATCTGAACTCACAAGACTTGATACTAATAGAGTGTAAAATTTTAACACAAAAGGTTTCTTTTTCTAACCATGATTGTTGTTCAAAGTTCAAGAATATAGAAAAACTGATAAAAACTACTTAAGTTTTTTCCATTCTTCTACTATTTTTGTTCGCGCGTTTATACTTTTTGATCTTACTCTGCCATAAGTAAACTAATCGGACTTTGTACATAAATTCTGCACCATCTTTTTTGTTGTGCAGACTTTCAACGACTAAATACAGGGTAGTAAAGTTTTGATGACAACATTTTTTTAGTTTTTTAAATTTTTCAGTTTTTTGGGCGCGGTCTGTGTGCCCCTTAACCGAATACAAAATTTGGTATAGGGATTGATACTTGTTATAATTGTGCGTACTTTGCGCTAATTCCCGTTGAAGTGCCCGAAATAGTCAACGTAGTAGATAGTCTCAAAGTTTGGAAAACAAGTGCGAACATTTTTTAAAAAGTCAGTTTTTCGCGAGGCACATTTACATTTTCATATGGAATTGCTTGGATTACTGCGTGAACTTAGTTTTTTGTCATTTTACATAACAAAATCGGAGGAGCATTAAAAATAAATTTAATACAAGAATTTTATGGACTTTTTGAAAATTATGCAAAAATTGCAATTTTTATTTTTGTGTTTTTATAAAGAAAATTGCAATTTAAGCAAATATTAGATATATAGATATAAGAGTGAAGATAAATATAATTGATTGGGATAATAAATTTAATTCAAATGTCGTTGATAATTGAAAACGGGACACTTTTGTCAAAATACATTTCGCTAAGGCACACCGTGTGGACAGCATGAAATTAACTATAATTGACATAATTAGTAGGTGCTTGTTATGCTTAATAAAAATTTGGAGGCGCATCAAAAAATTTTGAGAGATAAACATTTTATGGACCAAAAAATATTTACTTGTGTTAAAAAAAGATCACAATATTAAAAAGCATTTATATATAATAAACTTTAACAAAATATGTTTTCAATCAATATATGGAGAAATAACTTAGATTCGATCCAAAAAGGACATTTTTAAAATATTACTAGGAAACCCTTAAATATGCTGCACCAATACCATCAAACATTGAAAATATCATAAATTTTATTTGAATAACTCAGTAGGTTTTGATATTATGTGTAATTTTGACCAGAATTGTACATAAACTTCAAGTTTGTAAAAATTTGTATATGTTCAACTTTAAACCGCCATAACTTTCGCGCCCCTCACATGAAATGATTAACGCGAACTGATCCTACATGCATTCGAGTCACTTTATATGTATTCAAAAGGATTTTAATTTTTGATAATTGCCAATATAGATTCGGCCAAGCCGAATATAACATTCTCGCTTGTTTTTAATTGACATTTTGTTATTATGAATTTAGCTTATTTTTCTCGAATCCCGAAGCTAGTATTAAGCTTTTTTTAGCTCGTCCAAACCAAATGTGGGCTCTTTAACACTAGTTTGATTGATTTTTATAAAACGGGCATAATTTGATTCCATCAAATATATTTATCAATATACTTTTTAATTAGAAATCTATAACTTTTAAAATTTATTTCTCTCAGCATTTGAAACACATGAATAAATCTTAAGCCCGTATTTATTTGTTTTATTTAATTAAAATTTGACGAATGTTTTCTATTAAATTGACACTAAGTCTAATAGGAAATTCAAACAAACTAACTAAACACCCACCCTCTTCCGCTACCTCTTAACAATTCATTCTAAAATCATCATACGCATAACTTTTCAAAAACCACATTTTAAATGAACATTGTAAATTGTGTTTGCATATAAATGTGGTGGCTTTTTTTTTCTACGGTGCTATAGCAATCGCCACCACACTGCTGCAATGCAACTAACAAACTGATTAAGTCATCACATACTCCTATAAATGTACTAAAATTAAAATCTAGTCTAAATATAAAATGATCCATGTGTAAATCCCTTTATTGCAAATTAAACACGAAAAGTGCTACAAAATAAAATAAAGTATGTACTTTTGAATGAATAAATTCTATTGCTCTGTTAAACTCATTGAGTTTTTCGTTACATGTTTAAATATTTGCATTTATTTTTAAATAAAATTTTTGCATAAAATACACAAGATTTCAAATTTGTCTACTTCTTCAATATAATACGCAAATATTATGCCAAACAATGTGTAATTTAGCATTACTAACTAACGCGTTAAACAAAAATAATAAAAATAATAATTTTTATTGTAGTTTTCTATATAAATAAGTGTACGAGTGTGTAAATATAAAAATATACATTAAAATGTATAATTTAATACAAAACGCACGCCAAAAAACGTGATGTATAATGAATTAAAGCGATAATAGAATTTATTATTAATTCAAATCATTTTTGCAAATATAAATGCCAAAATTATTGTTATTGTACAAAGTACAATTGTATATATCCCCATAGCTTAAGTACCATGATTTCTAATTGAAATATTTATTATGGGGATAATTATTATAGTGCTTTTAGAGCTGTGGTATAAAGATATCAAATGAATTATGGTTAAAGAATTTAACATTTAATTAACCCTATCTTTATGGCTTCTATTAGGGGGATTAGAATTAATTACACTTTCATTTATGAATGTTTGTGTTTTAATAAAGAAACTTGTTAAATAATTTAAATCAACAGTTCATAAATTTTGCCCAAATAATATAGTTTTTGTTTATGCCCTACACCACCATAGGTGGTTGGGGTATTATGCGTTTATGCTGATGTTTATAACGCACAGAAAAAATTATAGGACCCCAACCTTAAAGTATACCGTTCGACTCAGAATCACTTTCTGAGTCGATTTAACGATATCCGTCCATCTGGCTGGCTATCTGTCCATGTAAACCTTGTGAACAAAGTACAGGTCGCAATTTTAAAGATATCTTGATGAAATTTGGCACGAATAACTATTTTGGTACAAGGACAAAGCCTATTGAAATTGGTTAAGATCGGTCTGTTATTTCACCTAGCCCCCATACAAATGCCCTCCCGGAATAGGGGTTTAGTGGTCATAAATGCCTTACATATAGCAAATGAAATTCGGCACAAAGAAGTTTTGTACAAGTGTTAATCTTAGTGCCAAATTTGTAAAATCGGCTAATAATTGACCATAGCTCCCATATAAACCCACTACCGGAAATCGACCTAAAGTGCATAAAATCATATACATAGATGTTAGTATCAATGCATTGTTCTGTATTTATATATTTTATTTTACATTTAGTAAAAGTGTTGATCTACATTTAGCCACAGGTCTAATTTTTGGATCATACACAACGGTGTAGGGTATCATATGGTCGGTCTTGACCGACTATAGTTTCTCTCTCTTTTTTTTTTTTTTGCAAATTTTTTATGTTTGCTAAACTAAGTGTATAGTCATACTATGACATAATTGAATCATAGCATTAAGAAAAATAAACATAAATTTCACTTAATTATTTCTACAGTTGATAAAATGAAATTTGATGTTCTTCTCAAAATTTATTTAAAAACTTATGATTGAAAAAAAACAAGGCAAGAGTTAGAATAGAACTAGAAAATAACTAGAACAGCACATAAATATAACATAACTAGAACGGAACTACAACAGAACTAGAATAGAACTAAAACATAACTATAATTGAACTAGAACTGAATTAGAACTGAACTAGAACTGAAGTCTTCTTAAAAAATAATCGTCACTTTTGTATAAACTATAGACTATAGTATGGACTATAGTCGAGACTATAGTACGGACTATAGTACAGACAAGAGTCAAAACTATAGTACAGACTACAAACTATATTCGAGACTATAGTACAGACTATAGACGAGACTATAGTACATACTGTAGTCGAGACTATAGTACAGACTATAGTCGAGACTATAGCACAGACTATAGTCGAGACTATAGCACAGACTGTAGTACCGAGAAAAGTCGAGACTATAAGCACAGACTATAGTACCGGGAAAAGTCGAGACTGTAAGCACAGACTATAATTGAACTAGAACTGAACTAGAATTGAACTAGAACTGAACTTTTCTTAAAAAAATAGTCGTCACTTTTGTATAGACTATAGTCAAGACTATAGTACGGACTATAGTCGAGACTATAGTACGGACTATAGTAGAGTATATTCGAGACTATAGTACAGACTATATTCGAGACTATAGTACAGACTATATTCGAGCCTATAGTACATACTATAGTAAAGGCTATAGAACAGACGATAGTATATACTATAGTACAGACGATAGTACAGACAATACTACAGACTATAGTCGAAACTATAGTACAGACTATAGTCGAAACTATAGTACAGACTATAGTACAGACCATAGTCGGGGCTATAGTACACACTATAGAATATATTATAGTACAGACCATAGTATAGACTATAGTACAGACTATAGGATAAACTATAGTACAGACTATAGTATAGACTATAGTACAGACTAAAGTCGAGATTATAGTACGGACTATAGTCGCGGCTATAGTACAGACTATAGTATAAACTATAGTACAGACTATAGTATAGACTATAGTACAGACTATAGTAGAGACTATAGTACAGACTATAGTAGAGACTATAGTAGAGACTATAGCACAGTCTATAGTAGTTTAGGCTGTAGTACAGACTATAGTTTAGACTATAGTCGGGACTATAGTACAAACTATAGTCGAGATTAAAGTACAGACTATAGCACAAACTATAGTATAGACTATAGAACATACTATAATCGATACTATACTCGAGACTATAGTCTGTACTGAACTAGAACTGAAATGGTACTAAAGTTGTGTTTAACTAAGTTTTCCATTGTGCTTAATCTGACTAAAAAATCCTTCTTAAGGTGAAACTTCGCATATTACAATATTTTTTTTATAGAATTGGCTGAGTCGACTTAGTCAATTTATGGTCCCACTGTGTATTATAATAAAAACCAAGTTAATAATTTTATTACCCTGCTTCTTTTTGTTTCATATCTTCCATATTCTTTTAGCAATAACTACTTACGTGAAAAGATTATTTGATTAAAAATAAAAATAAAACAAATAATAAATAATAAATGTATAAAGTAATAAAAATTTGTTGCTGCTTAGAGGCACACTTTTACTTCTACTTCTTGAATAAGAGTGTAAAAGAAATTTTTAAAAGAAAGAAATACTCAGACGTACATATGTATGTATGAGTTACAGACACGCACTTGTAATAGTAAACAAAATCCTTAATACTCTTATACGTTATGACTTGATATCAAATTGTCCTGCAAACACTTTAAAACTCATATGAACTCATAAGAGTTCATATTAGTCATATTTTGAGATAGACATATGAAATAAATACAATTTTATGTTAAATCTCCATTATTACAAATTATAAACCTTTAGCTTGTTATACCAATTGAAATGGAACTTTCTTTTTATATCAATAATAGGATACTGTGATATACCCTAATATTTTCCTTTATATAGTCTAATATTAATTTTTTACGTATTGTATATTCATCATAATATTATTTGTTGCTTTTCGCCAAACAACTTAAAGAGTTTTCTGCTTAAATCCATAAATATAACTTATACTAACATATGAGTATCATATACATATATAAATACAGCCAGCACTCGTGGCTCAAGTACTAATATGAAATCCGAGTTTATAAAAAGAATCACGTTAATAATCTTTCGTATACACAATAAACAACAGCAAAAATATTGTATGAAATGCTACGCAAACAGAATTTTATTTCATTAAAACACAAATTATTCGTTCATCTTTCTTTTTTCTTTCTTCGTTCTTTATATTTAATTCTTAGAGCCATGGCCCCAGTTCGAGTAATATTTCATTAAGATTTATTTATGGCAAACATACATACATGCGTGTATATTTAAGAAATTAGTAACGGATTTATTAAAGTTAATAAATTATTTTGAAATTCATTTTGTTTCATTTTTATTATTTTGTTTAAATAAATAATATGTGTGTATGTATTTGTAATGTAAGTTATAAAAGATTTATGAAAATTTTGTTAAGTTTTGTCATATTGCGAAAGGAAATAAATTAGTTAAAATGAATAAAAGAGTGTAAAAACGTTAAAGATTATTAAGATTAATAAAATATATGTATGTATATTCGATTCAATGGGATGAGTTAGCAACATCGATTAAGAAAAGCTGTTCCAAGTAAATTAACAATGTTAAGAAGAAGTAATTAAATAAGTTGTATAAGTAGAGGTAGTCCTAGGAAGTATAATTTTAAATTATATAGTCCGTTCTTTACTAAATTTGGTATCAATGTTCGTTTTATAATCTCCTTTTGACTCAATCTAACGACGTCCTTCCGGCCAGACTGCTAAACAAATAATTATTTTGGTTCAAGTTCGAAGCTACGTGTCAGCAGACAATTAGTTTCTATAGTGGTTACAAAGTATTCCAAAAATTTCCAGACGCGTTATATGTAACTAGAAATGTTCCAGAAGAGAACAGTTCTAAAAACCAATTACAATTTCCGAAAAAGTTTCTTGTTTGACAAGTTATATGAAAGAAGAGAATCGTGTATAACATGAGGCACAATAAATTCGAAAATTTATACGAAAACATAGTCTCAACATTATTTTGGGCTGATGTGGAATCGTGCCATTACAGTAAAAGTACTTTAGAATATCACAGTAAACATAATGTTAATTTTACTCCGAAAAATGCCAACCCTACATTGTGCTTAGAACTTCGACCAATTGCAAGATATTGGGCCTTCGTCAAAAGAAATTAATGAAGATTAATGCTGCGCCTAAAACATAGACAAATTTTAAACACAAGTATACACCTGGTTCCAATAAAAGTTGCGAAAACTACTATTGGAATGGAGGGTGTTTCAAAGAAAATAAAAAAATCATATCTAATTACACTGGTCAACAAAAAAATCCTCCCCCATAGACGAATTGTTGGACTTGATGTATTTTGATGTGCTAAATACGAATCTGCTATCAGTTTTTTCCCATCAGTTCTGGATTTTTTTTTATGGGCGTGTCTTATATTTCGCCCATAGTAAGGCCATTACTCTAGTATATTACCTCATAACTCAAGAACGGTGTCTACGATTGATCAAAGTGATACACCAAAAGATGCGGACTAAAAATATCTTCAAATTCCCCAAGCTTAATTTTTTTATGTGCTCAATA